>CM030904.1:19768212-20371866 GCA_018136845.1 Heterotis niloticus | reverse complement strand
ACCACATTGTCTGCAGTACTTTCTATCTGCTGGCACACTGCATCATCTTCATTCTTGATTATGTACCATTCTCCCTTTCTATTCGTCTATTATATCCATCCATGGTGAGTTAGAGGACAATACAGTCGACACCATTTAGCTCTTTCTAAACTACAGAATCGGCCAAAAAAAAAGACCAGGAGGTTCGTGGTTTTCCCCAGGAGCCCATCACTATGAGCTCAATATAAAGAAAGGCCACAGACCAAGAGACCCAGCAGTGCACCTCCACACATCATGTCTCCAGCTCTACGGCGACAGCTTTCCAAGGTGTGCATGCTATGTATGCGTCTCCTGGTCCTCCCATGAGCCAAGTGCGCACTCCTCTTCCCTGACCTGCTCCCCCAGCACTGTGGTAGCACTGGGATTGAGGCCAGCTCCTGGGCAATGTGCCACCATTGCCAGCTTCTTGCCCAGCTACCCCATCTGCCCATGCGACAACCCCAAGTTCTGGTTTCCATGGAGACCGCCTCCTTTGCGCCAAGCTTCCCCCCGGCACCCCACGAGCATCACTGTCTTGCAAGGGAGGGGGACCGATATGCAGCGCAAACACTCCCTTCATTGATACTAACAAACACGGAGGACGCACACTGCACTGCAATCGGAGGCTTATTCCTTCGACACTTTCTGTTTGTGTTGGTTGCAAAGGGGCTAGGAAGGACTGGAGAGGGTCCTGTGGAGACAAAAAAAAAGCATAAAAAAGCTGTTGAAACAGCTGCCCCAAAACCCTTCCCATCAGTTTGTCTTGAACGGGTAAATTTCCCATGGCTTATCAAGGGACCCAAAAAAATATATCCTAAGATACTTACCTTCGCAGGCAACACTTTCTTTGTAAGAGTATCCATGACGTCCAGCTAAATCCCACAACCAACAGATATAAACATTCATTAACATTCTGTGCAGGTTTGCGCCGACTGACCAAGGTTTATTTTGCGAGGCCCTCGCCATTAGATGGCGCCCTACCGTCGTGGTCAGGCACCACAGTCAAAGACCACCCATGAAAATATAATTTTAAAATTTTTGTAAAAAATTACACTTTCTATGTAAATCAAAAGTCACTTCAATGGTGCAGATGGTGCAACCAATAACAGCATGATAATCTATTTGCAGGATCTGTAAAAACTGCACATGTACTTTCATTCACTCACTCACTCACTTTCCTTAACCGCTTGACCTGGTCTGGGTCAGTTGAATCACTGGGTGCTGGGCAAACAGGGGTAAACACTAGACACGATGTCAGTCCATCGCGAAGTAAATCACAGTCAAAGGTATCACAAATTTTAAAAAATGCTTACTAAGACGCAATTCTGAGATAAATTAAAATCCAGACCAATTTATGGTGGCTTATACCTGTGTTTCATCCATTTGAGTTGCAGTGCATTTCCAGAAAAACTTCAGTCAGTCTTAACCATTGACCGATTCATCACATAAACGCTTTGAGCAACGGACTTGTTTACGGGGGCAAAATTCATCATGAACTGAGCACTGACACTTCTAATTCCTTTTTTTTTTTTTTTTTTTACAGAAAGCATGGTTCAAGGCTGAATTTCTGAAAAATATCTGTAATTGAAGCCGGTGTACAGTTTGGCCTTTTTCTTTGGTACAGTTAAAAGTGGCAGACTACAATAAATATAATGCCAAATATGACTTCAGAAATACAATCTAATAGTCACAATTGCTACAATTTTGCTATTTTGACACTCCTTTGAAATTGGTCCCCGAACGCAAATTTATCATGAGCGTCACCTCATCAGGCCTATTGACACAGATGTTGCCATACCAGCTTGCTGTTATCCTTATTTTGCTCCAAAGCTCATGCTTTTATCCAAAGTATATTTAAAACCTCTACCTGCTTACGTAACTTGGAGGAAAATCAAGTGGGGTTAAGTAGTGTATTGAAAAGTATTACAGCAATACTCATCTCATTTTCAAGGCCATGTCCTTATGTACTAAACCACTGTAGGCCTAAAGTTAGACTGCTCTGCCAAGAGCGCAGGGTACTGCAGACGCAGTCGCCACACAAGTGGAGAGCTGCGAATCTGGATGAGGGGTCTGGTTCCTTGGTTACAATGGACAGCTATTCCAGCTCCAGCATAAGCACACAACCGCAGCACAGTACCAAGCCCATCCAGGTTTCTGCACTCACTTGCATTTCTGGAATATTCCAAAGGATCTGGAATTTTAAAAATTCTTCAGTCACCATTAATAATCTATCTTGTGAAATAAGGAGGGTGGGCATCTCCCTCCACACGTCTGTTTAAACACAACATTAACAGTTCCCGGTATACATTGGTTACTGGCAAAAATATATTCGATCCCTGTTTTGGGCATCTGCAATCAGTCCAAAGGCAAGCGTTTCAAATGGATTGGTGACTTTAAGATGCCGGAAGTGCGTATACGTGGGTTTTACATTGCTTTCCCGCATAAATGTGTGAATGCTTGTAGTGAGTTTATCGCTGCATATCTGGTACTATTAGCCACCTTGGATAAAAATGGGAGCTAAATGCTAGAAAATAATCATTACATGTTGATTTTGAGAAAAGCATCCGATAAATGAGTAAGTGTACAAAACATCTTAGATAAAAAATAAGTCTGAAAGCTCCTGTGTTTCAATTGGAGATTTAAAAAATAAATAAATAAAATGATATACACTAGGACTTCTAGTTCATTTCTTAGGTTCCAGTTATTGGCTTCCACTTGAAGGACCCAGGTGTAAATCCTACCTCCTCCTCCAGTAAAAATTACCCTACTGAATAAATGGGTAAATTTTCATAGGTAGTGCAGTACTGCAAGTTGCTTTGGAGGACAGCGTCAGCTGAATGAATACATGCAAATGTAAATGTAGGCTTTATTGTCGATACGATTTAAAAAAAAAAAAAAAACCCTGCTCAGGACTAAGTGCTTACCAATAAGGGATGGAGGAATGCCTGGAAATTTAGGGTTAAGTCAAATGAGAGATTTGAAGTTCAAACAGTAGCTATTTCTCTACTCATTTTATCACTGAGTAAAACCATATCTTTGATGTGGTTAACCACAGACCGTGCTGTAACCTTCTGGAAAGTATTTGAAAGCTCCTTGTTCTTGCAGTTACTTTCCCTCTCTCCTTGAGCAAAACCATTCACAGATGGTGCACTCTGGGATTCAGTTTTTGTCACCAACACCCCTTAACCAGTCAGTGGTTTTGGATCCTGTTACCATAGAGTATAGAATTTTTCTCCAGACATCTGTTGTCATCTGCCTTCCAGAAGTCACAGCATGAGCATCGCACCCTTCGGTTTCCTTTCCCTTTCACAGCCAAAACAGCACAACTGAATACTTTGTTCATGGGCAAAGCAGGATCAAGAGGTAAATGTGGGAGAGAACTTGATTTCTTGGAGGATAGGTATTGTTAGAGCAGTGAACTACACGGGTGTGTGATGCGTGACTGCTGAAGGAGGACTGCTCTGAAAAGTGTGTGCAGGATCGCCGTCAGATAGCACAACGGCTTTCCTCTAAGTGGGCAGCTCCAGTTTTGATGCATGACTGAAGTCATTGTCTTGGCAGTACGCACAGTAAAGTCACCTTGCATTTCAGAAGACATTTACATGCATTTATTGAGTTGATGGGTTTTTCCAAAGTGTTAACCTACTTACATTACTTACCCATTTTTTACTGTTTTATAAATGTAATTTTTACCATAGTTATTCAGGGTAAGTATCTTCCTTAAGGGTACTACATGATGATGTGCGATTCAAACTCAGGTCCTTTAAGTGATAGCCAATGGGTCTGCCCACAACTTAGGCTACAGTATGTGTCATTCTATTTGTATAACATCTTTCAGATTGTTGGACCAGAACTCTAGACTGTAGTCAGTGCTGAGCCCAGAGGTTTCCAAGAAACAAGAACTGACCCCTTCCTGTGTAAACATGACTCTCGAGAACAGATGTGTCCTTCTCAGTGGTCACTGGGAGTGCACATGGCCCTGGCGAGACAAAGACAGCCCTCTCATGGCTGTTAAACATTGACACATCTTCAAGAGCATCTCCCTGGAAAGTCTCTCTCCTTCTCAGCTCCAGGCTGCCCTGCCCGCTCCTCTCCTTCTTCATCCAGTCTTCAAATTTCAGGAGCTCTAATCCTGCAAATAATCTTTTCACAAATATACAGTAGGAGAAATTTGATGCTGTTCCGCTCTACCCACCCTTCACATGGCAGAGTCCTTTATCATGTGATTATGCTAAAATAAACTCTGCCGTCCCATGTCTTGAAGACATTTTAAAGCGGAGCCCATACTGAAACGCTAATGTATTCTGACAACCGTGACATTTTAAGGTGTGCTGGACAACGGTGTCGGTCAGATAAGTTAGTATGTGAAATTAAATACGGGGCCAAAAGTCTGTCCTGAGCGTCTGCTGTGCCTGTCAAAGCTGAGCCGACGCATTTCCTGCTTAGCAGGAATCATCCCATTTCTTAAATCTTTATGGAATGGAAAAAGTTGTGAAGCCAAGTATGGCAGTTTGTTGTTTAGTTGCCTCAAAGTTTTTGTGTGTGTAAATGTATTTTGCAAAGTTCTCACATTCCACAGTCTCAAGGGAAGTATGGGCCCTTCTTCTAACCTGTGGCAATGGAGAGCAACACAGGACAATTTCACGGTCAGTGATTTTTTTTTTTTTTTACTGACCTGTTCTTCTGAGCCTCTCACAGCTTGGATGTCTAGACAGATGTGACACCTACATTCCCCAAGCCCATCTCCTCCTGCTTTTCATGCCAATGAGAAGAGAAAAAAAAAAAAAAACATAATACAGAAGACCTACTCTGTGGAAGACTACTTTTATGTTTCTATGGCTCAGACTATGCATCTTCATGTGAAAGCCCGTGGACTCTTGCTTGCGGCCTTGGCTTGCGCAGCGATGAGTCTAACCGGCTAGATGTGGAACATGTTTTGTAACGAACAACAGGTAGCATAATGTGCAACATAAAAACATTTCAAATATAGAATTATTTACCTGAGGCCTGGTTCAGAGTTACGAGGACAGGTCCTCTTCATGAGCGGCAGCGAGCGGCACAGGGAGTCAATGGTAAGAGCCTTTTATGGGCCCAGTTTTGGATCCCACCAAAAAATGACCCATCTATAAGCATAGATAGATAACATGAGCAGCTCAACGCTGGAAAACTGTCAGCTAAATATGCAACTATGTATGCACGTCAGAAAAGTGCTCTCTCCATCGATGGTTTATGGGGAGCCTCCACAACACAAGTGTCAAGACTCCGAGGGCAAAACACATTTGCCGTTTTGGTACCGGATTATATTGAAATCTAGGCTCTTGGTGAAACAGTTTAAATCACAGGTTAGACAGTAAGTGTACATCTGTCACTTATTGGAAGGTGGCTCCAATAACCTGCAGGTCTGTGGCTGGTTAGCAGTGACACGGCCCATCGTTGGTTAAACCCTCAAAAGCGTTCACGACGTTTTTAAACTATTTACCGACGGACCAGACATCGATCCCGAAGGGAAAACGCATGCGCGGGGGCGATTTGGCGACACGGTTCAATTTCAACTTAGAAATGTTCACGGTTTAAACAGTTTGAACGCCGTATGAACCGTGCGTGTACGCGGTTCCCTTTAACGCCCTGACCCCAATACAGGCGAGCCCCCCACCACCACCGCTGGAGCGCCGCGCGTCCCACGTCCAGCTGTGACCCCGGGTGCGAGACACCAGGCTGCGGACGCGGTGCAGGTCGCTCTAAAGCGGCGACAAATGGCGATCGGCGTCGGGGGAAGGGGGTGTGTTGGCGTGCTGGCGTCGTTTCAGGCGACTCCGGCGGACACCTAAAGCAGAACTGTCTCTCTCTCTCTCTCTCTCTCTCTCTCTCTCTCTCTCTCTCTATACTCGTGCGTGTTAGCAGCTAACACACACACACACACACACACAGGCGCTCAACATTCGCTCTCAACATGGCGATGAGGCAGAGCGAGGCGCGACGACTCTCCTCCGACTGACGACAAGCAAGGCAAGAAGGAGCCACCCTGACGGGACGCCGAGGACGCAAGGCGACAGCCGCGGCTACGCCGGAGTCCGTCGCGGACGCCGTGTGCGTGAAACGACAGCACACGGTGCGGCGCTGTGAAGCCACGCGCGCCCGCCCCCCGCACCCCCTGCGCCACAAACCAAAGGGCTGTACATGGCGGTGAACGCGCTCGGGCTCTTGGCTCTGCTCACGCTCGGGTTCACCTCTCGGTCCGCTCCAGGTAAGCGCGCCTTGTCTGGGGTCGCACGGGTGACGCGAGCGTGCCTGTCAGGCTGGCGTTGCGGGGACATGCGTGCGTGTCCGAGCCGCGGCTCGGAAGGGAGGGGTTGGAGTGGTGCGGCGAGGTGCGGAGGAAACGCACCGGTGCGCCGTGCCGAAATTCGTTTGCACGCGTGCGTGCAAAAGCAGACCGCCGTTCACGTGTGCGCCGTCGTCCATACTTTCGGCCACTTCTCCTCCGCGTGTTTCGCTCCGTTAACGCGCGTCGCCGAGAAGTGCGGATGTGGCCATGTGCGGCCGCAGCCGCGCCTGCACAGTTACTTGGTGCTCCGGAGGTTCCCACGTTCGGACCGCGGCGGTGCAGTTCGGGCGACCCCTTCTTTATGGGGGGGTGCATCGTTACATGTGCGCACCGGATCGGCATGCCTCTTTATTTTCAAAACACGTCTACAAATATTTCCTAAACCTAGGATTTTATTTGGCTGCATAAACGAGCTCAGCGTTCATTCTTATGTTGGTGACCGCGGGGTCGTTTAGTGTCTCGCATGAATTGTGGGAACGGCGCTCCGGCCACTGCGCTTCAGTGCGACTCGGATGACTCCTGCAAGTTGTCGCCCTCCTGTGTGTGTGTGTGTGTGTTGGGGGGGCGGGGGGTGTACACGTTTCACCACAGCATTTAATCATACTGACAGCTAGACCTGCAGGACTGCCTCACGATTGCTTTGATCACAGCGCAGCTCTGTGTCTTCTTTTATTTCCTAGGCTGCAGTAGTCGGAACCGGACATAATATTCTGATCAAAATGAGCACTGTTGTACGACCCCGGCTCTCCTCAGTGGGTCGACGTGCGGTTCCTTTTTTTTTTCTTACTATGCATACGTTCCGAAATGCGGCTGGTGCTGTTGTGGGTTTTGACTTCGGTGCTGCGAAGCCCGGCCGCCGCGCATCTACAAGACAAAAGCGCGGGAGAAGGCGTCTGTCGCCGTTCCGCTTATCCGTGACTCCTGCCGGTAAATTCCGGTCGCGGCCACGGCAACTTGCAGTGACCTACAAAGAGTGGCCGTCGAACAGGATTCATATTCCTGACGTGCATGGCTCTACATGACTGATTTATGTCATCACTACAGGGCAGGTGACGAAATAACGGCTCAACGTTGTCGCCCGATTCGCAGTCAAAAATGATTTGGGGTTTTTCCTTTTTTGGGAATTTGTTTCACGCCTCTGTGTTGTTGCCAGCTGAAGATGAGGGTCTGACACCTTTGAGCTTTGCTTCCGGTCCTTTGTGAGGTTCCGCTAAATTGTTGAGCGTTCCATCCTTTAGTTTAATACTCCTTGCAAAGCAAAGTGGGTTCCCTTTTCTCATGTGAGGAGAAACGTGCAGCGACGGCCCTTCATTCCCAGTGGCCGAGTATTAATGGCAAGGTGCTTATTTTTTGACATGTGACACTTTATATAAATACTGGTTAGTCTACTTTAAAGATTTATGTGAGCATTTCAGAGCAGAACAATAATGTGGAAGTCTGTACATTTTGAGGGTTTTTAATTTATGTTTTTATTAAGTGCTAAATGCATGGAAAAGAACCGAACTTCAGTTAGTGTCTGTATTATGAGTATACTCTATAATAAATATTATCACCAAAAGCATGACCTCTGACCACATACATATGTGTAATTTTATTTTCCCTGAATGTTTTTTATGGCTTACATATTTTTTTTTTTTTAACTTTCTGCCTATTTCATGATATTTTTGTTGAAAGGCCTGTCCAACAAGTTGCCTTCGAAACCATAACAAATAATGATGCTGTGAGGTATTTAAGACAAGCAACAGGTGCCATGTTTTTTTTTTTTTTTTCTATTTTTGTATTTCCTCCAAGTTGTGAAACATGAGAGATGAGTTTTGTTGAAGAGAGCGAAATGCAGTGGTAGTGGTTCACAAAAGGTAGTGTCTTCAGACACTGAATGCAGCTTGGACTTTTGTAACGTTATGTATCCTCTCGCTGGAGACTAGAGTCTGTGGTGTTCAGATTTGCATTCAGAACCTTGTTCGTGTGTAGCAGAATGCCAAATGAGACGTACATGATAGGGCATTTACCTGCCTCTCTGGCAGGAATCAGGTTTTTTTTTACCCTGATGGCCAGTGTACAGCACTAGTGAAAAGTTTTACATTTGCCCAACCTCAGCAATACTTGCATAGGACAAACTACAGAAAACTGAGAACAAAAAACCCCTTGAGTCTCTTATATGGCTGAGACCTGCTGCAGAAGAGCTAGGAAAACACATTTGATGATTGTCTGCTCAGACACAAATATAAGGGAACTATGAGGGGGACAACAATGAGAAATGTTGTTTTTGGCAAATGTAATGTTTGATGGGTACTGAAGATTGAGAATGCTTGACCTGTGAATACACATCTTTGGAGAACTTGAGCATTGTGGGCTCACTGGGGAGCTGTGCTGTTTTGAGTGCTGTGCCCAGCTCAGTATAGGGGTGTGGATGGTCACGTGGATACATGCTTTGGTTTCTCAGTGCCCATCTTTACTGCTGAGCGAGGGCATGTGACAGCTGGCACGGTGAACTTTGCACTTGAGTAAAAATACATGAAGATTGAATAATAGGCATAGTACTTTTGCCCTATTGGACATTTTTATTCATGGTCATATGACCCAGTTTCCTCTTGTTCATCACAAGATGGTGACAGGGTTGACATCGCAAGCATGCACAGAGATGGATACACATATACACAGACGGCCACAAAGCTGGGAAGGGATGGAAGGAAACTTGGGTCTACAGCTGAGGGTTATAGGCAGCTAGACAAGCTAGCCATATAGAGAGAGGTAAACGGGCAGCAATGAAAGAAAGAGAGATTAAACTAAAGGAACTGAGAGACGTGAAGTGCTTTTTTGCCACATCTGTAAATGGATGCCTTTGTTTCCACCTTTTTTCAGATCAGACAAGATATGTCAACAGTTTTGACCTTATGTATAACTGAGTGATTTTCCGTGTGTGTGTGTGTGTGTGTGTGTGTGTGTGTGTGTGTGTGTGTGTGTGTGTGTGGGCGTGCATGCATGCCCGGTTGAGTGTGGAAGATGTCGGGGGGACAAAATCACGAGCAGACATTTCAGGCGGTATTTGAGAGTAACACTTTTGCTGCAAAGACTGAAAGCTGCATGTGAGAGAGCTACACCCCAGATAGAAGGTGAGCTACTGTCACATCAAATGTTTCACCGGGCTTTTGTCTGTCTTTCAGGTTAGTGGGTTCTTTAATATACTTCTAGAAACTGCTCTTCCCTTGCCCATTTATGAAATGTTTGGCAGTCTTTATTGGACTGTTTTTGGTGACACGTCAGTGCTTGGTCTTGCTCAAATGAGCTTCCTCATATCCTTTCACACCTAGTCCAACTCCAGTACCTGCCAACCATGCCATGCCCACATTAAGACAATACCTTTCCTCTACCTGACACACTTCTTCCCCAGGCTAATAGTTTGTCTCTGGCTCACCTCTTCTGTCATTTATAAATTGTGAATCTCACATCTGCAGTGCAACACCTGGCACTGGGAACATCTACATTGTCCCCAGGCCCAAGCTTCTCCTCCTCCTCAGTGTCTTTTTAAATAGAGCCAATTCTTTTTTTCTCTCTATTGAACTGCTCTGTATTTTATATAATCTTGTTAATTCTGTTTCATACAGTATTGTGCTCTTGGCAAAAAAGTCATTTGCTTTATGTGAACCTTGTATTGCAAAGTAGAGTTTTGCAAAAACATCATTTTAGGAGAAAAGTATTACACCAAACTCTTTGCCACACCAATCTCTCGGTCATGTGCAATTTGAACATCTACTGGCCTTCGAGCTCTTGCATGTGCTGCTTCTCATAAAGTGACCACCACCCCACCTCCGAGTCTCTTACAGATGCGTTCCACTGGGAGGAAAACTCATTTTATGCTAAGCATTTGCCCAAATTAACACAGTCGGTACTTCCAACTCCCGAAATGGTCACGATCGAGCTAATGTTTTTTAATATCTTAACACGGGTTACGTTCTTTTTGTCACTTGTTGGTGGAGCTGGAATGGAACTCAGATTCCAAGGAGAGTGTATAAGATTTGCATCTCTGTCAGGCATTTTTTCCATCACTTTGCCCAAGCTATTTGCTGCAGATGTGCTACCTCCCCAGTCAGATATCATCTGGCCCTCCCCGCAGGATGTCGGAAGCACCGTAGAAGGCTGTTAGCATTCGAGAAGCCATTGATTTGCAGTCCTGTGTGGGAGCCTTTTACTGTGGTGACTCTGCAGTTCCCATGGTGGCAGGTGGAGAAGAAAGATCAGTGGACTGTTGAACCCCCAGTACAGTGACAGACTCAGGGCAGCGAAGCAAATGTCAGCTGGCTGTCTTTGTCGAGAGATGACGCTTTGCTCCTCTTTGTGCGAATATTGAACAAAAACAGTTTGCGTGGTGGCAGTGGTGCGAACCTTTCGGTCACCGTTGTTTTGACTGCTGGAATACCACACAGTAAAACTCACGCTTGTAACCATGTAGTGTTTACTCTGGCGTGTGGCATGTAAAACACATGGAATTCCCCGGACTCAAAACTCCACTGAGAGAGACGACATCCCAGGCAGGGTCTCCACATGAGGCCGGACAGTTTTTTTGGACATTCCTTAAAGAACAGTTAAGTCTAATAAGCAGGCTGCTCACGGACGATGACGCTCCGAGTCTCCATCATGTCTCCTCCTCCCATTGATCATACTGCTTGCTAAGCACGGGCTGTTCGGCATTGTGCTCTGCAGCCACAATAAGGACGGAGGAAGCTCAGCTGTAACCCTTTGCAACTCAGCTAGGTGATATCCTGGAGTCGACATGGCTGCAAGCACTCATCAACAGAAAGGGGGTCGTGTCCCCTTTGGAGGCCTTTGGGCTCTGCTGGGGTGATGTCTCCATATGAATGGACTTAGCTGTATATGAACACACTGGTGTGTGTTTTCACTGTCTGAGGCCTGGTCTCTTCCTCACTGTGCTTGCTGGGCAAACAGTTATACGCTTGCATTCCTTCCATTCCGTGCTGCTGGCTGCTGAGTCACATGACAGGCGGTCGTTGCAACGGGAAGCGTTGGGGGGTGTCGAGGCTTCTTGAGCACAGACCCCGAGGGGCACGCAAACATGCAGTGAGACATCACAAAACATGTCTTTGTGATTCTTAACAATTCTGTGCATGAAAGGAGCACTTATTGCTTGTGGAATATTGTATGGATAAAATAGCACATGTGGTTGTTCCCTGGTTAGATTCTTCTTTCAACTATTTCTTTTGTTTGTTCATATATTGTATAGATTATCATCTTAAATATATTGATTTTAGGATGATGATAATCCATTAATCGAACCGCTTATCCAATAACAAGAATGTCGGTGTTTTTTGTTGCATGCCGTGTGTCCAATAGCACACTTTGCTCTGCTCAACACACACAGGCGCTTAGCAGTCCACTATCCACTTTGAACCAGAATTCACTCTAACCCATAGTTGGGGCAGATATGCAGATAAAGAGCAAAACTTTGGCCACTTGGGATGCTGGAGGTGGGATGAACAGGGTACTGGGTTTTTCCAACTATCCCCCACCCTGCATGGCTGATCATGCAGAACAGAACTAGGTTTGTGCGTGCGTGCGTGTGTTGGGGGGGGTAGTATGGACTGAAGGCCACCCTGTTTGCCAGCTCTTGAACCCTGGTAACCCCCAATCTTTTTTGTTTCTGCCAGATTTATATTTGAAATGGACTTGATCTCAGCATATAACCCCCACGCAGCAGTTCTTTCTTGTTATCGGAGGAGAAACCTACTGTGTCTGAGCTTCCTCTGAGGTGCTCACAAGCATGTGTGGGTGTGTGAAGGCTCAAGAAAGCTAGTGGTACTCTTTTCAGTTGCCTGGCTGACAGGGTTAGGGTGATGACTCTGCTGTGTGTGTGTGTGTGTGTGTGTGTGTGTGTGGTGGAATATGTGTAGCAGGATGGTGTATTGGAAGAAAAAAGATGTTGTGGGGAGTGTTAAAGTTATTAAGGATTTGACAGGAGTTTGATGGCCAGAAGCACAGGCGATATCTGGGTTCCTTTTTATCTGCAGGTATCATTCTGAAGTCTTGATGCTTGTGGGATGTCTCTTCCAGCCCTCAAGCAAGTTGTGTAGGCCACTGATCCTCTTTTTTTTTTTTTTATTTTCTAAGCTTGTGATGTTACCTCACTACAGTAAAAACTAACAATCCTGATACCAGAAAGTGTGCATTCAAGACCATCGCAAGCCCAATCCCTGTTAGGCTGTCACAACCTCCAAGCCATCATTTCTGAAGTGATATAGGGCAGTCAGGACTCAAACAACAAGGCACAAAGACAGTTTTTTCCTTTATCGCCCTATAACGTTCCTGAGTGGACATTACGATTCCACTGTTGGTATCCAGCTCTCAAACTAATAGAATACACTTAAACCTGGTAATGTAATACATATTATAAAGTATTATATTTATCAGAGTCACCACATAGTTATGTAAATAATTGTAATATTTGCGTATTTATTATATATTTATTGTATTCTAACTGCGGTCATCCCCTTTAAAAAAGTAACTTGTTTCTCACAAAACCTTTACAAGGTGAATTCTAATAAATCCAAGACATAATTAGCATTTATTCCAATAAATTTTGTATCTCTTTGTGAGCCTGAACACTGATCTGTTTGTTCTAAAATATCCCCAAGTTGCATTAAAACAGGCACACTTATTTTGGTAGTTTTTGCGAGTTATAAAACATCATAAAAAGGGAGTTATAATACTGTTGCTTTTTATCTGCGCTTCAGCTGTTCCACATATATTGCGTATTGTTCGCTTACATGGTCACAAACAAAAAAGCAACATGCAAAAAAAAAAAAACAAAAGAAATCCATGAAACAATAGAAAAGAATTCACAATCGCCCAACTAGTTGACGTTGTCTGGGCAGCCTAAATGGTGGTCCTTATTACTCGGATTATAATAGGTGAAACTGGCAGAAGCAGCATGAGCTGTAACTCTGAAGAAAACTGCATGTCGGTTTAGGTCTTCCGTTGATCATCCGTCTTATGGCACACGAAATCTGAATACGATCCTCGTAACTGAAGAAACGCCTCTTAAGCCAAATTAAGGGTGTCAGTAGAAATTTCTGGTGGATGTCAATTCTTGTAATCCGAATGGCTTTTGTGGCGGATGACAGTACTTGCTCGATTAATGTTCTTTAGTGCAATACGTGTCTGTATGAGAGTCTACCGTGCCAAATTTCTAGCATGTGCGAATGTATGTGACCAGCAAAGGGTTATCCTGTCTTAGTCATCAGTTATTTTGCATGTGTATCTAAAGGTGTTCATCTTTTTGACTGCACTTTTCTATATCTTGGCCTGCATCGCACGTGGCATTAGAGAAAAGTGCTTGCCTAAAGCATAAATGTAAATTTACTTGTCTACCGATGGCACATAAATGTTGCATTGAAATATGAATGCAATATCAGAGGGTTCAAAACGACTTTTCCATTGGCTGTGTCTTTGGTCAAAGCTCAGGCTATTCTCACTGAGATAAAATGTCGATTTTCTTATGTCAGCATATTGTCACATTATGCACGTGCATCCTCAGAATTGTGCGACGAAAAACAAGATGCAGACGGCTGTCATTTGTGTGAAATTTTATGTGTGTCTGAATGGCTCCGGCAATAAACAAGTTTTAATTAGATTTGACCAAAAATAAAACTGGAAAAAAGTTGAAATCAAAGACTTGACAGTAGCGGGATTTTGGCTTGAAGTTCCCTGAAGGCCAGTAGAAATAACAAAAAACGGATGCTAACTTGGAAGACAGGGAACTGCGTGTACGTTTGTGAGTGTCTGTGAGCGGGAGAGGGAGGGACAGATAGAGTGTCTTCAGTCTTCAGTAGTGATTCTTTTTCTGTAGTAGACATCAGATAACACTGCACGCAGCCTTTAGAAGAGCACAGCTCAGATAAAAGCCTATTAGGTTGAATGTTTAGACAATTGAGACGCGTGTTTGGACATATTAAGCTGGCTGTGTTTTAGAGTTATGGGATGAGAAGGTCCCAAGGGGGTGCAGGAACTAGAGTGGCTCTTCTCAAAAATATACAAGCACATTTTTGAGCTTCCTTTAGAGCCCTGCTCTTGGATTTTGGTTCTGCAGAAAGATTTATTAATCAATTTACTTAACTGGAAAACGGTGTAAGATGCTGAAAAGGTAGAAGGGGGTGTCACCCATGTAAAGGGATGTTTCTTCCAGTGAGCGGACCTGTCCTTGTCTGCGTCCTGTAAACTGATCAAATGAGGTGGCTGTCTGGGGAGCTGACAGCCTACTGATGGAAGGGTCGTGGCTTTGACAGAACCCCCACCCTAGCCACCATACACACATCCATACAAATGCACATGACTCGGTGCTTATGTGTTCAGTCTCTGTGGTTCAGCTGCCCATAGGTTCCAGTCCAGGTGCCATGTGTAGCATCCATGCATTTGACTACCAGGTGTGTGCTCTTAATTACTCAGGTGTGGTTTCCATACCCAGGTGTTTGGTCTTCGTACCCTGATGTCCACCTGCACAGTCCCCAAGGCCCAGGTCTGTGCTTTCAATGCCCAGATGAGTAAAAGGTCAGGGTTTCTCACCGGTGTTGTATAACCACACAGCAGGGCCTGAAACTCATTGCCCTCGGGCCTTGACTTTGTACCTTTTATATATTCATTAAAAGCGCTCTAGCAACAAGACAGGTGAAACATTGGCAAAGGCACCGTAATGACTGCAGTGGTAATGACTGTCACTGGTTCAGTGAGCAGCACAACAATGGCTGGTAAGCGACAAACAGCGCTGCTGTAATGATGTCGGCGATTACAATAATGGTGATATTAAGGCTGCATGTCTCGCACATCCTGCGCTGTCCCTTTCTCCTTTCTGCTCCTCCCTTTGTTCTGCTAGCCTCCCCTCTTCCTCCACGCCTTGCTTGTCCCAACGTGGTCTCTCTTCCTCGCTCTCTCTCTCTCGCTCTTTCAAGGGCAGTATAGAATATGAGGTGCCTGGCATCGTGCCACCATGCCCTTTTTATTGCTGCTGACTGAGAGCTCAGGGGCTGGGTGGAGATACACCCTCTCTCACCTTCTCTGCGTGTTTGAGATGGCATTCCATGGCTGAGATTGGCAGTGCTGGATGGGTCGCTTACATCTTGTGATCACGTATCTGTGTTTATGGCCGTCAGTTTCCGAAGGACAAATTTGTGATCTCAGGTGTTGTCCCGAACAAAAACACTTGCTTTTGTGTAGCGGTAAGCATCAGGTTCCCTCTCTCTGAAAGTGGAGGGTTCGCTCCATCCGCTATTGACTCAAATGGGTCTGGCCCACGGGAAAGTGCTGCTGAACAGATGCAAATACATTAATGTTCTCAGCAGCATATAAATGGGGAGGGTAGTGAGCACAGCTGGGAAGAAGGATTTGGATGGTCAGGGTGAGCTGGGTGAGTGCCTGTACAGGCCCTATTGCAGTTCTGCATGTCGCTGTCTGTTCTGCTGCCGTTACGCCCCCGCAAACACACACAAACACGAGATTTTGCCACATGTATAAAGCTTCCAAATTTCCTTTTGGATTTAGCCCTGATTGAATTTGCAAAAAGCAGCTTAACACTTTGAAGCTTAGCAGAAAGTTAGTGATTATTGTTTTCTCTGCATCGTGATCTCTATTCCTTCTGGGCTTCTTTGTGCAGAAACCTGGTGCTGCAGCAGAGCCTGGAAGAGCTGGCAGGGGCAAGCAGCCTTAATTTAAACAGAGGTTCAGGCTTCTTATGCAGTACAGTTGGATTAGTCCAACCAGTCTGTAGGTTCGAGTCTTGCCACTCGGGTCACTTTTTGAATTAATATTGTAGGGACACTACTGGCAAAATGCATGGGCCAGGGAAGTTTGGGTCAGTTAGTAGTGCTGTGGGAGGGGCAGCAGTTAAAGCTAAAACCTTGTAATCGTAACACCTAGGTTCATCCCACCTTGCTGTCATACCTTGAATTGTTCCAGTAAAGATCCTCCAGCTTTACAAAAACTAAGTTGCTGTACCTTAACATTGCAATTTGATTTAAATATAAGCATGTTAAATAAATACAGTAAATGTGCATATTTTAGATTTGTGAAGTGTTGCTGGCACCTGTGAATAGTAAAGGTCTTAAAGGTCTTGCTACTCATGCCTTCCATATGGCAACATTGGATGTGCAATGTGAAGGGACTAAGGAGCATAAACATAATGCCAGCTGCCATTTGCCTGGAGGCATACACCAGGCTATGGCCTGTTTATTTCCAAAAATGATGTAATGTTTGTCTTATTTTCAGATTAATGCCAGTAAAGGTGTAACTCTAATGTTTGACTCACTGTGTCTGTGTGAATGGGATGGTGTCATCCTACTCACTGGTGCGACTTAAATAACCATGGTTGGGAGTGAGGAACTCCTATCAGTAGATGACAGTGATGGCTAAAGGGGTTTTTGGTCTTCTTTCATTGTTCAGAGATGCGCAAACATCCTCTAAACCTCACCAGCTTGCCGGCATAACTCATCTCAGTCTCTGCCTCTGACACCCCCCCCCCCCCCGCCAGCCCCTTGCTTTTTTATTTTTTTAGTTATCAACCCCTTACCTACTGCACATGTTCAGTCACGGATGGAGTTAACTGTTTTGGTTAAGTGTTTTGTGTACCATGTTTCTTTCTTCGGAGGTCCTTCCGTTTTAAAATAGTTCGGATCATTTTCAAATTTTCAAATTGCCTTGTTCTAACTTTTTTCCTTCCACGTAATGTAATTTTTTTGTGCTTGCTGTTCAGGTACTGAATATGGTAATTTCTTAACCTGCAGCGCTCATATCGCTCTCTCTCTTTCTCGTTTTCTCTGTCTCTTTTTTCGTCCTGTCCAGAGAAGCCGGTGTCACTGGAACTCAGCTGTGGGGCAGGGCCCGTCCACGTGGTTCTGGGGCCAGCACAGTCCCTTCTGCTGGACTGCCACCTGGGAGCCACTGAAACACCCCTGAACATCACCTGGCTGCAGAATGGGATCCCTGTAGTGGATGGCGAGGCCATGCAGACTTTCCCCAATGGCTCCCTCCTGGTGCTCGCCCCCTCGAGAGAGGGTCGAGAAGGAGGAGTTCCCCCAGTTGTAGAGGGCGGGTACAGCTGCAACTCTGTCAGTTCCCTGGGAGCTCTGGCGAGCCGTACTGTGACTCTGCACCTTGCCAGTGAGTGTTCAGTTTCACGTTTGGAACCAGCATTTTCAGTTCAGTACCATAATGCTGTGCGGGGAAAAAAGGATGTTTTCACAGGAGCAAGTGGCAGGTACTGGCATGTGGAAATGGTTTCATTCAGACACTCAACAGGTGCACAGCCTAAAACCCCTGCAGTAGACTCTCTCGGTACTGTATCCCTACCTCCTGCAGATGAAGCTCATTCCTTATGCTGGCTTACACTTGGTCTCACCTGGGACAGACAAGGATCCCACTGTGCATGTCAGTGCAGGCAGCATCCTTCGGGCACTACATGCTCCATCCTCAGAGGAAATGGGCGAGATTAGCTTGTTTCTGTTTTGAAAGTTGCAGGTTCTGGCTCTGTGTAAAACACTGTAATCCCTGCGTGGCATTTCTCTTTATTGTCCTCCTGCCACATGCTTTTTACTATGATGAGGGGGTATGTTGGGGTATTGGAGGGAACATATTTGTGTGCATACTAAGAGGGTCCTTCACAGACTATGTCAGAGCTGGTAGGTCCCTTTGGACTCCTGAAGAGCAGGGGGCCACCTGTGTTACTGCATACATCAGGAGCAGTTTGCTGCACTCCATGTCACCCTGCATTTAATTCTACATTTATTCACTTGGCAGACACTTTTCTCCAAAGTGTTGCACAATTCGAAATAAACAAAAGTGCATTTCACAAGAGACAAAAAAGCTTTAGATACAGATACAGACAAGCACAAATTGAAGCATTGTGTGCATGTGCGTGTCTCAGCACTATCCCTTTCTCTAGTCTTTCTCATGTTGATGTGCCACCTCAGTTCTGGCCTTGTATGCAGTCTATGTATACAGAAGTCCCGTTTATGGTATTTCACAAAGTTTAGGTGGAAGGTTCCTGCCCTCAAGTGACATTTTTACAGTTAATTATTAGTATTAATACAATGATAACCAATGTTACTTTTATAGGCAGAAAGAGTTGTGTGTCTGAAAAACAGGAATTGTTTTGCACACATAGGGTTCATCAATCCTGTAAACCTTTTGAACAGCTATGTAGCAGGTTAGAGCACTCACATTAGGTATACCTACAGGAACCGATCAATGTTTGAATAAAAAACAAAATGCACCATAGTCTGGGCGTACTGTGTATAAACATAAATGACCTCAGTTCTGCAACCTTGAAATGCTTAGGGCTCTCCTCAACAAAGGAATACATATTTATTTAAAGAGAAAACTGGATTATTCTTCAGTTGTTGTTTTTTTTTTTTTTTTTTGACTAAGCATGTACAAAAGTCCACAGCCACAAACATTAAAACCACTGACAGGTGAAGTGGATATCATTGATCATGTGGTTACAGTGGCACCTGTCAAGGGTTAGGGGGATGTATTAGGCAGCAAGTAAACAGTCGGTTGTTGAAATTGATGTGATGCAAGCAGGAAAAATGGGCAAGCGTAAAGCGTCTGAGCGACTTTGACAAGGGCCAAATTGTGATGGCTAGACGACTGGGTCAGAGCATCTCCAAAACGCCACATCTTGTGGGGAGTTCCTGATATGCAGTGGTTAGTACCTACGGTACCAAAAGTGGTCCAAGGAAGGACAACCGGTGAACCGGCGACAGGGTCATGGGTGCCCAACGCTCATTGATGCGTGTAGGGACCGAAGGCTGGCCTGTCCAGTCCGATCCCACAGAAGAGCTACTGTAGCACAAATTGCTGAAAAGCTTAATGCTGGCTATGGTAGAAAAGTGTCAGAACACACAGTGCATCACAGTTTGCTGTGTATGGGGCTGCATTGCCACAGACCAACCGGTCAGAGTGCCCACAATCGGCACGTGAGCATCAGAACTGGACCATGGAGCAACAGAAGAAGGTGACCTGGTCTGATGAATCACATTTTCTTTTAGATTGTGTGGACGGCTGGGTCCATGTGTATCCTTTACCTGGGAAGGAGATGGCAGCAGGATGCACTATGGGAAGACTGCAGTGTGATGCTCAGTGCAATGTTCTGCTGGGAAACCTTGGGTCCTGGCATTTGTGTGGATGTTACTTAGACACGTACCACCTACCTAAACACTGTTGAGACCACGTACCCCCCTTTGTGGCAATGGTATTCCCTGATAGCAGTAGCCCTGACACTGCAAAAATTGTTCAGGAAAGGTTTGAGGAACCTGATAAAGAGTTCAAGGTGTTGTCTTGGCCTCCAAATTCCCCAGATCTCAATCTGATCGAGCATCTGTGGGATGTGCTGGAAAAACAAATGCAATCCATGGAGGCGCCACCTCGCACCTTACAGGAATTAAAGGATCTGCTGCTAACGTCTTGGTGCCAGATACCACAGGACACCTTCAGAGGTTTTGCAGAGTCCGTGCTTTGACGGGTCAGAGCTGTTTTGGAAACTATGAGGGGGACCTGCACAATATTAGGCAGCTGGTTTTAATGTTGTGGCTGATCAGTGCATAGTCAGGTTCACTTAGTCTCCTTTAAATCCCAGTAATGAGTTATTTCAGATGTTTGAGCTTGGATTCTCTGGAAACAAAGGTTTGCATGTTAACTTTTTGCATCTCTGCACAAAAGCAGCCCAAGGTCTGCCTGTCTGGAGATTTTATTGACTTGCTTGTTTGTTTATCTTTTTTTTAGGTATATAATTGAAACATTAGGAATTTAACTGTATTAGCTAAACCACGGGGAAAATAGTGCTTAGGGCTGGTCTGTGTTGCTTTTTGTGAGGCTGTAGCTTGTTATCTCCATGCTACACTTTCATAGCTTTTGCCATCAACCTCCATTGCCTTGTGCTAGATGTTATAAACAGCGGGTCAACTGGTATCTGTGCAGAGGTGTCAGCCGTCCTCTTTCTCTACCTCCATCCTTCTTTTCAGGCCTTTCTCGCTTCCTCCTGCACCCAGAGCCCCAGGTGGTGCCTGTAGATGGAGCTGCACGCTTTGAGTGCCAACTGGATGGCTTGCCCACACCCAATATCACTTGGGAGAAGGATCAGGTGCCAGTGCCCACCCAGCCCAGGTGAGAGGCCCCTGTCATGTGTAAAGCTTACTATTTTTACTTGCTGGAGATGAGGACATTTGAGCTGACCAGCAGGTCCTGGAGCAGGATTTTTGTCTTTAACACCCTGCAGTAGATGTTCAATCCTTCTTTACAGTGTGCGCAGCTAGCACTTCCACAGGCCTCCATGATCTGAAGCAGAGATGTGTGGGGAATGGGTCACATGTCACAGGATCCTTGCTGTGTATTGGCCACCCATTAACTGCGCAAAAAACTGTGCCTCTTTCTCACCACTAAGGTTCCTGTCCAGGCTGGATAAAGCAGTAACCTCTCCAAAGAAGGAAAAGCACTTTGCTTTTGAGTAGCACACTTATGAAATAAGACATATTTTTATTTTGGGTGTATTTGATCTCTGCGGGTGACTGAGTTTCAGAGATAAGCGCCTGGCTTCCTCTGTCTTGGTAAGGGCTGAAGGTTGAGGTCATACAGTGCATTGCCATTTTCTACTTTATTTACCCAAAAACTCTCCAACTCTTATGTCTGGTTCAGTTCATGCTCTCTGCCCAGTAAGAGCTGCAGTTCTGCTTCAGGTGTTTTCTTCCTTACTTTTACCATCTTGTTCATCTTTATTTATCCCTCTTGTTCTGTCTTTCTCCTGTGCTTCCCCTTTGAAGACAAAAACAACAAATCTTGTGCAATCCCTGACTGAATGAGATGCAGATGTCTTTGAGGGGCTGTAAGAGGGTGCTGGCCTCCCATTGGAATGGCTCTGTCTCTGGGCTGTGAGAGCGAGATGAATATAATGCACCTTTGCTGCCTATGGAGCTGGGGGGCTACTGGGTTGAGGGGTTTACAGGAACGTGAAAGCAGAGGGCAGAATGCAAACCAAAACCCATGTGACTGCAAGATATTGTGCTGGAGGACTCGCCTCTTTATCGAAAAGAATTTGTGGCCAAAATACAACGCCGCATTGTGGATATACAATAGCCATAATCCTGCTTTAAGCTAACTCCATATGCTAACCACTCTCTTACCCATAGCAGCAGAGCTGGGTTTAATACAATTTACCAGTTTGCTTTAAATTAAGCAACGTATGTATTTGCCGCAGGCGTTGTATTGAAATAACAATTACAGACGTCTCAAAGCTTGTCATTTTGTGCTAGAGCAAGGTGACAGAATGGGTCTAGTAGCTTGTTTTATTGGCTTATATGAGCAGTAATGTTTGCTGCTAGGCTCTTTTACACATGAGAACATGTCTCAATCTGTAGGTTCCAACTTTTTAACACTGTTGTTTCTAACAACATTCACAAAAACCTCCAGGTCCAGGATGTGCTTGCAGATGAAGCTCTTCTAAGAGCTTTACTCGTGAGATATAGAATGTAGTATGGTAAGAATGATAGTAACTGTGTTCGGATTCAGCTTTAGCTTAAACTGCCCGCTTTCTGCTGCTAGTACAGTGGGTAGAGCCACCTCATTAGACTCAAAAGGATCCAGGTTCAGAGCCCAACTCAAGACGATGTACATGTTTTCAAGCTATCCATTGAATTCACGCAGTAAAATGAACAAAATATTGCAAAGTTGAATATTTATCATTACACATTGTCATGGACAAGCAAATGAAGATAGATATGTTTATTTAGGTTATGTAACTGAGGTTTTTATATAACAAGGTTGTGTAGCCTGATTTCTTTTTATTAAACAGTTAGCCAAAGCAGCAGTCTAGCTGCCTGATGTACAGTCAGCAATGATGTTCACCGTAGTTGAAGTCTTAACTTGACACATTTCCTCGGCCGGTGTGAACGTTGGGGCCTATACATATACGGGCGAACTATTGAGTGGTGCTGATGATGTAAGTATTGAATAAAAATTCAACTTGAGTTTAATAGCAAAATTGTTTTGCCACGCAATAAACAGTTTAGTTACTCACTTAGTTTCAAGGTTAAATGGCTTGTATATCAAAATTGCACTTAGCTTCTTTCAGTAATTCAATACAGATGAATTTTATATGCAATTTGATATAAGTTGATTGATGTCTTGGAGTTGTTCAAAGCGGTCTAACCGACAACTAGAATAATAAACCAAATCTGAATTTTTGTTTTGCATAGATATTCACATTTATGCTCAGCTTGTAGAGTAATACAGAACGTGCAATGCAGCATCAAAATTTGAGGAACCGGTCTAATGCTGTACTAACTGCTAGCGTGTGGTAGGTGGTGTGATGGATAGAGCTGCTGTATTCTACTCAAAGAACCTGAGTTTGAGTCTCTGCTTCCTATGTAGTACCACTGATCAAGGCATTTAGCCTTAAATTGTTCCACTTAAAATTGCCATGCTGTTCTAATGGATAAATTGGTATAAGCTATTAAACACTAGAAGCAGCTAAGTAAGTAAAATGTAAGAACACAGTTTGACTGGCAGACATACAGATTTTTTTTTTCTCTGTTATTAATACATCCTATCCTATTTCAGATGGTAGGCTATATTCTCTCCCCTAAATTTATCCTGTTACCACACTGGTGTGCTTGCCTGTGTGACCCCCTGTGCCTCATAAGGGGCCTAGGTAGTGAATCTAAGTCCATGTGTGGTTGCCAGCTGCCAAGGTAGTACGCTGTCAAGGAGGGAATCCAACAGTCTGCTTTTTTTATCTTTATTTTATCTGTCAGAAGCCTAGCTGCTGGACTTGTGATAGATTATGATGTGTTACACCTGTTTCATCTACACTGCCCAGGCTGATTCTTACTTACAGCTCAAGAGCAGAGGCTGCGAGTGGTGAAGTAGGTAAGTAAACTGTTATGTAGACATGCAGAGGGGGGATCAAACTGACAACCACAGGGCACAACATGCAGCTGATGCAAAGTGTTGTTGTGCAACAGGACGCCACCAGGATCTCCGTGGCCTGCAGTGAGATTTTTTTTTTTCTTTTCCTTCTCAAGTTTGTTCTTTATTTCTTTATCGCTTTTCTCTGAAATGGTCTTTTTATCAGGGGACAACTGCATGCCATTCTGCTTCCAACGTGGTTCAAGTATTACAGATATGGTCTGTGTGTGTTCATATCCCCTCTTTCATCTCGCAGTTACATCAAATTAACTTTGTTTCACACATTTTCATTCATGCATGGGGACAGCGGATGCAGTAGTGGTTAGAGGTATTACCTTGGATTCAAAGAATCCGCTTTCAAATCTCACATCTTGCAGTTGTACCCGTGATCAAAGTGCTTACGCTGAACTATTTCAGCAAAAATTGTCCAGCTATGCCGCTATGGGTGAATCACTATGAGTAACTTACCATTGTAAGTCACTTTGGCGATATTCATTGGCTAAATAAAGGTACATTTCTTTATTCCGAGATGGTTTTCTCAAAAGTGATACATGAATCATAAACATACTTTACACAACTTGAGTAATGTCTGGAGAAATTTATTTTGAAAACTGCTTTCACGGTCCAGTGTGGTAGGGACTTCTAAAATGGCACATGGGAGTTAGATTTGTTTAGGTTTGCATCCAGCTTTTTAAAGCCCTCTTCCTTTTCCAATATGTGTGCAGGTTTATCTCCCTTCCCAGTGGTGTCCTGCAGATCTTGCGGGTACAGGAAGAAGACGCAGGCAAATACCGCTGTGTGGCCACTAACTCTGCTCGGAAAAGGTTCAGTCAGGAGGCCACGCTCACCATTACTACAGGTAAAGCCCTGAACCTACAGTCACCACCGTTGCAGGGAGATGGAGTAGATGGTGCCGCCTGAGCCACACGAGGTAGGAGTAGGAACGGGCTGTCCTTGGATGACAGCTGAGTTTGTCTTTTGGAGGCATAGATGGAATCAAATCAAGCAGCTGCTTTGGATGCTATTGTGCTATGCTGA
The DNA here is from genome assembly GCA_018136845.1 of Heterotis niloticus. Taxonomy (NCBI): domain Eukaryota; kingdom Metazoa; phylum Chordata; class Actinopteri; order Osteoglossiformes; family Osteoglossidae; genus Heterotis; species Heterotis niloticus. Next base: position 20,347,526 of record CM030904.1, on the reverse strand, counting down.
ATACAGCGGCTTTTGTGGGGAACAGGTTTCTATGCTTCCACGCTTCTCCAATGTGTGCTGCAACCTTACAGCTTACTGGTTAATATCAATCTAGGCTTGCTATTTCCTTTGTTTGCTTTGGTCTGTGTGTTTGTACTTCAGTGCAAAGACCGACTGTACGATTTGACTTACCCACGATAGCTTCCGTTTGGCCTTGTGACAGAAGGACAGTAAATGGCAATGTGGAGTGGAAAGAGTGCAGAAACCAACACTCAAACATCATCATGTCTTTGTACTTTTGATTCTCACCAGCTGTGACGACTGTAGTCTGCTGTGCACGACTCCAAACCGGCCTTTTATGTTTCATCCTGGATTCACTTGTCTTGCTGTCTGCTTGTCCCTGTTTTTCAGGAATATTTGGAAGGCTTCCCGTTTGCAGGCAGATCAAAACAATCACAAGCACCATTCTTTTATTTTTATACATATAAATAGCTGAGTTATTCAGTGCTGTTTGGGTCAGAACGTGAAAAGGTATATAACAATTATATATTGTATCACTGAACTGTACATAAGCGCTGTTAGTGCTTCTGCACAAGCGTACACCACAGAGAGTGATGCACTGGTCATAGTCAAGTAGAAAGGTGAAAAAGAAAAGAATTACAAAATATACTGTATGTCACCAAATTTTACTATCCTTTCATTGTGTGTGTGTGTGTGTGTGTGTGTGTGTGTGTGTGTGTGTGTTTGTGTTTAACTGCAAAAGAACCTCCCTCACTTGTGAAAAGTACCTGTGTGCCAGTTTTCAAGTTTGTGGCTTAAGAAACAAGACTGGAGGAGACTGGTGTTCTTTTTGTTATTTAGGGCAATTTGTAGAGCAGTGACTACAACTGTCTAAGTGAAAAGGATGGAAGAATGGATGGAAACATGGATCCCAAAGGATGATACTGATGTCAAATATGGAGTTGCAGAAACCAAACCAAGCACCAATATCTCTAATTAGAGATTTTAAAAAATCTCTAATTCATTGAGACATTCATATGTATTGCCAGTTCACTGGCCACTTTATTAGGTATAATGGCTGTTTGCACGTACAGCTTTCCCCACAGTTAGTGGCTCATTAAGTTATGACGCATTATATAAAATGTTTAGTTAACCAAGAGGCCCAGTTACTGTTTGAATAAATGTTAGAATGGATCTATGATATGATTTTGAATGTGGTATGATTATTGGTCCCACTGTTGTCAGAAACAACTTTCTTTCCAATAGAGTGTCTTTGGCATGAGGTGGAATGTATTGTTAGTATTATTGTTATTAGTATGCCATCGGAAAATCTATAGAAACAATCTGAAACTGTCAGTGTCCCACACTATTGTTGAATTCAGATGTTCTGAAGTTGAGAGCCCTAGTAGCTCGGTGTATCTACTAAAATGGCAGGTGAGTTTATAGATGTTGAGGGTTAGTTTATGAAAGTCTCTAAAAATATCTGTCAGGACATCTGCCTTATACACACCTTTTGCGCATGCACGCAGGTTTGTCAACACTTCTGCTCATCACCCTTACCCTCCCTCCATGCTAAGTTTCATATGAGTCACTGATACCATCGAGGGGCAGGTGACCCCCATATGGTCCAAAGCACTGTTATATACAGCTTTCATTAACACGGAATTTGTTTGCTGGGTCTCAGAGAAGTTGCTCTTGTCGCGATGATGTTGGAGCTCCATTTCCTGATGGAGTCTATTGCAGCTGAAGCACTTTTGTGTCGAGACTACTAAGTGCAGAACATGCCTTATTTTGGTGTTGGAGTTTGTTGCATCTTAATGACTTCACTCTGTATTTATTTTGCTTCTACTGAAGCCGAGTAGAGTTTCCTCCATTCTTAGAAACTTGCAGAGATGAGAATGTGTTTGGTTTAACCCACTGCTCAGGTAGTAAATGATGCAACAGCTTCTCAAAATGTTTTTCTGACATTCGTTTTTTTTTTTTTTTTTTCCCCCACATCTCTGTTTCCTTCTGTGTCTTGACATCTATAAATAATGAACAGTGTGTAAAAGGCCCAAAAAGGAGCTCCAGTTTTCCACCCCAGGCAGGGTAAATGTTAGGGCTATAGTGGGCCGCGTTGTTTCGCACGCTGCCCATTACTGCTCTCTGCTGGTTGCTGTCAGAAATATGAACAAGGCTTCTGTTTTTTTCCTGCAGGCCCATCCCCGGCTCCTGGGGATGTAGTGATCGAGGCACCCCCACGGAACACCACAGTTGTATCAGGACATCCCACTGTGATGGAGTGCATGGCCCAGGGACATCCTAAACCACTCGTGTCCTGGAGTAGACAGGGTGAGTCATCCTTAGTGTTGCTGTTATTACTTGGTCATTTTGCCAAGGCCCTTCTCCAAAGCAACTTACAATGTTATTTTTGTACACTAATGTACTTATCCATTTTATATAGGCAGGTGCATCTTATAGGGCAATTTAGGGTAAGTACCTTGCTCAAGGGTCGCACAGCAGGAGGCGGGATTTAAAAATGGATCCTTTGAGTACAATTCAGAACCTTTAACCACTACACCACCTGCTGCCTCTGTTGTGTTGGAAGTTTTGTTCATTAATTCCAAGGTGACTTTTGTAGAATAAAAGGCGGAATAGGTAATTTGGTACTTTAAATGTGTCAGAAGCATTCTATTCTGCGTTTATACAAGTTTAAATGATGGTGTTAAGAGATAAACTCGGAAAATACAGTATGCATTATTAGTCTAGTCACACTGGCTCATCGCACACGTCAGCTCTTTACGCATGACAGCAAATCCGGATTTGATCACTGAAGTGTCGTTGTGCTACATGTTACTATGGTCGCCTACCATCTCTGTAATTTAGAATGGAAGATTTTTGTTTTCTGGAAAAATTTAGAATAAGTCCAGTGAGTGTCCACCTTAGGCGTGAACCAGCATGCGTCAGTTGCTAGGTCTGTGTCTTTTGGGTTTCCTTCTCATACAGATGGAACAGGAAGGAAGGTCACAAAAGTCAATTTTACAGACCTTATCTGACCCTGTTTAGCCATGTCGTCCAGTATTTGTCTGTCGTCAGGACTGGGAACATAGTCACCGATTATTGCATGGCAAATTGTTAACAGAAGTGTGGTGAATTGGGTTTTAAAGTATGGAAATGATACTGAAAAAAGTTTTTCAGTCTTTTAATACTTCTGTGCTGTGTACAGTGTTCCAAAAAAGAAAAAGTGCATGAATAAAATCAGTCAAGAAAATCCATTTGTTCCTCTCCTTAAGCTTTTGATGCTGGAGTCTGTGTTTACCGTTCAGGAAAGCTTCATCCATTCTTCATTCAGTACAGTATACCCATGGCTGACCTCAGCTCTGCTGTTTCGTGTACATTTTTTAAATGGCTCACATTGCTGGTGTTGTACTGTGTGTGCTCTTTCCTGAAGTATTAACTTCCTCAGAGTTGCTTTTCATGCAAGGGTTGTTCCTAGCTTGATTCCCGAAATGATTTATTGTACTGTGTGCTTCTTTCAAACTCTGTAGCCTCCAGTGGTTTGGTTTGAACCCTACCCTTTTCATGCAGATGCTGCTATTTTGTGGTGTTGTCACATGTTGAGTGTGGTCTGTATCAAGTACAAGGCATAGCTTTCACAATACCACTTTGTATTCCATTTCTTGTCTCTTTGTTTTGACCAGTTTTCAAAAGATTGGCTCAAATTACTAAATAACCGCTTCTGTAATCTTGAATGTCTGCCAAAGGCTGGTTTGCCCTACCGGTGAAGGCTGATGCTGCGGCATTGAGCTTTGCTTTGATTTGGAGGTGATTCCTTCCATGGGTAGAGTAACTGAATTTGCATGTGTGAGCAAAGGTGACAAAACATCTTTTACGATTCTGCGCTTTGTTGCAACATTGACACAGATGGGAGACCCATTGCTACCGATGCAGTTGTCCTGGAAACCAACCTCCTGATCCCTGACACGCGGAGTCACCATGCTGGCATGTATGTGTGCCGGGCTAACAAGCCAAAGACCCGGGAGTTTGTTGTAGCTGTTGCAGAGTTGCGTGTATTGGGTGAGTTTCCATAACCATTACCATTCCTGAGCCACACAAGCATGATAACTCACCTAACTCTTTGCTTCCACCCTGTTAGCCCCCCCAGTGATCCTGCAGCCACCTGAGACAATGTCACTGTCCCGTGGCAACACGGCTCGCTTCGTGTGCAACAGCTCTGGAGAGCCCGCGCCGACCCTACACTGGTTGCGGAACGGCGAGCCAGTGCAGTCCAACGGGCGCGTCAAGACCCAGAGCCCTGGGGTCCTGCTCATCAATCAGCTGGGGGCAGCTGATGCCGGCTACTACCAGTGTGTTGCGACGAACAGCCTAGGCACAGCCTGTGCCACTGCCAGGTTGTCTGTCATCGTGAGAGAGGGGCTTCCCAGCCCTCCCCGGCTGCTTTCGGCCCAGCCGTATTCCAGCACCTCTGTGCTGCTGAATTGGGAGAGGCCAGAGCACAATAGCGAGCACATCATTGGTTTCTCTGTGCACTACCAGCAGGCCGGTGAGCTTTGATTTGCCGCGATAATTCACATTTGGCTTCCTAAAACCTTACCAGTTAGTTAGTCACTAGAAACTTCTATGAGGAACACTTCATGTGGATTTGTAGACTATTTGCATAGTTTGCCCATATGCTCATATTCACTGTAGTTCCTAGGGCAACACAGCAAGGTATCTTTTCAGATGTGAATTTGTTTACAGTCCAATATTCTTAACTATTCAGTTATCATGTGCCTACTGAGTGATGATAATAATATAACTGTTTAATAGTGGCTAATATTTTGAGTGGTTACCATGATGAATGTTGTCCCTCCCTCCTTTTCCTCTAGGTTCTGGCATTGTGGAGTATCAGTTTGCTGTACACAATGACACAACTGAGTATCTAGTGAAGGAACTGCTCCCTCACACAGCATATACTTTCTACATAGTGGCCTACTCCCCCATGGGAGCCAGCCGCCCCTCACAGTCCGTCACCGTGGCAATGCCGGAGGATGGTGAGTAACAGGTTAAAGAGCGGGGGCTGTAAGAGCACAAGGGAACAGATAAAGTTTGAAATATGCTGTGGTGGCACTGTGTGAGAGCAGGCTGCATTTTGAGTAGCGAGTTTCTCACCGACCTTCTTTATCCCACAGTACCTATTGCACCCCCGCAGCTGTCCCTGCTCAGCACCTCCCCAACAGAAATACGTGTGATGTGGTTGCCCCTGTCCCCTCAGTATAGCCGCGGAGCCGTAACACGCTATCGCATAGACTACTATACCCAGGACCAAGGTGAGTATCCCATGCTGGTCAGGGAAAAAAAAATATTTCCGACATTTTAAATTAGAGTTATTAGTTATACAAGTTTTTTAACGTTTGTGTTTCATGTATGATTAATTTATAGTACTTTGACATTAAGGAATCAAAGTCATCAAGCACGCCACACAAGTTTTGCTACATATTTTATGCTCTCATGTGTAATGGAAAAATTCCTGCGCTTGCATCTCAATAAAACCAATGGAGAATTTTCACTTCACTTTTATTCGTCTCAGGGTGCAACTTGTATTGCAGAAAGTTAAATTTAGGCACGAAAAGGAAAATCAGATCTATTAGCACTCAGAACTGAGTTACAGAGCTATTTGTGCAGCAGTAATAGCTGGAAAATTATGGCGGTGAGAAAGGTTTGTCCACTTGTTGCCATGTCGTTGCTATGTGAGCCTCAGCTTATAGGAGCCATAACCAGAGAATCACTGGCATTTAAAACTGATGAGGCCTAAGATACTCATAATCATGGGTAAGAGACTGCAGTTAGTAATGTTCTACTATAGGACATCTGTCACTGTTGGCTTTTTTCCCACATTAGATTTTTAGTAGGTGCTCATCGTAGGCCAACATGTTATCTGAAAAAAAATCAATGATCTATCATAAATCCTGGTATGTTCCGTACGTATTTGCCTATGAAACAATTGAGTGTTTGTGCCTTTTACAACAGACCAGATGTCCTCGGTGGAAGTGGGTGGGAATGACACCCAGGTCACCCTACGTGGATTGCTGCCTAACCGGGCTTATCGGCTTCGCGTGGCAGCCGGGACCAGTGCCGGCTTTGGGTCCCCATCGCAGTGGACGCTACACCACACCCCGGACCACCTCAATCAGACCAGCGGTGAGGTCCTAACCCCGCAGACACCATAATTCTTTTCACATGATCCATGATCCTGAAGTTTTTTTTTTTTTTCCACGGCTCCTCAAACAGTAAACAGTCTTGGTATTCAAAAAGGAATAAATTAGCTATATTATAGCAATGCATATTTGAAAACCACAGGTACTGCAGCCCTTCATTACCATGAGTGATGACCTGTGTACAGAAACCACCCATCTTGGCACAGCTGCAGGGCTGTGATTCATAGGGGTTGTATAGGAAGTTTAAAATGTTAGATTACTTACAAGGGATTTGTTCATACTGCTTGCAGTTTATGAAAGCGTATATGTTGGGTTCATACTCAGGGATGTGGACCATTAGTTAGACCTTAATAGAGGCATACAGTGCCTATAAAAAATATTAATCTCCCCCTTGGACTTTTATTGTTTTACAACATTGAATCACAGTGGATTTAATTAGGTTTTTTTTTTAACGTTTTCACAAATCTCTCCAAGTTGATCTTAATTTATCATAATTAATATATTAATAATTATAAAATAATCGTATAATTAATTGACCAAGTATTCACCCCTTTCCTATGGCACGCCTGAATCATCACAAGTCCGCTGTTTGGTTTTAGAAGTCACACAGTTAGTTAATGATAACCTGTGTGCAATGGCTGGAGATCGGATGTGCGCAGTTAAGGTGTTTCAGGGTACTGTAGTACAAATACACCCGCATCCGGATGGACCAACTGCTGGCAAGTCAGATTCCTGGCAAAATATAAAGCATGAAGACAAAGGAACACTCCACACAACTCTGTGGCACAGTTACTGAAAAGCAAACATAAATACATGAGTACAAGAAAATTTCTGAATGTCCATCACTAAATATCCATCAGAGTCCAGTCAGTCATTAAAAAAGGAAAGAATATGGCACAGCTATAAATCTTACAGTCCTTAAAAACTGAGCGACAGTTTGAGGAGGGCATTAGTGAGGGAGACCACCAAGAGACCTATGACAACGCTGGAGTCACAAGCTTCCATGGCTGAGATGGGAGAGGCTGCGCAGGCAACAACTGTTGCCCGGGAGAGTGACAAAAGGAAGGCAACTGTTGAAAAAATTTCATATAACAATTTGGTATGGTCAGGTGTTTTCGGACGGGCTGGGAGTGCAATATTTATTTAATTTTTCACTCATCCAAAATAATGGGAAGTAGGCATTCGGAGCCAAAAATTTTGGTATCGAACTTGTTTTCAGAGACAAATTCGATTTTGATATTGAGGAATTATTGTATAGTTAAAGGCTCGTTCTTGGGACAGTAGAATGATGCAGTATGGGTTAAGTATACTGGTAGGGTGCTCTGTGTGAATTACAGAAGTTCAGATTTGAGTTAAAAAAAAATGGCTGTCCTGCTGCTGCTTGTGAGTTGTTTTGTTTTTCCTTTCACTGGAAAATAGCATTTTCTTTTCATGAAAGTTGTTTGTCAATGAGATAAGTCAGTGGTTCTCAAATTTGTCACTGGGGCCCTAATATATTATTTCCTGTCACAAGCACGACTTGCTTGCTTGATGAATATCTCAGTAATTTGTGCTGGTGGTGACACAGAACACCTGGGCCAGAAGACTATTGCACAGACCACTAGGACAAGCAGCTGCTGAAAATCTGACATGTTATACTCCTATTACTTTCCTGTCACATTTATCCATTCTCACTGCAAGTTGCAAGAGCGTTCACGTTCTTCTTGAGGACCCGCAGGTATTCCTAGGCTAAGTAGAAAATATGTCTCAAAGCTGTCCTGGATCTAATCCAGAGCATCCTTCCAGTTGCCAATTGCTCAACTGGTGCCTCTCAATCCAGAAGATTAGCAAACCTGTTTTATCAGCTTCTCTGTTTGCTGAGCTCCTGACCCTCTGCCCTGTGGAGAATCGTATTTTTGCGGCTTCTAACGGTAATCTTGCAATTCTGTACTTCTGATCACTGTCCACATCTTTGGGACCATTAGTAAGGCTAGCACCATATGTAGTTTCAAGACATTAATCCATTTTGCTATTTTCAGTTTTTTGTCATTCACTTATTTACTTTTCTCCTTCTTTCCTCCCAGTGCTGTTTGCTCCAACTGAACTGAAAGTCAGAGCCAAATTGTACTCCCTTCATGTCACCTGGCAGCCACCACCCAACCACACACAGATCTCAGGGTACAAGCTGCAGTATCGGGAGCTGGAGCCAGAGCCTGTGGAGGAGCGAGTTGGGGCCCAACCGATCAAGCTTAAGAAGAGAAATAGACATTATGAAATCACTGGCCTGGGTAGGCATGCTCATATTCAGATAAAATAAAAATTCAATCATTATTGTGAGGATAAATTATTCATGCACAGTGAGATGGGCTTGTTTTCCACTGTGAGCTTTTGTGGCAGAGCTGCATGTATATAATATATTGCTGTGATTTAATATGGGATTGCTGAGCTGGGTTCAAGGTTTATGATGATGGAGAAATTAACAATGCAATACAGTATATACACTTTAGTCTACTAGTTGCATAGCACATACCTTATATGATGCAGAATCACTTGGATGTGATCTAGGATGGGATCTTGTTGGGTGTCGCCGCATGTGATTGTAAATTGATAAATGTGATGCAATATAGACTCACTTAAAATGTGGTCAGTCATCTTAGGCTCCAGCATTTATTATGTTTGGTTTCCAGTGTGTATAATATGTAGTCTTTTCTTGTAGATGTAAGAAAACAAGATGCTTCAGTGATGCTTTTCAAGCCCCTTAGTTAGAGCTTTCTTTTTTTGGTTTTAACTTAGATGAGTCAGAATTTTAGTGCCTTATCAAGCCCGTGCTGATCCTTGAGCCTTTTACCACCAGGCGCTTTGGGATGATTTGCTTGCTATTTCTTCTGATGGTTGAGCAGCATGTTTCCTTTTCAATTTGTGTATTTGTCAGCTGCTGACCATGTGTATGAGGTGAAGGTGTGGGCCTATAACAAGCAGACCGACGGCTATGCAGCCGTGTGGAAGGGGCGAACAGAGAGAGTCCCTTCCACTGGAGGTAAGGCTGTGGCTGTTTTTGAATGTGCTCCTTTTAGGAGTTGTGGATACTTCACCAGTGATGGAATGTATTGGCAGTGACCTTATGACTGTCTCCTTAGCTCCAGCACAGCGTTTCCTGCCCCCACTGCCTCCCAGCAGTTTGCAAGCTTCTGCCAACAGTTCCACCTCCATCTGGCTGCGCTGGGAGAAACCACGGTTCAGCACGGTGCAGATCATCAGCTATACGGTGCGATGCAGCCCAGCTGGCCTGCGCAATGCTTCACTCGTCTCATATTACACCAGGTAGCTCCCCAGTGCATCCGCAGAACATATGTAATGGGCACGCTGCCTCAGTGCACATATTTAATCTCCGAATGTACGTGGCTTTATAGCTGCTGGCCTGTTTGTTCAGATCTGTATGGAGTTCGCATGTTCTCCCCATGTTTACATGGGTGTCATCTGGGTGCTCCGGGTCCTTTCACACTGCAGAGTCATGTGTTTCAGGTGAACTTGTGATTCTGTACTGCCTGTAGTGTGTGTCATTGTCAAAAGAGTTTATTTGTCATGTACATGGTTGTGTACCATGTATTGAAATGTGCTCTGATCCAGGAAGACTGTGCATAAAAATCTACAATGGAAAATAAAACAAACATCCAAACACCAAGAAGAAAAAAAACAAACAGCAAATAGATAAATAAGTAAATAAATAAATATTTCTTTATTTATGTATAAATAAATACATAAATGTGTATGGGTGAGAGAGCGAGTTAAATTGTTCTGCTGTATGAATGTGTGGATGATTGTAGGGAGTTTAGTGTAGTGTGCTTAGCAATGAACACCGGTAAGGATAAAGTTGTCAGCAAAATATGAATTAGTAACAATAATAATTATTTTGATTTTTAACTATGCAAAGGCCAGTGTTTTAGTACTTGTAGTTGTATTCACTGTATTTAAAGGGCAGTGATCTAGTTATGCACATGCTGTACTTATGTATACAGCCCTCAGTTTAGCAGTCCTTAATTTTATAGACTTTTGATTTATAGACTTGCAAAAATTTTCTAGAAAAATCTTCCAGAACAGAATAGGAAAATCATAAATACTGGAAATCTATTGTTAGACTCATTAAGCCTGTGAAGGGCCCACTAGTTCCCTTAGACATACTGCAGTACATGTTCATTGCCCATTATATAAGGTTATAAAAGTGCTACTGTAACACCTACTCCAGTAAAAAAAAAAAAAAAAAAAATTACACTTAAATGATACTTTTGACTTTATCCATTTTTGCCATATTGGTCCTATTCATTTTAAAGAGATGAATGTTCTGGTAAGTAAATATGTAGGAAGTGGATAAATGATTTCAATGCAAAAAAAATTCCAGTCCTGATGCCCATATACCTATATTTATGGTCTAGGGTTGTGTTTATATGCACTTCACGCATTACACAAATGTTATGATGCAATGTAAAGTGATGAGTTTGATGTTTGTCTGTCAAAGTGAACTATTGATCAATATAGGAAGCAATTGTTGCTACTAAACATGGTGCAACCACATTTAAGGGGGTGAAAATTACTTTTTCACATGCTTGATATGCGTGCTGGATTGCTTAAATAAATGAAGTAATAAATAAAATACTGTAACATGTTTATTCAGTTCCTTTGTTTGATATTACATTTTGTGTAAAGATCTGAAACCATTCAGCATGATGAATACGCAATAATAGTGGAAGTCGGGAAGGGGGCAGATACTTTCACTCCACTGTATGCATTGTTCCTTTCTTTAGCTCATACTTTCTAGAATGTAAAATACAACTATGGATAGGTTAGTACTCTGCATAACTTGCTACTGTAGGTCTGTCCCCGAAAGCAGATTTGAATGTACAAGATACAGCTCTGGTTTACGGATACAGCTGCCATTTTAATGTACCACACCAAATCAGAAAAAGTAGGAACAGTATGGAAAATGCAAAAAAAAAAAAAAACGTGGTGATTCTTACATTTACTTTGACTTTTATTTCGAAAAATGCGACGATGACAACCTACTGTTGCGGCACCTTAACATATATTTGCAGGAAGAATGGGACAAAATAACACCTAAAACGCTTCATTGCTTGGTATCCTCAGTGCCAAGCCGTCTTAAGTGTTGTGAGAAGGAATGGCAACATTACAAAGTGGTAAATGCTTCATCGTCCCAACTTTTTTTTGGAATGTGTTGCAGGCCTGAAATGCAGGAATGGATGTATATTAACAAATGAAATGTTAGTTGACCAAACAAAACATGAAATATCTTGGGTTCATACTGTCTGCAAGGAAATAAATGTCAAAGTAAATGTAAGAATCGCTGTGTTTTTTTTTTTATTTGCATTTTCCATACTGTCCCAACTTTTTCTGATCCGGGGTTGTAATAATTTTCAGAATAATGTCTCATGTCCCTTTGTGTGTCCATGTGCAGCTCCGCCCAGGAGATCCTGTTGGGAGCGTTGAAACCGTTCACACGCTACGCTCTTGCGGTGCAGTCCAATGGGCTGGAGGTGGATGGCCCTTTCAGCAATACGGTGGAGGAGTCCACACTCTCTGACAGTAAGTAATGGGTCATGCATTTAAAGACTTTTACCAGTCTTTGAGGCTGGCAGGTTACTGCTGGGCATCAGCTGTGTGTTTCCATTCCCCTGTCTATGAAATCGATGGGGATCTCATTGTAAAATAGATTGCTGTTTGAAAGCTATACACCTGTCTAACAAAGATGAAAGAGAAATAATAGATGGTGTAATGGAGAATGGGGGCATGTGGATAAAAGAAGTTTCAAAAGCTGTGTAGGTGGTTTCTGTTCTCGCTTGAGTGGTTGGTATACAGGTTTTTTTGTCTGTGTTAGTCTGTTTATTTCCTTCAGTAGTTTTGCATACCTCTGCGGTTGGTGTGTGACTTGCAAAGGGTGTTTATGGGACGCTAGCGATCTCGTGTTTTTTTGTGTGGATGTGATTTATACCAATGGGGAGTGAATATATGGGTGGCTGTGTTTATGCACCTCATGGCATGACTGGGGGGGTTGAGGAGTGGGGTTCCTCCAAGTGTCAGATTGAGGGGATTAAGTGGGGGGGTGGAGGATAATTGGTGGTACTTAAGTGCACAGATGGAACTGCCTCTCCTTGCTCAGCCAACAGGGCAGGGTGCTGCCTTGGCGATTCATTACCAAGGCAGCACCAGGTGGATATGCAACCCCATCTCCCCCCATATTACCCAACCTCCTGACTTTGGGTACACCCTTCCTGTGACCAGGTGGTCATTGCAGGCTGCATTTCGGGAAGGCCTTGTCCCCCAAGGAAAATGCACAGTGCTTAGTCATTAAGGTCTAGTATGCAATTACAGAGCAGCTGTCATTCCTCCCTTGGTGCTTGGCATCTACTGATAACTCCTTCCTCCACTGCAGGACCTTCCACACCTCCTGCAGACCTTCAGCTCAGTGCTCTAGATCCCAACTCAGTGCTGGTCAGCTGGCGCCCACCGTTGGAACCCAATGGCATCATTGTGGAGTACAGGATCCTATACAGTGGGAACAGTAGCCAGCCAGATCACCAGTGGAGCTCAGTGTCACGTGATGGTGTGTCACTGGTCACTGTGTTTCTCTGTGTGTGAGTGTGTATGTGTGCTTCTGTACCTCTGGTTATATATTTTTCTGCCGTTCTAGATCTGTGCCATAAGCCCCCCCCCATCCCCTATGTGTTTGGCTCTGATGTCTGTCTGTCTTTTTTGTGTCTTTTATTTTCTGTGCCTTTCATTTCTGTGTTCTGTTCTGAACTCTAAACATCTTCCTTCCCACCCGGTTTCTTAAAGGAACTGTGACCAGCACGGAAGTACAGGGTTTAATGAGTGCAACGCGTTATTTCTTCAAAATGGGGGCATACACCGTTGTGGGTCCAGGACCCCTTTCCCCTGTGAAGGACATTCACACACCACCGGAGAGATATGGTGAGTGTCCCTGTATCAGCAATCTCGACACCATCCTCTTCACATCTCAGGGTAGCAGGAAACCAGCTTTGCCAGTCACTTGTCCCTGGAAAAAAAAAATGTCTTTTAAACAGTGCAGGAAATCCGAGGATTTATCCTGCAGATGTTACTATGTGGCACAGTGCAGCCTGAATGGCAGCACGACAAACCAGCACAGTTCCCATTTGGATGTTTTTGGTGGAACATTTGCCTATTGCCTTGCCCTCCACTGAAATCCCTTCTGTTTGCCAATAATAAAGCCTGTTGTGTGTAAGAATATTCTGGAGGGAAGAAAAGGGGGATGGGCCTCACCATCTGTCTGTCCTGCTCCATGCTGCTGCCAAAAAAGAGATGCCCATTCGTGACGCCCAATTAATATCTCCCCTCCTGGGCGTGTGAAGTGTTTTCGGCAGAGCTTACAAAACGGTAGAAAACGCAAAAAGCATGGTTGGCTGGAAAATGGGTAGATGTTGGGTTTATGATAGTTTTGTGAAGTTCAGATTAAACATGCTGCCTTTTTTTTTTTTTTTTTTTTTTTTTTTTACCTGTGCCCGGGCACCTATGTAGATGCCTTCGCGTGGTCATGTCTCTCAAGAGTGTATGAACCATATCCTTCAGCCATTATTACCTACAGCAGGGGTATGTTGACTGTTCCTTGTGTGCCATCATTTTGTTCTGCTGCTCAAACCCTTCACTCTTGAGCATTTACACTTATGGTTTGTGTAAGTGGCCATGTGGTTCATACTCAGCGGTCCAAAGGAATTTATCCGGTGTTATGGTACACAGAGAACAGGGACACCTCCACTCACATCTTAGGGGAATGTTAATGTGTGGTGTTCCCCTAAGCATGATGGTACTCCTACACCCATGCAGAGCTGGACATTCCCTCAGTGACGGGCATTATCGTCGGAGTATGCCTGGGCCTTCTCTGCATCCTGCTCTGTATTTGTGTGAGCTTCCGCAGCAGCAAGAGTAGGTGAGCACAACCAAACTACAGTGAATGACCTCAGCATGAAGCACTGTAAAGTTGCGCTCTGTATCATATATGTATGTTTTGTTTATCTCAAATGCTGAGCCTGTCAAGAACTTTTGAAATTTTGCCTTTAAGAATCTTTTCTTGGTATGAGATTTTTTTTCATTGTAGATGACTGCCCAACTTTTTAACCTGACATCCTGTGAGTTAGTAGCGGAACCTCAGGGAAACTTAAACCTTTAATTTGAAGTTCAAAAGGTGCTTTAATAGTAGCAGGCTGAGATGGACATGGGTCAACAGAGCTTGGCATCAGAATTGTAGACTAATGCTTGCATACGCTTTTGGATTTACTTGCTGAATGCTATCATGAATTGCATCTAAAGCTGATGCTTCCTTTAAATGTGTTGTATAGATAAGGCTCAAAGTTCTGTTGATGTTCTCTGTAGCAGAGTTATATTTCAGTGCCATGAACAGAGAGGCACAAAAGCAAATTAAAACTTTTAGGTGCTTTAGTGTAGGCTTGAACCCAACATTCATTCCTCCAGGGAGCGGTCAGGGGGACTGGACTCCTCTGCCCACCCGTCTCAGTACCGCCGTGGTCGGCCCAGTCCTGTGGGGACACCACAGTGCCACGACTGCCATGAACTAGAAACTTTGATGCCCCCTGTTACCCAGGACCCAGCTGCACCCATGACAGAGGTCACTGAGGAGCATAGGTTTATGGGACCCAGCCCCAACGATGACAGCTTGGACTTGGATCCCAAGGTGAGCAGCACACGTTGACAAGGTGGTCTGTGCAGCAACCGGTCGGCAGTTCCAGCTCTCAAGGCCATTCAGCTGCCACCGCTGTTTGTATAGTTATTTTTTAATTCCTGCCTACCTGAGGAGGGCACATTGCTCAGACTGTTACCGTACACACACACACACACACACACACACACACGTTCCGATTTTATTTGGATATAAGCAGAATTTTGTTTTTTTTGTAGGCCATGATCACCTTTTCAAAATGAAAAGCTGGTTGTGTCCAAATATATTTGAAAGTAGCTGTACACCATGTGCAACCAATGAGGCTGCCATATGCTCTGTTCTGTGTCACGGTGTTGCTTGTCCTTCATTCTTTTACATTTACACTTTGGCCTCAGGGTGATCCTCATTATGGTGGTAGAACGATCTGCTAAAATACGATAAATGAGATACAGATGGTCCACTTGGATCCCCACCCTTTTATTTTCTCCTCCCGTACACCTGCTGTCCTCTGTTCTACTAGCCTGCTTGGAATGGGTCAGTCAGCTGCAGCTGGGCCAACCGGATCACCAGGTACCGAGACACCATCACGGAGGACTCCTCAGTGCTCAGCAATGGATCCCTGAGTCCTGGGACCAGACGGACCCCTGATGGGCTGTCAGAGGTCTCCTGCACTGAAACTAGTAAGGTAAGAGCAAAGGGTATGTGCAATGATATTTGCACTCAAGTGTATTGATGTGGCAGGCTAAAATGTGTTATGTTTTAATTCCACACAGATTATTAACATCTACTGTTTACTCTTCTTCTTCTTCTTCTTCTTAATATTATTATTATTATTATTATTATTATTATTATTATTATTATTTATAGTTTGCTTAGTGGACAGAGGACCATAGCAGAAAAATAAACATTAAAAAAGTTTGCAGTAACTTTTCTAGTCACATTTGTATACTAAGATGTACTTTTTTTTACTTTGTACTCTCAGTTGTACTTCACTTTGGCGAAAAGCATCAGTAAATGTAATCACGTTTATGATACAGTAGGAATGCCCATTATAGTATAACAGTAATGTGGGTGCCCATAGCGGCGAAGGTGCCTTCCTCCTAATGCAGCAAGCTGATGTGTGCCCTGCAGGGTCACGCTGGGGAGAGGCTGTTCCCCTCGGTCAGTGGGAACCGAGTGGAGGCGGAGGTGATCGTGCATTCAGAGCTGTCGGACCCAGAGTGCGAACAGGAGGCCAGTAGTGAGGGAATGAGCTCCTTGGGTTCTGCAGACCCCTCTCTTAAGGATCTGGCCCCTGCACCAAAGTCAGCTACTTCGTGGGATCCAGGATCCCAACCACAGGACATACAGCTGTCGACTCTCCCTAAACTCTCCCCTGAGGTGCTGACCAATAACATTAGGGGCCAGGAAGCTGGAGGAAGCAGGAGCAACTCTCCCACATGCTTGGGAGTGGAACTCACCAATGGCTTCCACTCACCTGAGCACCTGGAGAACGGTGACTCTATCCATCCGGAGAGCAGACACTTCCTGGCCAGGAAAGGCCTCCCCCAGCCGCTTGCCACCCCCTCACCTGCTTTCAGCAACTCCGCATTGCACAGCTACGTGTGCCCCTAGTCCTGTCCACATGAGTGGAATGGAAAAAGCGAGCAAGAGAAATCACACGAGCCTCACAGGCTCTGAGACCAATGAGACGCAACACACGTTCACATGCTGTCAGCCTCACGCCACAGCAATACAGAGGAAGCTGAACAGAAAAATGTAGATAGTTTGCTGCACTGTGCGTTTTGTGGGAAGTTTTGTGTTGAAACGAGGTGGTTCGGGCACATCCATGAGCACATAAAGAACTCTCGCATGGTTAACAGAGGAGTGATGCCCACAGTCGTGTGGTACTATATCACCCTCTCATTCACTAGCTCACTCACACTATTATTCTCTGTCTTTCTCTTGCTTTCTCTCTATTCCTCGTCAGTGACGTAGGCCTGTGTTTACTCACTCTGAGAGTGCTGACTGCCTGTCTCCCCCCATTCTCCTGCTGTCTCAGGGTACACACACAAACACACACTACACTAGTACAAGTCCACAAGCACATGCAGTATACATTGTGCATTCTCACAAACACACACTTGCACATTTCTACACATAGGCACCCTGATTGGGATTTGGGGGTCTCAGGTGCCTAATATTTTAGGTGCATTTATATCCTCTGTATATTTATATAAATGTATGTATAGACTACACATAGGAGGAATGCGTGAAGATGGAGCACGATGGAGACGTGCAGGAACACCTTGCTTGAGCTGTGTTGACTCATAGGACTGTTGATGTGGGAAGACATTGTGGACATTTGACAGCAGCATAGTCTCTCAGTTAAGCAGAGCTACCTCATTTAATTTTTTTTTTTTTCTTTTTCTCTCTGTGAGACTTTTCCGAGACTGTCTAGGGGTTCCTTTAAAAATGGATTTTTACCGTGTGAATCACAGCCTTCGCTACCAGCCGTATGAATTCTCCCTTTTTCCCTTCTTTGGAATCCATGGAAAAGCTGCTGAATGTGACACTTCCAATGTTATGACTGGGAACAGCTGTCTCCAGCACAGTTTTCCCACCCGTTATGGTGCATCAGGAATTTCAACCCTTCTAGACTGCCCAGTTCAGAGACCACTGGCAGAGGCTCCTTCCATTTTTACCTTTTGATGCTGGTAAAGACTATGGGGTCAGGAGTGGTGTACAGGCATTAGTCATACTTTGGTACTTTATATCATGGATGTAGACCGGTGACTCTGGCCCGCCCCAGTCAGATCTGTACATCAGCTGACTTTGTTGCTGTGTGAACTCTCCTCAACCCTGCTCTCAGGGGTTGTAGCATGAAGCCATGGCCCTTGGCAGTCTTGCCTCCCTCAACTCTCAGGTGACCCTGACCTACCATAGCAAGAGAGGAAACCCTTCCAAGTGCAGCCATTTCTCTTCCTCCATACCTCTGTATGCACTGTGGGTGTCCATGTAATAGGCACTTACCAGAATCACCTTCAGGCATGCAGAGAAAAGGACAATGCCCTTCTGTAAATAACACTCAGTTGCTGCCATTAGGATGGCACACCTCTTTTCTAAGCTGCTGAGGGAAGCAGGATGTATGGTCTTTCCTCAAATTGTTTTCTTTTTAGTTTTAAACTAATTTAGTTTTTTTTTTTTCCTTTAATAAGCAACATACATACATTTGTTGTACATAAGCCTTGTATAGCTAACAAAACATTTTTTAATATTGGCAATTTCTCACTTCTAATCCCAGTGGTTTCTGCCACCATCCACGTTCATGTGAAGTGGAGTGTAGGTATTCACTTCAGCGATTACCTCAACAGTACGCAGTTCTCTCGGCTCCTCTTGGTCCGCGTCGACCGGAAACACCGTCGGAACCATCCGACACCACAGAACCTACCTTCCAGCTGGACCAGAGAGGGCAAACATCTCGATCAGCCTGACATGGGCGGGAAATTTGGTGGTGGCGGTGAACGATTGCTTCGCAGACCAGGCAGGTCAGGACCTGGAGTCCTTGTGCAGAGATGCGGCTCAAAAAGCATTCCAGTTTTATAATGCAGACACATCCACAGGGTGAATCGTGCCAAACTGCAACCGTCATGATTGTTCATGAACATGACCCAGTTGTTTTGTATTCTGTGTTACAGTGGACCTGTTGCCTTGATGTTAAGTATTTTGTGGGGAAATAACTGCATTTGTTTTTCAGCAGGTGGCTGTGAACTGATTCAGAAGGTCCACATGTCATTTAAATACGCAGTTGAGGATATTACCACGGAGATATCACTGTTAAGTAATCGTGTGCACTACCATGAAAAATTGTTAACACTGCCAAAAACGCCTGTTGTGATATGCTGACGAAAGTATAAACGTGGAGGGAAGCTTCACTTTCATGTTGGGGTCAAGAGATGCAGTATTGGGCCTTGAGAAGTATGCAGAATAGCAGCGGGTTCTGGCTTCATTCGGCCAGAATTGCCAAGTTTTCGCACCTTCAGAATAACACTTGACGCAGTGGTTTGAAATTTAGAAGAAAATTATAAGTAGAGCTATGACATCAGAACATGTAAAGGTTCAAGGTTTGCTTTGTTGCCATTCTGCACTTACACACATATACAAGAGTTCCTCTTGGACCACGGTGCACCACTTGTTTCCATTTTGCCTGTGCAATTTTCCACCTGTGTAAAAGCACGGTGAATCAGCCGCCATATACCTGATTTCTGATGCTTTGTGTTTACCTCGACTGTGCATTGCATTGATAAACTGAACCTACCGCGGTTATAGCACTGCTCCTGCTGGTGCAACGCCATTTCTTTCCATGGGGCCTCCTACGGGAACAGTACTCATCTGCTGAAGATCAACTGAACTGAACCGTGTGGAGGCAACCCTACAGCAAAGCTCACAAGTTTTTGCCTCCGGCGTAAGGAATGTGCCAACTAGATTTAATTTTTTTTTCCATTTTCAGTATGAGGGGGGCAATGAAGACAACAGATGCTCAATGCAAACGCACTTATTTTCGGTGATCTTCAGATACGCAAATAGTTTCAATACCCGCATTCTGTGCTTAGTAGCATACCTCATTTTTGCATTTAATGCTATGATTCATTTTCATCAAGTTTTTTTGTAACGCTGCACATCATTGTGACATGCATGAAGGAACTGCAACATAACAGATCTTATAGTAAGAGTTTGGCCTGCGAAAGGAGAGGCATTTTTAAAGGCTGGCTGCTGGAAGTCAGATTGATTATTGTTACCTCAGTGTGAAATGTCTCTTTCAGTCAAGAGTCTTGTTTTCAGTCCCACCGTGACAGTGTGAAGCAGTGTTGGGCAGGTCAGAGTAGCATGCTGTGGCCAGGTGAGTTAGCAACATGGGGAAGGGGGCAAAGAAAAGCCAACTGTGTACAGATCTTACCTCGAAGCAGATGTTGCTCAATGCCCATCTGTTACTCAGGTGCCCTGTGTGCCCTGTAAAGGAACGTGTAAGTGTGCCATGACCCAACCACTGTTGTTCCCCCAAAGCCAACCCACAGCCACCGCAACGCAACATGTAGATTGATGCTTGGAGCTAATGGCTGCACTTACTTGGATGCGATCACCTGGCTGCTATCTGGACACATTGCTGTGATGATGGAGTGCAACATGTGCACCTCCACCAGCCAAGCTGCCCTGTGCAGCATCGTGTGCCAGTCTTCTCTTTTCAGCCTGACTGCCACTAGGCTTTGCAAGCTTCTCTCCCAACACTGGTGGCACAGGACCGCTAAGGTGACAGTGTGGCCTGAAGATGAGCGTGTGCTGCCTGAGCCAATGAGCCGACACCTCACACCACTCCCTTCATCACAATCCATCGTAGCTACGCTCACTCTCCAATTGCAGTCTTCCATTTCCATTTTTCAGCAAATGTGCTCATTCCTGTTTCTTTTTTTGAAGGGAGTTGTGGAAGGAAACTTGGCTCAAGTTTGTCATCTGCTGAAACAGCGGCTAGCAAAAGTTCACTAAAATTATTCTGTAAATGAATTGTATCTGTTGGCTTTCTTTTGTAGTGCAGCTCAGTAGGTCATCTGATGGTGTGAAGGAATCTTAATTCAAGATCCTGGCTTGACGTTGATGCACGCTTTGTAATTTGGGCAAAATGGATGCAGGTGTCAGTTGCAAGTGGGGTCCTGTGGTTTTACATGTGTACAGATTGATCGGTCCTCGTCCCCTTGAAGTAGAAAAGTTTCAAACTGTGACTAAGAGACATACAAACTCCAAGTCCTACACTCAGTCTGCAGAACTCCTTTGGTGTAAATAAACATCTTAATAAAGGAACTGAAGATGACTCTACTGTCTAGCCAGATTCTTCCTCTACCCTCTTCCTTTGTGTCTGTTCTTCTTGGAGTCAGTCACCTGGCCTGTGTAAGCTACACTAAACACTTTACCATGTTTGGAAGGTACTCCTGCAGGACTAGACACACAATGAGCCTGTGTTTCTGGATAAATATGGGCTCTTGTGTGCGTGATGGTGCAAGGAACTCCTGGCTTGTATGAGACCATGACACCTTTGAGGTTTGCCTTGACCGCCTTTCATTGTTCTTCCTCTCTGCTCATCCTCTTGACCTGTTCTCAGTCAGGATGGTTATTCCTTGGTTTTCACTGCGATTTCAAACATGGTTGCCCTCCTTGTAACCCTGTACACAAAATGAACTGCAGCTGTTTATTCACTTATAAATGTAATAACAGGCACTTCAAGTATCAGCAGATATGATTTCACCTGCCATCATTCTTTTGTTTTTAATGTATTATTTATACTTTTAAAATGGTAGTCATGTTAAATATCACTGAGAACTGAACCCATTGTATGGACAAAAATCCATACTACTCAACTGAATATAAGGACTTTATTCCCAATTATCTGCACATTCTGGTCTGTAAGGACTAAATGAGGTGAGGTATCACCAACCATATGAACTCTTGTCGTAGAGGATAAACATGAAAAGTGTTCAGATTGAAGAAGACGGGAATGAGCACCATCCCAGGTCATCTCCACAATAAAAGTTGAGCTGAGTTCTCATGTCTGGTTTTCATACTTCATCGTCTAGCTTGTTACATCACAGTCAAAAGTCTTCACTATGACTGTTAATAAGCTGGCCCATGGTTGTATCCACTGCATAAATACATGGTGCCTCAAGAAAAAATAAATGTTTATTTACTGCTACTGTTATCCTGTAGCTAATCGAAATTTTTCAGTCTCAACACACTACACCAAAGAAACTTGACAACAGAGGCGACTGCTTCTTTACCAAATATACAGTAAGAGTTTATTACTGGGCTGTGAAAATTTAACAAAGTATTAAGGAAAGGGATGTCAAAGGGGGTCGTGGACATACTTATTTGGAGATCAAACTGGTACATTTCAGCCTTCTAAGAAATAACTTTCTTCTGACAAATTCTGGGTTCAGTAAATACTGACAAATGGGACATCAAGTGGGCCGTGCTAACAAGCTGTGTTCCCTGTTTTTGTGGTGCATTGAGGGAGACCTCAGAACATGACCTGGACTTGTCTTTCGGCAACCGTGAATGCTTCCCTGTGTCCTCTGAAATGCGTCCTGCCTGCTTCTGCATCTGCATCCAGGATCGCAGCTTCAAGCTCATTCACTCGCAGAATTTGCTTTATTCCAGTATATATTTATAGGGGTCCCAGCGGGGCATTTTTAATCGTTTCCCCTCCACATTCCTGTTGAATCACAACCCAAATTTTGTTTGCTACCAAGGTCTGGAATGTAGGTTGACAACTCTTCCCTGCTTGGTGAGGAAATGCATTCTATTGCTATGAGCCACATTAGAAGCTCCCTCAGGGGTCTACATTTCTTCTACTAGAAGCTTATATTTGACTTGCATGACAGTTCATACAAATTCCGGACCATCTGGGCATCCATTTGGAGCTTTTTAGACTGTGATACATGACCACCCTGGTTAAATGTTGTAACCTTCGACATTGTTATTGTCTCGTGTATCTGTACACCGATTCGGTCTCTTTTTTACAGTCATGAGATAACAGGAGCAGTTGTAGGAATGCTTACTTGGGTATCCAGATCTTCAAATTACTGATGAGTTTTCGGGAAGGGCCTTGACCAAATCAAGATCAAAGTTCCAAACGTGAACTTGGTGAAATTACACCAGTATGTGCAATACATACCGAGTTACTGTCCATACTGAGTTTTCTGAGTGTTCCTGAATTGAATCCAACTATTGTTCTTGTACCTTTGATCAAGGTGCTTATTCTGTACCAATGCAGTAATAATAATGCTAAGATAAATAAAAAATTCTAATACTACAGTTCACAATGAACAATGGTATCAATTTAAACTAAGAATAATAATGACCAGAATATGAGGTTAATGAAAATTGATGAAATAATAATAATAATAATAATAATAATAATAATAATAATAATAATAATAATAATAATAATAATAATAATAATAAACACCACTGAGCAGGGACACATCCAACATGTTTAGCACCCAGGGCAGTTTTTTTTTTTTTGCACAATTCCCTCAAATGTGGATTAAAATATGGGCACTAACCTTAACTACTAAAACTGTTGAACCTCTTGAGAAATGAAGGTGTCAGCAATTACCCTTGAACATCCCATAATGGTTAAACACAAGTATTTACAGATATACAGCAGTATGTGTGTGAATATGGGGTGTGATAGGGACTGTGGGCCGTCAATGTGCTCAGTGAGTTCAAGAGTTTTGCTGGGCATGTTGATGCACTCTATGAGTGCAGATGTGTGACTACAATGACAAAAACTGGCATATGTAAAAAATAAATAAATTGCTTTATTACATCAGCAAAGCAACTTAGCTCAACCCACACTAAACACCTGTTACTGATATAAAGAACACACAGAGGAGAGTCTGCGTGGTTATTTAATTTTATTTGTTTACTCCTGTTTTACTCACCCTAAAAAAAAATGTAAATTATTTTATTAATTTTAATTTCCTTGCAAATAGACAATGCTTTTACAGCCCTGGCACCCCCAAGCCCCTGAAGTTGATCAAGTATTTTATGGGTTCATTTTTATTGTTTTAATATCTTGATATGTAACAACTTTAACTGTTATTCAAAGTCTCTGTTAAAATGTTATCTTTTAAACTGAGAAACTGAACTTAATGAACCTTTGGCTCCTTGGGAATGTTTCAATTGGGACTTTAAACCTATGCGAATGAGAAAACAGTTCTTAGTTTCTCGCAGGGAAAATATGATTAAATGATTCAAAAGTGTTTGAGACTTCAAGAAAGGTAAAAAGGAAAAAAAATTAACTTAAAAATGCACAAACGCGCTCGCATTTGTTCACTCACAAACACACTGAGCATCAGAATTGGACCATGGAGCAATGGTAGAAGGTCGACTGGTCTGAGGAATCACGTTTTTTTTGGATTGTGTGGACGGCCGGGTCCGTGTGCATTATTTTCCTGGGGAAGAGATGGCAGCAGGATGCACTATGGGAAGACGGCAGTGTGATGCTCAGTGCAATGTTCTGCTGGGAAACCTTGGGTCCTGGCATTCGTATGGATGTTACTTTGACCCGTACCACCTACCTAAACGTTGCTGCAGACCACGTACCCCCCTTCATGGTAACGGTATTCCCTGATGGCAGTGGCCCTGCCACACTGCAAATAGTTCAGGAATGGTTTGAGGAACAAGACAAAAAGTTCAAGGTGTTTTTCATTTTGACTTGGCCTCCAAATTCCCCAGATCTCAACTCAATTGAGTATCTGTGGGATGTGCTGGAAACGCAAGTCTGATCCAAGCACAGGACACCTTCAGAGGCCTTGTGGAGTTCATGGCTCGATGGGTCAGAGCTGTTTTGGTTTTAATGTTGTGGCTCATCTGTGTGTGTGTGTATGTGTGTGTTTTATTATTTTTATCTTTCTACTTGTCCACTTTCTAACCCATGTAGCGCAAGTTAACCCAGCTAGTAACAAGATCATTTTAATAGGATTGTATTGCTCTACCAATTTCTGAAAGTGACCTTGTACAGTGTACATTTGTATGTCATGTTAAATAGAATATTACCAGTGTTGTGTCCGTGTGAATGCACGCATAAAAAAGGACCAAGGACCATGTTTTTTTTTTTTTTTTTTTTTTTTTTTTAATTATGGGGTAGCAGGTAGATGCTTTATTATAGACATTTTCCTTATTCTAAAGAATCTTAAGGTTGCTGGTTTCAGAATTCCACTCCTTTCTGTCACCTATAAAACATGCATAAGTAATTTTATACGAAAGGTTTACGCTAGATTTATGTTAATAATAAATAATTGCAGATTTTTCCCCCTTCTATTTCAATGTTGAGTAGTACCGGACTCGGCCGCCAGATGGCACTGCTCCTCCTGCAGTTCTGCCTGCGATCTTCGCAGAATTTATTTCCCTTTTAATTATTATTTATCTTCGCCAAAATATCAACGCAGCCCCTTATTCAGACTAATAGCATGGAGTTAAGAAATGGTGGCCAAATCCTGGACATTTCGATCGTGTCATCCCTAATTCCTCAGCATTTTTACAGAAGAAAAACAAACGCACCGAATGCATTTCACCCTTTCAAATAAAGTTAGAAAATATATTAGCCATTTTGAACTCTTATTTCAGCACAATCCACAGCTGCAGCAAATTTTTTAAAAATAATAATAATAATCTTAGCAAAATAATTGTTTTTTTGTTCTTGCTTTTTGTCTGCTTTGGTGCCTACAGAATATTATGTGTGATTTATAGAATGACGCTATTTATTTTTAATTTTTTTTTTTTTTTTTTGTTAATTTAGTAGCTCGGTTTGCCACGGCTGAACACAGAGCCGGGTTTGGGGGGGCGGGTTTGGTGGGGTTGGGGGTCAATGCCAGCGAAATAAGAAAGCCCGTGTTTGCCCCGTTAGTGGGCAGACCTTTTGTTTCCCCCGAACGGAGTGTGCGGTGTGCGCAAGACTGTGGGGTTTGCGGGGTAAGAAGGTGAGGGCGAGGAAAGGGAGGACCGGGGGACTCGCACCGCATCGAGGGGGTCGGGACCCTTTTGACGGACAGAGGACGGAGAAGGGGGGTTCGGAGGAGAGGAGGAACCCGCGGGGACGCGCCGGTCGAGATGTGCACCGCCGCTGCACGGCAGCGCACCATGGATGCGAGCCGCTGGAGCCCCGGGAGCCCCCGGCTGCTATAGCTCGGGCTATGAACACTCGCACTACCGGCGCCTTCCCGCTCCCACGCTTGCGTTTCTCCTCTTTTGTCCCAAGCCTCCTCGCGTTTGCTGAGCTAAGAGCGAGTGCGATGGCCCCCGCCGGCCCGCGCTCGCTGGGGGTGCTGCTCTTGGCCGTCCTGGGTGAGTATCGGGTCGGTGGCCCCGAACCCGCGTCCGCGGGGCTCAACTGTGGGAATTTAGGGAAATGGATGAACGCGAAATGTGATTTTCTTTTTCCTCCATGTGTTTAGTTTCTGTCAAGCGTGTGACTCCGGCTCGGCGTGTTTCCAGCCGCCTTTAAAATAATATCGCCGTTCCGAGCAACTTTGGCACCAGAAGCGGATTCTCGGTCGCGAAAGCGCTCGAAATTTGTGCAAATTTTCTTACGCGTCGCCCATTCCTTTGTTCAGGGAGACTTGAACTGATACATAACGAACTTTGCGGGGATTCGATCCTCTGTGGAGCGGAGTATCGTTCCTGTACCAAGTCAGCGTAAGTACTGCACCTCGGCGGAAGAAAAGAAAAAAAAAAAAAAAAAGGGTGCCAGAACAGGAGCGGGATTCGAACCAAAAACCTTAAAGTGACGCGGGAAAAAAACAAAAAAAACAAAAAAGACCAAAGGGGGTTCGGTTTAGTCGGACGTTCCGTGTGGACAAAGCAACTCTAAACGATACCACTGTGCAGTGGTCCATTGAAATAGTTTAGCTGTGTTTTATGCGCGTACATAAATTCGAGTTCAGATGGCCTCTGGTTTCACAGGGGAATAATAATAATAATATAATAATAATTAATGTTCAGATGTAGTGAGTTTAGAATGCACGCAGTTAGGAGAAAAATGAAGGTAGTGAGACTGTCAAACATTATGGTTTGTTTATTTCTTTCCTTAATCCTTTGCTTGTATTTTATTTTATTTTCCTGCCCGTTTTACCAGCGAGCAATGGGCACAG
This sequence comes from Heterotis niloticus, assembly GCA_018136845.1. Taxonomy (NCBI): domain Eukaryota; kingdom Metazoa; phylum Chordata; class Actinopteri; order Osteoglossiformes; family Osteoglossidae; genus Heterotis; species Heterotis niloticus. The sequence continues at coordinate 20,320,968 of CM030904.1, read as the reverse complement.
ACGATCATACCGTCGGCAAGGATTTACTGAGGATGTGTTTGTCTTCTTAGGTCATGAATATGATTTATGTTTGTCATCTGACTTTTTGATTTATTGACAACTGAGACGATTAAAATGTTTCGTTTCGGATCGTTTGCCCGGGGTGTCCCCGGCTTAAGCTTCGTCCAAAATTGATCCAAGAGTGAAATGTTACGTTTGTACGAGACTGCAACACCATTTTTTCGGAAGGAAAACCAGCAACGCGACCAGTGTGTATGCGCGCACACACACCGCCTGCGCGGCTCGCAGAAGCAGCGCTGCAGTCGCCTGCTTTGTACGCTCGGCAGACGTGAGGCGGTGACGCAGCGAAGCGCCGATTCCTCATTGTCCTCGCAAGGGAAAAACGCAGGCAAAACGCTGGCTTCTGTGAGTTTTCGACCGCTTAAGAATGCGGAACGGAGTCACCCGCGGTCCTCTCGCCTCATTTCTGCTGCAGCCGTGCAGCCATTGTCGTGTCCGTCGACCCGTTCGCCTCACAAACCGCACTCCGCCGCCACGCACACTCGTCCCCGCCATTGTTGGTTCGTAACATTTTGTTGTTTCGCTGCTTCTGGTAGCACAGAAGAAACCCCGAGCAGTTTGTGCGGCCACGTCGTGCTCTGTGTCCACAGCCGGACGAGTCGTCCTTAAGCACAATGGTGGGCGCCGTCGGTTCCTCGCTCCTCCGTCGTCACGTCTGCCGCTCGTCCTCCGTTTTCGGCGACAGCTTCCAATAATGGACCTTTTTTTATTTTAAATAGAACACCCAAGCTCACCCCATATAACTGTATTTTATCCACTGCGTCTTGTTTCTGTTTAGGAGCCCTCTTACAAGCTGACAGCAGACGATTTTTACCTCAGTTTCCAGTCCAGTGCCCGCTCTTCATGTCAGCAAGTGTTAAAGTCATACGAACTAGTGTCGAGTTTGTTCAGAATTGGTTTTAGTTTTAGTTATGTTTCGTGGCGTGTCCTCACCTTCGTTCTTTATTTCGGCGCGCCGAAGCATCCTTATGCACAGTAACTGCACCGTACGCTTCGTGTGTGTACACCTTTAGAGGTGATCTTAAAATATTAAAATGTGTACGGGTCACCTTTGAGTCACGAATAGAAGCAAGAAGGCACCAGAGCCAAGTTAGTATGAAATTCCGCTTCATATAGGTCAGTTCGGCCTAAATTCATTGCGTGTGAAGACGAATAAATCGGTTGCGTTTCTTTGCCTCAGGTGCGCTAGGCTCGCCGCCTTCCTGCAAAAGAACCTCACGCTGAAGCCCTCTCATGTAAGGCATTTTCTCAAACCCCATCCCTTTCCAAGCCGCTCGGTCCGGATCTCCCGGCGTCTCAGTAAGTTTGCGTCACGCTTTCTGTCGTGGTCACCTCTGCCTTTTGAGTCGGACTCAACTGTACAGTCAGCGACTTCTGTAATGTGAGATGCGCGCCGGGAGAAACTGTCACGTAAGACAAACTAGCTGCGTCGACGGTCGCCCGTCTGTGCGCGGAAGTCTTTGCCCGCCGTGCCCGCTTTGCTTACCCTGAGTTGTACGTCACCTTGGAGAGGATCCTTGAGGAACTCGCAGAGTTGGCTTTAAAGAAGTGCTGCTTCTCTCGCTTTCGGTATTAATTTCCTGCCTGTGTCCCTGGTGTTGAAAGCGTACACGGCAAAGCTTTGGTTTAGTGAAACATCTTTATAATATTCAATATGCCCATAGTGGGCCGGTAATAATAGGAATACTGAACCGCCTCTCTATACAGTATGTATTGCTAGGATAGGGTAGGATAAGACTTTATTGACCCCTGCAGGGAAATTCGACACAGAGCAGCTAAACACACAGGACAGCATAACATGAGGGGCTGATAATACACATAAAATAAATGAAAAACAAAAAATAATGAATAACAGTAGAAATACGGTCTAACCATAGCTGCCTCCTTGTGTTGTTATGGACGTGGATTGCTGTCGGTAAGAAGGACCCCCAGAAGCGTTTGTTAGTGCACGTGAGTTGAGGAACCCAGTGGCTAAAAGATGTCATGGCGACCACTTCATGTAGTGGAATGCGAGCCACGGTGCAGGTTATTTAACGGACATCTTTACTTAAAGTCGCTCTCAGTGTTGGGTTTGTATTATTTACCCACATGCAAAATTTAGTGTTGTTCTTTTTCCTTCAGCAGTCCAGGGTAAGTAAGATGCGCAAAGGTTCAACAAGAGGAGCAGGGGTTCAAACACCAGTCTTGCAATTGCAAGGTGTCAGCTGCGCCCACGATGCTGGCTGGATAGCCTGGTGGTTAGTGCATTTGTCTTTAGCAATAAGAATCCTTGTTGATCCTGGAATCCCTCTGATGAAGGCATTTACCCCAAGTTGCTGCGGTAAAAAAATTTCCAAGTGGGATGCAAGTGTAAGGGAATGTGGAGGTGTAGTGGGGTAATCTGGTGCCTCAAAGCTCCTGCGTTGCTTGCCTGATTTGGAATTGAAGTCCAGCTCGGGTGTGTGTGTGTGTGTGTGTGTGTGTGTGTGTGTGTGTGGTTTGCACGCTCTTCTCCATGTGTGCACCCCTCTAAGGGAAAAATATGCTGGAAGAAGGCAATGAGAAACCACTTCTGTTCCTCCTTGCCTCCAAAACCATGCCAGTGGTTGCCTAGGAGTCAGGCATGACCCGATGGCACTTTCCAACATGAATGTTTGAGTAATTGTTGAATTTTAGTGAGGGATTCCTGAAGCTTCTTTTTGTATGGTGCTTTATACCCAGGGAGATTTGCGAGTGCAGAAGGAAAGATGGATATGTAGTCAAGACCAGAAGCTGAGGAAACTGTGTGCTGGATGAGCCTTTGCAAAGTCCAAGATAATCAAGAAAAACAGGGGGTAAACTTAGCTGATAAAGAGCCAATGTTTTCAGTCATTGTTCCCACAACAGAAAGTGAACCTGTTGGTTGTGCCCATAATCCCTATGTGCAGCATAGCCCTTCACAACAAGCCCCATGGAATCTTTTCCACCCTAACCTCCTCCCCAAGAGAGTCTGTGCCCAGGCAGGGGGCAGAGGCCAAAGGCTGTCAAACATGGGATTTTGCAATGTCAGATATCCCAGGACTGCACTTAAGTAGGGGGTATTTCTAGGTCGGAATGTGAACAGCAGAACACCCTACCATTGTCCTTTTACACAACTTATCTGTCCATCCATCCATCCATCCATCCATCCATCTCTCTCTCTCTCACACACACACGCATACGTGCAGACATGCTTTAACTCTGCCAAATTCAGAGCCACTGAGATCCATGGCCTTAAAAGCCCATGCTTGGAGGTGCATAAAAGGGCCTCCTGTGCCTCACATTTTATCAAGACTGTTCTATCAGATTATTGCCTGGGAGCATTCCTTTGTTTACTGTACTCCTGTCTCATTCTTTTTTAAACTTGCAAGAACATTACCCTAAACTGGATCTTGTCAAAGCATGGAAGTACCGTTCCTGCTAAAACCGGCATCGTATCTCCCACGTACAGGGCAAGGAAAGCGACACATGGGTCAGATTAGTGTAAATACGTGTTTTCTTTCTGTTTGTTTGAGCACGAGGCAAGTTATCGCTCAGTGTTTGTTTTAGAAATGGCCTGGCTCTGGCAAAGATCTGAACAGGTACGTTTTTTGGATGTCTGTCATTATTCATTTGACCATCAGAAATGTCAGCAGTGTTACACCGCAAATGCATAGAGTAAGGAGGAGTAAGGAGGTGGCCTCCATACAATGATCCCACAAAATTATCTTTTTAAGTTCTAGCTGCACATTAGTGCCACTTTCTAGTCAGCCTTGACTTGCAGAGTCCTCCAGCAAAAATTTTGCATGCAAGAGCCAGTGTAAGGGCCTGTGTTCATGTGTTGTTTTTGCTCACATTAATGACAGCATTCCCAAGTCAAGCTACTATTTTACAAGTGCACGCAAGATATTCTTTTAAGATTGTAACTTGGAATGTAAGGGGTTCGGACTTACTGAGGAGAAAGATCCTGCCATTCTTACGAAAGGGGAAAGTAGCGATTGCTCTACTCCAAGAAACCTGCCTTTGTGCAGTAGTGCAGTTAAAACTTAAGAGAGAGCTGGTTGGCCAAGCTTATTTCTCTTCCTTTAGCTTCAACAAAGATTAGTGCGGGCTGTCCAAATCAACAAAAAAACATCCCTGTTAATCTTAGCTGTTAGCAACAGCACCCAGAAGGAACATTCAGTTTGATTTCTGGCTCTCTTTTTGGACAGCACATAAGGGTTTTAAATGTTTATGGTCTGAATGGAAACTCAGACATAGTTCACATCCCGCATGGTGTAGTTTAACCATTATTGCACAGGATTTGGATGTCTGTTGGGCATTTTAACTGCACAGTAGAGAGTAACCTTGATAAATTGATAAAGTCCTCTACATCAAATTTAAAATCTGCTGCTCTGCTGAAGAACATGGGCAATAGTCTAGGACTGGTCGACATATAGAAAGAACTAACCCCCTATGCTAGGAACTGCATTTTTTTTCTCTAACGCCCATAAATCCTACTCTGGATTATGTTATATCTTTTCCCCCAGTAGCTTTATTCATAGAGTCAGATCTTTCCAAATTGGCCCCATTGTGCTGCCAGACCACAGACCTGTGTACAGAGAGTTTGACTTTCGAAGGTTACCTGTCAAAACACAACACTGGAAGCTGAACTCTACCCTTTCAGATAATGAAAAGTTCTGTAGACACTTTTGCAAAAAGCCCATTACGCTAGTGTGCTGATCATCAGCACCCCACAGTTTCAGCTGCTACTGTACATTTTGGAGCTAAAGTTGCTCTGAGGTGTTTCCTTTGTCTATTAACAGAAAAAAAAGAAAAAAACTACAAGAAGACGAACAAAACTTTAAATTTAGCGGGTAACCATTTAGAACCAGAGCATAGCCAGTCCTCTAATCAGGTGAACTGGAAAAGACTATCTAGGGCAAAGGCCAAATACAATTTGGCTTATTTAAAGAAATAACAGAAAGCTTTCACTCCTTAAAAAAAGCAATGCCGCTACAAATTTGGAATAAACTGAACCACTTTTTGGCTTTTCAGCTGAAGTCATAGTAGAATGAGGGGTCTTTAAAGCTGTATGGACTCCTTTAAGGTCATTTACATACGACCTATTAGCGATTAATAATACTTTTAGAGATTTTTGCAAGTTCCCGTATACAGCTCAAGGACTAGGTTCTTTCAGCAGCATATATTCATATTCAGAGTGATTATCACTGCCCATGGTCTCTGATAAAGACTTTTTAAATGTCCCATTCACAGCAGAAGAGATCTGAGGTACTATAAAATCAGCATTTTTGGGAAAAATGCCAGGGCCAGATGGCCATATTCTATAAGAAATGTTTGGCCTCGATTATGCCCTGTTTTAAAGCTGAGAATTAACAACATGCTTGAAGAGGGCCAAATCTCTCACTCTTAGAATACAGCCTCAATTAGCCTAATTTTAAAGAAAGGCAAAAATCCTTTAAACTGCCCCACTTACAGACCTATTGGTCTTCTGAACATGGACGTTAAAATTGTAACCAGAACTTTGGAATGTAGGTTTTCACTACCAAAATTATAAATCTGGATCAAGCCAGTTTATTTTCAAGGCCAGGTTCAGCTCCTGCAACGTACGTCGTGCTTTAAATATCATAATCTTTTCTACAGGGAATCAAGAACGGGCTTTGATTATGTCGCTTGATACAGAAAAGACATTTGATAGAATGGAATGACTTTTTTTTTTATTTGCAGCTTTGGAGAGACTTAACATGAGCAATAACTTCATTAACCTAATTAATATCTTACAGTCAAACCGTTTAACGCAAGTTAATACAAATGGTTTTCTGCCACAGGGTTTTTCTATGATCAAATCCTTGGCAAAAGCAATACGAACTTAACAAAGTATCAAAGTCAGAGAGACCACCGCATTTCTCTGTTTGCTGATGACGTGCTCTTGTACCCAAGTAACCCCGAAATGTCAGTGCCAGGAGTTCTAAACAGTGCTACTTGTAGTAAACATCCGGGTAAAATCAGTCTTTAATTCTTTAGCCATGCAGCTGAACTTTCTTCCCAATTCCAATTGGTTTTCCCTTTCAAAACTGAGAGGTTAGGATTCAGTTATTTAGGAATTTTCATCACTTCTGATCTCACAGATCTGATGGAGACCAACTACTCCCCACAAATAAAAAAGTTTAAAGAGGGCCTGGTTGCATGGACCTCTCTTTCTGGCCAAATTAATGTTATCCAAGTGATTGTTTTACCTTGACTGCTACTCCTGTTACTAAACCTTCTCTGCTACTTCACAAATTCTTTAAGGAAGTAAAACCTTGATCTCAACATTTATTTGAAATAATACAAGGCCCCTAATCAGACTCTCTAGTATCAGGCAACAGAAAGAGAGGAGTGAGGATTTGCTACCGGATATGAGACTCTATTATTTGGTGACAAAAATTTAACAAATGTCTAACTGGTTCCATATCAGACTAGGTTCTCTACAGGTTGCTATGGAGCCAGCCTTATTTCACCCAAGACTGTTAAGGTTGCTGCCTTTCATTCAAATATTTCACAAGATTCTGGATGTAACCAAGAACGTTGTCATGCACAACACCCTTCTAATCTGGAGCGATGCCTGACCATTCTAAGTTGTGTTTCTCTCTGGCCTCCTGTTGCTATCTTTCCTCCAAACATTTGTTAAATTGCATTCCGGACATGGCTGTCTAAAGGTTTGTTGGACATTCATTTGCAGACCAAACAGTGGTAAACTTTGAAGATCTAATAGTTAAATTTGGCTTCTCCAGTACACAGTTCTTTAAGTATCTACTACTTTGTCATTTTAGCTCATCTGCAGACAAGGAGAACAGGCTTTGGATGGAAGTAAAATAACTGTTTGCAGTGAGAAATCGCAGAGGCATGGTTTCCACATTTTGTTAGAATTAACTTTGGCATTAACTGACTTTGAAACGTGTCTTTTGGTGGTCATGAATGGTCAGCTATACATACAAAGGTTTTCCCACTCCGCTCTTCCCAAAGCATCCAGGAGCAAAACATGAAGCTCCTCCACAGAATCTACCTTTCCCCACTGCATCTCCACAGGATGATTCCAGATACACAGCAGCTCTGTTTCAAGTGAAAAGCTGCCCCTGGCACTTAAGATTCACCCATTCTGTGAATGTAATACAGGCTTACTGGAAGGGAGTTCACGCAACCATTCAAAAGATCATAGATATAAATTTTGATTTGTCACCTTTAATTTTGCTGTTAAACCACAACCTAAACTCTCTTTTTTTTATGAAGTTACAGAGCGTTAGGCTGCTCACCCTGACCTATTTGGCAAAGAAATATATTTTAAAGCTTTGGTCTGCACCTGAAGTTCCTTCTGTAAATATGTGGATGTCTGAAGCGTTTAATTTCCTCAGACTTGAAAAATTACCTTATGACCTGCATAATAATTCAAACCAATTGTGAAATGTATAGACACCCTTCTGGAACCTATTAGATGGCGCTGTATGATCATACCTGCAATGCACTGGAACCACCTGACCCTCAGCCCCTCACTCTGTGCAGACGGATGTGCAGTTTCTTAGTGCGCTGCCTCTGCTTGTATGTTCTTGTGATCTTATGATCTTCATAATTCTAATTCTAAAAAGGAGAAGTTGTGAAAAAAAAGACTCGGACGAAGTGAAAAGATTTTTAAAGGTCTGTGAGAGAATGTGAGTTAGAGTTGGTGGAAAAAATGCACGGTCTTCTGACCTTGAGGATTTAGGTTCACCCATGAGTTCCAGCCTTGCATTCTTGGTGATCAAGGTGGAGAAGAGGGAGCCAAGCATTCTGTACAGCCATTTGTAAGCTATATAGGGATTCTGAAGCGCACACACGTGGGATTGTTGTCTGCTTTTGAATTTTTTACAGCTTTTTGCCAGCTTTCTGTACAGCTCTTCCTTCCTATATTTATATCCTAGGGGCACAGATTTCTGCTTAGTGTTGCAGAATGAAATTTTTAAGGCTCCTTGCAATTTCAGTGATGACCTCTGACCTTGGACTCATTTGATTTTGACCCGAACCGGTGTACTTTTTGCGGTGACTGAATATGAGGCAAAATTGTTGCGGTGGTTATGGTTGTGGGGGGAGTACTGAACCCTGAACAGATGTAGAACTGGGAATACCGAACATGAAAATGCATCTTTTTTCAGATACCAAATGATTAAAACAGCAGTTTTATTATGTGTTTTATCATTGCTGAGGTTGCAGACATTGAAGTCAACTTCATGTCATGTTGCTCTGTTTCCTGGCGTAGGATTTCTGCTTCTTGCATCCAAGTAAAATTATCGCGCTGTAAAAAATGGTTATAGTGGGTTTTGTGATGTAACTGTTAGGTTTGATCACAGAATGACTTTGGCAAGGGTGTAATGCAACCTGTCAGACTGTCTACACCCATATATATACGCAACCATAACAAGGCACACATGCAAGTGTTTGTTTGCACAGTGCAGCCTCAGATGAAACAGCATGGGGGGCATACCTATCAACACTGTAGTATGGTTAATAAAGTATGGTGAAGTATATTTTGTTTTTACTGTTTCCCTTTTGTGATCTTCTACTAGAAGCTAGCATTTCACTTGCATGACAGTTCATACGAATTCTGGACCATCTGGGTATCCGTTTGGAGCTTTTTAGACTGTGATACATGACCACCCTGGTTAAATGTTGTAAGCTTCGACATTGTTATTGTCTTGTATATCTGTACACTGATTCTGTCTCTAATTTACTGTCACCCAGAAATATTAACTAAAATGTGATATTAGGGACAGTAACAGGAACGCTTACTTGGGTATCCGGACCTCCAAATTACTGACGAGTTTTTGGGAAGGGCCTTGTTCAGATCAGGAAAAAAGTTCCAAATGCGTGTTAAAAAGTGTCAAAAAAATCCACCCTGGGTGCTAAACATCTTGGGTATGCCCCTGCTCAGTGGTATTATTGTTATTATTATTGTTATTATTATTGTTATTATTAGTCTAACAAGTGTAAGTAAGTAATTAAGCACTTGTAAGTCTTTGTGTAGCAATTTAGCTTCTGGGTTCAAGTTAAAAGGATATTAACAAATTATATGTGTTTTTATGCGTACAGGTTTGACGTGTGGATCGGAGCTGTCATTCACTCTGGAGCCCAGTGACGTCATTGCCGTTCAGGAGCAGCCCCTCATGCTGCCCTGTCAGGTGGACGGCATCCCACCCATCACCACACAGTGGAGGCGGAATGGCAAGCCTCTCCTGGAGGACCACAATTACACCATGTTTCCCAATGGCTCCCTGCTGATAAGCCGCTTCCAGAAGACCAAATTGGACAGCTCCTCCGATGAAGGAGACTATGAATGCATGGCACAGAATGCCTTCGGCCTGTTGCTGAGCCGCAAGGCACGAGTGCAGGCTGCCAGTAAGTGCCACCCCGGCAAAACCCTCAACCCTTCCGAGTCTGTTCATTTCGCCATTTATCTTTTGCCAGGTTGTAATTGCTGTAATTCAAATCCTGCTCATGACTATGCTTGATTAGTCGAGCCATAGACCCCTGACCCATAGGTTTGATCTCAGGTGCATTTGCTTAAGCTCTGCTGCATGAGGGAGGTTTGCGCTGACCGTCAGAAGAGCTGAACAGCCAGGAAGGAGCGTGCAAAATTACTCCACTAAGTTGTTGTTGCTTGAGCTAAATCGTACAGGTATATTTGTCTAAAGGTGTCCATGCTTGTTTCGATTGGCGTGGTAGCGCTACCACGTGCGCAAAGGAAATCCGAGTGCTCTTTCAAATGCGCCACTGTAATCCCCTGGATGCCGTGTTTTCTGAAGCCGCCTTTGTCACAGTCGACACAAGCTCGGCACTGCCGTTGGCCCTTCACCGGGAAGGGTGTTCCCTGGGGAATTTGGTGTGCGTGATTCGTTTCCGCTGCTCTGAAATGTTGAAAGAGAAACATGGGAATGTGGTGTCACTCTACCCCTTGGGCTTCTGGGATTTTGCCCTTCTTTTTGTGGTTGGCAAGGAAATTTCTACCATAGCTTCCATCACCACTACCTCAGCTGAAAGACATCTATCACTCTATCGCCCAGCCATCGCATGTACTGTATGCTGTCCATCTATCTGCATGCTGAACTCCTGCCACGCGCCTGTCATTCTGTTGATTAATGTTGAGTGTCTCTAAAAGACGGGGGCGAGAATGACAATTTTGCTGTGATGGTGCATTTTATACTCTTCACTTCTTTGTTTCCTTCCTTGAAGCTTAATTTATGTATATCTGCCCCATCCAAATAATTTACTGATACATTTATATATGCATAACTGAGCTCCTATAAAGTGGGCTGATGACTAACCTATTTTATTCACATTTTAAGATGTTCAGGTGTTTTTAATGCGTTTATATGGTAGGGGCCAGGGGAGCAGATGTGATCTGGGCGGATGGAGAGACACGAAACCACTGCAGTAATAGCTTGATTAATGCGCTAGATGTATTTTTGAAAAATGGAGACCTTAATGAAAGAGTGCTATCAGAATATAGAGTGGCAACTTGTGGGGCAACACCACCACTCAGGAACAGCTTTTTCCCGCAGACTGTGAAGCTGCTGAATTCCAGAACACGTAATACTGACCACCACCGTTGACCATCTACCCCCCTACTGTACCATCAACACTATTTACCCTGATCCTTTATTCTTACTGTATTCATTATTTATGTACACTCTATGGCCCCTTTCTAATGACTGAGCTGAACTGTTTCAGCCACACTCACGCAACATACAAACACAATGTAGACGATTGTGTGTTTCCAGCTTTTTGGCCACAGTTTGGGGAAGAAGCTCCTTTCCTTCTCCAGCATGAGTATGCCCCCCCCTCCCCAGTGCACAAAGCAAATTCCATAACCACATGGTTTGCCCAGGTTGGTGTGGAAGAACTCGAGTGGCTGCATAGAGCCCTGACCTTAACCCCACTAAACATCTTTGGAATGAATTGGAACGCCAACTGCAAGCCAGGCCTTCTTACCCGACCTCACTGATGCTCTTGTGGCCGAATGGGCTCAAATTCCCTAAATATGGTGGAAAGCCTTCCCAGAAGAGGGAAGCAAAGAAGCAAAGGAGGGAAAAACCCCATATTAATACCCTTGGGTTTGGAATGGGATGTTCAACAAACACACATGGGGATTATGCTCAGGTGTGCACATACTTTTGGCCATACAGTGTATTTATTAATATATATAACCACAGAAAACAATTTAACTGTTTAAGCAATAAAAGTTCCTAATTGTTTAAAAATATTTTTAAAGTATGGTAAAATATTATGATAAATTATTCAAAGGGCTAAAATAAAAGGATGGTATAGGGAAACAGTACTATAGGAGGTAGTGCTTATCAAGGTGTTGCTGCATTGGCATCAATGAAATTCGGAAACAAAATGTGACAGCGGTTGGGCCACATTGCTCTTGGTTGGTTGAGAGTGACACCGTGTGTCAGGGAGAACACAAAACCCGAGGAGGTTTTTGAATGTCCTTGAGACCAAGCTGAGTCGGAACCTCGAACAAATGAGCGCACGCACGAACTCACTTGTCCACCAGGCTTCAGGGTGAAGTTCAATGCGAAGCTGTGGTTTAAAAGTCAGTGTAAAGCGTCGCCGTAACGCTAATGAGAAGCTTCAGCATAAAGGTCAGCATGAATGTCATTACGAAGCTCTGTGTGAAACTCAGCACTTGAGTTCAAAGCTCAGCACAAAGCTTAGAATAGCCAACCAGTTTTAGCCGGCACGTCATACTGACCTCAGCTTTTCTAATCCATCGGCTGAATGGCCGCACGGAGCTTTGCTTATTGATTCTGTGGCTAAACACAAGGGCACTACGCAAGAATGTAATTTGTCACTGCGGGTCCTCTCAGACACACGTCGATTTGCAGACTGTTCCTCGGCTGCACTGACACATTTGTGGCACAACTAAAATCCTAACCAGCAGTGTGAAACAGCTGGCATGCATTGTGTGGTCAAAAGGGTGTACACCCGTGGTGGTCTGTACTGCACTGTGTAGGTCAGACTCGTCTGTGAGGTTGATTCCTATTGCTCAGCTGTTGTCGGTGCAAGCAGCATCTCTGTGCTATGGGAACTTGCCTTCGCTCTGCGTACTCTTGTCGGTCGCCAGTGGTTCAACAAATGCTTCATTTAATTTTATTTATGCACCACTACCGCCCCCTTACCTACCAGCCCTGGGGGCAGTGGTGGGGTTGCATTCAGGTGGTAACATGGTGACCGTCTGCTATGCGCAGCTCAGTGGTCAGGCAGACAGACTTTTTAGAGCTACCCAAAGGGATGGCATCTCTAAAGGTCAGGCTGCGGTAACATTTATCCCACCTTTCAGTTCTTACAAGAAGGAAAAACCATTAATCTTCCTGCTGCATGAAATAGGACTTCTGCTTAGAGTGGAAATAATTCATGCAGAACCTGCCTGGAGATTGGTCAGTGATGTCTGTGGATAATCAGATAGATATTTTATTGCCTAATAAATGCTGGTAAAATTCTCAAATTTTTTGCTATGGAAATAAATCAAATTAACAAAGACTGCACGAACAATGGGGTTATTTATTGTGTGTCTCTCCGGCTTCAGATTTTGAGTTTATAAACATTCAGCCGGGTTTTGACTTCAAATGCAAACTGCAGATAAACAAAATTAGCTCTTGACTCAGTTGTGCATTATGTGGACCTCGGTTATTAAGAAATACCTTTGTTTTAAGTCCATGGTCACGGTCACTGGATCCCACCATGCAATAACCAGGGCTTCACACACACTAATTGAGGAGAAGACAGATTGATGATGCCTGCACTTGTGGCATCCCTCTCCTATGCCTTTCTGTTATTGCCAATGGCCTGTAGGCCACACTGTGTCCTGCTGACCTCTGGCCCCTGAGCCAAGGGCACACCAGTTTGCCCTGCTTTAATGCCAAATTATAATTATTATGAAGCCTTACATGCAAATCTTTCCATTGGGCTGGTGACTGAGGAGACCTGGGGTTCTCTCTCTCTCTCTCTCTCTCTCTCTCTCTCTCTCTCTCTCTCTCTCTCTCTCTCTCTCAGAGGAGAGGCCGCAGAGTGTTTATTGAACTGAAGCCTCCCCATGTAATTGGTGGTGATTCTGAATGATGGAGCTGAGTATGGATACAGGGGCTATGTCCTGAAAACTCCTTAATTTGTTATAGGAAACAGTGAGGCATTTACTTTCAGGGCGAGAAGAAGAGAGCCAAACTGAGGAATCTCTACAGGGCATTTCCTAAATATGGGTTCCACCTTCACTTTACCTGCAGAAGCCACCAAGTTCTGATGTGGCACCAACGTTGCTTGTGGACCAGTTGGACCCACTTGGGGGAACCTTAACAAACAGCATCTTGGATTACCTTCTCCATCTGAAACTTGCAAATCTAGACCAGCCAAGGTTTTTTCCTAAATTTATTTGGCTGATTTGTTCTTAGGAGGTATCCTGCAGTGAGATTTCAACCTGGCTTTCATCTCATTGTGTTGAAGCCAGGTCCATAGGTATCCCACAGGTATCCGGCTCTGGAAGAAAGTGTCCGTATAATTAATGCATAAAATCAAAGTAAGAGTAATATTTTTGTGGTTTATGAAGATGTAATTGGAGGGGGGCACCTGATGCTGTGGTGCTGCTATCACGTGGACGTCACTCTGGCGTCACTCCCAAGCAGCAGCCTAATGGCCAGCGTCAGGCCACAGTGCTCTAGCGCATGAGAGCCCTTCCAACAATCTAAGTTCCGCTTTTATTCTTTCAAGGCCAACAAATAAGAGGGGCATTTTGGAAGGAATGGGGGGCATCTCTTTTTTCCCTCCTTAAGTGATGTTGAAATGTAGATCTTCTTTGAGCTCCTAAGGATCAAAGGCTCTTTTGGGCTCTTTCTGTGCTCAGTGTATTTGTCACCATCGGTGCTCATGCTCAATTTGTACTTTAAGGTAATTTGTACTATTGCAGACATCCGAGGGTGTCGCGCAAAAGGGTGGTGTGATTAGTGAAGGCTCTTAAGAGCACCCCCACCCCCCTACCCCGACCAATAAATCGCGATTCTTCTTTGCTTGTCAGCTGCCTGTGTGAGCGCACGGTTGGGAGCTGGTGCAACGCGGCTCCCCCGTTGGCACTTTCAATCGGCTGGCCCCTTCCAGGAAACACTTATTTTTGTAAATGTTATCTCTTTGATGGCTTTCCTCTTCTCTCTCCCTCCCCCTCTTCTCCTTGGAGTTGCTCATTAGCTTGAGCTCAGGAAGCTTTTTATCATTTCAGTGAATAGCCAGAGTAGGACTGTGGACCGTGGTGGTGGGGGTGGTGGTGGAGAGATTTTGGGGCAGTGGCTGTGGTTTACTGACACTCCATCTTTTCTGTCCACTCGGTCCCATCACCAAGCTGCTCATCGTAATAGCACACCTCACAAATTTTGCATCGGTTGTAACAATGGGCCTTTTCTCATTTTTCTCACAAGCTTTCCTTGCAAATAGTTTAAGCTTTTTTCGGTCATCATTTTTGGGGGCTGGAGGATTCAGATATGGGGAAGTTGTCATACAGTGTTGGTGTGAAATAGTAGAGACTTTTTTTCCTGTGATGAACTGGCTTCCCATCCAGGGTGTAGTAACAAAGCCTTGTGTCCCAGCGGCTCTGAGATAAGCCCCTAACCAACAGTACACTGACCAGCAGTTAGTGATGGATGGATGGATGGATGGATGGATGGATGGATATTTTTATGCTCCAGTTTCCTCTTGTGGTCCAAAGACTTATGTATTATGTTGTCTGGTTACCTTAAATTGCCTACAGTGTGTGACATACATGGCCACCCTTAAAGGTTGTAGTTTCCGCACCTCAGCATCCTCACTCATAGATTCCAGGATAGGCTCTGGACCATGGTGACACAGACCAGGATAAATTGTTTGGGATCATGGATGGATGAATTTTTTTTATACAGTTTTTAAAACTCTAAGATAACAAACATTGTTTAGTGATGAGCTACATCCTTTCACCACCCCCTTTTTTCCTTACTGGAAATTTTTTGAAGAAAAACTGATGTGATTTATTTAAAAAAATTGTTTGAAGAGCTGGTATCTCTGCGTTGGACTTAATGTTAACATGTTTTACTGTCAGCTTGAAAGTGTCAAGATGTCTCACCTGGTTTCTGAAAAGCACTTACAGTGCAGATCAAGCTTCTCCTCATTTCCTACTCCTTGTGTTTCGGGACACACATTAAGCATTAAATACAAAACAAGATGTCTGCCATTTACTGGGTGGTGGTTGAAGTCAAGTGACGTTGACATGAAATCTTCAAAGCCTTGCTGTCTCACAGGTTACTGTGCATGATGGTGGGGGTGGAGAAGCGGAATATGGGAGGAGTGAGGAGATATTTCTCTAAAGGGCTGGGGAGATGATCTCAGTGGGCCTCCTCCTCGAATCTCATCCCATCCCCCAGTTCGACTTAGCCTGTCCATCTCTTTGGCCTCTTTTGTTTGCCTTGTACCCCCCTCCCATTCCCGCGGCCTCCCGTGAGTTCATTACAAGCCTTTGAAGATGTGTTTGACACTTCCCACTGTCACTGAGCTCAATGATGGAACTGTGCAGATCAAGGCGCTGTCACAATGGCAGAGGAGTGCACTGGGGTTAGGAAACAGGAGAACAAGTGGAGGGAGGGAGAGCCCTAATTAAGAGAATCGAGCTCCGGGCTGCCCATGGCTGCCCCAGCCCGGGATTAATGGGTTGGGGCCAGCGGGAAGCTTCCCTGTTGACACCATCAACTAAGCATCTTAACCACCTCAGTAGAAGTGAAGCAGGAAAGGTTCTTCAGCAGCTGTGATCACAAGTCCTCCATATGGTCGCTGCTGCACCTTCATGCTGAGTTTACTACCTTGATATCTGGCCTGCGGGGCAGGGTTTTGGTGCGGGGTTGGCATCTTGAAAGACGGAGACGCCAAGAAGCCCCAAGTTCTTCATCTGATTGTTGGACCACGTTTACTGCCAGGTTGCGGATGCAAAACACTGGTGAGGGCATCTATCGCAGAATCTACTAGGCTTGGTGCAGGGGCCTCTGCCCTTGGGGGCAATGCGTTTGCAAGAGGAGCATGGAGACACAGACCTACTATCTCACCACATCTCAGTGGTCTTTAGATCACTCCCATTCGTGCGGTAACGTGCCGCCTTGTCCTAGATCTGTCTCGGTCCTGCCATTGCGGTTGAACCATGGGAGTCGTGCTCATTATGACGCGATTATATGTCAGCCACATTCAGGCTTTGTTCAGCGCAACCTTGCTGAGACAGCGTTCTGACATTGGGAGAGATTTCTTGCTACCAAGCAGTGGCCTTATTAAAAGATGGAAAAAGATAGCAAAAATCCCTGCAGACCTCTAACTCTCCCGTTCCTGCTGGGTGCTTGACTGAGCATTTGCGCAGGAAGTTCAGGAGTTAGCCGAAGCTGGACATTCAACATGTAAACCATGGTTGGAAAAATGCAATAAAAACATAAACAAATCAGTGAAGACCAGAAATGAAGCTACATAGAGCCTAAAAATACATTTTGGAAGTATTTATATTTTAAACAGTTTTCACCCATTTTGAATTTCTGATTTTTTTTTTTTTTTTAAATTAAATTTTATTTTATTGTTGTGCTTCCTAATTTTATTACATTTAAATAATTTATCTGCTTTCACTGAGACAATAAGTTCGACACCTTTATGAATCAATAATATTTTTATTCCAGAACATTCTCCAAAATGATACACTTTCTCATTCATCATTCTCCCCAACTCAATATTTGGTACATACCTGTAGACCTTCATCAGCCATACGTTTCTTGAGTGTGAGGTGTGCACATTTACATTTAGGAATTCTTGCCCATTCTTCAATGTAAATTTTGTTCAGCACTTTTTGACCCATTCCCTGTTACTTTCTTAGTCATGTGCTTCTGGTTACTCTCCTGCTGGGAGATCTCCAAAATGAAGATCTCAGCTAATTCAAGGATTTGCCTGTACAAATACCCCCCCCTTTCCCGGTTTGCATACTTTATTTGTTTCTGAAAACGCTGTGCAACTCAAAAATTTTTATACATGTATCCAGTTTTCCATTATTTTAAATGAGGAAAAATAAAGTAATTTGTTTTCAGCCCTTCCAAAAACCCCAAACAAACTTTTCCAAGTAGAGCGTTTATAAAAAGTATTCACCATCCTTTTGGACTTTTCATGTTTTATTGTTATACACATATAAATCACAGTGGAGCTAATTATTCTTTTTGACAAAAAAAGACTCAAATGTCAAAGTGAACTCATCTCTACCAGTGGATCTAAATTTATCAAGTTTATTAGCAAATTTATTAACAAGACCCTGCCTGCGCTTATGTTACGTCCCAAGTCAGTTCTATCATCAGAGGGATGAATTACGCCGCGCAGGTGAGCAAATGTGAAGCTGGCCAGCTGCTGCGCATTTCTCTGAGCTTATTTTCTGCGGCTGGTGGTAACCTCCCATATTTCCTCTCAGCGTCATGCCCAACACATTCTCTTTGTGTCCTTTGTTTCCTTTTATCCTGCAAAATGACGCTGTCTTGTTTAGTGTTCTTAGAGAACAAGAAGGTCTGCTTTGTCAGGGTTTGGCTGCCACTTTCCTCTGTGTGTGTTGGGTTCTTAACTTGCAGGTGACACCATTTGGCCCCAGTCAGGGTTAATTTCTTAGAGCTGACTCTTAATAAAAATTCTTTGATACTTGTTTTTTCAGTTAAAAACTCTGGCTCTAAATTATATAAGAAATCTCTTTTTACTTAAATGTGTCTGTAACCTTTGTTTTTTTTTTTTTTCTTTGGAATTCGGTCTGAGAAGACAGCCTAAGAGGAATTATCTTTCGCTGAAAGTAGCAGTGCTACATTAACGTGTTCATGGAATTTGTATTATATTTCATGACCTTATTCCAATACGCTTGAGGCATTTTATGTTGACCATAGGTGTTAATTATGGTTGGTTTTTAAACGTAATAATGGCACCTTTCCCATGTAAGTCCATGTGCACGAGTAGTTCAGGTGTCATCCTCTGTTACTCAGTCTGAAGTCGCATCTTCCCACATGTTTTGTGTTGTTGTGGTACGCGAGACGGCGTAATCGACTTGCGAGAGCCCTGCAAAATCATTGTGAACTTTCCCCGCTAGTGTACTGGTGTAGAAGTATTTTTACTGTTGATTTAAGATGCATTTGACCTTTTTTAGACATCTATTTGTATATTTCTGAGAATAAGGCACAGTGTAAGGTCATGTATTTGGAAAACCAGAGAAAGTGAATTTATGCACTTGACGGCCATACTGTATTTACGGTGTGACAGGTGTTGTGCCGCGTGTGGGTGCTCAGTAGAAGCTTTTAGACTGCGGTCCGTGACGGTGCCCAGTGAACTCTGGCACAATGCGTTTCAAGATTGTGCAGTAGTTGCCCAGTGAAATGCAGAGGAATGTTGCCTGTGGCCACATGGGATAAATCAGTGGACAGTGGCCCCTGAAGGCCGTGTCACGAGGCCCATGACTATGTGTTACGCTACAGGGTTCTCTAACTTTAGTTTTGTTTTGCTGAGGGAGTAAAGTTTAGCTGGCTGAGCACGTGGCACAATAAAAATAAAAGGTTAACGCTATTGCCCTGTACCGACAGACTTTGAGTCCCTGTTCTTGATGACCTTCCTCTTCAGCAAGGTACTTACCCTGAATTTCTCCACACAAATTTCCCACATGTACCCAGAAATAGTTTAGCATACAAATCAATCACTGCAACTTTCCACAGAGCAGATAATAATCCATATGCAGAGTTCAGTGAAGCTTAAGGTCACGCTGTCAGCATCCAGCTACAGACCGGTTTAATGCTGCTATGCCTCTCAATGTTTAATCTTGCTGCTATTTCCATTTCTTTGCAAGTGTTACCTCTTGTGGTGGAGCTGTGCGGTAAGTTGGTGCCTCACGTGGGGTTTAAGTCCAGCTTTGGGGTGTGTGTGGAGTTGGCGTGTTTTTCTTTGTGTTTGCCCCGCTCTAAGGAAAAAATATGATGGAAGAAGGTGATGGCAAACCTCTTCTGTTTTTCTTTGCGTTGAAAATCATGTCAGCGGGCACTGAGGAGTCAGTAATGACTTGATGGCGCTTTCTAATCCTCAGTGGCCTATTATGTTCATGCACGTCCTCTAAGAATGCACATTATTCATTTTTTTATTATGGCACCTGCCTCATAATTTAATATATGGCACTGGACCGGTTTTTATGTTGTTTTGCATGTTTAGATGCTTTGCAGGTTGTGTCTGAATGGGCATCCACCACATGAGATTCGTGGTCATTAAGCGACCGTGCACGATCTTATCTTAAAAGTGGGCGAAACCAGTAGGGATCCAAAGAGCCCAGCATATTTCCCTGCAGTTATGTGCATTGACTTGTGCCTGATCTTGGCTAGAACTGATGTGCACTTAACCCTGGTGGGAGTCAGAGCAATTTGGAGAGAAGCGACACAAAGACAAGCGTCTGATGGGTATTTAATCGCAATGGCGAGATCATCGAAAGGTCACCACCATTTCTTAAAACCGAGAGAGTTATATGTTGCCTTGTCGAACGGTTCGGTTTTTGTTTGCCATAAGCCTTGCAGTTCCCTTTAATATCTTTTCTGAGTGACGTCAACACAAGGCGTTGTGCTGTTAGTGCCTGCAGGTACAATCATACTGTAGCTGTTACAGACGTGTTTCTCGCGCACGCCGATTCTTTTCTCTTTATGTGCGAGATGAATATTTGGCAGTGAGCCAGCAGCAACAGCGGTCCAGAATACCCCACCCCCTCCTGTCCCTGCTCCACCCCCGGGCAGTTAGACACACATCAAGTCTCCTTGTCTGTCTCGCTGCTTTTGAGTGCTGCTTGAATGGGGGGGGTCACAGAAGAAATACTATGATGTCTGAGAAGCTCTGTTGTGACTACCTGGGGTTTGAATCCCTTTTAATTGGAAACAAACTGGAGGCAGCAGTTTTGGGAACATTATCTCTCCCCCCCCTTTCCTTCTCCCTCTCTCCCTCCCTCTCCCTTGCCCTGTCTCTCCCTCTCTCCCTCCTTCTCCCTTGCCCTGTCTTTCTCGCTCTCCCTCTCTCCCTCTATTTCCCTCTCTCCCTCTCACTCTTTCCCTCTCCCTTGCCCTGTCTCTCTCCCTCTCCCTCTATCTCCCTCTCCCCCCTCTCTCGTGCTGTAAAATCAAAGAACATTGAGAAAACAAATGAATATAAGCACACACTTGAATGGATGAAAAGCGGAAACAAACAAATTTTAAAATAACTTTAAATAATAATTAATGGTAAATTAATAATTTAATTAAATAAGTCTATGATTTCAGAGGTTTATACAGAGTGTATGCAGAGCTTTTCTCACAAAAAACTATATGAAGTCAATGTTTTCCAAAGTGTCTCAATTTTTCTTAAAAATTTTGACAGGGGAACATTAGCGTATGATCGTGGAAATGTTTTCTTGTTTATGAAAAAAGTAAATGGAATATTAATTAGGGTGTTTATTAAACTAAGAAGAAAGCGTATAACTGGGACAATAAATTTATTTATTTAGTTGTCAGTTAATGTCCCTCAGGGTGTGACTAAGGTGTGTTCTGTTGTCACTGCCTGTCTTTTTCCTGACTCAGATGACTTAAGATTTTAGAAAAGGAATCAAAATATTTTGGTGTAATTTTGGAATGTCCGTCAATCAACCTGATCAGTCAGTTTGCAGTTTTTCTGTGAGAGTTGATTTTTTTTTTCTCCACTTTTCAAGGTTTTTTTGTACATACATCGTGTTCTTTTTCTCCTAACTTTAATGGAACCCATTGAGTGCAGCCATGCTCACCAAGGGGGGTCCACATCTCACCTCCATATGGGTAAACAGGCAGCGAGATGCTAGAAAACATCATTAAGCAGATTTGAATTGCAGTATTTATTCTGTAAAATCTGCTTTTGATTGTCTGTGATTTTTCTTTTAAAAATGTCTACTGCTAGAACAGAGCTGTCAGGGGCACTAACTGGATCCCGGGTTATCGCAGTTTATTGTGCATCATGGGGCGGCTGTGCCTACAGCACACAGACTCCTATCCTTATCAGGGATGTTCTGGCAGGTTCCACTGCTCCTCTCACTCTTCTCTGTCACCTCTGTAATAGATTTTGGGGCTGCTGTAGCTGAAACAAAGCTTTGAAGATTGATGGATTAACACCCATCTCCTAGGTGTGTACACAAAACAAAACGCAGGCTGTAAACATCTGCTATCTGTTCACCTTGATTTTATAATTTTGTGGACTCTACCCTGTAAAGCACATCTAAACAATTTTGTATATAAGCAAAACTTATAAAACTACTACAAGTAAATGCTTATTACTATGATATTCAAGTGACACCTTCATCCAAGGTTATTTACAACACCAGATACACTACACTAATCTCAGTGCCATCGTCCACCAGAGCAATGTCACAACCACACGAAGGACGGTTTAGAGCCACCAATTAATCTGTCTTTAGGCACGTAGGCATTAACGTGGCAGTAACAGACTGAGTGGGGGGTCAAACCCTTGTCCAACTGCACCATTCATGTGCAGCGAGACGCCAGCGTGGTGCCACCTCTCCCTCCAACACTACACATACCCACGCACATGGTGAAAAAGGGAAGGGAGACAATTTTGCTTTATGTGCTGTGAATATGGTTGTGTGTTGATTTCATAGCGAGAGTGCTAGTGTACAGTAGGGATTCTGACCTAAAGATAACTGTATAAATCTTTCCTAGTTTACCGCTCGCATAGATGCCTTTGTAATTGTTAAGGTCTCGTTCTCTGTATGCGCACCAGTTATAGATATTAAGGAGGCAACCGGTTTCTAGAAATTGGTTAAAACATTCAAATAAGGGCCTCTGAGGTAGCTATTATCTAACCCCCCCCCCCTCAGTCAATGCTTCCTTTTTCTCTTGCTTCCTCCCGCTCTTTCTAAGGCTAATAAGTTCCATACAGGAGGTGAGGAGTGGAATGTAAATGGTGGATGTGGCTGGCAAGCAGCCTGCCAGTCAAAAAGTCTGATGCAAGCGTATTAGAAAATATGAGATCCGCTCCTATCGAACGTCTTATTATTGTGATTTACTGATCTTTTTCTTCATAAAGCTGTTTTACCAGTTCAGTAGACCTGCATGCACACTTCCAAATGATTTTTCACAATCAATACCTCTGTGATGCATTGCCCTTATTTTGAGCTGTTCACCTAGAAGTAAATACTGATAGAGAAGTGGGGAATGAGCCAATGGATTGTTGTTCTATTGTTGTGTTCAGTCTTTTGACCTTGACCATGGTCATTCACTAGCTTGAAGGGCTGGTAGATACCTCATTGTGGGCAAGAATCTGGTGTGGGGGGTGTTGGGCTTTGTGGGGGGGGGTGTTACTTGGGAGGACATGGGAGGTGTTTCTTACAGGCTTTTGAGGGGGTGGGTTGTTAATTTATTCTGCCTGAGTCCAGATGTCACCAGACCACTCTGGCTTTCCTGAAACAGAGGCGGACAGTTCTTCCTCCTGGGTTTTTTAAGACTCATCGGGGAAATTCCCAAGTAATATAGGTTGGAGGTCTTAAGGGGGGCAGGGTAGCAAAAAGGTCAAGGGTGAGAAAGGGCAGGGCATTGTTTAAATTCTTGGTCCCTACAGTCTGGGGCATTTTTTATTGCACACTGTTTGGTGTGTCTGACAAGTTCATTGTCTGCTGTCAGGGTCACGTACGTCCATGTCTGTGCGTTGCCGTGTGCTTCTGTTCGCCTTTGTCCTTCGGCCTTTGTGCTTTTCAGCCTTGCAAAAATTTTATTACGAAGAACATCTGAGATGTTTGCAGCAAGTAACTCCTTTTTTAGTGCAGAAGCAAAGCTGCTTTTGAATTATTTGGAACCATGATGGGCTGTTCTAATTCTTTACCAAACTCTGGGTTTCAGCACCCCCCACCCACTGATCTTTACTTTGCTTGAGTACATTTAATGGAACAGTTAAAAATAAAAAAAGTTTTACAGAGACAGCCCCATTCCCCAATAAATACTTCCTGTTTCTCTGTCTCCCACATTCTTTTAAACAGCAAAAAAGCCCGTTGTTAGTGAAGGAGGCTTCTGATGACTGCCGGAGGACACGGAAGGGCTCCTTTGGTTTGCACAGTGCACCTCTCTGTGCTCTTGTTGTGCTTGTCCACATTGCCCAGCGAGTGCTTTTTCATGGCCTGTTTCCACACCCGGGAGTAGCCCGGCGGCCAATGAGCCCAGGAGCACACAGTCTTAGATGGGGGGGGACACGATCAGTCCCCCGACGTGTCCGTTAAACTGAATTGTTTGAAAGTCTCTATTGAGTATCTGGGAACGTGGTGCAGAAGGCTGCTGGCGGGCCGCTCTTTGTGAAGATGACCAGGATTCCTTTCTGTCCAGAATGACTGACTGACTTGCTGCTTGGGGCCCTCTTTTGTCAATTTTCATTCCATGATTCTCTCCTTTCTTTTTAATTTTTGACCCCTTTTTCCCTTTCCCCCATCCCTTCCCCTTCCCCCCTGCCATTCTTCTGTATTGACTCAAAGATCTTTGGGTCAGGGGTCAAGAAACATGGTGCCATGGGGGATGGGAAGCAGTAACCTCTGTGGGTGCATTGAGGCAAAATGCCCCTCCCACTCTTCAGCCTCTGCTCTTTAACTGCCTCCCCATCCCTTTGCCACCCACAGCCCCTGGGCCAGTGGATCTGACCTTGGCTTTGGTCCTCCATTGAAGCCACCTCAACCAGTCAGCCACCCAGACACTTCTCCCCAAACACACACAACAGGCTAGACTGCGATAGACACGCACACAGAGGAAAACACACTGGGGTCTGGCTGAAGGCTTGCTGCTTCCCCACCTCGCTCACCCAAAATGAAGGAATGTATCACCCATTTTGTGGGGCATCTTGGTTTCACTGTGCTGCGCTTTAGTCCTTTTTCAGCTTATTGACAAACAATGTAATAATGAATTTGTCATTATTTCCCCTTTCTTGGGGGCTGTTCTTCAGTTAAGAATATAAAAATATCACACCTTTTGTAGGGAAAGCAGTGCTATGGACATAGGGGACAGTTTTGTTTGGGGCCTGGTTAATGTTTTATGTGTAAGGAAAATACAAGTCCGTTGAATAAGGGAAAAATCCAGTCACGTATGATATTCTGTGTCCGATTCATTCTTTGCGGCCCGATAATGAATTCTAAAGACGTATGAGGGCATAAGTGAGATGGAAATTCTACAGGCACTCATCAAATAAGCTCAACCAACTGGAAGCCCAACATAATCCATAGTCTGTGTCAGATACATTTTTATTTCAGCAAACGTAAACTAATCTTTTCTCCATTTGGAACCTGATTAGAGGCGCGATTGATGAAAAATTGTGGATCTTGCGGCTCCACCGTGGTCAGCGGTGCAGCAGGTACGGGCAAGGCAATCCGTTAAACGGTGGTGTTCATGACTTGCTCTCAGCGTTGCCTTATCGTCACTTAAAAGATGTGCGCGAGGAGCGCCGATGTGAAATGGCGGAGAAATGACCAGCGATAATGTGTGACCTGAAGTGGAGCGCACAGGACCGGTGGTTTTATGGATGCTGTTAAATTCCATAACTGTCAGTGTGGTCGGGCAGCCGTAGAGGGAGGGCTTATAAATGTTCCTTGTGGTTCTGTTGGTGATTCATGGCTCACGTGGCGACCATCCGCCCGTCATGTAAAGAAATTATACGTCGAGAGCTTCCAAGTTGGGGTTGATTTTTGCATGAATACTTTGCGCAGGCCGATGAAGGAAGCAGACGATCTGCGTTTTTAACACCGTTAGCCTGCATGCTAACTTGCTGTGTGTCTTTTCTCTTGGAGGTGACAGCATCAAAAAAAAGAACAACACGCACATATATAGTGTGCGAAACTTTCTGGTATGGGCAGTCACAGAATCGCAAACTGCCATGCGTGTTGTAGACAGAGGACGGGAAAAACCCAATGCAACTGAAGAGAAGAAAAAGGAGTAGTATGTTTGGAATGTGCGAAAGGGCCGTAATGAAGTGGTCAATGCGCTTTGATGAAAGCCAAGTCGCCGGCTGAATGGGGCTTACCAGGTTACAACAGCGACGACAGTCCGCGTGGTAAAGCAGGCCGGCCTGTGAGCATTCCCTCAGGACGGGACACCAGTCCGCGGGGGAACACAAGAGCATTGTACGGAGGAAGAGCGAATGCTAATCCTAATTAACCCAGGTAATCCGGGGTCCAGTGCGCAACACAAAAAGATTAAAGTGGCCCCCTTTTAGGGGGCTTGTTCTCACAAACGGAGCGACAGCTGTTTGTGATCCGCACTCTCGCAGTCCTACGTCCGGATCGTTCGTTCCGAGCTTGGCTAGGTGTCGAGCAGGTTGCCGTAGCGCCGTACCAGATGCTGATGTTTTAGTTAGCGATGGGACGATGGGACCTTTGGAGACCAGATACTCGAATGACCAAAAGTCTGGTGAATCACAATATACTGTAATATAGTATATTGTGCAGAATAATATTGGAAAATATCGTCGGAGTGGAACTCAAATTTGTTAAAAAAAAAAAAAAAAAAAAAAGCTTCTGAAAATCGTACAAGTGATTCATTTACTCTTCACTATGGCTATGGTATGGTTTTACTAACTGACTGTGTATGTTAAAATATTTTTGAACAGTAAAGCCAGTTTACTATTATGTGAAAATGATTTAAAAAAATATTATATGCAATACATTAAAATAATAAGTAAATCAGTCACATGAATGATCCCCATCTTCCATTACTCCAGTCACATGAGGTTGCATGGTTTTGCTGAAATTTCTAAATTCTTCTTGCTGTACAGTGATTTTGTTAACATATAATCACGTTTAAAATGTTATATAATCTTAGTAAAATTGTGTGCATCAACAGTTACAGATATCAGATTGTAGCCTTTCAATCTTTTAAGTAACGCCATAAAGAATACTTGTTTTTGTCAGTACAGTTTAATAGAATGGAATACAACCTAAAACTTATTTTCAGAAACAGAATGATTATTTTGCAGCTGTTGAATGCGGGAGCTGGAGGTTCCTGAGGAGAAACAGTCATGTGGACTTTGTTCATCTTCTCATTTCACATGTCTACCTTCTTCTCTCATTTCACTTGTTCCCCACTGAGTGGGGACAGTGGGACAGGCCTGTGTGTGTGTGTGTGTGTGTGTGTGTGTGTGTGTGTGTGTGTGTGTGTGTGTGTGTGTGTGTGTGCATGTATGAGTGTGAATTCATGTTGAGTGGAATAGAGTTGGGCATTGGTGGGGGGCATGCATTAGCATGAATTAGCATAGATTAGCCAGGTTGTAGGGTATAAGGCCCGGAATCAGTGGGAGGACTGATTTCCCTGGTGGGTAGAGGACAGGGAGAGTCCC
The DNA here is from genome assembly GCA_018136845.1 of Heterotis niloticus. Taxonomy (NCBI): domain Eukaryota; kingdom Metazoa; phylum Chordata; class Actinopteri; order Osteoglossiformes; family Osteoglossidae; genus Heterotis; species Heterotis niloticus. The sequence goes on along the minus strand of CM030904.1, from coordinate 20,294,523 downwards.
ACTGCCAGCTGTCAGCACTGACCGGGTGCTGTGGTTCAGACCCACCATGAAAGCACACTCCCTGAAGGCAGGTGGGGAACAGAACAGATTTGCTCCCTTACTTCCAGGTCCTATCCACGCCTGGCCCCAGAGGGGTCCGTGAGGCTGCCTCCCTGTACCTCATCTTTCTCCTGTTAAGGTACAGCGCCCCCTTAGGGCAGAAGTTTGTCCTCTACCTCTAATCTGTTCTGTCTGTCTGGTCTGTTTATTCAGACTCTTCCGCAGTCCCATCTTATTCCTAAAGAAGTTGAATTCTGTCTCAGTTTTGCTGCCTTGCTTGTGTTTGTTGAGTATGAGGTTTTTTTCATGATTCCTGGAAGACGTGCACTTTTGTTGAAATATTAAAGAGGCCTTTCACCCTCTTGTGTCTGCGCAGCCCCCTGGTGATTGATGTAATGGGGTCACTCTTTTCAAAACTGAGCACGTTGCATCTGTACCATCAGCTGTGTCTGGGCTGTGTGCTGTTCTCCAAGCCCTAATCTGCAGTTGCGTTTCATCCACCTGTGCTGGGAGACGATCCGTTTGCTTGGCCCTTTGTACTGTCTGTTTCCTCTTGTCTTTCCCTGCTTCTCCATCTCCTCTCTCTGTTGCATTCTCGTACCTCCCCCCACACACTCTTCACATGCATGCCTGCCTGCCACACACACACACACACACACACACACACACACACACACACACACACACACGATGCCACCGATGGTTTTACCCTAGATTGTGATTAATGGCTGCAATTCAGCCTGAAAAATTCCCTTGAGTGAGTGCCAGTTGGCTTTCTCTGGGAGTCATCCAGTGCGAAGTCATTACTACTGTCAGTCGAGCTGACTGAGCTGTGTGTGTGTGTGTGTGTGTGTGTGTGTGTTTGTTTGTTTGTTTGTTTGTTTGTTTTTTACAATACAGATTGAGGGACAGCATGGACCTGCAAAAGACCTATATTTACTGATTGTCTCTTATAAGACTATTATTTCTCAGAAAAACCCAGTGACTTTGGTGAAACCCGGAGTGTCATAGCCACATCACATTTAGTCCTTGTTACCCTTTTGATTTTGTACACATGATTGCCTTTTCATAGCTTCCTCTTGCTGTGACTTGCATAATAAAGGGCACAAAAAAGTCATTAAATTCATTCTAGCTATACACAAACTCTCGGCCACTACAGTATATTTAAGATGACATTCCATCCATCTGTCTGTCTGTCTGTACGTTCATGGGGCCCATGTGAAGTTGCTGAACATTGTTGACTCCTGAATGCTGGTCATGAAGGAGCTCTACTGCACATGACTTGTATGTTGGGCTGCTGCAAGAGACAGTCCAACTGGCCCAGCCTTTCCCTCACAGCAATGGCAGGTGCCCACAGTTGAGCAACAGACACCCACTGCGGTGACCCTCCCTCCTAAGCTCTTTGGGAGTTTGTCCAATCGAGCCTTTCCGTGTGTTTGTGTGGGAAGTGTGATAAGATGGTGCTGATTTATGCGGCTGCATCAAGTTTTCCAAAGTGCATCCATCCTTCAAGTGCAGTGGAGCGTGCGCCAGAGCTGTGGCAGTCCAGTCCTGTTGACAAAGGAGCAGGGCTACCAGATGTGGGATTGTCCATTGCTTCCCACTCAGGGGTCTCCCTCTTCCCCTCTCCCTCCATGTCTCCATACGCTGCTCCTTCACTTTTGGTGCCAAAATCACAACCACCTGACCAGGGGGAGGTCAGACAAGAGAGGATCGGATTGCAGGTCCTTTTTTTTTTTTTTTTGGGTTGGAGGGGTAAAAATTTCTGCCTTGAGGTTGTCACATTTTGCGGAGGATGACAGTGGCGAACCTCAGACAACAAGGGCAGAATGTGCAAAGATTTATGCCATGTGCATGAGAATGGGTTTCAACAGTAGGCCACTAATGGAGTGGAAGTAATTGTTCTTTGCCAGTTCAAACCAGTTCAAACCCGAGTCAGTTTATCGCACACAGAATTCATGCCTTTAATTTCACCAAGGAGAGACAAAGGGTGGGAAAAAGGGAAAGAACCAAGGAAAAATGTCTCGGCGATTCCATTTGAATTTAAATGGTATTTCTACCCCGATTTCTTTCAGTTGCTCAAACGCCTCCGAAGGAAGAGCGCAGCGGTGTTTAAAACGGTTCCCTTTTGATGATTCAAATGTTTCTGTCTGAGAGGTGAAAGAGATAGTGTTTATTCGCTCAGACTTGTCATTACTTACTGACAGGAAGGGGAGGGAGCATATAATTTAAATTCTAAGCAGCTGCTTATATCAAACCATATTGGTGTTATAATTAGATCTGTGGCCCAGGGCCATTGTATAATGGTGGACTGTATGGTCTCTCCACCAACAATCACTTCTCAAAATTATTTTCTGCTCATAAAATGAGCTAGAAGCTTGCTGAGAAATACATTTTAGGGCGGATTAGTTATACCAGTGTACAGCCTCACTGAATAAATTACTTCCGTCGTAAGGGTTACAATAAAGAAAAAATTATTTAAATAATAGCGGCAATAATTACATTTAGATTGCTTTGAAGTTGCGAGGGAGATGGAGATCAGTGACGCCTTTTCGAAACGGAAGCCTGTTTAGTAGGGCTGGGTGCCCTTATTTGCATATTTGGCATACACATGTAAACACGCATGCAAACACATGAGCCATAATGCACTGAATGTCGGAGGAAAGCAGGTTGTTTCAGTGTTGTTCTTTTTTTTCCTATCCAGTTCTTCTTTTGAACCGGAACACGTAAATCGATGCAACTGAGTGAATTGGGATAATGCTATTGAAAATGTTGTTTGATATGTCTTAGTAATACCGCTATACGGTAATGAATTATAGCTAAATACGAGAACCATATGAAATGAGTCGTATATTTAAAAAAAAAAAACCCACTCACTTATTTGAAATAAAATATACTTCTATGTCCTGCTAAATATGAGCTTCTGATGACGTCCCAAAATCCAAGGATAAGCAAAATATTTTTCTCCTGTCATTTCTGAAACATTAGCGAGTTGCACGTGCAGTACGTATTGTGCTTCGTGCGCATTTCCACATTAGCATGACAATTTATATGTTTTGATTTATAAATAAGAGGTGCGTTAAATTGTTCATCTCGGTAATAGATCTGGCCGTGTGATGAATATATGATGGAAGTGGTGCAAATGGCTGCAGTAATTCCTTGATTCGTGCTGTAGATGCATTTTTAAGTAATGGAGCCCTAATGGACCAGCACTAAAAAAAAAATACTAAGATTTGGTAAACTATAATGATAAATCACACAAAGGGTTCAAATAAAAATGTGCTGAAGGAAGGAGCGCTAATGATGGTATTACTATAGTCAAGCATCCAGATCTCTAAGTTTTCAGCCTTTCATTGAGGCGAGCCGCCCCTTTACTCTTGTTTTCTCTAACCATCTCTCCATCGTCTGTCTCTGGTCTCTCAGTCAAGCACACAACCTCTCTTGGCAGAATGGTGGCATCATGCCTCTCCAGCTAATGCGTCTCATAGGCAGGCCAGAGGAGGGGCAACAACTTGCCGCACTCCCGCCACGTTCTGGCGCTTCTGCATTAACCGCGGTGAAAGGAGGAGGATGGGAAAAAGCCCATTAACTATTAACTCGGAAGAGCGGCCTCTCCAGCAGCCCTGTGTTGTGCCGAGAAGGGGAAAGTGATTTTGGGACGACGGGCCGATCAAAGCTGGATAGTCGTGCTGCATCCAGAATGGGTCTCTCTGCAAAGCCTTTAATGAGGCAGTAATTTGATGGGGTAGAGCGGGGTGTGGGGAGCTGGGGGGGTATGAGATGGGGGCAGGTTGAGGACAGATCAGATTCTTTCTAGTAAGGAATTCCAGATTACTGATGGAAGTAGAACACTGATGGATTGAGATTTACGGGCTTCTCTCTGCCTCGTTGCCACGCTGGGGGTCACGTGCTGCAAAAGGGCTGTATGGCCAGTAAGGCGCATCCAGATTTACCGGTTAGGCCTCATGGGCGAATCTACCCAGTTTTCCTGCTAAAAAAGCACACATTTTTTGGTCAGATAAACATTGCACCTCATTGTAGATGAGATCAGTGTGTCATCGAGCGGAGCTGTTGGTGCAAAAGAGGCATCGGCCCTGAGGAATCCCGCGGTGGCTGGCCTTTGAGGACGTTTACGTGTGGGAATCCAGTCTAATCCCTTGGTTTTTAAAAACAAAACAAAAAACACACTCATTTGCTCGCTGAAGGCGAAGGTGAATATTTGCGGCTCACTTCAAATGCTTTTTATTTTAAACGTTAGTAACGTTAATCTTTCTTTCCTCGCTTTTTATTTAAGAGGAACGGCTTGAAGGAGAATGCAAATCAAGCAATGTTTGCTTTCCACATAATGTTGGCGCTGTTTGTGTGGGCAGCAGGTGGCACAGTGGTTAGAGCTGCTGGGACCTGAGGGACCCGGGGTCGAATCGCGCCTCCTGCTGCAGTACCCTTGAGCAACGCTCATATCTCGATTTGCTTCGGTAAAAATTACCCAGCCGTATAAATGGGCAAATAATTGTAAGTGGCTTATCATGATGAGATGCTTCGGAGAAAAGGGATCATTGTTCGGTCTGGGTTCCGTGTCCAGATTGTCAGCTGCCGGGACAGTGACGGCACGGAGCTTGAAGTCCTGGGAACGCCGCTCGCTAGATGAGGCCGGGATCTCCAGAGAGTGCCGGCTGGGTGTGGGAGCGGGTTGGGGGCGAGGAGGGGCTCCGCTGGGGTGCCGCTTGCCGCGATTCATGCGGCGTTCTCTAATTATCAAGGGCGCTGTTTGAAGTGCTCTAATGAGCACACAGCTCTATGCCGGCCAATCATTTAAACAAACAATGAACCCTTTCTGCGCTCCTTCGATTCCTCGACTGGTGCCTCCTCACTCATGAACACTTGCTAATGTTTTTTTTCTTTCCAAAGGGACAAAATATCAACAATGACAGTGGCAACAAAAAAAAACCTGCTAATTAATTTCAAAAGGCCTGCAACCTCGAGCTCCCGCCTTGCTCCCTTTATACGGCAGAGCCCACCCCACCCCTCAGCATCCGCAGCCCGCGACCCCCGCACCCCTCCTCCTGTCCATCCTCATGCAGTCATTTAAATAATCTCTTCATTTTCAGCATCTGCTGTCTTTTCTGTGGCTCCCCTTTGTAATTAAATCCAGTATTCTCTTTTTCTTTTTCTCTCTTTTGCTGTGTGTGTGTGTGTGTGCGTGCGCGCGCGCGTGCGTGCGCGTGTCTGCACCTGGAGAATTGGGAAAAACCACCCCCGTTATTGCTAGATTTTGGAAGAGCCCAACAGAAAAGGAACGCCATACTGGTTTTCATTTTCGTGTGTGTGTGTGTGTGGCGGGGGGATGAAGGTGAGGAGGACAGCGGTGGGCCGCTTCTCTCATTGAGCGATGCTTGAATGAGTGATCCAGCCCCCCTCTGGCTCCTCTCCGTCGAAAATGCTTTCATGTTTGTTCGCTAATTACCTTTCTATCTCTTCCTAATGCCTCCGTACACACCCGAGCCCCAGCTGGATTCACTGTTTACAACACAAATCACAAAAACGTCCTTGTTCTCCATCGTCTTCCCTGCCTATTTTGAAGGAGGGGGGGACGGACGGATGCACAATAATGCCTTAATTAGCCCGGAACCCCATGCTCTGTCACTGCCTAGTGACCAGTTTTTGGGTATTTTCCTCATTTCTGCTCTTTGCTGACAAACCCTGCAAGTCTGATATTGAACAAGGCTGGAGATTTTGTGGGTTTTTCCCCCTCCCTTTCAACTGCATGTACAAGAAATAATGGCAGCACTCTGCAACCTGCGATTTTACTTGCTGAAAATAGCAAATGTTTTGGGGAGAGGAAGCTGCTCATCCCGCTTCTCGCTGGAGACCAAGACTACCTTGCACAAGTATACGCGGGAAACTTGTAGGCCTACCCTGTTCATTGAGCAATGATCCATTTTCCTCTTCTCCCTCACTTTGGATTTATGTCTTTCCAATGAGTGCAAAGTCAGTAGGTCAAGCATATTAGTTATTCACTATGACCAAGCAGAGAGTATATTTCTTAGTTTCATAATTTATGACGATGACGGGATTTCAGGAAGACTTGCATATCATTGTGTTCAGTGAGCATTGATGGTAGAGAAGCGGAGATGGTCGGGAGGTACAGATACCTGGAGGTGTATTTGGACAGCAGGCTGGAGTAGTCTGGCACCACCGAGGCTCCTCCAATGTGTGCGTGTTTGGTTCAACCTTTCTGTAGACTCTCTGGTCTCTTGAAGTTTTCAGGTGACTGCTGCAGATCTTCTAACGGTCTGCTGAAGTCCTCAATGTAGATGTATGCTGGGACAATGTCGTTTCTTCAGGTGATGCCAGCAGACTGACTGACCAAGGCTGATTTGGTCTTTGGGGTTGGATTATCTAAGGGAAATAGTACAGAGAAAGACTTTGAACAGCCTCCTGTTCATCAAAGACAACAACTGTCACCCTCTGCACACCACCGTGGCTGTAGAGCAGGGCACTTTCAGCGGCAGACTGGTCAGTTCTTTTCCATTCTTAATGCTGCCTGAGGTCATTCCTGTCAGTGGATATTAGTCTCTATAATAAGGACTCTTACTGTTGTGGTACAACTGACCTCTTGTCGTCTGAGTGGTACTGAGCTGATAGGATTACTCCAACTTAAGCAAATTTTTATTTATTTGCACACCATCTCCTTTGCGTTCCTTAATACCTGTCTGCATACATATTTATTCCAGCGATATTCCATTGCCCGTTGTCTTCTGCTGCTGTGCTGTATACATACTGCTGTAGCCTCATGCCGTTTCCTTGAGAAGGAAAATGTTTATCATGCCTCTCTTTAAACAAATTATTAAGACTTAAATACTCCTAGATTAAGATTCACATAGTAAAATTTCATTCCTTTGAGTTTGATATTTTTCACCCACCCATATCTACAGCTCAGCACACAGCAGATGTTGTGCCAGTTTGCTGCCTTGAAGAGCCCACCAAACCTGGGGAGAGCAAGGCCCTTCCTTCTTAAGTACGATCACACATGCTACACCCCCCAGAGAGTGAGTGAAGGGATGGTGCCATGGCTACGTGAAGATGTGGTCTCCCTTGAGTAAAGTGTATGTCAAAGTGTGCCTATTTAAAGGCTGTCGTGATGAAATGGCATCATAAATGTATTATTTATCAGTCCCTTTTCCATTATACAGGCTTTGAGGCCGGGAGTGTTTGACTTATGGAGATCTGGGCAATGCTGCAGGCATGAAGATATAAACTTGGTGGTGGTGGTCGGAGGAAAGGATGCATGAAATTATGAGATGGCAATGCATGGGTGATTCAACGGGTAAGCAGAGTGTGTGCCCGTGGGTTTGCAATCAGTGAATCGGGACACTCGAGGTTCACGTCAGAAACATCCATCAAACCCGTGAATCTCTGAAGGACGCGATCATGGATGCGGGATTTCCATGTCCATGTGGGCGTCATCCAAACTCGTTGTATGTGTTGTACGCCTGATGGTTATATGCTGTTAGGCTCCAGCCCAACATACTGTATATCAACTACTTGAATGTGGCCTAGACATAATACGACAGGTGGAATAATTTATGCTGATTTTTGACAAACATTCATGCATGCCGGCTGCGTCTGACTCCCGAACGTGAATAGGAAGTAATTCCAGGGCTTTGGGGCCTTTTTAAAAAATCAGGATATTGGAGTTTTGTAACAGCAATTTGTGTTCAACAGCAAATAGTCAGCATTCAGGGATTCCCTTAAAAGTCTTGTTAGCTTTGATGGTAAAACATGTTTGGTCTTCAATAGTGTGGTGTTGTAATTTGAACAATTTGGGGTTCATTTTAACCCTTATTTATCGAAATCCTTTGTCCAGTGTGTTTTACAATGTTATTAATGAGCTGCAATGATTTACACAGTCATGCAGCCGGCTATTCTTACTGTGTAAATTCATGTTGAGTACCTTCGAGGTAAATACCTGGATCAATATGGAGGACTCAAGGTTCAAATACGGGACCCTAAGGTTATGAGGAAATCCTAAATACTGCACGGACCTCTCGAAGCACTAAATTCACCAGTCTGTCCATTCATCCATTTCCCGCGAAGGTTTACCCACTTGGGGAAGCATTACTTTTAGTATGACCAGCACTCATTTGTTGTCTTTATTTAACACCATCACGTAATCTCCATTTTATAAATACAGAATGCAGAAAACAGCTCTCTTTTTAGCATGGTCTTCAAAGACAAACCTAGAGTGAGCTGTTAACTGCATTTGGTATCAAAAGATACTGTGGCTTTCAGACCCTAAAAGCCCCATTGTCCGTCCATTTAGACTTGATTTTAAAAAGATATTTCTTGGCATCGAGGCTTTGGCATCTTCAAGGCACCATTTCGCTTTGGAAATCTGCAGCAGATTTATGCAGACACTTAGAGCCACGTGTCATCAGCAAGTGGCTAATGGATGACGTCTCTGAAAGGCAGAGGACAACACGGCCCTGGGGGGGGGGGGGCACAAATTTTTTTAACCAAGGGGTAACAGTTCCTCTGAGGTTACATCAGATACTACACACTACCATCCCTGTTTTAGAGGAAGTGGGAGCACGGCCCTCCTTCCTACTACAGCATCAGTCCCTCTGGGGTTTGGAGCAACCGCCCTCTGATGCATGTGAGCACCCCCTTGGGTCTCTGCTTAGTAATTTACCATTAGCAGGGGGGCAGGGTGCTTATGCTGTTCCCTGTGGGGAGACCAGCTGCAGGCCTGCACCCCTCCTGGGTCTCCAGGGCTCCCGCCTTTAATTGGGTCTACTCCATTTACACATGGGGGGCAGTGACTGGTAAGTGCAAGTGTATGGCTGGTAATCTGGACAGACTGGTAAAGCAGAAAACACATCTTCTCTGGTGTGATTTCCAGGTGGTTTGAATCAACGGTGTGGAAAAAGGGGCAGCAGGTGACGTCGCGGTTAGAGCTGTCCGATTCCCACCCCCTGTTGTCGTACTTTTGAGCAAGGTGCTCACCACAGATTGAACCAGTAAAAATTACCCTTTTATAAGCCAAGGTGGTTGAGTGGTTACGGCGATGGGCTGCCAACTGTGTTCCTTCACTGTTTCAGATCTTTTGGTGTTTATATGTGAACCATTAAAGACATGGAAGCTCTGGCTATTGTAAGTATATTATTTTTAATATCTGGTCCAGCTTAGTTCTACAGTAAGTTGATGCTTTTCGCTAAAGTGACTTATGATATTTTTCTACTCCTTGCAATTATTCACCAATTTATACAGCTGGACAGTTTTTCCTATATTAGTTTAGGGTGTGTACCACTGTCAAAGGCACTTGAATCCAGGGTGTCAGCAGTAAACACAGCCCTTCCTGCTTTTGAGTTTGTGCTATTTTTGTAGATGGCGCTCTGATGCCTGACATCTGTTTTATAAGGGTTGCAATGTTTTATATGGGTTGGGGTCTGATTTTAGGAGGGGTTTAGCAGAGGTTGTGTGTCTGTGAGAAGGGGATTTGTTATGGACTACTCCAGGCTGGTGGTTATGTTTAATGCATGAGCAAAAGCCCATCTGGGTTGACCTGCATGTGAGCACAAGCAGAAAAGGGGGAGGGTGTGAACGACAGGACAGGAGATTACCTCCATGACAGATGCACGCCGCTGTATGTGAGCTCTTCAATATGAACAGTTCAGGTAGTGGTCTTCCTCTCTACTCTGGCCCCTTGCGCCTCCTCCAGCAATGAGACAGATCCTTGGCCCATGTGTGTTTCTTACAAATGTCATAATAATGGAAGGCCATGAATGACAGTAATCATATTTGAGTTATGACTGGGTTGGGAGGAGAGCTGGAACATTAACAGAATTTATATATTTGAAGAGAAGGCCTGAAACTTGTTTTTCTGCCTTGCGTGGTATCTGGTGCTTGATCACGAACCAGGGAGTCATAGTTAAACAGTGCCAAGCCAGTGATGTCCGGAACCTACCTGCCATTGTCTTTCCCTGAAGGCAGCACTCCTACCCCATTTACTGTATACCTGCCCTTTGTCTCACAGAGCTCTTTCCCCATCACAGTCTGACACTGAGCAATACTGGCAATGTTTGGATTTTAATGTCTTATTCCACAGTCCTTAGGGTAGCAAGTAGCGTAGTGGTTGAAGCCCTTTGTCTCAAAAGAAACACTCACATTCCACCTCCAGCTGCAATGCTTAAGCATGGTAATTAGTGGGTAAATCACTGTAAGTAGCTTAACACTTGAAGATGTTTTGCAAAAAAGTGTCAGCTGAACCAAGACTCACTCACCCTTATCCAAATTCAGAGTCAGGGGGTTCTGTACCCATGGTGTGTGTTTGTCAGGCTATACCTTGGACAGGATGTCAGTCCATCACATAGGTAAATAAATATATAGACTAAATCTAAATCTTTGCACTGCATCTTCTGTATATCCATGGCTGTTTGGGCAGGTGGCGATGTGGCTATGGGTTATTTGCACTACAATTTGGGTATATTTTTGTTTTAGTTTACAGATAAACCGTTACATGTCCAGCGTGTGCCCTCCGTACTATGCACAGTGTGTTTTTTGGAATAGGTTGTGGACTGCCTGTTAATGGTCCTAAATTTAACAAGCAGTTGCTGTTTACAAGTTGGATCTGTTCATCAGATTTCCCATTAAATGTTCTCGTTGAGTCATGCGGGCCCGGATAATACAGGTAGCAGCTGCAGTCCAGAATGTTTCAGAGCAGCGAGGCTTGAATCCATCACCTGCGACGGTTCCCATCAAATCGATCCACGGCCGACATGCGCTTCCCACCGGAGTTTCGGCTTTTCCGCACCCTGTATACAGTATGTTCCCTCCAGTTGAGAAGGAACAGCATGTCCGCGCAGCCTTTTAACTTCGTTTTTGTTCAGGCTCGCGGTGCTAGCCCAGCTTAAATAAATTTGTCCATTGGATAAGAGCGGGCTGGACAACAAGGAGGTGTTTTTAACCCTCTTGTTATGCAAAAGAGATTCCATATGAGTTCTGCTCGGAGTGAGTTAATTACGTCTGACATTTAAATGAGTGCACTTGTCTTGAAGATGGTGAGAAAGCTACGGAAAAGACAGGCCTCTCTCTAATTTAAGTTGGTGTTTGAAGGGTCCCTTACCAAAGCTTAAGACCCGACCCCCCCCTACCCGCCACCCCCTTTAGCAGGACGGATAGGCCTCGCAGTTTGACCACTGAATGAGCAGTACTTGTGTGTTTCTAAACGGGTCCCCCTCATTCTTCTACAAAAAATCGCATTGTTCAACTCTCTTGGCCGGGTCAACCTGTCTTCGGGGGCCTGCATCTAAATTTAATTTCATGCACCACCAGATATTCAGATGTCTCTGCTGTTGCTTACTCAAAGGTTCACAGTGTTTCCTCCATTTCTTGTCTGTCTGTGTGTGATCCAAGCCAACCGTGGTGGAACGCAAGCCTTCATATTCTGCATTCGGTGTCTGCGTGAAGCAATTGGATTTTGAAAGTTTGGCAATAAATAAGAAATGACCACCAGCACTTCTGGTTAAACTATACGCTAAGCTAAATCATTTAAGAGTGAGCAAGTCTGCCAGCCACCATGTTCACTTTCTCTGATAATCCCAGTTAAGTGAAGCTCAAGGATATCTAGAAATCAAAGTAATATTTTTTTCTTTCCAAAACAGTAATGTGGATAATTTTAAGGATAATTTGGGTAATTTAAGCACATTGATAATTTTTCATCATTGTTGGATTATCATCTGCTGCAAGCAAAGTCGCTTAATGCTCATAGCTGCTGATATGCAGGATAATGGTTAAAGAACTTGTGCTTTTCTGGGCTCCTCATGGTACGCACACATGAATTCTCTACTACCTTGATTTTAAAACTACATCACGAACCATCCATCTGTCTATTTTCTGGTCTTTTTATTGAACTTTGGGGTCAGTGTGATTAAATATTATGATGACAGTAATGATAAAGTTGACAATGAGGTAATAAGTTATGATGAAGCTGATGGTGGCACCGTAGTCGTGGCTTTGGCTTATCTCCTCATTCCTGTTCTCTTTGGCTTTTTTTCCTCGTTGCTTGGTAGACAGGAGACCAGAAGTGACACTGAACAGAAGCGGGATTTGTTGGAACTGAACAATAGTTAATCACAGGAGTCCAGGCACATCTCACACCTTCTCACTCCTTTCTCCTCACGTGCACATTGTGTTACTGTGTCATTCCCTCTCAGGATAGTCCCTCCTTATGCACTATTACAGTGTCACACTCTTTTACCAGTCTCTTTCTGTCTCTGTCACATGATTGTCATAGTGACCACTAACCTGTTCCTTCCTTCATCCTAGTCACCTTCTGATATCAGAAATGCTCTCCTGAGGTGACTGTTGCTCTGTGATGTGTGAGTAACCTCACTGGTGCCCACCATTGTCACAATAACAAAATGTTACAGTCCAAGAGTATGTCAGTAATTCCCTTGCCCCACCATTTTAACATCTGCCCTTGCTACTCTTCCCCAATCATTTCACTACGACATAACCTCTCCTCTTCATCCTGCTGCAGAGATATCCCAGTAACCCCTCTGTCTTTTTTCCTGTTCTAGCAATGGCCGAGTTCCACGTGCAGCCCCAGTCGATGCACGCAGAGGAGGCAGGCTTGGGCCGCTTTCAGTGCCAAATCCACGGCCTCCCGGAACCCATCATCAGCTGGGAAAAGGACGGCCAGCCGGTGGACACCGAGGATGACAGGTTCGTCAGCTGTCGCTGAAAACTCTTATTTGTGGCGACCTGACAGACTGTCACCTGTATTCTAGTTAGCACAGAGTCTACATGCAGTCTCTTTCAGTGAAGTCTAAAGACCTACTGTCACCTGTCCCAAGTTTCTTAAAAAAAAAAAAAAAGGTGGCAATTTAGATCTAGGCCATACTATCTCAAAAGAGACCTCTGAAATTCAGCCAGCCCCACACAGTTTCACGCTTGATCTGCTGTAATTCACTCCTCATTGCTCTATCGTCATACGATGTGGTCTGGATTACTGTTTCGTATTTGAAGTGTGACCAGGAAGTAATGCAGTAGCTAAAAGCAAACACTTGTGGCCAAAAGATTCAAGTCTATGGAAGATATGCAATTGTACACTTGAGTTTATTGCTTAACTTGTAGAAAAAAAACAGCAGTTCCAATCGAAAGTATGAGGCATCTAGAGCAAAACATGTATGGGATGAAATATTAACAAAATATTTCTCCCACTGAGAGAGGCTTCCACTTTTTAGACAGAGCCAAAATAAACTTACATACTAAATAAATTAAACTTTTACCAAAATACCAATACTGATGGCTGTGGGAGTTTAGAAATTGCTCAGTGTGATGCCTGCACTTTGTCCCTGCCAGGTATACCCTGCTGCCCACTGGTGTCCTGCAGATCACCGGCTTGCGCCCAGAGGACAGTGGCTTGTTCTGCTGTGTAGCCCATAACAGTGCTGGTGTCAAGCGCAGCACCGCTGCCAGGCTTAGTGTCTCAGGTCTGTCTGAAACTACACCCTCTTCTTGTTTCATCTCAGGAGTTCCAAGAGGGCAAGTCGATTTCAGATGTTCTGAGCTTATCTGCCGACATGACATTGGTTATTTCCTCTCTCTTCCAGGCATCCAGTCCTCTGTCTATAAAGAGCCCATGATTGTGGTGGGCCCTGAAAACCTTACACTCACTGTTCACCAGACTGCCATTTTGGAATGTGTTGCTACAGGATACCCTCGTCCAATTGTCTCCTGGAGCCGGCTGGGTATGATGGATTACCGGCTAAAATGAAGAATTTGTAAATTCTGTTAAAACATTGCTTTAGCCTTTAACACCAATACCATACAAAACCTAAACCATGGTTACTAAAATGACATTTTTACCTCCATTCTTACATAAAGACAGTATGTGACAAATGAAATGTATCACAATATCAGTTGTGGCGTAGTGTGGGACAGGTGACCACATGGGCAGGACAATGGCATGAGGATGGTAAAAGAGCAAAAAGTGTTATTTACACACTGTGACCAAAGCAACAAGGAACATGGTGCCTTAAAAGCATAACAAAACAAATATGAACTCCGGCATAAACCAGGCAGCATCAGCAGAACAACTTGCTAGTACCAAACATTGCCTAGCTACAGGGAAGACTTCAGGAGCTGCACCAATACTTCCCAAAGACTTTGAGTTCGGACCAGCTGCTTACAATTCCTTACTAATTCCATCTCGGCTGTCAGCAGCTGGTTAGTATTCTGTTAAAGACAGGGAAGGCAGTGGGAAGTATTTTGTCACAACATACCCTGCCCCCTGTAATGGTGGCACGACCCTCCAGCTCACACTGGGCATTCCCCTCCTGTGGCCCACCTGTTCATATCAGACATTTTGCAAAATAGAAGGGAAGAATATATTAAACACACATTGTTTAAACATGCACTCTATGTTTTGTTTTTAAAATCCCAAGGGTTCTTGTATAATTTTGTTGCCTTCTCATATTATATTAATTAAAAACAACAGAACTCAGCATCAGTGACAAATACATCTTCCCCGCAAAACTGCCTTTAAAATGGTTCCACAATATGTGGTTTGTGGAAAGTATATTAACTAGGAAATTCATTCTTCTGACAATTTAATTGATTAAATAGAACTGAAATTGTGTTTGGCAACAGGAGTCAGGTAATGCAGCTCCTGTGTTTTCTGTGAATGTGTGTGTGTGTGTGTGTGTGTGTGTGTGTGTGCGCGCACGTGCGGGCGTATGTGTGTACGCACATAACACAGATCTGCTACAATGTTTTTCCTGATGCCGGATACCAAATTGTCCCCTTCTCCTCCCATGGGCCTCTAATCAATGCATTACAAATACGGGAAGTTGCTGAGGTTTATTGTGATCTCGTCCCCACTTGACATGAGATCCTGAGTGCCTTACAGTCCCTGCCCCTCCCAAACACAATGCAATATCAAAATATTAGCCTGCCCCCCATATTGCCACCCACAGTAACCCTTAATCAGATTCTGGATATTGCTTTTTACAATGATGCCAGAATTAAATGCTAACATGATGGGATCTTGGAGGATTAGATTACAGGAAGGCAGCCTGGGGTGAGCTGGGTAATAGATTCACATCAGTCGTTTTGTAATGTGATTCCTGGTTTGGTGGTTTTATCCTAAAAGACCACACTTCTCATTGGAGTCAACTCTCTTCTTGTCCATAATGTAGTTAGTGTCAGCATTATCGGGACATAGCACACCAAGCCCGGAGGCTTTTGTTTGGCAACCGCAAGCACCACAACCTCAAGCAGCATATGGAACATCAGGACTTTAAAAGCCTGGCTCAGGCAATAGGTACCAAAAGAAATTAATGGGGATCCTGCAGTCTAAGGAGATGCTAATCCTGCTGGAACACATTTGCATTTACTGTATTCTTTTAGCGCTTTAGACACTTTTCTCAGGATTGCTACACAGTGTTCAGGTGACACTTTTGTCCAAGGTGGCTTACTGTGCTAGGTACATGACAACCTGTACTAGACAAGCTATCATCTATAAACAAGAGTAACAATAAACACATACTGTACAGGCAATTTAGAATCATTGGTTCACCTGAAACCCATTCTGAAGTATGGGAGAAAATTGGAACCCATGGAGGAAGCTATGCAAACACAGGAGAACATGAGTCCAGGCAGAGTTAGTAGGGATCACACCTGCACCCAGTCGGTGGTAGAAGTATCACATGAGATACAAGTCTTTGACTTATGATTTTTTAAAACCCTTTACAGTTACGACCACATGCGCTACATGGCCAGAATTATGTGAACACCTGACCTCCACACTCATATGTGTTTGTCAAACATCCCATTCCACACCCATAGGTCTTCGCTGCTATAACAGCCTCTTCCTTCTGGGAAGGGTTTCCACCATATTTTGGAAATTTTTGCCCATTTGGCCATAAGAGCATCAATGAGGTTGGGCGAGAAGGCCTGGCTCATAGTTGGCATTCTAGTTCATCCCAAAGGTGCTCGGTGGGGTTGAAGTCAGGGTCCTTGCAGGCCACTCCAGTTCTTCCACACCAACCGGGGCAAATCATGGAGCTCACTCACTAGGGGTTGCCAGCGTTTCCATTTGGGTCGCTTAGCAAATTTGATTTGAGGGGTGTTTAAAAATATGGGATGACAAATGTGTCAATGAATTAATAAGTAATTTAGGTGAACGCTTAACACACCCCCTTGCTAGGGAAGGGAAAAGTGTGGAGTCATTAACAAATACCTTTAAATGAATGGGTAAGGTGAATAACTTAACCAGGTAACTGGCTAACCAGAGCAGCTCCGATACCTTTGTAATACCACACCTTGGCTCTGTTCTGTGTTGCCACTCACCAGTCCAGGGTAACTATGGCAACAGGGAGTTTTTTTTTTTTTTTTTGTTCTAACTATCATCGCCATCACACTGCAACTTACTGGAGGTCCAAATGCAGCAGCTCAGGTTCCACTGGAGGCATTGTTGTTTTTGGTTACTGCTCCCAGTTCAATGCTGCATGTCAATTTGCCATATGTCCTCATTAATGTGATCATCATGATGCTTAGTTCAATGCTGATCATTTCTGTCCTGTGGTTCATCTGCGGTCTCCTTGGTTGTCTGACAGATGGGCGTCCAATTGGTGTGGAGGGGATCCAGGTGTTGGGCACAGGGAACCTGATGATCTCTGACGTCGGAGTACAGCACTCAGGGGTCTACGTCTGTGCAGCCAACAAGCCAGGGACCCGCGTACGGAGAACCGCACAGGGCCGTCTGGTGGTGCAAGGTGAGCTGGGAGAAGAACACCAGAAGGAGAATTTCAAGAAGACACTTTAAGATTTCAGGAAATTTAAGTGCTTTGTTTATATTCTGGTATATTCTGTGACATTTATTTGACCTTCGGCACTGCCACATCTCCTTTTAGCTGTGAATATTCAGCTTTCTTGAACTTTCAAGACTGATCAATTAGAAGTGATCAATATTTTGTTCGGTTTCCAATTTTAAGCATTAAGGATAAAAGTGAGGCCTTTAATGAAGTGTCAGTACTGGTTTCTTTATATACCGTGAGAAATCAGAGAGGAATTCAGTTTTGGATTCTTAAAAACAAAATAAATAATCGCTTGGTGTTGCGACTAGCAGGGGTACACATTAGTTGATCTATAAAGGTATGAACAAATAGGTATCTTCAACGCGGATTGGTAAACTATCAAACAGTTCAGGAGCTCTACATTTATCTGCCTTACAATCACAATACAAACACATTATTACTGGAAAAAAGCTTATTGATTAGCAAATATATGCTAACTGACAACATACCACAAACATGCAACACACTCAGACACCAAGTTACAGTTCATCCATACCTTACCCGGCATTCCTTTGTATCACGTGCAATTGTGTTATATGTACAGAAATGTAATATTCTAATGATTTATACTGTCCAGTCATTCCTACGTACTGTTACCCAAGGTCTGAACAAGTATGGATGAACTGTACATACGGTGCAAGAAACACCCCAGTTCTTCACACTTCTGAAGTAACTAAAAGCTGCCAGAATGGTGGTACTGTACGATCTTCACCAAGTGACTGCTCGGATGAGGCTTGATCCTGAGCCTAAACTGCTTATTAAACCAAAATAATCCCAGTAATTCACCTCCCTATGAATGGAGATGCTGGTTTGATAAATAAAATTGGGTTCTACCTGATTCTACCAATGTAAGAAGCCATATCAAATGTGGTTAGTGCAACAGCAATCGTGAAGTTGCGCTGAAATGAAATGTTGTTCAGCGCAGATGCAATAGAGTTTTTGATCGCCGGCTACCCCAGCAGGATAGTTTTAATCACTGTTGGTGGTCAAGCATGGTTCAGACAAAGGAGAGTTTGACAGGGCGGTCCAGGGGACAGGTAATCTCTCCCAGGAAGAGGGCAGAGGGTGAACCAACAATAGGCTGCCCTCCCCAATGCCTCTTTTTATTTATCTGTTTTATGATTCACATTCCATATCGTCAATGGATTCTCTGTTCCTGGTTCTCCTTCTTCCTCTAAGCCTGTTTTTCACAGCTATTATCAAGTTAATCTGATTCATAGCTGGGTTTCTGTTGCCAGCGGTCTGGTAATGCCCTGCTCACAATACTGTGTGTAGTGTACATAATGAGCTCTGATTCAGCCCTCTGGGGTGTGTGTCCTGTCTCGCCTTCTTCCTCATGCTGAATTTTGGGGCTGAGACAAGCCTGCTTAGACTGGGGAATCCTTACTGTGTCTTTCATGTCTGTGCTACAGCAGCCTATACTGAGGGGAGAATGCATAATAGGTGTGTTTGTAGTAAAAATGTGTAAACCTCATGCATGCAGTCAAAATCTGACCCAGGTGTGCTTTAATTCTAAATTATTCAGCTGGACAGGGTCAGGAGGACAGACGGCCACTGTACATCAGAGCTGTTTAACCTGGCCCTGCAGAATGCTTGGGTTCCGTGCACGGACCTGCATGTACAGGATGTGTAGTTGTTGAACTGTTATTAACAGCTTCTGTTTTCCTAAAAAGTATTGCACTGTGTAAATAGGTGACATTTTATGTCACTAGACATGCAATCCGCATTAGTTAACAACAATAACAACAACAACAACAATACTGTGCTCAGTTGCTGCTTTCCTCTTCTGCCTGCTCAGCCCCAGCGGAGTTTGTCCAGCCACCCCAGTCCATTGCACGTCCAGTGGGCACCACGGCCATCTTTACCTGCTTGGCACAGGGCGAACCCCTTCCACAGCTCACCTGGCTGAAGAATGGGCAGATCCTGGAGCCAGGAGGACATGTCAAACTGAAAAACAACAACAGGTGGGTTGCGTGCTACACTACACTTAGACACTGCACTGCACCTGTCTGAACCTTCCTTTCAGCTACAGCACCGGTCATGTAATGAAGGGGCATCATTCAACGGTTTTAATGTATTACTTGTAATTAGGATACATTATTTTTACAAATAAATAACTCAAGGACTCTTGTTTTTTTTGATGTGCATGCAACATACAAAAAGCAGTTAAATTTAAAGTACGGTATTTTGACAGCATTTCAAGACATTTGATAGGGTGCAATGGAAACTATAGCATATTTGTAATGAAATTGTCTTACAAAATTGTAAAATATATATAATTTGTACAACTACTGAAATGTTTAATGAATTATAATGATGTGATACAGCTTCTCAGCACTGTCCAGAACCTGTTTGTATGCAGTTAGGTTTGTTTGTGATGAGTTTGTGTTGAATCTGTCAGCGCAACTCCAATACCAAACTGAGATGGGGAGTCCGGTCATGTGAGAGTCATACAGCTGTTTCATCCTAGCAGCATTTAGTGGGGGTGGGTTATTGTTTTTATTTATTTTTTCTTTGCCATCGCAAATACACACACGTGTAAACCTGCCTTCTGACACATGCGTGCTTCCTTGGCATTCACACAGACAGTTCGACAATCGGCCTGAAGACTCAGCTGGTGTGGAGCTGCTCTAAGCTTTGTCTGCCATGTTGCTTTGGCACTGATAAGCTTGCTTACAATCAGTGGTTCTTTGAGTTTTGGGTACTTGTGTGTCAGTATTGCTTTTGTCAGTGTCTAAAATAATTTGCATCATCTGACGAGACAACCTGAGGGAGAGAGGAGTGAAGTTACTGAGAAACACCCGTAAAACCAGTCATAGCTTCCGTATGTATGGTATGGGGACGCTCAGCTTGATGGGCTCTAAAGATGTCGGTTTGGAGTATAAACAGAGAGCCCACAATGTCCTGACGTCCTTTACCTACATGTCTCCCATGAGCGTCAGGGGTGGTCAATAGATTATTTTAGCTTTTGCGAAAAGCTGTTCCTTTGATTTTGCTTCAGTAGTGCAAGTTCCAGACACAAATATGTGTTTTAAGAATACATTTATTTATTTTTTTTTGAGTACAGCAGGTGTTGTAATGGCTAAAGCTGTACTTGAAGAGCCAGGTGTGAACTCCCGCCTGTAGTAGTGCTGCGTAAGATTCACACCAGGAATTGCAGACTGAAGAAGCTAAGCGTGAGAAAAGGGACTTGCATGTGGTGTTTCTAGAGCTAGCGAATGCCTTTGGCTCTGTGGCACATAGTCTTATCTGGAGTGCGTTTTACTTTTTTAGCATTCCAGGCCTGATAGCTAACCTAGTGAAAGAACATTTTCGGGATATTAGGATGTGTTTTTCCATGGCGAATTACACAACAGCCTGGCAGAAGCTGGAAATGGGGATTATGGCAGGCTGCACTATCTCCCCACTAGCATTCACTATGGCAATGGAAATTAGGGCTTCGTGTTGGGTGGTAGGGAGAGAGAAACGGTCAGATGGGCTCCATCTTCCTCCAATTAGGGTGTACATGGATGATATAGCACCGGTGACCACGACAGTTGCTTGTGTTAGGGAAGTTAGATGGGAATTTTAAGTGAGCTAGTTTAAAGATTAAGCTAGGAAAGTCCCATAGCATCTCATTGGTTAAGTGGAAGGTAAAGAAGTGTACCTTTTTGGTGGATAGTGAAGAGGTCCCATCAGTATTGGAAAAACCAGTGAAGAGTTTAGAGAGGTGGTATACGAGGGAGTTAACTGATGTGGATCAGCTGGAGGAGCTTAGGAGAAGTATAGTAGATGGGTTAGAGAAAATAGAGAAATCAGGGCTGCCGGGAAAACTGAAGCTCTGGTGCTTACAGTTTGGCCTATTCCCGAGGGTGATGTGGCCGCTAACAATATCTGAGGCATTAGTCACGAAGTTAGAGAAACTGGAAAGGCCGATCAGCTCTTACATTAGGCAGTGTCTAGGAGTTCCTCGGAGTCTAAGCAGTGTGGCTCTATATGGGAAGGGGATTCTGCAACTACTACTAGCTTGACATGAGTTTAAGTGTGCAAAGGTGAGGTTAGACTTGCAACTGTCAGGGAGTAAGGATGTGGTTATGGTACCCAGGGTAGTAACAGGTAAAAAGTGGGATGCAAGGCAGGCAGTACAGGAAGCCAAAGCAGATTTGAGGCAGGTAGAGGTGGTTGGGAGGGTCCAAGAAGGAAGAGGAGGACTAGGATTGCAGATAGGAGACCCGATGTGGAGTAAGGCAGGCCCCATAGAGAGAAGGAGGTTGGTTGTAGAGCAAGTGTGTTGGTGGGAAGAAACAGAGAGGTGTGTGAGGGCAATCTCACAATGGAAGCAGGGACAGAGAGTGAATTGGGAGGGAGTTGAGAAGAGGAGGCTGAGTTGGAGGGAGCTGTGGGGCATGGAGGCAAATCAGATAAGGTTTCTGCTAGGAGCTGTTTATGATGTGCTACCATTGCCATAGAACCTGAAGCAGCGGGTTGGTGAGGACCCAGCCTGTCCTCTCTGTTTGGAGGTAGGGATAGTAAAGCATGTATTAGCAGGTTGTAAGGTTAGCTTGTCGCTGGGTAGGTATATGTGGAGGCATAGTCAGGTGTTGAAATGCCTGGTTGCGGCCATTGAGAGATGGAGGGTGCAGGTAAGGTCAGGACATGAAGCTGGAAGTTCAGTTTGTTAGGGAAGGGGAGGAGACTAGGGAATGCTTAGGTAGAAAGGAGGTAGGTCAGGTAAGGGGAATTAGAGACTGGGAAATGCAGGTCGACTTGGGAGGAAAATTAGTTGTGCCTCAGGAAATGGGTAGTACAAGCTTGAGATCTGATGTGGTACTGTAGCCAGTAAGCCAGTGGGTAGTGTATTTTATACCACTCACAGTCCCATGGGAGGGTCTAGTTGATGATGCGCATGAGAGGAAGAAACTCAGGTATAGTTAGCTGGCAGCAGAAGTAGAGGGGCGGGGTTGGAGTGCGAGATTGAAAAGGTAGAAGTGGGGTGTTGTGGTTTTATAGCCCTATCAACAACGGTGCTGTTTCATAAACTCGGAATCTGAGGACAGAGCTTGCGGTAAGCGGTGAGGGAGATGACGGAGGCTGGTGAGCAGGGAAGTCTTTGGATATGGAGGAAAAGGACCAGCACGGATGGAAGTTGGGCGGCAAAGCCTTGAGTTGGTAGGATTTGGGTTAAACGGTAACGGTTAGCAGTAAGCAGGTGGCGGTGTTTGTGTGGTGTTTGGTTAATGTGAAACATGGATTAGATAGTGCTAAAGAAGGTAGGAAAGGAGTTTCTTCCTCATGAGAAGGAAGTAGCAGAATGGGCAGTGAGCGTGTTGTTAGAGGGGCTGCTAAGGCAAATAGCATGTGTTGCATTGTGTTGCTGGGTAGCTCAGTGGTGCATGTGATTGTGGAAGGGAGCAATTCTGGGACACCTGAGCTGTGGTTGAGCCTTCTGGAGGTGTCGTTGGCCTAACAACACACTATATGAATCACCAGAAGAAACTGTCCAGCCGCACAAAAGTGTACATCATTGTGAATAGTTTGACATTCAAAGTTTTTTGAAAGGAAAGCATCAGCCCAGTAAATAACTAAGTATTGCTAGAGCAGGTTTCCTAGGGTTGTGGTGTGTATGAAAGTTGATTTCTGCAGTAAAGCACATGTTTTGAGAAGTTTTAAAACAGCAAATTTTAACCTAAATTAATAGGTAGGGCTGTCCAGGTTTAACTGTGTAGGGATGTGTCGGACATCTATTGATTATAGCTATTTAAAAGGTGCTCACAGCACACAATCCTGCCACCAAGTATTCAATACTATAAAAATTAAACATTTGTCCTGTTTATGTAGTATGGGGTGGTAGCCAGTGTCAAAAGAGCCACCGAGTTTGGACTCAAAGGGACCCATATTTGAATTCCACCTCCTGCCCTGGTACAGTCGATGAATGTACTTTCCTTGAATTGACACAGTAACAATTATTCTGTATAAATGGGAAATTATCATAAGTAGCTTAGCTTTATGAGTTGCTTCAGAAAAAAAGTGTCAGTTTAATAAATAAATATGTAGTTTCACTCAGCAACAACAACACATTAGCACAGAATTAGAACTTTTGAAGTCAGTGTTGCTGGTTGGCTGTGGGGTAAAATGCATGAGTGTTTTCACTGCAGTGCCACAAGGTCCTTGTCCATTACGACAACACCTTCCCAGTCACGCGTCCCATTGCCGTGTGTGCAGTGGACACTCACTGTGGATGCCACCCAATCTGTTGGGCACTACTTTCACAGAACACTGTCCGCTGCCTGCATAATGGAAGGGGAGAGGAATTTTACCAATGGGTGTGGAATTTCACGAGCCTGGGGTCAATGTCAAGCTCCAGTGGGGGTGCCGGCATTTTTCCTAAAGGAGTGCGTGTGTCTCAGAGCAGGGGGTTGGTTTTGGAGTTCCTGGCGCCACCATCCTGGCTCACCTCATTAAATATTCCACGTTCTCCTGGTGACCAAGAACCACTGAAGAGCTCAACCCAAGGATACCTTCAGGGGGCACTATTAGAGATTTCCGCCTTGAGAGTACTTCATCCATGCTTCCATGAGCACAAGGAAGAAAGGGTTTGCTCCATCCCACTAATAAAGCAAAACAGAAAATCTGACATTATCTGTGGAATATTTGTATTGGTTCATCAGTTCTGCTGTGCCTTCTCCTACCCGCCACATCCAGTCGAGTTCCAGGTTAATGAAAGCCACATAGTTGTATCGCTCTCGTTTTTACTTTTATCTCAGAGATGGGCGACCATGAATAAGTTCGACTAGAGCCGACCTACGGGGTTCAGCTAGCAGCGTGGAAGTAAAGGCATGTTTAACTTTACTATCTGTCTTGAAAAATACCTCGGAGAAATCCTGGGAGATGACTTCTGCCCCCCCGTGCACATAACTGATCTTACACCGTCTTGCTGTTCGTTGTCTGGAGATGGCTGTAGCTAATAAGCTGTCTGACACAGCGGAATGTCACACACCGACCCGATTCCTGCACGAAGGCGCTTTTTGTGTTTTACAGGCTCTTTCCCTGGAAGGAGCAGGTTTCTCTCAGCACGGATCGTATATCGTGGGGGGGGGGGGTTGAAAACGCGTACAAAAATGGTTATAAATGTCATCATGAGTAAGTTAATGGGTTCCTGCCATCTGTGGTTGAAATTAGGGCTGATTTACATATTCTGCTCCTTTAAGTGTTCATTTTTTTATAGCCCAAGGATTATGGGGAGCAAAGTGTCTGATTATGTATTCAGCTTTAATAATGCCCTCCACCCCCAAAGTACTCCAGCAATAACCTGCAGAGAGAGAGAGTGAGGAATGGCACAGGGGGTCTAGGTGTGTGCTAACAGATGGCTGGGGATCACTGCTGGAAACAAAGATGCAGAGGGGGAATGGCGTGATCTTCCAGGAAGTCTTCATCTTCGGTGATGCAACAGCACAATTTTCTGCACTGCTTTATGAATTCATTAGCTGTGCATCTTGCGCACTGCACTCTCCACGCTGCTTAGCAGATATTTGATCACAAACTGTTTATTTTCTGCCACTGCCCTCCTCTACATATGGCGGATGCTTTTTCTGGGTTGGGGGTTGGGGGAAGCCCATCCTTCAAATATATGAGGTGAGGAAGACAGTTTTATCACATTCAAATACTTTTTTCGAACACTAAATGCGATGAAACAGGATACGGGTTTTATTGCGAGTCGTTCAAGCTTTTCTGCCTAAACTGGGCTGACAAATTTTCTGCAGATGTTTCGACGAGGAAAGTTTGTAGACTGCGATGTCTGTAATGATGCAGGCCGGGGTGCTCACGTGTGCGCCTTTGCTGATCTGCCGATCTGTCCATGGTTCGCCCAGGGTCAGCATCTTTGCACAGTTTAGACTGGCTGCAAGAAGAAAGCAGAGGTCGAATTGGCAGGTCAGGTTTTGTCATAGCTCAATGAAACACTACAGCAAAAAGTAAAATTCAAAAGAAAAGTTTCACTTGTTTTGTGTGCAGATATTCTGCGGTATAATCTACTCATCTTAGCAACTTTAAATTTGGAAGTACCCTTCTGCAGTAAGATGCAAGCTGTATATATGGATGAATGCTAATAGAGATGCCATTTCACTGGATTCATGCTTACTACTACTAATAATAATAATCTTTGTATGCAAACCTAATACTGTAAGTTGCTTTGTAGGAAAGCATGAGCTATTGTAAGTGAATAAATAATCATGTATTTTGAGAAGGTAAATATTCTGTGCCACAATGAGTAACAGCGATGTTCTATCTGTCCCACTCCCTCCCTTTTTCCTATACCATCTCCCATGCCCTCGACAGCACGCTCACCATCTATGGCATTAGTCAGGAGGACGAGGCCATCTATCAGTGCATTGCGGAGAACAGCGCCGGCTCCAGTCAGGCGAGCGCACGGCTCACTGTACTGTGGGCCGATGGTCTTCCGGAGGCACCTCGCTTCCTCCACGCCGCCGCCATTTCCTCCAGCACCATCCGGCTGTCCTGGCAGAGGCCCCAGCAGAGCACTCAGGACATCATCGGCTATGTGCTACACATCCGCAGGACTGCAGGTCCGTGCACCCCCTTCCTCTCATTCGCTCAGAAAAACCGCAGGTCTGTTAAAAAGGAAAGTTCAGTTCTGCCCTAACCACCAGTGCGAGTTGTTGGCAAAGCAACCTCCCTTCAGGGTAAAGAAGGCGCATCATTTGCAGGGCCGACGATATAATTCTGTCCTGTGGCCTTTTTCGGCCTTTGTAAATGTCACTGGGATCTGATTTTCTTTGCATAAGAGAGAAATAAATGAGCGCGAACTGAAAATGAGAATCCTCATGCAGTGCAGATTGACAGCTAGGAGACACAAAAACAGCTCTGAGCGAAATCACCGAGGCACCAAGACAGCTGTCTTCAAGAACACCTCAGCGGATGGCTCCCGTGCAGCACCCGTCTCCTCTGTCCTCAAGCCATAGCGAATCCCTTAATTGATGTTGATATTGAAATCTATTTTATGGC
This sequence comes from Heterotis niloticus, assembly GCA_018136845.1. Lineage (NCBI taxonomy): Eukaryota > Metazoa > Chordata > Actinopteri > Osteoglossiformes > Osteoglossidae > Heterotis > Heterotis niloticus. Next base: position 20,268,622 of record CM030904.1, on the reverse strand, counting down.
AGCTTCTTCCATGCCATTTGTTTCCTGTTTGTGTGAAAGCAAGAAAACTGGCGGTGGGGATGTGTGTATTCACAGGGGTGTGTGTGTAACCCTCGGAGCAGTGGCCCAGCTGCTCCTCCCAGCACTCCAGCTCTGAGGGGTAATTTCACACCCCGGGGGCCATCCTGTAGAAAACACTTTAATTACCTGTCAACGATGGGAAAGCCATACTGGCCCGGGTTCGACAGCTTTAATGGATGAACGGGTCTGAGTTAACACTCTTACCCCAATTTAACAAGCCTTGAAGAATGTTTTCCGCGTTTCATCGTTATTGACACAAATGCTAATAGAATGCCTTGCAACAACCCTGATAGCGATTTAAAAAGAAAAAGGGAAGCAAGTATACAGCCAGAGTTTTTTTAAACTTTGTCCAAACACCCCCACAGACCCAGTGGAGATGGAGTACCAGGAGGCTGTGGGAAAGGGAACGCTGCAGCAGGTGGTGAGCGACCTCGAACCCTCCACCAGCTACACCTTCTATGTGAAGGCCTACACTTCGCGCGGTGCCAGCAAGCCCTCGGAGCCAGTTGTGATGAGCACGCTTGGGGAGGGTGAGTGTGTGCGGGGGGCTGGCTGTTGCAAAGGGGATGGGGCAAGAGCTCTAGAGTTTAATATTAGCTTTTGGGCCTTGAAGTGGGTACTGTGAGCTGGGTGTCTTTAACGTGTGTCTGTCCTCCCTCACCGTCGGTCCTCCATTTTTTAGTGCCGGCTCCTCCATCCTTGCTCGCTCGGGTGGTGAACGCAACCACGGTGCAAGCAGCGTGGGAGCCCTCAGGGAAGCTGGGCCAGCACGATGGCTTTAAACTTTTCTTCCGCAAGGTGCACTCGGCTTTGTTCTCCGGACCCCTGACCTTCGCACGCAACATCACCCAGTACAACATAACACAGCTGGGTGAGGTCCCCCACGTTGCAAAGGTCTAGTTATCACCTCAGTTAGAGGTGCCATTTCACTGGATTCATGCTTGCTGCTACAGATTAGCCTGTTCCTTACCCAGAAGGCAGACTGCCGAGCATAATATGTAGACAACCTGGGCACCTGCGGCATTACATCATTACATGGTTTGACAATGCTTGTCCCTGTCTCAGATCCAGCGCTGGTGTACGAGGTGAAGGTGCTAGCATTCAACCAGCATGGCGACAGCAATGCGACCAAGCGCTTCGTCTCACTGAAGGATGCCATGGAGACATCAGGTGATTCTCTCTCCTATACACACGCAGTGGAGCATTGCTTGAATTTAGATTTATTCTGACTCCAGGTGCTTTGTGTTGTCTTTATTGGTCATGTGCGCATTTTCCTGCCTGATGGTATTTATTCTTTCCCTGTTTCTTCATAGGTTGTCTCTCCTCAACGCCAGATGCCCCATGCGACTGTGTGAGGGACGAGTCAAGCAAAACATCCTCCACTGCCATCGTCATTGGGATCCACATTGGGGTCACTTGCATCATCTTCTGTGTGCTTTTCCTCATGTTTGGCTACAGAGGGAGGTAAGGAGCATATCAGCCCCCAGCCTGGGACCACCTGTCCTTCTTAATCCACCACGTGGGTCAGTGACCCTGCCATGTTTTCTGTCCTTCTGCAGACTTGCAATGTGCAAAACCCTTCAAGACCGACTAGCCACCCCTCAGTCTTCCCGCAGCGCACCCACAGACCCATCTCCACCACCCCCTGGCATACAGACCACCCTTGCCGTTAATGGGGTCACCCAGGAGGGTGCTGGAGGAAACAGCGATGCCGTAGGCAAGACGGGAAGAGACGTCAGTGAACTGGAGACACTTTTACCCAGTTCTTGTCAGCAGGCTAGTCTAAGCTGGACAGTCGTGGTGAGCATTGGGTAGCAGGCCGGCAGTTACATTCAAGCCAAACTATGGGTACACTGAAGAAAGTGACATTTATTTGCTCAAGTGACACTTTTCACAAAAGCAGCTTATAATGTGTAGTCACTTGCAGTAAAGGGCTAATTTTTATCACATCAGTTGTATATACTGTACCTTGCTCAAGTTTTCTATGGCTGGACATCGAATTTAAAAGTCAAGGCCACAACTCTAAATACTGTGCTACCTACCTCCTACAAATAAATAAATCACAGCCGTACCAAGTGTCACAGAAGAACGCAACCCCACATCTGATATAGTCAGTCCTATTTTAGCCCTGTTTTTCACTGGTACGTCATAACGTGTCACCCGGGGGATTTTTGGCAGAAAATCCAGTTTGTTTTTATTGTCGGTGGTCTCCAGCCTGGAGAAAAGTGTAAAAAGTGATCCCTGTTTCAGTACAACCTCAGAGCAGTCTATATAGTGAAAGGAACTTGTTATTATTATGCAGTTCAGTTGGTTTGTTATTACTGCAATTAATTTTGAAAAAGCTTTTTTCCAGAAGCAACTTGCAGTGTTAGGTTTCTTCTGGGTCTATGATCAAAGGTTCCTATGGGAGGAAGAGGGGTCAACATGCAGGTCTTTTGGTTGCAGAGTGATGGCTGTGCCACCTACACATCAGATAATTGTTAACCCAGAAAGGGTCACCTTTCCGCTGAAAGCTGCATACTTATCTGAAATAGACAGATGCATCGTGCATCAAACATGCAGGTGATGTGGGGGATTCGAGAGTAAATGTGTTAACTGAAGTTCTATACTAATATGAAGCTCTCACATATTTAGCTCAGCAGATGATCAGCAGATCTTGGTGTCAAGTAAAATTTGTGTGTTTTTTTTTTTTTTTTTTTTTTTGGTTTTGCAGATGGAGGGTCCTGTGGCTTCCTGTCCGCTTGATGAGTCTCGGGTATCTGCTATGTCTCTGGATGATCTGAACCTGGTGCCAGAGGTAGAAACAAGGATCCAGGAGCAGCCGGCAGAAGGAAGGCATTCTGACGGGTGAACAGCTGATGCGTAACTGCCAAGTCTTTCGACGCTCCCACGCTAACAGTGTGTGATGTGTCGCTATGTCTCATTCTCAGGTCAAGCCGAAGTATTTTTTTACTTTTTTTTTTTTTTGTGCTAAGAGTTGTTCCATCCTCTTTTGAAAACTTGGGAAGCTTTACCTGGGTTTTCTTATGATGCTTTTCTGACAAATAGCTACATTTTCCTACTGGCTGATGGAAAATTTCACTTAGCGTTTTTCTAACTTCCGTAAGTTTGTCTTTCACCAGCTGCCGGCAGCATAACATCCAGGAGTGTTTTTGTTTGTCTTTTTTATTGACTCGCAGTGTTTTTCTGTTTTCATAATTTAATTTTTCGCAGTTTTTTTTTTTTTTTTTTTTATAAAGCATTTTCTTTAATTTCCCTCAGCTTCTTTTAGCCTGCCAATGATTTCACAAACCCAGCCATGAAGGACACAATGGGCATTTTTCCAGGGATTTGTTCTATTCTCTATCTCAGGTTTTTTCCGAATCAGATCAAAGGTTTTGTTTAGACTCAGCTACGCGAACCCTAGGATGTGCGCCTTTGACCTACCTCGGCCGAAAGGAATGTTGGGTGGGGAAGCGCCGTGGACCCTTGTTTTCTCTTGTACGTGGTTAATTCTCAAGAAATTGGATCGGCTTCACGTTACCTCAGCTGTCACAAACACTCACTGTCCAGAAATGAGAGAGAAATACGTCAAAAGCACTTCCAAACACTGATGTCAGTGTTCTACCTCAAGATAACAATGTTGTTGTCATTATTGTTATTCTTTTCATAATGAAACATTTACTTCCTTTGTGAGATCCTGGCCTCCCTCTGCTGACCAGTTGGCGGTGGAGAATTCGGCAGTACCTCATGTGAGTGTAACAGATGGCATTGTTTATGAATCCCACTTGTAAAGTATTTTCTATAGTGTTAGTTAGACCTGTCTCTATGTCTCTGTAGTTATTTTTTACCTCAGCAGAGTATTTTATTTTTAGTTGCCTCAGTTGAATATAAAGACTGTTAGAGATGCACTGTACTGAAACTAATACTTTCAGGATATTTTTGCAGCTATTGACTGAGCTGTGTCGCTCACAAGGGACCGGGGGGAAGTATTTCAAATTGTTGACCAATGCGTATGTCATAAAAACACACGTGTAATTGTATGTATGTATGTATGAACTGTGTGTATGCGTGAGAGAGTGTATATTTATGTACATATGATGTATTTAGAGATTTAAACACAGATTTATCTAAATGTCAGTTGGGGCGGCCATAGGATTTAATATTATGAAGACTAACTTGTTCTCAATTGGCAAGAGAGCTACATAAGATTTTGTTGGGATTCTTTTTGAAAAGATGCGGAGAACAACTGCTGACTTGTCTTGGTGAGACGGAGATTAAATCAGGGCTGGCACAAAAGGACCTGGTAAGAGTCAGGTGACCCGTCAATCATCTAAGACACACTTGCCCTCCACTCCCTTCCACCCCAAACCACCAATCGCATTTAACACCGACAGTTAAGGACCTTTGGGCGTAAAACTTTGGGAGCACACGCCATCAGGTACAGGTACGCCAGGGTCGGAGCAAATAGGGGACACTTGCCATAACCTTTTTCAAAAATGAAGGTTGGTCCTGTCCCAGGTAGAGGAGTGGAGCGCATTCTCCGTGACTCAGATGTGGTCCTGCCTGTTGTTAGCTATAGACTGTGAAAAGAGCACACAACTCTGATCCCTCCAGTGCTGCTGCTGGTTCTGGTGCTTGTGCCAAAACCCCAGCACTGTGGGCACATGCCGGCGGGGCCCCGGATCATAGGGAAGCACATCAAGGGCCCTTGTCCGTGCCTGCCTCTGGTCTCCTACCTCAATGCTACCCCCCCACAAACACTCTCAGGTGACTATTCCTCAGCCTCGGAGGAGAAAGTGCAAAAGATTTTTATATACGGCCCTTCAGCCACGCAGTACTGGAGAAAAAGTACAGCAAAAAGTTTTGTTTTTTTTTTTGTTTTTTTTTTTTTCACACTTTATGGATGTGACGCATATTGCATTACCTTTTCTAGTAGTTCTTCATTTTAAAATGTAATTTTTCCCTTTTTGTTTGTCATCTGAATAGGTTGTCAAATTATGTGACAGCTGCCCTCTTCTGTTAAAAACATTTACACTAAGAGGACTCTTTCCGTGCTCTGCTTTCTCCTTTAACCCATACTTTGTGATAGTTTGCATAATTCCGTGTTATTCAACAATCCATGTATGTGGAAATGGATTTAACCAGAAAGGGCAACTGAAACTGTTACAGAAAGGGTGACTCTGGTTCACAGTGCAATTTTGCAGGAGTGTTAGTGCATCCGATTGACAGTTGTTTCTAGATATTTTGTAGGCTATTGAAATGACCTTGACTCAAGGGGAAATATGAGCTGTCTGTGAAACTGTGTTGATGTTAATGCGATGCTGTATGGACTGTCTGTTGTACAACTGTAATACACATTCCAGACACATTTGTATTTGTTTCCCAGCACCTGAAGTTTCCTTGTGTTTCTGCATCGCCATTCCCAGTCCTTGATGAAGCCATATTGCATATTCTAGGACTTAAAAGTGCGAAGGAAAAATGTTCAGTATATTTGTTCATGGATTTGTGTATGTTCATATGCATTCTTTTTGTTTGAGAATTTTTTTTCACCTTTTCCTTCCATTATTGCTCACTTTGCAGCCTTCACAGACTCCAGAATTGTTAAGCAGCTGTCGATCTAGCAGAACTAGAAAGATGTCCTGATGTAATGTGACTCACAATGTTGTATTTATAAACCTATACCAATGTAATAACCTGTCTCTGTTGTTTTTAATGCTTACTAAGTACTTTCTAAGCTTAAAACTCTTGATGTCTGAGGTTCACTTTAGTTCATCTTTGATTTCAGAATCTGATTTTATTTGGCCTCATTCAAAGGAAATTTGGCTTTGGTTTCCAGTGGTTCTCAGTATACAACGGGCAACACATTGCACAGTCTAACAAGTAAGTCAGTTGTTCTTGGATGTAACAGCATGGGGAAAGAAACTTTTTTTTGTATCTGCTTGTTTTGACACACACTGACCTGTAGGTCTGCCAGATGGTAGAAGTTCAAAAAAGCGGTGGCTCCGGTGAGAGCCAGACAAGATTTTCCCTGTCTGTTTCCTAATTTGGGAGGAGTACAGGTTCTGGAGGCAGGGCAGTCTGGCACCAGTGAGCTTTTCCGCAGACCTGACCATTTGGTGTAGCCTGTTCTTGTCTTGTTTGGTGATCCTGTCACTGATCCTGTCAGGAGCTGAGAACAGACTCAGTGACTTCTGGGTAGAAGTGGATCAGCAACTCCTGTGGCAGATTGAGCTTCCTCAGCTGGTAAAGGAAGCACATCACCTGCTGGGCCTTTTTTATGATGGACACCAAATTGGTTTCCCAGTTACGATCCCAAGAAACTGTAGATCCCAGGAAGTAAATGCATCCATGACAGATTCAGTGCTGTTAAAAATGAAGTGGGGCTGAGCGGTATTTCAGTAAAAAGCTGTCTTTGAAGCAGCGGAGCACCCAGTGGTACACATAGGGTAACGCCTTTCCGTTTTGCACTTTGGAGTACCATGGGTTTTGTTTTGGCACCAGCACTTCTAACTTCCTGGTTCTCTTCTGTGTATCTGACCACAGTCTGTGGCTGAGCCAGTCTCCCAACAAAACATTGTTGCGGTATTTTGCAGTTGTTCATAATAGTCCTCAATAGTCCTATATTTTATTATCCCGGTGCACTAAATTAGGTTGTCAGCTCATATGCCATTTTCCTACCACTGGTTCAAACTTTTAAAGACATACATTACACAGTGTGAGCATCAGTATCCTTCATTCATTACAAAATTCTACTTAATAGTTTGCTGACAACAACTGACCTGGCAGTAAGGCGAGTCCTGGCACTTATGTTTTTTCCCTTTTCAGCACTGGTAAAAAAAGTAATGAAATATTATATTTTTAGATGATTATTTTTAAGACCATTTTTTTTTACCCTCAGCTTCATAGAGGCTTTTAGGCTGCCATCCTGCTGGGTAAAAAGACCTGTTGTTTCCTTACATTTCGGGTCTCTTCGGATGGAAAGATACGTTTTTTTTTTTTTTTTTTAAATTTAATAAGCGATCATGCAAGTGCACACCAAATTGTGCAATAAGACTAAATTGCTAAACCAGCAAACCAAGCGCTTCATCTTATTTCTAGTAGAAATGTCACCTGTTAAGCTGGGTTTACTGTGGTAACGGAATACGGGCTGACTGTGCACGCGGTGTTCGTGGCGGTTATAACCGCAACCGTACAACTAAGTTCTGCTGCACCATTACGGTCCTCGATCCCAAGTTCTTTTGAGCTGGTGTGTGTGGGACTCGGATTCTTGTTCCTAGCTGATCAAAATGTACATTTCCCATCATTTCAAACAGCACAAGCAACAGTGTCATCTGAAGGTATCACAATAAAAGGATTACAGTTGTGTTTGTGAGTTGAATTTCAGGACTTCAATCCTCTGTACTACCTCTTTCTCTTCTCTCCCTTCAACCCCCACCCCATACAACCTCTCTAAATCTCTGTGGAGAAAGGCCTGTCTGTTAGAATTACCACCCCTCCTGGCCCAGATTCCCCTGGAGAGAATTAAAGACGAAACATTAACATGTTGCTAGCTAAGCTACTGCCAGCGCTATGGCAACAGTGGGGGTATTTAAGATGTAGAAAGAAGATCACACTGTGGATCTGTAAAACAAACAGTGTTTTCTATGACAGCAGTGTTACTGCTGCAGTTTATTAAATCCCTTAACAAAAGGGATTAAAATGCTACAATTTTCCCTCCCTCTCACTCCTTGCCCAGCACCCCCCCCAATGGAAAGCAGATGAAAAGTCTTATGAATGTGTGGTGTTAAACATTTTTATTGTGACACTATTTGGCTGTTCTATGAACAAGGGACACCCACTGATGCCTTTAAACAGCACCCCATCTCAGCCTGCCGCCGCTGTCCCACACTCTTTCCTCTTGCATGCCGCACCTTGCGCTGCTCTTCATCCTAATCTCTGTCCGTCTTTGGGCCTCTGGAGTATGGCCAGTGTACCCAGCCCACCAATACCTTAATGTTTCTACTCCGTACATCCAGATTTTTAGGAACACAGCTCAGTGGACTCTTGTTTATTACTAGCTGAACAGAATACTTCCAGGGGGCAGCAGGTGTAGCGATTGCCTCCGTACGGGGCTGTTCCAGCTGCAGTTTTTTTTCGCCCTGCTGAATTCTGAGATCAACCAGGACAACGCATCACCGGTTAATGGATGTCACTTAGCTTGCAGCATGCAGTTTCTGCACGGCTTCTCATCCTACCGGTCTCATAGCAATGGTCCCAGACTGGTAGCTGTCGCACTGCCCAAACAGTGCGTTTATCTTCACTCTTGTTGCCACCTCTCCTAGGCTGCTCACGACTGCTTCCCACATGGGTTTCCGCTGTGCTATAGGCCTGATGCAAAGTGTTTGTTATTTCTCTCTGTGGTTTTTCACATCCAAGCTGGATCACTAACCCACATGCTAAAACGATGTGAAAGCAGACCACAAAGGATGGAAGATGGACATGGCCGGTGTTTAATACGTTAATACGGCGTTCAACACAGAGTAGCATACGTCGACTGTATGCATGCATGTATGTGTGTGCATGTGTGTGAGGGGGTTATCTGTCTGTATGAACAGGCTGCATTCATCTTATTGGAATGCACCTCAATCCATCACAATGCGGACCTAAAAATTAATGAGGCAGGCTCCAAAAACCCAAAACAGAAGGGATTTGGGGTGGGAGGGATGTGCTGATGATGAAACTGTGTGCAAAACAGCTGAAATCTCACCGCTGTGCTGCGTTTGTTCCATAACTTCATAGCAGGAGGTTATTTTCCTTTATAGCGATGTTGCACATAACTTAGTTTAACTTGCAGTACCATTACATGAACATTTATTAGTAGAAAAGTGTATTATTAGCATTCAGACAATGTACCAGTATACCACCAGATACTGAGTGCACCACTGCACTGACTGCTGCCACTGGTTGCATGACTTCTTGTATCGTAGCCTTATGCTATGAACCCTGCACAACACAAATCGATATAAGTATGTAAGAAAAATAGTAAAAACAGGCTGAACTACAAACTGATAATAATTTGTTTAAAAGAGCTGACCGGCAACACAACAGTATGACTTCAATGCGCCCAGTATTGTGAAATGTAAATGCTACAACATTTTTAAGCCAATGATAGGATATTGATAATAAATATATCCCATGTCAGTATTGTCAGAATTACAAACCTTCATTGCTTTCCACTTGCATAGTGTTATGACCTGGCTTGTTGGCTAGGGGACCGGTAGTAAGGATCGTAGCATTTTAAGGGAAAGAAAGAAAAATGTAGGTGTTAGGAGAGAACCCTCTTCAACAACGAACCCCAAATACACGGCACAGTTATCCAATTTTAACAGTGACAAAGTTTAATTTATTTACAGTGAGGAGTGTTAAAACTGAATAAGGAATTATATACAGAATACACACAAAGAGCAGAACCAGGCACCAAACAGTTTTACATAATATACTATAGGTGGTTCCCAACTCAAAGACCAAAACAGAACAAAATGGACATCCCGACCTGGGCCACGAAAAGAAAAGAAAACAGATGACAAACTAAAGCCCTGTTGACCTTCACTATAGAATTCACTAAACCAATACAAGGGTGGGAGACCGCCACTTTGCCTGGTGTTTTTAACGTATGTGTAAGTGTACAATAAATCGTGGAGTGTTAGCACCAGGTACACCGAGGGTTGGACACTCCCCGGTGCCAACACTGTACAAGTAAGGGCAAACAGCAAAATCCCCGCTATATTCAATGTCATAGAACACCAAGAAAACATGACCAAGACAAAGCTGTTGCCGCTGCCTCCATGGTGGTCCGTGCAGATAAGCACTTGTCATCCGACGGCGGTCCTGTCCCATACTGGCTCTGGCAGACCTGTCGAACGCTGAACCCCTATGGAGAGACTGCGTCAATAGGAACAACCACAGTTCCCCGCCAAAAAAAAAACCAATAACCATAACAATAGCTTGAAACCCATTGTCTAAGGTGTTTTATGTACAATTTACTTGTAATTGTACAGTTTTTCTCAGTTTTTTCCTTGGCAGTCTTCAGATCATTCATTAGACTTTCCTGTGTTTAAGTCTAATAGGATGCTGTTAATGTGGAGTGAAGCTACTTCATATTTTCATAATGGATTCTTCAACCTTGGAGTGATTTTCATTACAAAGTCTCTTTCTCTCTCTGTCTCTCTCTGTGTACACACACACACACACACACACACACACACACACACACAGCAATCCTTCGGTATCTGTTAGCAGTCCAACTGCTAACAACAGCCCACAACCCTGACTGGCTAACCCAAAAAAAGACAGGGTATGATAGACCTCACTAAGGGACAAGCACCATCAAATTACTTCCCTGTAACCTGTCTATCCCTATCCATACAGTCACCATGAGTATGAACAAGGGACACCCACTGATGCCTTTAAACAGCACCCCATCTCAGCCTGCCGCCGCTGTCCCACACTCTTTCCTCTTGCATGCCGCACCTTGCGCTGCTCTTCATCCTAATCTCTGTCCGTCTTTGGGCCTCTGGAGTATGGCCAGTGTACCCAGCCCACCAATACCTTAATGTTTCTACTCCGTACAACCAGATTTTTAGGAACACAGCTCAGTGGACTCTTGTTTATTACTAGCTGAACAGAATACTTACATCCCTATTTATTTATTTATTTATTTATTTATTTATTTAATAGAACTGTAAAGACTCATTATAGCGCCTAATGACTGATGGCAGAGGTGACCTTGGGTAGTAATAATTCTTGGTACAGAACAACTGGACAACTTGACAAATCTTTTGCTGAAGGTGCTTCTCTCCATAGCCAAGGTGGTGCGTAGAGGCTGTCATTGTCCGTAATCATTGGGAGTTTATTTACTGTACTTTTCTGTACTACTACTATCTATCATAATCTATAGGAGTCTATCATAATCTATAGGACAATATAAGTAAACTCTTGCCATGTGCTGTATTGCACCTGACAATGGAATCAGGTTGAAGACCCGATGACAGGGTGACATGCTTAAAATTTCTGGAGGTTACAGCGAATGCATTGGAGTGCTGCAGCTGAAGCCTCCTGATTTTAGTTGGGATGATGTCACACACACCTTCAGCCTTAGCAGAGGGTGGAGTATAAACAGCAGACCATTCTGTTTGTGGGAAAACCCACAGGGTAAATCATATGGGTGTGCATCGATAGAAATGGCTGGCAGATCTGTCCTGTGCCCATAGCTACAACATCTGTTTGTCAAAAACACAAAACTCCTGCTACCTTGTCTTTCACGGCACCTTTAGATTCTGTCAGTCTGCAGTCATAAATGCATTCGTCGTCACGCTTGAGGCAGAGATTTGCTCCTGCAGCTACAATCCCACACTGCACATAATATGACATTCAAGGTGCTTGTGCTGCGTCCTTGTCATTGTTGCCAGTTTTTCCATCTTACTTTGCTAGAAATTATACATTTCAAATAATGATGGTGAGATGATGGGGTTTGTATTTCTTTTTTGTTTGCTGCTTTGTTCTCTGGAAAGCTCATTTTATTCTTGGCTGGAATATCCAGCCTCTGGGTAAATACAGGTGTCGTATTCAGCATCTTGAATTTGTAACCCTTGCTCATGGCTGCAGAGCTTGGTGTGATAAAGTATCAAGAGACAACAGAATAATAAAAAAAGAATAACATTGAATAGAATATGTTATATTGTGTATTAATAGAGTGACAAAAAAGACTATGAATGGAAGAATAAAGTAGTAGTGCAGAAAAAGAAAACAAAAGCATATGAAGCTGAAAAAGTATGGCGCTTGTAAACATATAAATGTTTGTTTGTGATTGTAAGATGTTTTAGCTCTGAATTCATACCTGAATCAACAGAATGTCTTATCATACAGAAGAGATGGAGTCGGATAAATAATGTGCTGTGTTGACTGCAGCTGCTGTAAACAGAATCCCTCCTCTCATGGGCCAGCTAAGGACTGGATAATTTTGACGCATTTCCATTCCCGCTGTAGTTCGGGAACACCTCCTTAATCGTGCCTTGCTGCAGTCTCCTGATAAGATGATTAATGGCTTCATTTGTCAACTTGGCCAGCCTCATCAGCCTCCTGGGGCATAGCATAGACCGAATGGCACTGCAATGTGTCCAAAAAACCGTAAAGCTTTTCCATGCACTCCTCTCTGTCCCACTGAGAGGCCCATGCTGCCAGATCTCAGGTTGTGGACCCTATGGGCTACATCTCTTTGAATTCCACAGTGGACGAAAGAAGGGAAGTCAAGGAAGAGAATGCCCAATTCTATTTGGAGAGTCAAAGACCTGTGCAGAAGTGCAGTAGCGGAATACTTATTTCTGAGCAGAGACCTTGCAACACAAAGGGAGTCAAAGTACAGTTCACAGTCTTCAGTAGAACCCCACTGTGATTTTCTTACTTCCATAGGACTGAAGATCTTATCCATAATGATCCCACCTCTTAGTCTCTAGTGGTGGAGTTTTCTCCTTAACCTGGTGCAAGGTTACTTTAAAAAATCAGTGTGCTATACTCATGGGGATAGGGGACCCTCAGCTAAGTCAGTTCTAGACCAGATCACCTCTGGTGGGGCACACCCACCCTCTCCAGCCTCACATTATAGAGGTTCTTGAGAGAAGAGGAACCCTGTGGACACAAGGCGAGGGGGCCACAGCTGTCTTTTGGCTTGCTGAGGTGCACGCCTTTTAACAGCTCAAAGGCAGGCTCAGGCATGTTGGTGGATGGGGGATGGGTCAAAGGGCATGCAACCCACCTTTAGTGCCAACCTCCGTCTGAAGTTTTCTCTTTTTCTAGCACCTTGTTTTACTGCTTCCAGATTTCCTAGTCTAGATCAATCCCTAAACTAATGGCTGGGAAAAAAAGGTTTCCTAACAAATCACAAATAATAAAGACCACCTTTCAGATCCTTATGGTTGGAAGTCACGCATAGGAGTTTTTAAAAGAATGTTGTAATACTGCATTTAGTTTAATCTGTCAGTATCATAAAATACATTTTTTAGGTCATACTGAAAGCAAAATCATTAAAAAAAAATCCCAATTAATTCCTAATCCTAGATGTTCATATTCGTTGTCTTTGCACAGGAAACGTGAAACTTTATTTGCTGATAATCTGCTGATGATACAGTGGTCCTGGGCCTCATCTCCAACAACAATGAGACAGGATACATGGAGGAGGTGGAGAACTTGGCATCGTAGTGTCAGGAGAACTGCCTCCAACTGAATGTCAGCAAAACTAAAGAGCTGGTAGCGGACTTTGGTAGGCAATGGCAGCAGTCCTACACCCCCCTTAACATCAAAGAGACTGCAGTGAAGAGGGCGAGCAGTTTCAAATATCTGGACATTCATATGACTGAGGATTTGACATGGACTGTACACATTCAAGCTCAGGCCAAAAAGGCAAGGCAGCATCTTTAGCATCTCAGACAGCTGAGGAAGCTTCAGGTCTCTCCGGTGATCCTAAAGACTTTCTATTCTGATGCTGTATAAAGTGTCCTCACTCAGAACATCACCTCCTTGTTTGGGAATAGTTGTGCATGGGATATTAAGGTACTACAGAGAGTGATCCAGGCGGCGGAACGCTGCACCAGATCTGACGTACTATCTCTGCAGGATATTTATACCAGGAGATGCAGGACCAGAGCAACTAGGATCATCAACTTGAGACTTGTCTCATCCCAGTAATCATCTGTTTGACCTGCTGAAATCAGGTAAAGGCTTTAGAAGTATTGTGGCCATGAACGGAGAGGCTCAGGAGGAGCTTCTGTCCACAGGCCATATGACTTTTGAACCTGGACATGCCATCACAAATTTTTTCAACTGCTGATTATAATACATACTGAACTTTCTACCTTATTGCATTCAGCTGCTGCCATGTCATCTATCTATCTATCTATCTATCTATCTATCTATCTATCTATCTATCTATCTATCTATCTATCTATCTATCTATCTATCTATCTATCTATCTATCTATCTATCTATCATTTCCTTCCTTCCTTCCTTACTTGTGAAATTGCATTTTACACAGTCTCATGGCTGATTCAAGGCACATTTCACTACATGGTGTACTTGGTATAACTCTGCACGTGAAAAATAAAATTCTTTGATTCTTCTTCATTATTATGTTACAGTGAAATGTAACTGACCAGGGAAAGAAACTGTGGGAAGGGAGGGAACATAGCAAAATTTAACAAGATTTGAAAATGCCGGTACAGTTCTCTGTCATTCTAATTCGGTCCCTTTTTATTTTCATTGTTTTCTAAATTCATCAGGAATTTGCTAGTGCTAACCTCCAAGAATGCGAGACGCCTGTAATAAAAAAGCACAAGCGCACCAAGCTCTTGGTTATTTCAGCTTCTCCTGTCAAAGGTTGTCCTTATCTGTATTCACACCATGGGCCATTACGCCCCGTGTACATAATTAGAACACAGTTATAATATAGAGGACGTTCTGAATCATATCTACAAATAAGATAATCTTACATTATTCACTGTGTCCTACCAGCTTCATCAGGACCTCTGCTCCCAGTCTTTGGAACACATTTGTGTGGTCGATGCTCAGGGCTGCCAAGCTGCTAATGAAGCTCCATTCACATCAAATTCAATTTTTGTGGTGATTTCATGACCACATTCATCCATTAAGGACTGCTGGATGATCACCCATGGTTGTAAATGTATGGAGGTTGCGCAGGGGTGGCAGTCATGGGCTCCCCACACAGCCGTACCTTTTGTCATACCGACGTGAATAACACGTACGGGAAATATGAGGCCTCGGCGCCGCGGCACTGACTGAGCGCCGTCTCTAATGTATGCAGATGCACTTTTGCACAGACTGCTCTTCCTTACTCAGTTGCTGTGCCCAGAGTAGGAATGCATCACGGGGAAGTGTGTGTTGTCCACCTGTCGGTCTAGGCTACTCTGCTTCTGGCTCAAACCTGCTCAGTTTCTCTGGCTTTAAATTTTATTGGCCCTTACAACTGTTTCATTAAATCAAATAAAATGAAACAAGACATTGGTGTCTATTCTGCTACCGATGTCTTTTTTCCAGCAATGATGGGCGCAAGTAAGGGATAATAAAACCACACTGATCATTTTTTACTCCTCTGCTGCTTCTACCAGAACCCACAGCCTCTTCCTCTCTTCCTGCCCTCAGAGGGTCGTGGTCTTCATCTTGCAGGCTTACAGAAGCTAGCCGCTGAGGGGGTGCGGTAAATTTCCCACAAGTACGGTCTGCAGGGGGTACAACGCTTTCACTACGCAAGGAGGGGACATCGTTGTCATGAAAATGAGCCATTCTCCTGCACCCTGGGGAGATCCTCAGCGCACCCCGCTGGACCGTGCTGCCGGTACCCTCCCGGCTCTGTTCTGCGCAAATGCAAGGGAAGAAACAAACACGGCTGCACAAACAGGGGTGTGGCTCTGTCATCAGGCTTGAGGCCTTAAGTCCCCCCTCGCCTCTCGCCGTTGCACTTCCTTCTCCGCCACAAGGTCGCTCCCATACTCACACATGCAAATGGCTTTGGCCTTTTGCCCATCCTGTTTTGGCTTTTCTGTTTGCTGTTGCTCTTAAGTGTTTAGAACATGTCTGTCTCCAAGGAACCCCTACACACAGCCGGCTCTGTGCATATGTGATGTGGGTGGGCGACAGGTCCAGTTGCTAGGCTGGAGGGGTGAAGCTGTTTTGGTCAAGGAGGGGATTTAACCATTGCAAGGGTGGGTGTTTATCCAGCTGCATCAATGGGTGAAGTGGGTGAGTGTAGTTGTTTAGCCAGAATAGTGGTCACGCAATAAACACAGCTCTTATTTACACCCCCTCCCCTAATGTCCCAACTGAATTATAAATGTATTTTGTGAGTCACAGGTGATTTACAGTGGATATTAATATCATATCTTCAAAATTCATCCCTGTGGGGGTCATCTTTCTTACGCGAGTTGCTGCTGTAATACAGCAGTTTGCTGGAAGGAGGTGGAGTTGTTTTTATTTATCAACACTTTCTGCTATGGCTGTCTACCCAACCTTGCTCATGCCTCTGCGTCCACTTTCCCTCCTCTGTCGATCCTCTGTTTATTCCATCCGATCCGAAAAAGCTAAATTCTGATTTGCTCCTGAAAGTTTTGATGGGCATCACAGCACATATAAAGTTAAAAAAATTATCGCTTTTACTATCTGTGAATGCTGCCCACTCGGCAGGCATCATGTCTGCTCTGCTAAAAGCCTCACACATCCCCTCTACTGAGCCCTCATTTCTGTGGCTCTGCAACTGGCCTCTGGGTTCCTGCATGTCCTGGAGACTCTGGTTTTTCACTGACACGGAGAAAGCTCTTCGGCATCCGACCTTGGTCTACGGCAATTGCTTCCACCAGGATCGGGTCGCTCTCGCTTCCATCAAAATAAGTCTTCCTGCTCAAATCCATCACCATTATCGAAAATTAAGGCTGCCTGTTATTTAGGATAATAAGCAGAAAAATCCCTCCGTGGGCTCATATCTAATCCAGCGCCGAATGCTTTTGCTCCATGGAGAGATTCAGTTGACCGCTGGTTGCATCACTTTGCCAGTCTGTCGCGGCAGCCCTTTGTCCAACACAGGTTGATGAGTGAGTCTTGGTGAGCCTCTCTAAGAACAGATCTGACTTTGAACACAAAGCTGGCAGACTTAGAGGTCACAGGGCTCAGCGTTATTTAACACATTTCATTCTCCTAAATCGCAGCATCACTGACAAGGGCCAAATAAAAGTCTGTTTAATGGCATAATCGTATTACAGGGGACTACGTTGTTATTTTAAAAACCAACATGAGCTACAGAACCTTTTGGCCTCGCTGAAGGTCATTTCCACCATCTCCTCAAATTTCTTCTTTCCTATTTTTCCGCACTTCTCCTCATCTCCCTAACTCCTACCGCAAAGTCTCTTTTGTTTTTTAAAAACGCCTTGACAGGTTAGATAAGGGCCTCAGAAAGGCTTTCACCCGTATGGGTTCTCACCTGTAACCCCACATCCACAGAAGATGAGCACTACATGGGGCATGAGGAATGTGTTGCGCTTTTCCTCGCTTACATTTAGTCTTCTTTTCTGCTCTCCGTGGCTGATGACTTCAGTTATGTTTCGGCGTCAGCACGGCATTGCATCAGAAATGAGTACGGAGAGGAAACAACAGCGCGTTGGGAGAACGCAGCTCGCAGGAAGCTGGGAAGAAGGACACTGCCATCTGTTGGTCAGCATAAGACAGACCCCCAAGGGACTGTTCTCCCTACCCTCCCCGGCATCCCACAGAGCGCATCCATTCCCTTGTCAGTGCCTCCTTCTTTTTCTCCCTCTGCTATGAAATGTATATTGAACTTGTTTCTTGACGCCCCATTTTTGTTGATTCTTCCACGAGATGCATTGCTTTCCCACATCTGCTTTTAAAACAACACCACGATGGTGCCGTCTCAGCCTTCGGTGCTACTCATGTAAGCTTTTTGTTTACTTTGCAGGTTTTCTGGTTCACCTCAAACCTGTTTTCATTACTTTTATGTTTGTTCCTCTGTAATTAATGCATTAGAAAGCTTTGATGCCCCCATTCCATGTATAAATAGGACGCCCATTATTTTTTTCTGGGACAAATTCATATCGTAATATAATTATTATTACTATATACCTTGCAAGAGACTGACACCTCATCCAGGGTATAGCGTTCCTGGCCTAGAGCCCCATGACTCCATAATATGCCATGCCATGGCCCTGACCAGGACAAGCGGTTGAGGACAACCAGTGTCTGTTCTTGCCATATCAATGACTATTCCAAATTTTTGGGCTGCATTGTAGCTTTTCTGAGCATTTCTAGAGGTCAGTCACTAGCATACATTTTACTCTAGTTTCTCTCAGGCTATACACCGGCTGAATGACGCATTATTGGCTAACATTCACACTGAGCAGATTTCTTGCGACGTGGCACTTCCTAAACACACAAGTGCCCCCCCGCTTACCACGAACAAGTTCATTTTGCTCCGTGCTTATTTAATGCTTTCAGTTTCAGATGGTTCTCGATTGATGGTGTTTTCTCCCCATGCTGGCAGCTTTACTTTTTATTGCATTCTGTTCAATTATTTCATTTCAGGTCTGCATGAAACACGACTCCATTATTAGATACCTTTGGCTTTTGTTTAACAGTTATTCATTATTGTTTGATATCTCCGACATGGAACATACCTGCGTGGCGGATGCTAGATCGTAATGCTGCTCATGACAAAGTCTTTATTTGCTTGAGTGTGCGAGGCTCCCAAGGCCTCGCTGCAGCTTCATGCGAACCTTCCTCCAAGACTGGCTTTCATGGATTAGCGGCTTCTGAAGTCCAAACCTTTGCCACAATGAGCCTCACCGCTGGCACAAACACTACAGCCTCAAATTAAAAGCCGCTTTTCTTCTTTGTTAGTTTTCTGTCTTAATGCCACTACAGCGTTCTGTGGCTCGCATTTACGAGTGGTTGAAAGTCTGCTTCTTTCACAGCCCCCCCTTCCATGGGATCACTGTCACTTCCCCATTCTTCCGCCTTCTGTGGTTCCCCGCATTAGTGACATCAGCCGGTGGATTTGACATGGCCGTAACTGGAATGGTCCTTATCCTTTTGCTCTTCAGTGTACGGTATTGCCGTGTTCTCGTGTACCGTGGTGCACACCGCGCTCTGCTGTAGCGAAGGATCCATGAGCACACAGATGTGCACGCAGCATACACACCTGCAGTGATGGACACACACCACACACCAGTGGTGGAACATGTGTCTCTCCAGGTGACCAAGCTTCAGGGTTCAAGGTTCACTTTATTGTCATTCTGGATTTATACAGGGATACAAGAGGTAAGGCCACTGTTCACAAGAGGCTAAAAAGACAGCATAGCATCACAAGACAACACTGAGAAACACACACACAGGGTGTGCATACTGTATATAAAGGCAATTTGATCAGCAGATAAATCGATAGAAAAATAAATAAATGCGTATTTATGGGTATTACAGGTATTGTAGGAACGATGCCACAGAAACACATGTACACATTACTTAGATGTTCCTCTCTTGTACAAACAAGTTCTGGGGTTTCCTTTCACGTTTACCTTAGATTTGTTGTGCTTGGGTGTCACAGGCTGTGTTAGATGGCTGCGTCGCTCATGGAGGTTTTTCATCACCAGCTGATGGGGTCGCCACTGGAAAGCATCCGGCTGAGCTGCACAGCAGTCACTGTGGAAGAACATGTCAGATGCTCAGCGGTCTCTCAGAAAGCCAGCAGGAAGAAAACCAGCAGAGTCACTGGTACCTGGGTCATAAAACCTGCAAGGGAAAAGCGATCTTCTCAGATGGACGGTGCCACCGCTCTCCGATTGCTGCCCGACATCCTGCTGTTCGCCCAAATCAGATGGCAGAGAATCAGGTGGCTGAGAATCACACCGCCCAGCATCCCACTTCAACCATTCTCCCTCCCTCGCTGGGCGAAGATGGCGAGGTCTTGATAAAGACAATCGTTTCTGCTCGGACCGGCATGCCGGATCGTGCGGGCCTTTCTCTAATCAAACCCGCGGATTTGTGTTCTCGCTTATTATTCCCTGAAAAGCAGGCAGAAGGCTTTACAAACAAATCTGACAGGAAGGACAAGACCCCTTTGGAGGATTTGAATAATGAGAAAAGGAACAGAGCAAGATGTGCTGTAAAAATAATTGTCCCTCCTCTCATATCCCTTGCAGTCGCTGCGAGTCCTCCACCTTTATTCAATTATTATTGCAATCTACTATAAATCACGGATGGATGTGCTGAATTATTCATTTAGCATAACTTAAACCATGCTTGTTGATGCGGTGACTAAGAAAAGAATTTAAAGCAACTTTGGTTCGCTATGTTATTTTATTCATTACATAAAGGATATTTATGCACCATGTTGCTCTCTGCTTAAGAATCTGTGTCACCTGCAATAGCGAAATGTTGCGACGAGTTGCCTGATTCCCTCCAGGCCCTCTGTGGTTACAGGAGTTACATAGCAAACATTCTGTATGACAATCCCTTCTTTCAGTTCTGTACCATGTGCTGCATTCCAGCAGCGTCGAGGACTCAGAAATAAATCCAGCACACGTACTCATGCTTTTTCCATGTGACTTTGATCCACAGCTCATGTACAGGCTATGGCTGAGCATCACACTCATGTGTGCTTGCTGAACATGCCATTCCAAACCCATGGGAACTGATACAGAGTTGTTCCCTCTTTGCTGCTATTACAGCCTCCATATTCTGGGATGGCTTGTGCCCATTCGGCTATAAGAGCATCGGTGAGGTCGGGCAAGAAGGCCTGGCTTGTGGTTGGCATTTCAGGTTCATCCCAAAAGTGTTCAGTGGGGTTGAGATCAGGACCCCAACCTGGCCAAACCATGTGGTTACGGAGCTCGCTTTGTGCACAGGAAGGGTACAGTCATGCTGGAGCAGAGAAGGAGTGACAGCTACAACCACTATGCCACCTAAAAGCCTCAACATCACTACTTTTCTTTCAGTGCAATACATTTTTTTTCAGGTGAATTAAGTCACAAGGCTTTCTTCTTTCAGACATAAAACATGTCCTTAAGTTTGGTCATGCAAAGGCACTGGTGTGTTGATGTGCCTTCATTTCGTTAAATCCCTGTTCTAAGGCGACAGCCACTGTGTCAAACCCTGGTAGGGTGTAAATGTACAGCAATGCACTCTTTGTAGTAAATGTATCAGCAAACTGGGTTCTAAACTGGTGGAAGCCCAGTAGCTGCAAGCCACGGCAATAACATGTCTTCCTCATGGTTCTGTAAGAGCCATGATGGTAGTATTATTGGCTTCTGAACAGAAGGGCTGAGGCTCAAGTGTAAGATGCTTGAGAAACTGAACTGAGAACTGCAGGTGTTCAAATTTCCTTCTTTCCTCCTCCTCATCCTCCACTTACTGCTGGGAATCAGTGTGATCCTCCCATTTCTGGAAGACACCTTGGTGCCTATCAGTCTCTGTCATGGCCCTCATCTAACAACACATCTGTGGAAGGAGGAGGAATTCACACTGTCTGCTCTACCTTCCCCAAATGCAAATGATTTCTATTCAAAAACCAGGCGAAGCAGACAAACTCCTGAAAGCCGTTTGCTCCTTCACACCGCTCTCCATTGTGTTCCGCACAACGTGCGCAACGTGTGGGTCACACTTCCAAAACCTACCAGCAGGGAGAGGATCCAACTGTTCAAAAGATGCTTTTACAGAATTCATCCTGAGTCACCTGCTATGAATTCATCACTTTGAAGTCAACACCTTCTGTTCCTCCAAATGAATTTCATCCATGGACGTGATCTCATTTGCGGCTCGTGCTCGTGTCTTTCCAACGCGTCTATTTCAGATTGCTGTTTGATTTTTTTTTGTCTATGGCTTGAATGAAAGCTCCAGAAATTCCGCTAAAGAGGTGTTGAAGTGTGAAAAAACCGAGCGTTTAGTGGCCGCCAGTTTATTAAGGCTGTTTGTGTTTTCTTTGTCCCAATGAGTCGTTCTTTAATGTGTTTCAAATTATGACATTAATCTGGATCTTTTCTAGCTTATTAAGCCTGTTTGCCTTCAAGCACATTTCCATGTTTAGTTCAGGATTACGTGAGCTGAATTTCACAAGCGTGAATGTTGGCGGTCTCCTCATACTCGGTGGAAGAGAGGAAGCAAACAGTGGTGCGCTCAAATCAGAAGACCATTGGGGTTGACTGATCCTCCCCAAAAATCAATCTTCAACCGGGGAACGCATTCCCGCTGCACAATCCATTCGGCACCAGGTTAGCTAAGCACCAGCTAAGTTCAGCTGGCCTAAAGAATGTGGAACCCCCCCTTCTAATGACTGAGCTGAGCTGTTTCAGCTGCACCCACACGGCATACAAACAGATTTTATACAATTGTGTGCTTCCAATATTCTGGCCACAGTTTGGGGAAGAAGCTCCTTTCCTGCTCCTGCATGACTGTGCCCCCCACCCGTGCACAAAGCGAGCTCCATAACCACATGGTTTGGCCAGGTTGGTGTGGAAGAACTTCAGTGGCCCTGACCTCATCCCCACTGAACACCTTTGGGATGAACCTGGAAACTGACGGCGAGCCAGGCCTTCTCGCCTGACCTCACCGATGCTCTTGTGGCCAAATGGGCACAAATTCTCACAACTGTGCTCCAAAATGTGGTAGAAAGCCTTCCCAGAAGATGGAAGCTATTATAGCAGCAAAAGGGGAGAATGACTCCATAGCAATGCCATTGGGTTTGGTACAAGATCTTCAATAAGCACAAATAGGTGTTATACTCAGGTGTCCACATACTTTTGGTCATGTGGTGTAAATAGATATACAGTGACTGAAATGGAAATAGAATCACATTAATCATATCTGCTAAATGACACACTGCTTGCTGACAGGGTAGCTGGCAATAGAAACTTCCATTCTTTCCCTTGGAGACATTTTTTATTGTCTTTCCTTAAATAACTATCAACCTGTGACCTGGATTACCATTCAAAGTGACTGTAGGAAAACATTTCAGAGATTCATATATCATTTTTGTCATTCCCTGCTCCAAATATCTATAGTACTGAATAAAAGTGTGCCTGATTAGTGCACTCAATCCTTGTGTTATTTATTATTATTATTATTATTATTATTATTATTATTATTGTTGTTGTTGTTGTTGTTGTTGTTGTTGTTGTTGTTAATAATAATAATAATAAGAAGAAGAAGAAGAAGAAGAAGAAGTTGGATTTTTATGAGCTAGAATGTTCCCCATTGTCACTATTCAAAGCCTCATTGTAGGAATTTGCACTCCAAAGTAAGAAAGAAACTGTGCCGAGACAGAAGTTACGGCGTAAAACATGACCTGAGAACGAATAAAGATGATGAGAACTTTAGTAGATGAATTGAATCTGGTTTGGGAAGGCCCGCACAGCGGCTCTCTGCAGCCCAGACGACCCGTGGGGACCTTGTTGTCCCCATGAGCTGCTTAGCCGGTTGCTTGGAAGCTAAGCGGACAAAAAAGCAGTTTAAAAGTAATCTTAAATATAATAAAGGCTTCCAGCGGTGCCTGTCGCCGGCTGAGATCAGTGTGCGACTGGTGTCTGAGTGGGTGTGTATCCACATCCACCAGGGGGCATGGCTACACGCTAATGCCTCCCCCATACTGTGTGTTATGGCCACATCTGCCATTTTGGCGCCAGTCCCTAGAGGGAAGTCACCTGGATGCCGATGGAGGCGTTTAAAATGGCCCTGTCTATACTAAAGCTATGAGTGTGCTTGTGGGCAAGCAGAAAATGTGATGAGGGACAAGTGATGTTGGAGACTGCATGCTTTAGTGATGCTTACACAGTGATCAAACTGCAGTTGCATTGCTACTCAGACACGTGAGCCATGGATGTGGGCATTAGGTAAAGTACCACCCACTGGGGCACAGTCTCTCTTGGCCAGAGAAGTGACTTACTGACTCAGGTCCAGATTTGTATCCTCAGTGTAGGAGTTTCAAAAAGGTCTATCATTCCTCCTGAGGGCAAACGGCAAACGCTGGGGATTTCAAGAACAAGTGACAGGAGGCAGGATTGTGGTGGCCTAGACTGTCCAGGGCTGCTGTGTCTTTCTCACCGTCTGGCTGTAGAATTGTGCATCATGGCTGTCATAGACAGAACTTCAGCTACCACCACCTCTCGCCTACTGTGTCGCCCCAGCTCTGTTTTTACTGTCTTTACTGGTGTCAATGCTATAAATGATCATTTATAATAAGATTGTATTTATTCTGATAAAAATCTTGGGCTTTCAAACAAACCCTGCGTTGATCAGAGAGAAAGCGTGTATATGGTCTCCCGTCAGTTCCTTTCAGCATGTTTCTCTTTCTTATGGCTAACAAAAGACTCCTTTTTCTTCCCTGCCACCATGTCTGCTGAACAACCTCCACTGTAAAAAAAACAACAGACGAATACACGGTGAAACATAAAAAGGGATTTATTCATCCTGAGCCAAGCGAGTGAGGTCTTCTCTATACAATGTCCTGCTGTCTGTGTGTCTGATCCGCAGTCTGCTTTTCAGAGACCATGTGACCGAGCATATGTGTGCCATGCATACCGGTCAAACCAACACTTACCTGATGTTCCCTCACAGTATGAACCCATGGAATCAGCAGGTCTCCAAGATCAGAATTAAATCGACCTCTACATCCCACCCCCTAGCAACACACACAGCAGCACACCCGGCCTGTAGATCTTTTGTGTCTCATTATTTCACAGACTGAGCGCACACTTGCTCTCACACCATTCTACCCCCTGGGGAGTGAGTATCATCTTCTGATATCTCCAGATGCCCCTGCCGTAGGTCGGCAGTCTCAATAATGGTGCAAATGGGCCCTTTGGTGGTGCCATATGCTAACCAGTTGTCCCTTACTTATTCAGTCCTTTTCCCAGTAGGTTTGGTTCTCTTGCATCTGTGCAATCCCAGAAAAGCCAACGTGAAACTTCTTGACTTTCAAACTCAGAAAAAAAAAAAAAAAAACTGTTAGATTCATATTGGCTTCTAAAGCTGCGTGAGAACAAAGGACCGTATGATCGTCGTGTCACTTTATTGTTCCTTCTCGTGCATTTTAATTGTATTCTGAAATGCAATCCTCTTAAACTGTCCTGACATCCTGTCACAGCTGATACAAATAACCCAGTGGGATCTGGAGGAAAATGAGAGGAGATGATTCAGGTCATTCTCATGTCAGCAGAAAGGAACAAATTTGATCTGGCACTGATGTGGAAATGCATCCACGATCATCTTCATGCGCTAAGATGTGCTGTTTGGCAACTTTTGCTCTTAATTTATAAGTATAAAAGTAATCTGCTTTGAATTCTTAGCAGATTCATATGGACTCTACAAGGTGCTGGATGCATTGTGCAGGAATGCTGTACCTGGCATAAGTGATTGTGTTGCGTAGCACAATCTTGCTGTGAAGAGCTCTTTCCACCTCATCCTAAAGATGGATTGAGATCCAGGGACTGTGCAGGCTATACAAGAAAACTTGTGAACATATTCCGATTTGGTGAAGATGCGTGCCTTGCCACATGGTGCATTATCTGTCGGTGTGAGCGGGGATGAACTGGAGCCATGAAGGCATTTTACAGTGTCTGAAAGTTTGAAGAATAAGACATTATTTAAATAGAGTATAACTAAATATCTAAACACTGGGGGATGAAGAAAACTGCCTTAAGTCTGGCCATCTTTTGTTTTTGTACAGACACTATGTTGTCACATCTGTGGAGGCACAAAGCGATAAGCAAATCTGCAAAATAAGCTGTAATAAAGGGCCAAGGAGAGACACGACCTCCCAAGCCTGGGAAAGAAAGGTTTGTTGTCTCGGGGTTGTGTGTGGAGGCCCTCCCGTGTCCAGTGATGGACCCACCATGGCTTAATGAGCTCATGTTCATTCCAAGGGATTCTTCAGTCCATAAAGAAAACCGTTCAGAATTTGTTCTGTAATATCGTGAGACCGCCACATTTATTTTGCCCTTTCAGGCGGTTCTCCTGCCACACAATAATGTAGGTGACACTGGGTGTACTGGTGAGACATCTTTTCATGCAGAAATTACAGGGTTTACTCATAGCAGGTTTACTCAAATTGTCTGTTCATTTATGCGGCTTTAGCAAAAGATGTCGCGGCGCTAAAGTAAAACGCACACCAGTTTCTGCCACTTGACCACCAGGGGGCGCAAAACAGCAGTTGTTTTGTATACATTGAAGCAGACTACTGAACAGCTAAAAATTGCCATCCAGAAATAAATCTCTCGTCTCATAATATATAATGGAAAAGAACACCATAGCACCTCCCCGTGGTTTCTTCAGTCCAGCTTATTTAGCTTTTCAAACTGTAATTTACGACTTGCTTCAGCAAATATTATTGTCACAATCAGAGTCGTCGCAGACCCATCTTAGAGTCAGTATATACACATCATGCCCTGATAAATAACTCCTTCCATCAGGGAGATATTGTTTAAACATGCTTACACAATTATTTCATCACCTGCTTTGTTACATTTGGACAATTTAATAACCAGTGAGCTTCAGAAATGCAGATGTGACAGTTGCTGGTCATGTGGCTCTGGTCCTGGGGTGGAGGGATATTTTCATCTGCCGTGCACTAATTTGGCAGAAGGTGTGTAAAACCTGCCTCTAAAACTCACTGCTGGTTCTGATGCAAGAACATACACAGCACAGATGCCTAAATCATTACGTACAGTGCTCTTAAATGACAAACAGCATGGAGAAACGTGGGCTAACTGATAACTGTTGTCCAATGCCTACAGTAAAGCAGGTGATAAAGCAGAGATGCGGTGATAATACAAAAAATCATGCCTATTATATGCATAAAAGTACCATAAATATTTGGTAGGTTTCTTCAGCCATACTTTGCTTTGGATATCGGTCCACAGTTATCGCTTTCCTCTTTACAGGGCCATATGGTTGTGGTGTGTATATCGATATGAGGTTTAGGGAATCATAACAATTAAGATCAAATCTGTCATTGGAACCGGTTTCGGGCAGAGTCTGAACATGCGGTGTGCGCCTGCATGCCGATGCCACCCAGTTGCCAGCATATGATGCTTTCTCATTTGTGCCAGTCAATAACAGATGTCCGATACCTTAGACTGGATATAATGCTGTGAGAACTGAAGACTCACCCACACACACACACACACACACACACACACACACACACACACACACACCAAGATTACCATTTGCAGCACAAGATAAAACCTTTCTAGCGCACTGTGACCCAAGTGTGCCGTCGGCTGAATTCAGATCCGGTTGCAGTCGCGCGCGGTAAGAAAGACTTCCAAAAAGACAGAGGGAAGCAGAAAGCTTGTTAGCAGCAAAAGCGGGTTCTCACATGCTGGCAAACGGACAAACAGCTCCGGGGCATCAGATGCTGCATGAGAAGCAGCCCCAAAGTGAGTCCTGTGAAGGGCCCTGAACAAAAATGACTCCAGACTCTCCTCTCCGCTCTCTCTATCATTCAGCTGTGCAGCAAATATGGAAGAGTTGCTTAACATTATTTTTTGCAATCCACTAGATAATTTGCTTTGTGTAGTCTTTTTGTAAAAGAGTGCAAACCCTATGGACCCTTAAATCAGAATATCAGTAAAAAGGCACAATATTCCATATGAAGATAAATAACCTCATGGTAACTATGGATGAGACTGACTCCATGGACAAATTAACTGAACTGCTTCTTCTTGAAATGAACGTAGACCTGCCGAGTAGCACACTGCATGGAAGCACAAACATTTGGAGATTTTCTTCTGCTACTCCCAGCCAGCACGGACAGATGGATGTTGGACCAAGTCAGTGCAGAAGCACAAATGATGAGACTGCAGCTGTTGTACTTTGGCCACATAAAGAGGAGATTGAATTCTCTCCAAGAAGACTGTTATGAAAGTTTAAACGAAAAGAAGAGAATGACCAGTGACAATGGACATACCTCTGTCCACACTAAGGACACAACTGGTGGACAAGTTGCTCCATAGGTACTCTTATTATTGCAGTCACTAAACTCACAGAGGATTAATGTCTGCTTGATGGCAACCAGTTTGGCCTGTTGCTGTTCTGAAAGCCCCCCACACCACCACCACCACCACCACCTTACTGGTTTTCATTCTGTAAGTCCCTATGGTCTGGCTCCTGGAAACAACTCAAAATGCAGCACTGATGTACAGTCAATGTGACATTTTGGTTCTGGCACTTCCTTCAGCATCCTAATAAATCCTGGTTCCCATCAGTGTCCAAAAAAGGCCACACATTTGATGCCGTTCTTTTCCACCTTGCATGTCCAAAATCTTTCAAAAGCCAGGAAAACTATGGACGCTTTCAATTTTTTAATTTTTAAATGTTCCGGTATACCTTTCAAATCTTCTAGTTTTACCCAGTCTCCTTCTTAAGTGACGCCTGTAAAATGATCAATGCAGCGTATTTATTCATTTATGTACGGGCAAATGTGCTTGATCCTCATCCTTTATAAATGGTGTGCGCCCCCATAGACCTTGCTGTCTAGGTCACAGTCCCATCTCACCGGTGACCCCAGCTTCTCGCTTTTGCAGTCCCCGTAACAACAAGTGACAGGTGACCGTTGTAGAGCAGTTGCTAAGGACCGCCTTGTAGAGCAGTTGCTAAGGATCTTGGGCTAATGCTATATTAAATGGGAAAAGTAAATCAGTTCTAGAGCTGAAAAAGGTTCACCAAAACCTTCATCAAAATTAAATATTTGCTCACTTGAGAGTTTGCCTTTGTTGATCTACAACACAGTGTAAATCCATTTTAAATTGTTTTTTTCCACAGATGTTGAGCTGCATTAACCTGTGTTATTTTCTACAGTGACCAAGCTGCAGCACACTGATGTGCAATGTAAAGCAGGAGGCCTGGCTGGGAGGGATGAGGAGAGATGTTAGAAAGCTGAAGGCCACATAATCACGACTGCGCTGTGATTTAATTCTGGTCTTTCTGGGCAGCACTGTGGCACAGCAGGCAGTGCTGTTGCCTCCCAACTCTTGGCTCCGTCTGTGTGGAGCTTGCATGTTCTCCCCTTGTTCTTGTAGGTTTCTTCCCTCAGGGCAAAACAGTACTTTAGGTCAATTTCTGACTCTGAATTGCCCTTTGTGTGTATGTGGTGGCAAATGAGTGCGTGTGATAGCCCTGTAGTAGACTGGCATCTTGTACAGGGTTTGTGTTCACACTGTGCATTGGACAAACAATTATGGATACTTTTGGATCGATTCTATTGTTCCTCATGTTTAAAACTTTTAAAAAGCAGATATTTATTGCACGTTTCTGAGCTTCATTGTTCTAACCTATATGTCTTCCTTATTGCAAAGGGCTTTGAGATGCTGCTTCCAGCTGCACTATGAAAAACAAAGGTTATTATTGATGCTGCAACACTGTCTAGCAAGGTAATTCTCAAAATATAACTGCCTTAGTCCCACATAACACTCATAAACCATCTCTGCTGAGCTTATAAAGTCTCATTGCTATAAAAGAATAACACACAAGGTATTGATATTCAGTTTCAACAGAATTGTACTGTATCACTTCAAGCTTGAAACTGAGAGGTAAGGGTTTCTTGGTTATTCACCGATAAAATGAGATAAGGCCACATCTTGGGGATGTTATTGAGGACGTGACTGCAGGACGGGGTTACGGCTTCCATGCATTAGAAGAAGCAAAGACTTTTAACCAATAAAATGGATGACGCAAGTGTGCGATTGCGGTTCTCCGACTGCATGTGATCCGAAAGTCCGTGTGCGTGTTCAGTTCGTTGAGTTTAAGATAAGTGGACAGACTGGCCAGGGCAGGAACAATCTCAGTGGTAGGAGAAGTTGAGTTGAACATGGAGTAAAGGTGCCCGAGGAGCAGGCTTCAAGGAGACACTTTAAATGTGCTCATAAGCTGCAGTTCTTCTAAAGAAAGCATTTGTTGCATGAGTGAAGCTGTAGAAGCTTTTGAAGTGGAGAGACCACCAGCTTGACCCAGACCAGTTACGTGGCTAAGTTATTAAAATAACAAAATAATACTGTCCATGCTGCTGCAGTCCCGATGCTACACGTATAGTTGAAATCCAGCCACCCTCGGATTCATTAAGCAGGACGGCTCACTAATAAAAAGGAATAAACGCGATAAGTCCACATGAAGTTATCATCTCTCATCCCAGCTATATATACACCGGTGTGATGTCTTGACATATTTTGTTTTAGTGCTGCATCCGGCTTCCGACTTTGCAACTTTCTTCCCAACTTTCCTCTTTTTTAATCTCTGCCCTCAAGGAAGGCGTGTATCTGTGGTTTTCCTTTTCACAATTTCTCTTTACACAGAAAAATTTGAACCATTCATTTCCTATAAGCATCAAAATGTATTTTAAAATTCATTAAAGTTATTTGTCCTGGATGGTCATCTGTGCTAGCTAAAATGTCTGGAATACATGCAAACATTTTTCTCAAATCCATAAATGATTCCATCCATCTGTCACTTTTGATCCTTCAACCTGGTCAGGGTGGCGGAGGTCTGGAGCCTATCCTGCCTTCACTAGGCACTAGGTCACAAACCCACACCCTGTACAGGGTTCCAGTCCATTAAAGAGCTTTTAAAATGTATTAAAGTGATTTTATGACATCATTACATAATTGTTCTGGAGTCTCAACTACATCTGGCCAGATAAAGTTTAATAACAGTTTCGGGTCACCGAACAAAGCAAATATTTAATCCTTCGTAGCTAGAAAGTTATCATTGATAATTTTACTACTTGTACAGCTACGATAAGTGGCTACCGTGAAACAAGTTCTGGGTGTGGTTCACCATGGTTTACATCAAGAGTACTCTCGTGCACTGAGCCGAAATTTCTTTGGTCGACAAAAGATTTATTGCCCTTCTTCTGTTATTTTGTTGGGAATGAATTGTGCTTTGCTTCCTGATGTTGAGTAAAAATCAGTACTTTCCCAGTTTGTCACCTCATAACTGTACAGTGATTCAGCACAGATGTGTGCATGACTGCAGGCCTGGCTGCCTCGGACCCTGACATCATTGGCGATGTCAAAATCAACACAAACAGCATCCAGTTGGACTCAAGCAGGGCCCTGGACAACATTGCATTTAACTTTCATGACGTGTTCAGATGCTGAGGCTGTTGCATTCAGATTTTCAGATACAAAATAAATTCAGCACTTTTCAAAAGCTTTGCACATTTTCCATTGTTATCAAAACGGGCACTGACCGAACACAAGAGACTTTATTGACTTGGTTGGGTATGGGTTTTTTTTTTCCATTTTGCCTCTCGTTGTTATGATTTTGTTTAGTGCTGTTGCAGGGCTCAGCATAATAAGTTTGGAATTCATTTGAAGTCTGAGCATGAAATTTGTCTGTTGCAGAACCAAAAATGATGTAACTGAACAGAACCCAAACGACGTGTGAAAAGGCCATTCGGTGCTCAGGCCCTCCTAAAACCGCAGATGGTTTATCGATTATGACCTGTACTGCCTACGATGAGCAGACGGGAGTGTTGCACATTGTCATTTGGGTGCAAAGAGCGAACACACAGTGCATTTGTGGTGCCTGGACCAAAGATTGGCAGCATTGCTGTGTTGACCTTATGAATATCCAACCAATGCCCAACTGGTAAGTATAAAAAACATCTGTCTGATTTTACCTGATACCTACAGTTTCCACTAAGCTGAGGTCCAAGGTTCACCTTATTGTTTTTGTGTGCTAATGCAGTTACAAGAGAGAACAGGATCATGGTGGAGAGTACAAGCAGACAACAAGACACCATTGGAATATAAATACGTGAACAACTATAGATCAATAGATAAGTAAGAAGATGCTGAATAGGTAACATAAATAGGTGAAAAAGAGCATTAGTGCAAACAAGCGCAGTAGATATGGTCATAATGATACAGTAGATGGGTGGTCAGTGGTGGGGGTACTGATCAATCCCAGTGCTGTCCAGAATTCAGCAGTCTGCAGGAAATAGCAGTTTGCCAACCTGGTGGTGTTGGCCTGCAAGATAAGACAATGTGTTCCAGACAATGTGTTCCAGGTGGCAACGGTGAGTCCAGTTCCAGACTGTGATGCAGGTAGAAGATCTGTAAAAGCTGATGAGGATAAGGTATGGAAGTCCAGTGCTGTTTAGTGTCCTTAAGAAATGGAGATGCTGTTGTGCCTTTTTCACCAGGTGGGTTGTGCTGTGATGAGTTTCTTGGTGATGCACCCACTGCAAACCTTTAAGCTGTGCACCAGCTTTACTGTTGAGCCACCAAAGGTCAGACTCTAATTTTTTCAAAGTTAAAAATCATCTTTTGCTCTTTGTCTCTTGAAAAACAGACCATTGCCCTTGAACCAGGTTTCAAAATACTCCATTTCCCCTTTGTAGGCTGAATGATGGTTCTTAGCAATGAGGCCCACAGCTGTTTTTTTTGTGAGAATATGTTTGCTGATGAAACCTTATGTGCTGAATCCTTTGAAAATGCAAACATCTTATACTCCGTGCTAGTAGTCTTTGATCCTGATGGCAAATATTAAGTCTGTTTGGGAGTTGAAATTTAGAATTGAAATTTTGACAGTGTATCTGAGAGAGAAAGAGAACAGAGCTGAGCCCCACTGCCATTGCAAGTTAAATAGTGCAAGTTAATAGTGTAGTAGAAACGTCTGGTCCCCTCGCTGAGGAGCTGAACACCTTCTACGCACGATTTGAGAAGAAGCACGCACGCCTGGCTGTGGACCTGAACCAGGATATTTGCACACTGCAGGTGTCTAGGGCAGATGTGTGTAAATCCTTCAAAAGGATAAACACACACAAAGCTCCTGGACCAGATAACATTCCTAGTCATGTTCTTAAGGTTTGTGCAGACCAGCTGGCGGGTGTGTTCACCGACATCTTCAACCTTTCCCTGCTCCAGTCCATTGTCCCCACATGTTTCAAGAAAACCACCATTGTTCCTGTCCCAAAGAAACCCAGAGTTCTCTGCCTAAACAACTACTACCCTGTCGCACTTACATCTGTCATCACGAAGTGCTTTGAGCGGTTAGTCAGGTCACACATCTTTGCCTCTCTGCCAGACACACCGGACCAGCCTACAGATCGAACAGGTCAACTGACGACGCAACCGCCTTCACTCTCCGGAAGGATCTCTTCCACCTGGAACACAGGAACACGTATGTGAGAATGCTCTTTATCAAATACAGCTCAGCATTCGACACCATCGTGCCCTCTAAGCTCCTTGCCAAGCTCAGGAACCTAGGACTCAACCTCGCCCTGTGCAACTGGGTCATGGACTTCCTGACGGGCAGGCCCCAGGTGATGAGACTGGGGAATATCATCTCCTCAGCCCTGACTCTCAGCATGGGGGCTCCCCAGGGCTGCGTGCTTAGGCCCCTGCTGTACTCCCTGTTCACACATGACTGCATTGCCTCGCTCAGCTCCAATATCATAGTCAAGTTTGCTGATGACACCACTGTCACCGACAACGATGAACAGGCCTATAGAGAGGAGGTGAGAACCCTGACCTCATGGTGTCAGGACAATGACCTCCACCTCAACGTCAGCAAAACAAAAGAGCTGATCGTGGACTTCAGGAGACAGCAGGGGAATGGCCATGCGCCCATCTCTATAGCCGGTGCCCCAGTGGAGAGAGTGAACAGCTTCAGGTTCCTCGGCGTTACCATCACTGAGGACCTGTCCTGGTCACGGCACGCCAGCGTCGTCATTAAGACGGCAACACAATGCCTCTTCTTCCTCCGTCGGCTGAGGAGGTTCGGCATGGACAGGATACTTGTCAACTTCTACAGATCTACCATTGAAAGTATCCTGACTGGCTGTTTCACGGCCTGGTATGGCAGCTGCAGTGCGTCAGACCGTAAAGCTATATAAAGAGTGGTCAAGACATTACCAGGACTGATCTGCCAGCCCTGCAGGACCTCTACACACAGCGGTGTAAGAAGAAGGCCCATAACATCTTGAAGGACCACAGTCACCCCAGCCACAAACAATTTTCTCTGCTCCCATCCAGAAAACACCTTAGAAGCATTTGGACGAGAACAAGCAGGTTCCGGGACAGTTTTTCCCCCCACGCAATAAGACTGTTGAACCACTGACCCCTCCTTTGGACACTGGTTCATCAATCAGAGTTTCTGTTTGTATGCCCTTATCAGTTTGTGTGTTGTTGGTTTGGCTGTTGTTTGTTGGTTTGCTTATTTCTTTTTTCTATGTATATTTATTTACTTCTGTATATATTTATTTACATTTTACTCCTTATTAATTTTTCTTAATTTCATTATTTATTATTTAAATTTCTCATATCTTATTTATATATCTTATTTTCTGAGGATCCACCCATGACAAATAAACCCCTGAAACCTTGACACCTTGAAATAATAAATGTAGATTCCTGTTTCTAAACAGCAGGGTTAGTAGAAGCCCTGGGTGGGACATTGCCATGCTGTGTGAATGCAGGATCATATTATTATTATTATTATTATTATTATTACATGTTCAGTAACAGCAAGTAGAGATGCTGAGCATGTCCAGTTCAAATATGTACACAATCCTTAAGCGCTTTACAGTGTTAACAGTGTTAATCCCCATGAGATAAACTAGTATAAAAGATTGGGGAACAAATGTTATATTTAAAGCCTTTATGAAACCATAATCTATCAGTGTGTAGAGCTCAGTCCTTTACATTTATTGCAACTGCATAAAGCACCACGACACTTCCTCATGCCATCGGTACAATACAGACAGATTTCTATGGTTAAACCTCCTTCTGTGAGTATGAAGTGTTTATAGTCACCGTTTAAATCTAGCTGTCTTTTACAATGATGTTGGATGTTTCCACCATTAAACTACAAGGTCGGTGTCTTTGCTATGCTGCTGGGATTGTATTGGCGATCAGGTGCAGCAGTGCAGCAACATGGATTGAAGGATGAAATGAGGGGGTGCCCACAATGATGGAAGGCTGCTGAAAATAACAGCTATAACCAACTATAATTTGGAGTGGTTAATATTTTGGTATAACTTTAAACAAAAACCTGCATATATAAATGCAAATATGGTTTTTTGCTGACCCCCAACTCTAAAGGTGCTACTAGGGTGCTAGGTACTTGCCTACTGTGGTAAGCAAAATAAGCATACTTTGGGGTGAATGACTTCATGTGAGGGATGAAAGGCACACGTAAAACAATAAACCCCATTCTCCTTTAAACAATTTTTGCGAATTAATTTCAAACTCCCTCTATTCTTTCTCCAAGGCTGCACATGTGAAGATGTGAATAATTACCAGTGGATGGAGTTGGTTTGCCAAGCATTTTAAAATCTCAGTATGTCCAGCAACTAAATGAAAACCACTTAAATCTCTTGTTCAGGTATTGGGGTTGTCTTCTTTCAGGTTGGCAACAGTGGGCTCACACACCACCCAGCTTAAGATGATCCCTAACACACATTTCAGTCAACTATTTTCTGCATCTCACCCTGCTGACCACTGCCTTGTAGTTAACAAGTTAGTTAAAGGAATGGTTAGTTCATAGGTTGTTGGGTCCGACATCCAGAGGCCAGCAAGAACAGTGTTCACCGCACCAGGGAAACCGCATTCGCTGCAGCCATCTTTGGGGTCTTCATCCTTTGGACTTCTGGCTTCTCCTGCATCACAGCATGGCAACTGAGAAAGGTGATCAATGCCCTTCTGTTACAGTGAATAAAATACAGCGTTGTAGATCGCCCCCAAATTCTTTTGAGCAATAGTTGTAGCTTTGACATTTTAACCAGGATTAGAAAGAGGGTCAAATAGTCCAGCTGAGCATCCTCAGGTATCCTCATTCAGTTTGCACATCATTATTTGCACATCAGACAAAGCCAAGCTGGCTGTGGTTCATATTCTGGTTAAGTATTTAATAATTCATCTCCCAGATCCTTCGAGTGCAAGGTGGCAGCTCAGGTCATCACACCACCTTCTGCCCCTTTACAGTTATAAAGCTACACCGATTGCTGCCAACCATTCCGAAGTGAAGTTCCGAGATTTCTTATTTCAGTGTTTCCAATGCTCAGATGCACACTCCTTTTTCCCACTAGTGGGAGATCGGTGCTGCCAGGAACATTTACTTCCCACCTCAGTCCAAAATCTTTTGTACTCAGTCTCTTATTAATATTGGCTTCTGGATTTTTATTGAGCTTTTTTTGATTGAAACAAATACGAATTCACACCAGTATCAAATTTTATTTGAACAACCTCCTTTTTTAAGAGGCAGCTCTCAAAAACCCATAAATGTGATTTGGCGTGCAGACGAGATGTAAAGATCTGTTAAAAAAGCAAATGGATATTTATTTAAAAATTTTGAATGATAGTCTGAGGCAAGGCAAGGCATGAAGAAAAGATGGTGCCATTCACATCTGTGGAGGTCAAGCTGTGTGCCCACTCCTTCAAGGTTGCAGGGGGTTCACAGGGAAGTGTAGAGGCTACGGCATGCTGGGTATCACAGGCAGAGGAGGAACGCTGTGAAAGTTGGTACTAAGGCTGCAGACAAAGCACTTATTGTAGATGCCCATGGATCGGGAAAAGAGAGCCGTGGGCTCGAGGTAGCATTACCTGGGTGGAGGCCAGGGCCTGATCAGCCCTGACTGAGTTGCCTGGGTGAGGGTGTCTGATGCTGAAAAACCCAAAGCTCTCCATGTCCCCAGATGTGTTCAGGTGCACAGCAAGAGGTGAGATAAAAAAACAGGAAATGAAACACTGGGTTACTGACTAGACACTTCTATCTAAAGAAATTTACAGAGTTCATGTTTTAATGTATATACGTCTAAAAAAAATTGTATTTTATTTTATTATTAAATACATTTCATTTAAGGGGTACACCCTTGTACTCGTGCAATATCAGCCCATTGCAGAGTGGTCAGATACACGTACACACTGTCCTCTTATTGGAAGTTGAACTGAAGCCCTTCTGCTCAGAACTCCACTTATGTGCTCTCCCAGTAGACAGGCTGCTGAAGAGGATGATGTTCGGATGACCGATGGATGGTTGGCTGACCTCAGCGGAGAGATAAGTGTGAGAGATCAGTGTCAGAAGCTGATGAGGCTCGGAGCAGATGGCCACCTCAGTCACTGTCGTACGCTTGCCTCGGGGAGGCTGAGTCACACAAAGCAATATGCTGTAATTGTTGAGACCTTCTGCGCATCAGCCAAGATTTCACCAGCACGGAGAGGACTGCGGGTCTGCGCTTGATTTAACTCCCCTGTAGCTGAGTGTCTGGATCAGTACATCCTCTCTCTCTCTCTCTCTCTCTCGCACACACACGCACGTGCACGAACACACACGTGGACTGGATGTTTCACATTTGTCCTTCTGCAGATGCACCGTCAAGACGGATCTAATTTAACATTAAAGACAAAGCTGACTTGGAAAAGTATGAACATTTTTTGCTCGGGACTCAGCGTTGCCTTCGGTTTTTTGTAGGTGCACAGAAAGCAACGTCGGGACAGCAGGCGGCATGAAGTGGAAGGCTCTGGCCTTGCGCTTTAAAGCCTTAAGGTTGAATCCCACTCCTGATGTAGTATCCTTCACCCAAGTACTTACCCTGGTTCAATACAGTAAGAGTACCCTGGTGTATAAATCGGAAAATCCCCGAAACATCAGTTAAGCCAGTTTGGACAAAAAAGTGTTAACTAAGTACACTGAATGCTTCACTATTATTAACCAGCTTGTATGGGATGTCAGCCCATTACAAAGCAGCCACACACAAGCCCACTATGGGCTGTTTAGAGTCACAGATTAACCTGAAAAATTTGTCTTTAGGCTGTGGGGGGAAACCCATATACTTTGACACAGAGGGAAGATGCAAACTCCACACAGACTGAGCTAGGCTCAAACTCGTGCCGACACAGTGCTGCCTGCCACACCCTTTCATCGCTCATGCCAGCCAAATGCAGTTTAGTAACTTATAAAGTTTGAATGATGCGTTACGTTCAAAGTTCAAGGTTCACTTTATTGCCGCTGTGCTGTGGATTATTTATTACCGGGGGAGACAGATGCGCAAGAGAATGAAAAATAGACTCTCCGGGACTATGGACAACATAACAACCTATGACTATAGAGACAACTTGAGACAGAATGTAGATGAATGGGTAAATAGATAAAATGTTGAATAGATAATAAACAATAATGCTTACAGAAGAAAAGAGGATTGGCTGAAACCAAAAGTCAGTAGTGATAAGCATGCACAAGAATGACATAACTTTAAATTCTTATGCTCAGGAACAGTCCAGCTTTGGTCCCAAAAATGTAGGTTTCACATTCAAAGAAGTACAACCAACCACTGTCACAGTTTCCAAGGCACAGGAGGAATGCAAGAAGAAATTTGTCGTTGCCTTTGTGTGGATGGTTTGAGGACAAAACCAGTGCGAAATTGAGGAGAAACATCCGAAACTTGACTCGAACTCCAAAAACATCAGTAAAACAAGTTATAACACTGAGCCCACAGTTTAATATGTCATCAGCAATAAAAACAGGCAGAACAGCGGCACAGCAAGTAGCACAAGTGCTTCACAGCTCCAAACCTATAAATCTGAGTTAATAAACATAAAACGTCAGTTTGGACAAAAGCACCAACTAAATAGTTGAATATAATTGTTTAAAACATACATGCTGACTATTGTATGTCATAATCCTTTTAAACTGTTCTTAGGTTGTCTGCTAGTAATATATTAGTATGTTTTTAATTTTTCTGTCTACAAATGTAAACTTTTTGTTTTTATTATAGTCTGAATTTAGGTGGTAGTTAGTGAGTCAGATGTGCTGTGCTCCTCTAAAAAAGGTCCTTATGATTGTATTGTCTTTTGAGTTTGTAGGATTTAAAAGGGCAATGGGTTGCTACCCATTGTTCACTTTCCCAGGAGGAGATGCAAAAGGCCAGCGTGCTGTGTACGTTTTGGATGCCCTTTCTTTCTCGGGAGTCTTCTGGCAATTTCTGTTCTGTTGTACAATAAGACACAAAGACAACAAGCGTGTATACTAAACTAAGTTACAGCACAATAATACATTTTCATTTCTGTTAAAAATTCATTGTATTATAGTTCAGCCACGCAACAGATGGTCAAAACAAATTAAACTGAGTTTGTGCTCTCTGGGGTTCAGTTCTGACCGCTTTTACCGCTCTTACGGTCAGGTTTGTTTTTCAACAGCCGAAACCACGGTGCGCCGCACAGTAAACTGGAGGACTG
The DNA here is from genome assembly GCA_018136845.1 of Heterotis niloticus. NCBI lineage: Eukaryota > Metazoa > Chordata > Actinopteri > Osteoglossiformes > Osteoglossidae > Heterotis > Heterotis niloticus. Next base: position 20,229,806 of record CM030904.1, on the reverse strand, counting down.
TGTCAGGTTTCGTGGCCTCTGTCACCATGTCTTGTATTTCCATGGAGGATTAAACTGGTCAAAAGCAGATGGACAAGCAAGTTACAGCAAATAAGGGTCACCAGGCACTGCAATACATTTTTAGCTGCATTATGAGGTGGGATGTCGAAGCTCAGGTAGAAAATCCTTATGAACATTCCGAGGGCACTAGATCTAGGCAAATCTGAAGTTAACTTCACCATCCTTTCTGAAGGTTTCTTGTGTTCAAGGTGTACAATACTGGAAAGGCCTTCGCTCAATAGATGGTCTTGGTCCAGCTCTTTAAAACAAGGAACAGATGTCTGTCTGGGTTTTTCTGAAGCTTTTGTAACCATGGTAGTGCAAATATCCAAAAGTAAAATGGTAAATATGTGACAAAGTACAGTCTGTAATCATCTCCTCTGCTGACTTCCACCCTGGCCGCTCCGATAAGCTAGAGAAACATGGTCTGAGCCTCAGGATGAGACAAAGTGGGAAGTTTCAGACAGTGATGTAATGTGTTTTTGAAAGGGTTCGTACACAAAAAGGAGTTCATAGCGCCTGCAGCATCTTGGGGTCACTATGACGTTTGTGGGAAACGCAATTTTTCGAGCGCTTCTTCTGCTCTGACGTCTTACTTTTTGTCCCGCATCTTCTCTTCCACCTCAGCTCTTTTCACAGATTACCACTTGGTGTGCACAGTACATAAAACACATTTCAGTGGAATCACAGTGAAATGCATAGAGTCCTTTCTTAAAAATAAACAGCTGTGGAGACTCTCGGTTTCAATTACTGTATAACTGTATGTCATGGGTTCAAAAGCATCGTCCAAAGCAAGTATATAAGGATTTTCCTTAGCTAGAGATCAACAAATTCAATGTTTACCTGTTCATATTTTAATCACAGCAATTTGGGAAGAGTTTTTCATTTCAGCCTCAGCCTCGATGAGAAGAGAATGGAGATTTAGAAGTCCATTGTGATGTTCGTTCTATAGCAAAGTCCTCATGGATTGTTCTGTTTTACTGTGAAACCCCAGGTAGCCCAGGTAGATGAAAATTACCTTTCCATTTTAAAGCTTTGCCTGCGACTTGCTTTTGCACAGAATGGTTTAACTAACATTTATAGTGAATGTCCATGAGGCGAAGGGCAGCAAGGGAGCTGCAAACAAACTGATCTGCTGAGCTGCAGACGTCTAACTAAAATTGGAGCACGGGAGCCAGTGGGACCATTTCTCCCTCCTCCTCTCCAAACCCCCTCATGAAATGAGTCTAATAGCTAACAGAGTTGACCATCCAGACCCCACTTTCTGCTTCTTTCATGTGATCGTCTAGGAGCGAAGCCCAGGACTTATGGCATCATCTGGAAAATGTGCGCATAGCCAATTTAGTTAGGAAGATAAATGAAAGGCTGTCCCAGGAGTCACGCGTGTTCATGTGAAGCCGTGGGACATGGCGGCAGAGTGGGCAGTGCTGATCCTCACACAGCTCCTAGGCAGTGGGTTTGGCTGTGGGCTTCAATCTGGCTTATGCTGAATGGAGTTCATGTGGCTTTGCTTAAGGTGGTTTGGCGGAAGGACATGTTTTCCCTGTGCAATGGTGACTCTAAATGTGTGTGTGTGTGTGTGTGTGTGTGTGTGTGTGTGTGTGTGTGTGTGTGTGTGAGAGAGACTGAATGATGGCTACAAGAAATATTCAAAACGGCCAGTTAAGTATATAGATTTGTAACCTAAGCCTTGCTAGTACAAGCACTACTAGCCACAACCATTTCAGAACCCCTAAGCAAGGGAGTTGCCCTGAATTTCTAGAGGTTAAAACTGAGCACTGAGCTGAATGCCATCAGCTGGTAAGTTTAGCAGCAAATGAATCATTTTGGGATGTGGTGAATGCTTTGGGACGTTTGTTCAACACATCACTTCCAGCGCATTTGTCTAAGGAGAATATGAAGACTTATTTCATGCAATGAAGGACAGACATGCAACACCACCCTGAGCCAAAATGTATGGGACAGCACAATGCTGGAGATAAGAAGATAAACAACGCTCCACGTTTCCATTCTCACATCACCTTAGTTATGCAGCAAAAGCCCACAGCTGAGATACAAGCTAGTGAACCAACGTCCTAGAACTTTAACCCAACATAAGCTGGTCGCAGGGCGCGAGTCCTGATGCATGTCTGAGGGGAAGCTTTGGGGATTTTTGGGGGAGGATACGCTGCTTTTCTTAAATCTGTGTAACCAGTGTCTTACTAGTTTAGCCTCAAATTCAATCGAGTAGATTAGCAATAGAAAGAACTCTTGTGTAGAAAATGAGATTGAGAAAAAAATGATGAAAATAAAAATAAGTGCAGTTCAGTTTCTGGCTTTATTCCTGGTGAGCATATTGGTACAAAATAAATAAACCGTTTTCGAAGGTTAAATGGGTTATGTTGTTTTAAGATAACAATTTGCTATATGATAAACTTTGTAGTTTCATAAAATGTTTCTTTGTTATACTTCTCCATATTTATAAAGCTCAATATCTGTTTGTTCTTCATGACCCACAATAACTCAAGTTTTCCTCTTTGGATGCTTTATGCTGAAGTTGATGTCTCGCCTGCGATTGCGCTGTGTGCTCTTTTCTTTTGTATGATTCTTACATTTTATTGCTTGGTGAATATAAATTGAAGTGTATGTGGATAAGAGATAAACTTAAGCATAAATTCACTCACCACCAAGTCACTCTGTGAACCCAGCATGCCCTGGCATGTTGCAGGGACATGTCATTTATTTTTCTGTTGGTCTGTTGGTCTGATTCATAACAGACAGCAAGGTACACGCATGCACGCACACACACACACACACACACACACACACACACACACAAACACATTAATAAAGTGTGCCAAACAAAAAGAGTTTCTCAGCTCAAACACTGGCTATCTAATTGTATCGGCATGTTCTCCAGTAGAAGTTTTTCCAGTTCCTGAGAAGACAGCCTTTCAGATTCGGGGTAACAAAGAATGGAGCAGTGAATGATTTGCACCATACACATAAGCGCTTGCCAGTAGCTATTCGGTGCACCAACCGTGTCTCAACTTAACATTTCCTGTCCCGCCATTGTTTTCCATCCTCTTCCTTCCTCCCCAGCCTGGGGCTTGTTTTACCCCAGGCACAGCTGGCCATGAAGCGATGGTTCAGAAGTTGCATAAATTTGACAGCATAGATAATTGCTGCCCGAGCCTTCATCTGGATACGATTGTGTCGGACGGCTCTGGTGGCAAAGCAGCGATGCGGCACGAGGTCATTCCTCCCTTGCTGCCAGGCAACGGTTTAATATGGGGTCCCGTCTCCCGCACCGGCACTGTGAAATCATTCAGAATGACTTTGAGAAAATGACATTTCGTGTTTTCTTTCTCTTCTGTCATGAATGTGGTATGGAATGCGATGCTTGAGCGGGACTTGTTTATGTTAATGTTTTCCAGACAGTGAAGAAAGTGTGGCTAATCTTACCGTTTTGCTTAGTAAAAAGGGGCTAAAAAAGGAACCGTCTAATCCGCTCTAAATCCTCCACAACTACAAACTGACAGTTGCTAACTGTGAACGTACAAATGTTTTAATATTATATTTTGTGGCGAATTAGCATTGTTTGTTGGATTTAATCTTTGGCAAACTTTAAATGACCCTCTGCCTTTATAGCAGCGTATTTACTGCTCCTAGGCTACACCAGACCTATTATTGCCAGCAGTTACAGTTATGTGCAAAACTGTCAATAAATATCCTGTAGAAAATATAAAGTCAAGTCAGGGTTGGTGGTGATGAGAGAAAAAAAAAAAAAAAAAAAAAACTCAACATTCCCAACCATTTTTAGGGGCCCTTTGAGGATTTCTTTAGCTCACAAATCACTATGTTAGATGATCAACTACAGTTACTTAACAGTTTATACCAGAAGATACTCATATTTTATCAGCTGAGGGTAAGTAATAAATTGGAGCACTTGAGCAGAAATGAGATTTGAACCATGAACCTTTAGACTGTAAAACAACAGCCTCTACAAAATCACTTCATACAGCGTTTTCAGGACGAATCACACTGGTCATGCATTTGGAAGGATGGCTGTGTACTGCCTACTGGGGCTTGGAGTCTGGTTGACGGCTTGATCTTGCCTTTGAGTGAGGTTGTTGAGCCCCCTTCCCCCCAAAAAAGAAAACATGTTGGACTCCAAGCCTGTGGAATGACACGTTTTGCAGATCAAATACAGTCAGTGTGTGCTTGGATGGGATTGCAAGCAAACTGTCAGATGCACGTTGAAGCATGAACACAGCATATACTGAAGGAAGCACAAATTCAAATGCATGTGGAAAATTATGATGTAACCAGGTATTCTTTAGTTTGACTTGAGCACTTTTGGTGACGCAGAGCTGCGTGGTGGATATCGAATATCCCAGGCAAACTATATTCAGTTCTTAACCATATGAGCAGAGCATGAATGGATGGACCTTACACTTAGGACAATGCAGTAGTAGTGAATATTGAATTGGTAAATTAAGAGAATGGGAGGAATAGTCTGGGATGCGAATGTGGCAGAGCCACTAAGGAGAGTGAAGTAGGAACCAGAGTGCAAATGCAGCAAAGGAACTGCACTAGAAAAGACAAAGCTGCAGTAAAGAGGAGGTCGGCAGCAAAAATGCAAAACGACGCTGTCCAGAATCGGAAAAACAAAGCCCATCTGAATCACTTCAGGGCATGTCGTGTTCAAGAAAGGATCGGTTGGGGATCAGCGGTGGAGAAGTCATGCCGAGATACTACGGTTGCACCACAACACAATTTACTAACAGGAAACAAAAGCCCCACTGTCTGTGCTTAATAAACAACCAAAGAGACTGTATGTAAACAAAATGAAGCACACACATTTTGAACAGCCGACATGCAAACTGAAACCCAAATCACTCAAATACTACAAAACTGAGCAGTGTGGCGCTGAGCTCGCCATCAAGCACCCCAGTCAAGAGAAATGTCAGTATCTTCTCCAAGTTAAAATGGTCTTACATGGCTGCATATGTCGCTTGGGCCCGTGAAACAAACCCATGTCGGGCAGGCAAACCTATAGACAGGTTGCTGTTTGCCCCACCACCAGGGGTGGCTGAAGAGAAAACAAAACAACACGGTCTGCACTCTGAGAGCCACCGGCTCGACAGGGCACATCAACATGAGATAGCCGGCAGCAACGACATAGAGAGCAGTGGGCCACCAACAGATGTGAGGAAGATGTAAGAAATGAAACTGGAGTGCAGCACCAGGAATAGCAACAGAGCTGGTGGCAAAGTACAGGTGGATGCAACACCGAGAGCGGCGAATGACTGTAGGCAGGATGCACAAGAACGTGGTTGAAAGTCTGCTCGACAGGGGGTGTGGGCGGATAACATCAATGACATCGGCAAGTGGGTGCCACCGGAGGCCGAGACAGATGGAAGGTACACAAAGGAAGCAGGGGCGGTGCCACATGCAACAGAGATTTGTTTTGAAAACAGCAGACGGGAGTAAGCGGGTGCTTATATGCATGTGGGTGTGACTGACAGCTGGGTGCAGCCAGGGGTTTGGTTTTACACATCCCTCTCGAAATTATGCTCTATAAAAAAACTTCACTATAGATAATATTGTTTATACACGTTTTCCCTCAATCTGTCATTCTACAGTATTGGCCTACTTAGTGTTGACTTCAATTCAAGGATATGAAAGTTTTTATTAACTGCGAACTGATTTCCATGGCGCTGAAAGTTCCAGAAAGTGGAAAGGTAAATGATAATAACACAGTATAAGTGGTGCGTTCAGTAAACAAGTGTTGTTATGGCTGTTTAATAGTTGTATACCATAGACCGGCCATCAAAGTCCAGTGGAAAGGTGGAAAAGAGAAACATAATATTAAAATATGTTACCTGACTTTATTTCTGCAATATTGGTAAAGCCTCCATTGCTGTGTGTGTGTGTCATGTATAAACCGTATTCACAAGTTTGGGTCCTTCCTCCAACACAACCTTCATCACCCCTCCGTGGTGTGTGTGTGTGTGTGTGTGTGTGTGTGTGTGTGTGTCTCCTCATCCAAAAAAATTAGCTGGAAACTGCCTGTAGATCCACATCAATAATGTGTGTAGGGACATGTTTTACTGTGCAAACACCTCACTTAGGGTGAAAAGCACCTGTGTGCTAGATCTGTGACAAACAAAGCTGGGCCAAAAAGAACAAACCAACAGACTAAGACAACTTTATAGATAAGGAGATGTGTTGACCTGAGTCAGTTCTGAAATGGAAGCGTAAACATGTTGGTCCAAACTGCTAGGAAGGAAAAGCAAATGTTATTAATATTTTTTTCATTTATACAATCAGATTTAAGCCCTTAAGGAAGATCATTGACAAGCTATTGCGAGCCTGTAATGTAAAACCATCTTGGGAATTTAGGATGCCAACCTTCACAGACGACTTACAGTCTCAACCTTGACTCCCCTACCCCACATCTTTTTCCTGTTCTTACCCTGTATTATAATAAGGAAATGGAACACCAGTGGGCTAGGTTAGGACAGCTCCCGGTGCTGGACCGCCTAGGCATGTGGAGCTGTCCCGAGTGCCACCTCTGGCTCTCCTCGCTCCAAGTCACAGGCGCGGACTCCTCCAAGCCTTCCCAGCTCATAGCCAGATTGCCCTAGAGCTTCTCCTGGGGTGAGAGCGCTGCAGCGGATGTTGCTCACCAGGGGCCCTTCCTTGGGCAAGTGCTGGGCCTCTGGAAAACAGCGAAAGTCTCTAGCCGGCGGCTTCTTGGGATCTTTCCAGTTGGCTTCTTGGAAGGCCCATTGGTTTCACCTCTCCCGCCTGCAAATTCCTGCTTCGTAATTTGCACAACGCACCCAGTTGCCCTACTGGCATTTTTTGACACTGTCGTACCTGCTGAGAATCTCTGACAGAAATCCAGTTTTGGAACAGTGCTGTTTCAGGCCCATTTATGAAATACTAATATCTTCCACCTGTAAGGTCAATATTCATTATGGATAGACTTATTGTATATGTTCATTTGTCATGTTAAATGAATTATATTTCCACATGCACAATAACTAGCTTCTTATGTTAAAATTAATAAATATGATCTTCTAAAATAAAACACAGGTTTTCCAGTTGTTTGTGAATTCTGGTGCTGAGTGATTGCTCCCAGCTGCTGGAGGTGGGACAGCGGTTAACGCACCAGTACCGGAGCCAAGCTGGGGATCTCTGAAAAGTAGACGCTCACTACCTGCTGTTTTCAGGTCACGGGGATCCATGAGCATCACCAGGCTGCGATCTCTGCCAGGCAGCACAGCGATTTTCGGTCGATTGGACTGCACTTGGGACAACAGTCTGCACCAGAAATCATGGTTCTTTCCTCTGAAAACCATTTGTGTGGAGGTGCAGCATGTTGTGAAGGAGTTTTATCTCCACCCAAAATGTCTGTATGCCGCAGCTGGAGTATTGTGAAGAAGTGTTCTGGACAAGTGGGAGCCCTCAGACAAAACTTATGTAAGAGGATCTTAAAATGACATTTGATTCATTGTGAGTTTCTCCAGAATTATGACATATAAGTTTAACGTCGTGATTATTATTTTCAGTATTGTTTTTGGTGTTCGTATGTACATAGCAACGTCCTGGGAGAGGAAAAACACAACTGTTTACACAAAAAATAAGTAACTGGCCTAGCTGGAGGCTGAAAAAATGTTAAAAATAAATCGATGATGTATTCAGCTTGCATTTTACCAGTAAGCCTACCTACGTCCTGCACTCATTTATGATTTCAAGCTTTGACTGAAAAAAACACAGTGACAAACAATGGAAATGCGATTCTTTTCAACGGTGGAGGAATGAGGAACTCTGGCGTCAGAGACCCTTCAGGGTTGACTGTGATTGAGATTGAGGGCAGCAAACTGATGTTGTGCTGACATCCAGTTTCAGGGACACCAGGATTCCTCTTATCCATGGCGTATATGGCGTGTCCAACTGGAAGGAGGCTCCGGGGTTTGACCCATGGCATCCTGAAGGGCTCATATCTCTCATTTGGCCTGGAAATGCCTGTAGGCCCCTGAGGAGGAGATGTTTGTTACTAAAGGGAAGCAGAAGTATGGCCTGCGTGACCCGGACTGTTGCTACTGCAGCCCCGGTTTCTTTACACCAAAAGATGGATATGCTGCATGCTATTGTCATTTTTGTTTTGCAGTCATTATTTCACTATCAATCTTTCCTTTTTTCTCAAAGTCGCAAATTCTACTTAATTATGTGTCTTGATGTTTTTCAGAGTTTTACAAACAGCGCCCTTTCTGCAGCTTGAACTTGTAGGCTTCTACCCGGGTTCCACGAGCATTACGCTACCTGCGGCGGATGTTTATAAACTTGATAACACGAACGGTGACCCCTGGGAAGACCAAACCGCTATTGCTTCGGTGAAGATAAAGGGCCCCAAATGACTGCAGTATTGTTTCTCTCCGAGCTTCTGATCCGCTCCCTACGTAGTGACTGACGTGACCTCGAATGACTGGATTTGGCAGGAAGCAACGGTTTACAACTTACAAAGCTCTCTGAAGATGAAGTGTTGTTATTGGAGGCCCGGGATGGCAGAACTTGGTCACGCTGTTTATCGGCGGGGGGGAAGGTGCTTGACAGTCCAATATGAATCAGTTTCAATTAATAGGACTGCCGGCACTTGAGTCAGGGTGTTTATTCCAGTCGTGTGGCATGCTTAATGGATAGCAGTTTTCCAAGACTGTAATCTAAACTGTTGAAGATGCTGAATGGAGGCTGTCTATCCTTTGGAGAGACATAGAGCCAGCCTGTCACACAAGGGCCTTTAACTACAGTCAAGCAATCATTGCCCTTTGCATTCCTGTGGTAGGAAACATACATGCATGAACGCCTCCTTGGGTACCAATGTTTGCATTTTTGCATCTGGAGGGAATCACTTCAAACAGATACTCTTATTATTGCATCTATGAGTCTTCGTGTGTTGTGAAATGCACATTTGAAGAAAAGTGGATAATGAAGGATTGTTTTCCTTTTTAGTATTAATTCTGGAAATGAAGGCGGCGCATGTTGAATCACGGTTACCATGGCGATGCTTTGCCTCATCTCCCTGTGGGTCTCCACCTCTCAGCGCACAGCATCCGTGTGCTTCCCCTCGCAGTCTTTGGGTGGCAGTGCAGCTGCCTGTCCCCGGCTCCTTCTTGCGCTATATAAACGGGAGGGAAGCCGCAGAGCCAGGGTGGCTCCTGCGCACACTGGGGTAAGATTCCAGATCCCTCTCCTCGCCACCGCTCCCTCTCTCTCTGCCACATCTTCTTCTCAACCTCCCTCTTTCAACAGCTGTCAAAAATTAAGGTTAATCTCCACTAATACATTTCAAACAAGTTTATACATTTGCACATAAGATTTTAGTCTAAATCTTTCCCTCCTGAAATACTTCACACAATACAGACATGTGTCCGGTTATCTGCGACGTGTGAGACTTACTGCTGCTTTACTAAGTTTACGCTTTTGTTGCATGCATCACTTACACATGGTTGAACATTTTTGTTGTTAAATTATACTGTAGGCAGGACAAAATTAACATTTGAATGTGGCACTTTATTTATAACAGCATTGCAATGAAATAAACTCGCAGACTTCTTTTATGCAGTAACAGAAATCCTCATAAGGAACCCTTGCTTATGGAATAATTCAGCTGCAAAGCAACAGGCTAAACACCTGTGCCACAAGATGCTTAACTATAACATGCAAATACATATGAATATTTGTTAAAAGTATGTAATGCTAAGAGGGCAAGAAGTCGGCGCCAACATGAAGATTAACAGCCGCATGCATGAGGACTTTGCTGAACTTCCGTGGGAGAGAATTATTTTATTGGATTATACAACGTGAAGAGCTGTGGATAATCTGTGCAGATTCCAGCTCATAATGTAACTTAAGATTTACAAACGGATCATTCTTTTTCATTTAAAATGGACCTTTTGTAATGAATTTATTTTTCCACAGAACAGTTATTCATCGGCTATTATATAAGCAATCCCAAGGTATCGTACCGTATATACATGCTTAAGTAGTAATGTACTGTGGTTAACTGCATATGAATATGCAGACATTTCAAATATTTCTTTTTGTTTTGCATTCGTTTTTGGAAAACCTGGTGTTTACTGACAGATTTTAATAATGGTTTAAGAAAATACAATGAAAAGTATTGCTTCCCACCTGTTCTGTCTCACTACCGATAGGCACTCAGACTATAGTTCATGCGGAGGTCAGATGTCACCCTGGAGTACAAGGATGATTTGTTGCCCTGTGGTGACTTTCTTCATTGTCCTGGAAGTCATGGAAGGCATCTTGGCTCAAGGTGTGTCCCAGTGTCTCATGCTAGATGTTTCAATGTCTCTTTGGGACTCTTCTCCCACCTCTTTGCCTCCCTAGAAGTATCACTAACAAATGTGAATGCTTCCCAAGAAAAAGTGCTTGAGAGTCAAAAAAACCTCTTGAATGTGACAGTTAACGTGTCTTTGCTTTTATTGCTGTATTACATACAGTATATGATGGATCTGGGAACAAACCTGCTGTTAAACACCCTAAATATAACAGAATTAAGCATAAATATAAATGAACAACAATCCATTCATTTTTATAATACTGCCAGCAGTCATCCAAGCGGTCAAAATGGTTGAAACATCCTTTATCTCTTCTTGCTAAGTGTTAAAGTACAATTCTTATTCAAGGGTGTGTGTGGGGGTGGGGGTTGTGTAGGATGACACTGCTGGAGCAGCACTGTTACATAAGTATGTGTTCTGGTTACCGGATTCTTTGGGGGTCCAGGGCATTGAAGCATTCTGGTCCAAGCTGTAACTCGTGCTTAATGCTGGAACTGCACAGATGTTTACCAATAGACAGTGCTGTTTGTAATCTAACTGAAAAATGGAGGGGAAACACATTTAAAAGGGAGCTAACCGCTCACAGCTGAGAAGAGCACTCTCTGGAGTAAGACGTTTCCTAACTGCGGTGTTGGAGTTATTTGTTAGCACTGCCATTAGGTTCCAATTTAGTGATGATAAATGCATTTAGGCCACAATTAGGGTTGGCCATGGAAAATGTTATTATGCAACGGACAAATTTGTTTTACTTGAAAACATCTGAGACCATTTCGGTGCAGGAGAGTGAATTATGATGCGATCCTGACAGTAGTAACTGGTTATGCACAGTTAGCATAGAACGACGCCCTTGCCATTCACAGGACATAATGAAGACATAAATGGGGTATGCGTTTCTTTTTTAATAAACAGGGATTTTTGTAAAGTGATACACATCTGTCTGTATGATAAACAGATGCTGGGCGACAGAGAACAGTGCTAAGGACTTCCAAAGACAAGACCCCTCCACTTTATAAGCCGGGAGGTAAATCGCTTTTCCTCAGGATGATCAAACCTCTTAAACTGGGTATTGCCTGAAACCACTAACACCCACATATTGTGTGTTTTAGCATATTTTTTTAATAAATGTTGTGCATTTGTTTGACAGAGTAAAAGGTAATAAGTCCCTGTAAAAATGTCGTCTTAAAGATTTTTGAATATCCTTACGTAGAGGTTCCAACTTTAAATTTGCATAGCATTCTTCTTACCAAGGTGAAACACTGTTAAAAGTAATTTTCTAAGTACACAAGGCTCTTCTACAGTATATAAAAATCTAAAACTTCAGTTTCCGTTTGTTGTCATTGTTACTGATGTATTCTGTCAATGACCGGATGGTTTTTCCCTGTCTACACCCAGAACAGTCTGAGTGGACCACTTGGTTCAATGTGGACCATCCTGGAGGAAAGGGTGACTATGAGCAGCTGGACGCCATTCGCTTCTACTATGCCAATCGTGTGTGCGAATCACCCATTGCCCTGCAGGCCCGCACCACCACCTGGGTCCCAGCAAGCAACACTGGGGAGGTTGTGCACTCTGACCCAGCCAAGGGTTTCTGGTGTGCCAACGCCGAGCAGCCAGCCGGCCGCAATTGTTCCAACTATGCTGTTCGCTTCCTGTGCCCCAAAGGTCAGCCCAATGCCGAGCCTTTTAGAATTCCTGAATTTTTAGACTTAATTTCACTTCTGCCCTCAAGGACTAAGTGTACACGTTTACAAAATGTTTTATTCAGTGCTGTTTTCTGCTGTTTTCTACAAACAGGCAGTTATGTTTCTTTTCAGGTGGCAATATTCTTTACTTACGTATAAACTGGCGAGACTGTACAGAGTGGGGAGTTGTTACCATTTCAGGATAAATCTAAAAAGCCTGATGTCACCATTTTTTCAAGGAATCCTTGGATCTGTAGTTCAAAGAGCCTGGGGCCTGTGGTCAGACTGGAGCCAGTGCCCTGCTCCATGTGGCCAGATGGCGGTTCAGGCGCGGTCCAGGAACTGTAATTCGCACTCCCGGCACTGGGAGCAGCACTGTGCTGGACCAGCAGTGGAGAGCAGAGTGTGCAAGGGACCTGCGTGTCAGGGTAAACTATAAAGCTATTTGTGTTAAACTTTATGCTCTGACCATAACCCCAACCTTTATACAGTAGCAAATATAGATAAATTACATTTGTTGAATTATTGGGAAAATGCTGTAGATTCACAGAAGTCGAGACTGAATAACTCAATGAACGACTGGAGGACCTCATGTTCATGATGCCTTAATGCTCTGCGTTTTGCTGCTACAGAGTGTGCCCTGCATTGTGTGATGGGCAAAGTGAATGCAGAATGCAGCACCTGTCACTGTGAGGACCACCTCATTCTGGGCTCTGTTCTCAGCGCTGGGGGGCTCCCTGCTCCCGGGGCTGTTCTTCATCGAGCTGGAAACACCCAGGAACTTCTTGCTGTCACTGACCACAATGGCCACTTCCGCCTCCTGGGCATCTGCCCCGATGGCAACACCACCCTTGTGGTTCAGCTGCAGAGGCACCTGCCGCTCAACTTTGTTGTGCCCCTCAGTGCGGCACGCACTTCAGTCCTCCACCTCACACTGAAGAGACAAGGTAACGGGTCCGTAGCTATCACGATGATCATGATCTTCAAGCATGAGCTGTGTAGAGATTAAAAAAAACGCAAAGTTCAGGTAATGCCATGTTTAATCGCAATTGAATTATGATTTTTTTTTTATATATATTCACGCACATGAAAGGGTGACTATACACCATCACAACTCGGTCCCGCCTTTCCACAGAAGTGTACTGTAGAACTGAACTGAAAGTGCATTCGGAACTCCAGATTCTAGGCAGGTCTCCAAACACTTCCATCGCTCCTGATCTTCTAACCGCCTCATAACATTGCATCACAGCATCCATCATAATCGCCTTTGTATTTTCTATCATGTCTGTAGGCAGCTGCTAATATAATGCACGCTGACATAAACAGTGGTGTTGGGCAAAGTAACCGTGCATCCGAAGTTCCCTCTCGTCCGCTCAGAGTTGTTTGGTGTTTTCGAGAAAAGCTTCTGCTGAATTAATGGATGCAAGTGTAGAATGTAAACGTGAACTTTTCGTCAGTCTTCAGATGATAATGACTTGTGTCCCTCAGAGAACCTTCACATGCTAAGCCATCCTGAAGACAAAGCCAGGAGAGTTGGCCAGATGGCTGCCTTCTGCTGCAAGGTATCGGGGAAGCCAGGACCTAATCAATACCAGTGGTGAGTCCACATCTATGGAAAGACTTTAGGAGATCTAAGAAACAATAGCAATATTTACAAAACACATTATTCCATTGCTGTCAAGATGTGCATGTGAATCCACTGGTCATTGTTTTATTCAGCGCTAAACTTTTTTTTGATAATCGCAAGAAGCATTTATCTGGAAAGGAACAATTTGGAAAAACTGGATGAAATCTTGTTTATGCTTTTAGCTTAAGCTGTTCCTCAGAGTGATCTGGAGGGTTCAGACTGCGAAGCTGATCGCAATTTGCTGTCTACTTGTGCAGCTGGGCATTTTTATTGAAGCTATTTGGGCTAAAATGCTTTGCTCGAGTATAGAGCAGCCTGTATCCACAGACAGGCCTTCGCTTACAGAGGGGAAGTCATGGCGAGCAAGCATTAAACCTGAGTTAAAAACGCCAACAAGTGTATTGCAGTTGACCCTCCTATATTGCGGGGGTTAGGGGCTGAGCCCCCTTCGTAATGTGGAAAACCGTGTAAAATTTTTTGCCCCCCTAAGCGAGCAAAGCGAGCGTGCGAGTGTAGCGCAGCAAAGCGATCATCTCCAGCTGGGGGGTTCGGGGGGGGCGGTGTGAGAATAAAAAATGAGAAAATATATGAGAATAAAAAATATGAAAATATGAACAAATATGAAAATGAATTTCACAGCAAACATATTTCATGCATTTATGACTTACTAAACTTTTTAACTTTTTCTTTACTTTTTTGTCTGCTGTGTGTGTCGCCTGCAGTGCTATGCGTTTTCCTGCACAAGGCCGCAAAGCTCCCGGAAAATTCCCATTCAACTGTTTTTTACCTACCTACGAAAAATTGAAGCCGTGTTTTTACTGTACTTACTGCAGATGAAACAGAAGTGAAGTTGTAAGGGGTATGGGCTATATAATTCAAAGGATGCCACTCTTAGAATAAGAAAATCTACTGTAGTACTCTTGGGGAAAAATAGCTGTAGTGTCAGCTGTATTGGTATATAGTCAGTTAGGTTATAGCAGCTAAACCTGAGCACTGCCCCACCAACCCCAAATTTAAATAACAGCTGAGATTTTCCCAATTTTTCTTCCAGGTTTCACAATGGCACCCTGCTGGACAATGCGGAGCTGCAGTACGACAGCACCTTGGTGCTGAGGAACATTCGCTTCGACCAAGCAGGCGACTACTACTGCAGGGCAAGCAACAAAGCTGGGGCCATCAAGTCTAAACCTGCCAAACTTAAAGTCATAGGTGAGTTCTTATTTCAGGGCTGCCAGCTATACAGAAATTTGAAACGTATTTTTATTTCATTTGACAAATGCTTGGAAGTAAGTTGTTAACTAATGCAGCCATTTTCATGAGCTAAAAATAAAGGTATCTTTGTGTACTCACATCTCATCATGAAAATAAGAGGGTAAGTCCAAAGTATTTGCAAATTTTTACACTATTAACTGCAGCGGAAGTTGGGGACACCCCTTTTAAGGTCTGAAACATCCAATTTTTGTACATACAGCAAAATAACATTCTAGGTTACTGATACACTGTCCTTAAACAATTTGCTCTTGAGAAACTATTCCTAAGTCATAATTCAGACACATGAAGCCCATTAACTTCAATTGTGAGTAAGAGGTCTGATAACCGAAGGTATGAGAATGTCCGAACAAAATCATTACTTCAGCACGCAATGTTTGACACAGCACGGCCCCGCTGTCAACCACAACAGTTCGGCACTAAACACACTGAGCCACAATGGTGCACAGCTACTTACATGCTTTTTGCCTATGTTTTTTGCTTTTTCTGTGTGATGGGAGAGCAACAGCTCTGTAGTAACTGGAGTACTGATATAAACCTGCTTTTATACGTACCCTCGCGGCCTCTTTATTTTTACTTTATTAGGGTGTTTTACTGGTACAATCTGCACATTTGTTTTGCCAAAGCAAGACAGCAAGACTAAAAAGCCTTGAGAACAAAAATACTCGGCAACAAATGAACAACAGCAGCAACACGCAGCTCATAAATCAATGATAATAACAACAATAATAATAATAATTAATATTATTAGTATCATACTTACGATAATGTGTTTGTATGCATATGTGGGCTAAATGGTTTCACACAAAAATGCAAACATTAGATGGTGCCAGTACATCACAAGCTTCCCATCATCCTTGGCTGCATGCTGTATGTGCTGTTAGTTATGTTCGATAAGTGTTTTGGTGTATTGTGCTAACTCCCTGCGTTGTTAAATGTAGTTTATTAACTGGGGATGGTTATTGTGTTTATGTATTTATAATATTTGGTGCCCACTGCCAGGATTTTGTCACATTTGTCGTCCCCCGTGCGTTTATGAATGCTTAGGGCAAAAACTAAGGGTTTATGTCTGTGCCGTGCTTTGTGATGCATCTTTTTGTATATTGCACAGAAATAATGCAAGCTGCAAAGTTTTTTTGGAATTCTTGAATATGTAACATGCAATCTATAGTCTTGTTTCTCTATTCTGTTGTAACAGGCCATGAAGAATCTTCCTGTAATGCCAAACCTCAGACTCACCTGGTCCAACTGCCACATGACTGCTTTCAAAACAAGAGCCGCCCTCTCTACTACAATGTGGGAAAATGCCCTCCTGGGGGGGCATGTGTAGGACAGCTGGACAACTTGCTTCGCTGCAAGGATTCGGAAGCATACTGCTGTGGGGTGGTGAAAACGGAGATGAGACAGATCTCTTGCCAGGGCTATCAGCTGCCAATCATTGCGGCTACCCAGTGTGGCTGCAAGAAGTGTGTAGACACAAAGGCCATTTTGCGTGGGCAGGCGGTTGCCGCTGACAATGGTGAACCTCTGAGATTTGGACATATCTTCATGAATGATGTCAGGGTTAGTCGCACAGGCTATAGAGGCACCTTCTCCATCCCGGTGCCCTTACACACTGAAAGGTTGGTCCTGACTTTTGTAGACCATATGCACAAGTTTGTGAATACCACCAAGGTGCTGGCATACAACAAAAAAGGGGGATCCGTCTACCACAAGATTAAACTATTCAGGAAGAAGGAGCCAATGACCCTGCAGTCATCAGAGGCCAATACAATCCAGCTGGGAGAGGTGCATGGTCAGGACCCCATAGCTGAGCTCCAAATCCCATCCCATGCATTCTACCAAGGGAATGGTGAGGTGTTCATGGGCAATGTGACCACCAGTGTGACTTTTTTTGACCCCAGAGATATGAAAACAGTATCAGCTGCTCAGAGTGACCTTAACTTTGTTGATGAAGAAGGAGACATAGTTCCTCTGAGAACGTATGGCATGTTCTCTGTGGACTTCCGTGATAGTGAAACTGGCAGACCTCTGAACTTGGGTAAGGTCCAGGTGTTGTTGGATTTAGCCCAGGTAAAGATGCCTGAACACATAAACGAAATGAAGTTGTGGTCTCTGAATCCCAATACTGGCCTGTGGGAGCACGAAGGGGACTTCTATGAGACAAAAATCAAAAGGAGAAAGCGGGAAGAGAGGACTTTCCTTATAGGAAACATGGAGATCAGGGAAAGAAGGCTGTTCAATATTGATGTGCCAGAGAGAAGGAGGTGTTATGTGAAGGTGAGGACCTTCCGTAGTGAGAGGTTCATGCCCAGTGAGCAGGTGGAAGGAGTGGTGGTGACACTGATCAACGCTGAACCATCACCAGGATTTTCTTCCAACCCTCGTGCCTGGGGCAGGTTTGACAGTGTGATCACCAGCGCAAATGGAGCCTGTCTACCTGGTTTCTGTGATGATCAAAGAGCTGATGCTTACTCTGCATTTGTCACAGCTACTCTGGGTGGAGAAGAGCTGGAAGCAGCAGCATCATCCACAAAATTCAAAGCCACTGGAATCCCCGAGTCCCTTCTCAGCAATCTCAACTATCGTAGGACAGATCATGATGACCCCAGACTGAAGAAAACAGCCTTCAGTATCAATGTAGTCAAGCCAAACCCCAACAGAACTGAAGAGAGCAATGGCCCTATTTATGCACTTGAACATCTCAAGGAGTGCGAGGAAGCCCCATTCAGTGCAGGGCATTTTCGCTTTTACCGAGTTGAGGGAGCTCATTATGACTACAACACGGTGCCTTTTAATGAAGATGACCCCATGAGCTGGACGGCGCACTATCTGAGCTGGTGGCCCAAGCCAATGGAGTACCGAGCTTGCTACATCAAAGTCAAGCTCAACGGTCCCCATGAAATCAATGTGCGTTCCCAAAATATGGGTGGCACCCACCCGCAGACTACTGGCAAGCTTTACGGCATTAGGGACAGCCGTAGCACCCGTGACATGAAGAAGCCAAACGTGTCGGCCGTGTGCTTGGAGTTCAAGTGTAGTGGAATGCTGTATGACCAAGACCGTGTGGATCGCACCCTTGTAAAGGTGATCCCCCAAGGCAACTGCAAACGTGACAACGTTGGGTCTTTGTTGCAGCAGTACTTGGTGAACCACCTGCCACTGGCTGTCAACAATGATACCAGTGAGTTCACCATGCTGGCACCACTGGACCCACTAGGTCACAATTATGGCATCTACACTGTCACTGACCAAGACCCCCGCACAGCTAAAGAAATTGCCCTGGGACGATGCTTCGATGGGTCCTCTGATGGCTCCTCCCGGGTTATGAAGACCAACGAGGGAGTGGCACTCACTTTTACCTGTGCACATCGAGAGGTCACCCGACAGAGCACCTTCCAAACAATTCAAAACTTTCCTCGACAGTCCCTTGTGAGGTCTATGTGGGATAGGAGGCGCAGCAGGAGGCGGTGGGTAGGGTTAGCCATTGGGCGTGCACGTGAATCTTCAAATGCAGGTCCTACACCCAGAAGTATAGGCTGAGACCTGCAGTACAGCCCACAAAGGATTCACCAAAGGCACAACAGTCCCAGATTGGGAACCTCATACAGGGTGTGACCTTCTCAAATACTGTCAAGCACTTTCTCATAACCACACAAGGCAAAATCACACAAAAGCGAGACTGAGCGGTAACCCTCAGATCTTTAATTTATTGTGTGAATTTTCACATGCAATAATCCTTTTAGCAAGGGTTAATGGCAAAAAAAAAATATTAATAATCTCTGCTCTATGTGTTCATTTACAGATTAATTTACTACTACAACTTTATATGCTATTATAATGTTATCTTGTGTATATTGGTGTTTTTCAGTATAAATGTGTATAGAAGGTGGTCTTTTATTTTCTCACATATCACCTAATCAAAGTTAAACTTTCAGAATCTTTGTATTTCTCATTCATGCAGCCAATTTCTTGCACTAGGAGTTCTATCAGCCCAGGAACATTTGCATGAAGACTGAACATCTTTCGTCTAGAATCTACAAACTTGAAAAAGAATGTGGACAGAAAGGTGGAGGAAAAAAAAAAACTTTTATGCATCTTTCAGGAACGTTTTGGTCAGCCACATGTGAAACGAAATTATGGTTTCTACTGTGAGTTCAAGGGCAGACATGTATTGGCATTAAATAATTTAAAATAATCCATATGACTGTGAAATTATAATTGTTTATTTGTTTAATTGTAAACGTCTCAATGTTCTACGTATTATGTAAAACACAAGTTGTCAGTAAGCCACTGATCCAGTGTCTCCCTGTTGGTGCTCTAGCTAAGCATGTTGAATAAGATTAAATGAATTCCATGATTCAAAGCGCTTTTGATACCAATGCGGCAAGAATTTTGTGGAGGTCTGAGAAAAGGCATTTTTTTCTGGCAGTAAATAGTAGTATTAAAAGTAGCCATAGTAATAACAGCTATAACAAAATCAAAATAATTAAAATGTTTCACTTTGTGTTCCCTTTAATATTATTGGAATATTCTGAGAGTTACACAAATTGACAAAGAAGGTGAAAAACCAAATCATTTTCAGTTCTGCCAACCTGTCCAAGTCAAGTGGTGGGTACCTTATTTTTATGTGTGTTAAAAACAATAAGTAGGGGTGAAAAATACCATTGCAATACAATACAAAAATATTTTCATTACTTATTTTCGATCTGGCTGCATAAATATTTTAAGGAAAATATTTAAGTGTAAATTTTAGAATTTTATTTATTGTTCATGAGGATTAATTTCAAGAAAGCTTGAAAATAAATTACGAAAGTATTCATTTTTTTGAATGGGAATGGTTTTATTCTAAATGTGGTTGAAAGTGTTGAAATGCATCCTTGTATTAATATGTCTTGCAAACTCTACACTTAGAGGATGAGTTGTGCAGATCACAGTTAATGGTTACTTTAAACTTCTCACTTCAAATTCTTGCTAGATTTCAGAAACTAATTTCAGAAAATTCCTTCTCACTGTATTCTACTCTAGAAATTTTCATAGCTCCATTAAAATTTCCAGCATTGTGTCAGGAGACAACTTCACTTATAGGTGTATTTGATATATGTAATGTGGCCTTTTTCCCAATTATGTTTCATATAATCTAATGCTATCACACATACTGGTTGTTCTGCATTCTCCAACATAGACTCACATATCACGTGAAGTGCTGTTCAGTCGAGATCGACTAATGGTGACTCTTTGGATAGTTGCTCTCAAATGCATTCTTCAGCAAGTTGGTTAAGACTTGACAGAGGAGGATCCATGGCTGTGGTGATCATGTCCATCCACCACATTTCGGGTCTTCCTCATTTGCGTTGAACTTCCACTTTGCCGAGCATGATATCCTTTTCCGACGACTGTTGTCTCCGCAAGATTTGGCCAAAGCAAGACAGTTGAAACTTGGTCATTTGCCAACTTTGGCTTGTTCTACTCTAACACCGATGCTTTTGTTCTCTGGGCCATCTAGAGTGTGCACAGGATGTTCACCAGCACCACAATTCAATGGTGCTGATTTTCTTCCTGCCCACCTTGTTCGCTATCCAAAACTTTGCATTCGCATGATGTGACAGAATACGATGGCTTGAACAAAGTAAATGCTTGTGCACAGAGTCATATCCCTGCTCTTGAAACTTCTGTCCAAGCCTTCCATCCTGTTCTGCCCAGAGCAATTCTTCATCGGATGTCTTGCCTGCTTGTCACCTCATTATTGATCATGATGTATACAGCATGTATATGTGAATATACAGTATGTGAATAGAATGCTGTTAACTGTCAAGATTGCTGTGTGGTCCTTCAACAACTTATTTGTACAGTCTGTAACGCTCACACTGTTCCTCATGCTGCAAAACTCATAACAGAGCATTTACAGTTACATCATATTTATATGTAAAAATGTAATACAGGAATCCTTTGTGTATCCTAATCTAATTTGTCCCTGAAAACGGGTTTGATACCAAATACAGAATGCCTATTTTCCATTATTTTTAATGAGGGGAAAAAAAAGCGCTTCTAGCCTATTCAAAAACACCTATGCAGCTATCACCACATTATTTCCGCATGAAAAATTACTTTATACACCAGTTACCTAATTATAAAACACTAAATGTTTTATAAATTTTATCTTTATCATTTATTAATTTGCATGTTATAACATACTGTATGGTACAATATGCACAGTGCAAGACATTTTTTTATTTTTGTGCCGCCACTAGTACTTAGATAAATGATAAAGATAAAATTTAGTTTCAAAATTGTTGATAATTTAAGCAAACTAGGCCGAGAGGTTTCACTGGAAACTCATGAAATGAAGTGAATGAAGCAGTCGTGTGAGGATTGCTGTGCGAATTATCCAGTTCAAATCACAGTAGATGTGATGACGCTGTGCAAACATGTTGAGAGGAAGAAATTATAGGACTCAGATCATCTTCACAACATTCCTGAACCACCGCAAATGGCACCTGGAATCTGGAGAAGCAGCGCCTCTATTTAAAGGCTCGTTCAAACTGGAGGAGAGAATCATGGTGTTTGAGAAGTAAGCTGAGAGCTTTGTCAGCTCATGCTGAGCTTTCACCTCAGCTGCTGCCCTTGTAGCCTGCCAGTACCTCTTAGGTGAATTGGGAGATCCTCCTGAGAGCATTACTTAGAAGGTCTCCTTCAGTGTAACACCTTTTTCATAGCTCCCACCATTGTGAAAGGCTCTAACTGCCCTCAGGCTCCAGCTTTTAGTAGCTGCATTCACTACTGAGGCTCTTAAACAAGGTCCTTTCAGATTCAATGTTTTCAATTTCACTCCGGTGAGTGAGAAGGTTTCTTGGATGTGACGGTGAAATGAGTCATGCACTGAGTTTCCTGCCAGTCCTTCCCAGAAAACCTACAAAGAGCATTTGGATCTCCAAGGTTTGTCTAGCTGGTGCCCTGTACATCAAAATCAACTTACCACCAAGTGCTGAAAAGTTGACAGCTTTGCTCCATGCTTCATATTAGCGTTTAAAACATACAGCATCAAGGCAGACAATACGATTACAAAGTCCATCGATGAATACACCCAAGTGTTCTGGTGCCAAGTACACTTATGAACCTTGTTGTCTTGAAACATGGCGCTATGGACAGTCTGTGACTACACATGTATTAGTAAGCGTGCAGAAAGAAAGTGAACATAAGACAAGAAACTAAAGCTATTAGCATGTCCCTTACAGGTTGCCGTACTTCACAGTTGTGGAAAGGCAGTTTTGTAAAGGAGCAATCTACTGGCGCAACAGGAGAACTTTGATTTTTTTTTTTTCACAGATGAATTTCTGGCATTGTGTTATGGCTTTACATTGTAGCGAAGCACTGATTTAGCACCCCAGGAGCTAGTATTAAAAATTTAACTGCATTGTAGCAAAATTGCATATCCCGGGGCTGCGTACTCTCAGGCTTAACTGAATAAAGTTTAATGATGAAGTCTTACTGAGTACAATGAAATAACTATTGTGTTGCAAACTGCCTTTGTGGGTTTTCCCACTACTTCTGTATTTGTGATTTTGGTGTAATAAAGAACAGATCTGTGTTGTATTGTCCACCTCAACCCTTATTCTTCCTTACCTAACATCCAGTGATTCTAGGTTAGGCTCCAGACCACCATGGCACTGAGCAGGACAAATGGTCAATGAAAATGGAAAAGTGAGTAAATAAGTTTTTGCTGATAATAGCAGCTATAAAGGATCTTCTTTTCAAAGCTTTAATATCTGGTCCTGACTCATTCAAGAGACTGTTAAAAACAATTCTGGTTCTCTAAGCTCTGCTGCATCCAGAAATCAGTGAAATGTTTTTTTATACAACATATTTCAAACAATTTATACTTTTTCTGAGCTTTTTACTTTTTTTGAACAAAGGCTTACATGCAGTGCAGTCAGCAAGGAGGATGTGGCTAGCAATGTTTTTCTCTGAAGCAAATTACCAGCAGTTAATGTGTAGACATCATCTATAAGCCACCTCTCATCTATCTATCTATCTATCTATCTATTGCACTACCCACAGGGGAAAAAAAAAAAAACCCTGTGAAGGCAGGGGTGTGTTACCTAAAATTATTCTGAATGTCCCTCAGAAAACACATTTCCCTTGAAAGAGAAGTAACAAATAAGGGATCCCTGCTTCTTCTTGAGATGATAACGCTAACTAAGTGGTACTCTCTGGGCTTTTATTTTATATATTTAGGGTGTGACTGTATTTTCCATAAATGTAAATATGATTAATTTTTTAAGCATAGAAAAAGACCCGTTAGATTTTGCTCCCAGTACTTGCTGTTATATGTGATACCCCATATCCCAGATTCAGACAGAACTGCAGTTTTTTAATACATTACTACATTTAATCCTAATGGCCTATATTTAATTCTAATCTATTATTTATCACCGCACCCCTTGGTTTGTCATCGTATATTTTTTTTCACTTTTCGCTGTTTAATATCCACGTCTGCACTTTTCTTCCGTGTTAATGAGTAACATTTTGCTGAAAAATAGTTTGGTTAACTAATGGGCTAAAAGCTTCTTCAGCACTTTTCATGGCACAATTCTGCAAATTTCACTTTCAAGCAAGTAAAGCACTTTAATGGCGGTGTAAGATATTTATTATATTACACTGTAGCGACGGGAGATAAGTAATGACAATTTAATTCAGTTTAATAATCTGTTCATATTAGTCTCTTCCTATGTGACAGAGAGCAGCAGTGTTAATATGTAGTAATTGTTAATAGTGTAGTTATGTATAATATTTAACAAGACAACTGAATGAAACTAGTGGGAGGTAACTGCAGAAGCCTATCATTAAACAGTCTTTTTTTGCAACTTGTGAACTTATTGACTGACAGACTGTCTGATTCTGCTTGTTGTGCTAAAAGTACTTAGTAACAAAGAACCTCAGTAAAGTCGTGCCTTTTCAAAGGGTCAATACCTATTCAAACGCTGTTTCTGGAAAGGTCATTTTTTTAAAAACTGCATTGGAGCGGACTGCAGGCGGACTTGCTCTAGAAAAGGGCAAAAGAAAATAAAATATAATCTGGTGAATTCGCCTGTATATCTCTGAATCATGGAGTCTTCACAGCAAACGGATCGGACATTCAAGTTCCTGGACTACGCGGTGTTTGGCGGCCTCTTTGTGATTTCCTCTGCAATAGGTATCTTCTTCGCTGTAAAGGAGAGGAAGAAGGCCTCCTCCAGAGAGTTTCTGGTCGGGGGCAGACAGATGACCTGTGGCCCTGTCGCCCTGTCTCTCACTGCCAGCTTCATGTCAGCGATCACAGTCCTCGGGGCCCCCTCTGATGTGTACCGCTTTGGAGCCTCCTTCATTGTCTTCTGCATCGCCTTCACCTTTATGGTCATTTTGACGGCTGAGCTTTTCATGCCTGTTTTTTACAGGTCTGGAATCACCAGCGCTTATGAGGTAGAAACAAACATTTATTTTTAATTACCATTTGTTAGTATAACTTCTTTCAGCAAAATATTTCATTGTGTATTTTTTTAGATTTGGAAAACCGAAATCTTATCGTTTAAAATATGCAATGTAATGGTTCCCGAGTTCTGTCTGAGCAAAGACCGAGTACTTTTTTAACTAAACAGTCGAGGGCTGTGTAAAACCCGAAGCCAAAGAAGAACGTTTGTTAGCGTCACAAACTTAATTTTATCAACTGCAATAGTTATCATAAAGGAAAATCAAAATAGCAAAGTTATTTTTACCTTTTCTTTGCCGATTCTGCATTCACATAAAACAAAAAAAAAAACATATTGTGATCGTACAGCATGCCATTCCAAATTAATGTGCAACATTTGGGTTTAATTTGTAATGCTGGACTTGAACACTGGAGTTACGTCAAAGCACATGGAAATGTGGTAAATGTTTTAAATAGAAAACCAGCAATAGTGGACAAAACTTTGTGTTCTGAAATTGCAGTATATACAAACATAGGCAGTGCAGTGAAAGAGAAAAATATTGGAAAAGTGAATTGAAACAGCTGTTTTTATTACATGATTATCAGATATGTATTTCAGATCTGATAAACAAATGTGGAGTTCAAGTGTCGAAGGTTAGCTTTTATTTCTGGGTAATGTCTTTCATATAAGTTAAGCCAAGTTTACACAATGCTGCTTTTTGCCTTTCATGGACCCGGTTTCAGCTGAGGATAAACACTGGGATAAATAAATGTAGACCAAACTAAAGTCTGTTAATATCTGAGTAAATGCAAAAACTTCCTTAAACTGGCAAGCGATCGACATCACCAGAGTCTTGATATCCTCCTCCGAGGGTGTCTGCTAATCCTTAACACCGACTTCTTTCAGTAGTTGCCAGTTTGCCATCTAGAGTCTGACTTGGCCAGTTGAAACCTTTCCTTGCTTTTTTTCTGAGGAACTGCTTAGTTATTTGAGCAGTGAATTTCAAATTGCTTGCCTGCTGCATTCTAAACTTCTGTCCAACAAATCTGGAGACACGAGAAGACAAGAGGACCCCTGCTACCTCCATGCAACACAGATGTGGTGCACAGGTGGGATCCATTTGCAGTCCTCAGTCTGCACTGCTTTTCCTTTCTGTCACTATGTTAAGATTTATCTTCACCTCATCGTTCCATAAAACTTTGAGAAAAGTTCTGGCTCCTCTTTGTATCTCTTTGCTAATTCCAGCCTGGCCTTCCTGTTCTTGGTGTTGATGCGACCTTTACTTCTTGTGGTGTCTCCATCTCTCCTAAAAATCTGCAAATCCATCCAAATGTTTCTTTATTCCCTGCACTCTGAATTTTGTCTGTGATTTTTTTAAGCTATTTTTCTGCAGTTTTCCTTCATTGCTCTAATGATCTTTCTGTCACCACTTACTGTGCTCTGCCACGGACAATGCAGTCTTTACAAACTCCACATTGCTGGTTTCAAGATCCCACAAATGCTCTGCGATGGTTCTAACTGCTATTTGCCTTAATCTCATTTTCAGAATTGCTTGCTTTTCTATTTATTTCTAATTTTCAGTTTTCTTTGCGGTTTATATCTATGAACCATACTCAAAAGGTAAACCCCAGTATCTATGGGCAGCCCTACATGTTCTCTGGTTTCACGTGTCCACATCTAAGGTAACACGGAGCACGTGAGCAACTATTCACATTTGTGGTCACTCATTTGTCCCAATATATATGCACAGCTGAAACTGGGAAAAATAAATATAAGAGTAAACATTAGGCTAATACGGCGTAGCAAAAATGAAAAACGTTAACCGGAAATAAGCTCAAATATTTGTTTTTCATCTGAAATACACATTTCATGAATATGCAACAAGAATAATAAAATTTTAATTCACTGTCCCAGTAGTTATGCTTTACTCTGTATAATTCTACACCCCCCCACACACACACGCACACACACACACACACACACACACACACACAATGGCTCCTTTATTAGGTACAAATAGCATTTTATGCACATGGCTCATCCTGAACTGTGGTTGTGATGGTTGTGCCTTATTGTATGGTTTCGGCTCAGTACGTAACGCACACAGATAAGGGCTAGAGGTCCTACTGACAGGGCTTGATCATTGGTGCCCGCTGTGCCCGCTCCCACAATTCAGAACCAGCCAACATTGTGGGATTTTTACACACTTCAACACCACACATGACAGCAGCCTAAACTACAGTACCTTCTACTATCCTACCTAATACAGCATCTTTGGAATGATCTAGAATATGATGTTGGAAAGCTAAATTTGCCATAGTAAAAAACAGGGACGGAAAACAAGTCCATCACTTTGTTATTCAACCTATGCTGTTCTGAAGCCGGAGTTCTGGATAATATATGGTATTCCAGATATTTTTGATATCTTGATGCTTACGAGTTTCCTTTGCGATGTCTCAGTATTTAGAGCTGCGGTTTAGTAAACCAGTCCGAGTGATCGCCACGCTCACCTACATCATACAGACGGTAAGTCTGGGGAAATCCAGGTTTGGTAGCCATGTTGCTCAATGAAAGGCCTTCACCGTACACATTCTGCAAGTCCACAGTTACATACGTTCACCAAAATACACCATAAAATGTGAATGACAAGCCTCAGGGTCTGCATTCTGCTTCCTCCAGATTGTGTACACTGGAATTGTGGTCTACGCCCCCGCTCTTGCCCTGAACCAAGGCAAGCCTTTCCCATTGCCTCAGCAGTTTCATCCATCAAACATTAAAAACAAATGAAATAACACATATATTGGTAAACAGAATGTACTGCATTTTTATGGATTTAAATATTAAACTATATGTGAATGTTATTTATATGAATATTTTAAAATATTGCAGACATATTTCTGTTTTTAATTAACATTTTGATTTTTATTTATTAAACAGTGACAGGATTTGATCTTTGGGGCTCAATATTCGCAACAGGGATTGTTTGCACTTTTTACTGCACTTTGGTGAGTACTGTACTACACGTTCATACTTTGGAGTGCTGTGCGCTACTGTCACACGAGTGATACGATATCTTCTGGAGCGCAGCAGTGCGGCAACTGGTGCTGTTGTCTTGACACCTGGGCAGTGTGAGAGGATGTCGGTTCAGGCCCCACTGAATGTGTCTGGAATTTGCACGTTCTCTGTGTTTTTTATAAGGGGTTTCCTTCCACAGTCCAAAGACTTGTGTTTCAGGTGAATCTGTGATTCTAAATTGCCCATAGTTTGCCTGTGTGAGTGTTTCATTACTCTGCTGAATATAAAATAAATGGCTACAGTCAGTGCGTATCTAGCACTGTCCATCACCTTGCATTAAAAATAACAGGTGTCATTCTAATGCTAGACAGCAGTAAATGAAAGTTGCCTTGGAAGCATTTTTTGTGAAATAAATAAAAAATAAATGTGAGTGTACATTGGTAAGTATTGTACTGTACTGCATCTTCGCACTAGGTTGTCCTAAGATGGAAGTGGCAGGAAACAGTAAGCCATCTGTATGTCAGTATGTTCTACAATTGTAATAGTATCTGAAATAAACCTGTTTCAAATATTTTAAAAAGTATAGGATTTTCACGCCACATTTATAGTAAGGTTATGTTAATATATTGATGCATTCTTGCAAAGGTACAATATGCAGACTTGTAATGAATAATTCTAATAAATATTGTTTGTTGTGATGTAGGTTAAGTTTAATATGAGGTTGCAGGCTATGCTTATGGGTGACTTTACAAAGTCTTTGCTGTGTCTAGGGTGGCCTGAAAGCTGTGGTGTGGTCAGACGCCTTTCAGATGGTGGTCATGGTGGTGGGCTTCCTGGCTGTGCTGGTCCAGGGTACCAAAGAAACAGGAGGTGTAGGTGTTGTGTGGGAACGGGCCCAGAATGGCTCTCGGCTAAATGTGTTCAAGTGAGTCAAGGCAAAATAAGCACGTCTGCGTTTTCATACATTTGCAATGTTGTATATCTTGAATGGAACCAAAACTGAAGCATAATAGAAATTTCAAGAATGTTAGCATTTCCATCATAGTCAAAACCTTTGCACTGATGCATTGAAAAAGTCTTTAAAGGTCAAGTAATGTAATTCTATGGGCAAAAAATCTCAGCGAAATTATTCATTTCTGCTCAAGGCACGGATAATAAGATTGGGCATTAAAAGTCAACAAGAACGTTTTTTGTCTTCCACCCTTAGCTTTGATCTTGATCCTTTGAAACGCCACACCTTCTGGACCATCTCGGTCGGTGGTACATTCACCTGGCTGGGTATTTATGGAGTGAACCAGTCTACAATCCAGAGATGCATCTCCTGCAAGAGTGAGGGGCATGCAAAAAAGTATGTATACCAATGTCCCCACTTGAGCTTGATCTCTCACCTTTTCCCTACTGTGATGGTCTCAGGACTGTACAGTTCTGGGTGTCTGACAGGAGACAGAAATTCTCTTGATATGTTATAGCAACTCCACATTATTTAAAGTTCCAACTGCAGGTTAACTTAGATATGCATTTAGAAACACCAGAAATCCATCCATCCATACATCCAGTCAATAGCCAAATAAACATTACTTGAAAATATGATGTCTAATGTGCAGATATTTCACTTTATTACTTTAAAAGCATTGTAATCTTGTTGCTGTAATGGGGAGGATGGATTTCTGCCTTGTCAGTTTTTACAGTCTTAATATCAGACTGCTTTTATTTGTGACATTTTATACATTACTAGTTGAATTACCCAGCACTGCCCTGGTCAGAAAGTGGAAAAGGAAATACTAGTAGCACATTATATATCATTAGACTCTATTACCCTTAAAGTGAGTAACAGCAATTAGTAAATAACTATTGCTAGTGCTGTTGGATAGGGGAATGCCAGAGAAAGCAACATGCTGGTCATAGTCCTCTGGAAAGGAGAAAAGTAGCAAACTTTATAACCATTATGCTAGTAATGCACCCACTGCCATGAGTGTCAGATGTAATTTCTTATCTCTGTAGCCAGTTTGGGTCCTTGCTACCAGCATCCCACCCTCACCCATCCCTTGTTAATGTGTGTGTGTGTGCACCTGAAGTACCTGTGTGCCAAATTTTATCTTTGTGACTTGGAAAAACACGGTGGTGCATCAAGACCAAACAGGCAAGCAAACAGAAAAACAGACATTAAGGTTTATTTATGCAGAGATAGGGTTTGGTGGTGAAACCTGAGATTTCCTGACTGTGTTGTATGAAACAGATGTATACTGAAAATGTGTGAGTCTCACATATGATACATGACATCTAACATAAACTGTTATATATAAGTTTATGTTTTTATGGCCCAATGTCATCTCTCTTCATTTAAAATGTTTTGACGTGAACTGGGGTGATTGAGATGACATACAGCACATTTTTCTTTTCTTCTTTAACCCTCAGGGCTTTGTATCTTAATCTGCTGGGTCTTGTTATGATCTGTGCATGTGCAGTGTGCTCTGGCCTCATCATGTATGCTTTCTACCATAACTGTGACCCCTGGACTGCTGGGTATGTCAGTGCTGTAGACCAGGTACAGTCCTACATTTTACTTTGTGGGTTTTTTCTGGCTTAAATTTATTTGGTATTTGTTGACACTTCCTAATATCATTTTCAATGCATATGAACATAATATCTTTATCTGAATTTCTATTTATACATACTGTATATAAGTTTTCTGCTTTTCATTAAGCTTATGTATGCATCTACCAAACAGTAAATCAGGGCAATTTAAAGCTAAATATAATATTATACAAAGAAAATGTGCAAAAATTGCCTATTGCTAGTCAGCTTGAGTTTTACAAAGTTTTTTCTACGAATTTTGAGGTCAGTATCAGAAATGTAACTGCATGTAATGTAAGTGTGATTACCTGCAGTCTGGCACAAACGCAGCAGATAGGGTCATGGCTGGAGATGCTACCTTGCATTCAGACATCCTTGGCTTGAGTCCCGTATCGCAGTAGCACCTTTGAACTAATTTGGTCTTTACTGTAAAAAATACACCGCTGTGTATTTGGGAAAATCACTGTACCCAACTGAACAGTGAAATATGTTTTGGAGGAAAGTGTCTGTTAAATAAACTTACATCAGAGAAATTTGTCAATGAATCCCACAAACTTGCTGCTTGTGAATACATGTGGGGAGAAACATTTGAAAACAGGAGACGGACGCTTGTGTAGAACAGGAAGGAAAGAGCATTGCATTGCCCTGATCATCAATATTGCACTGCTGCTTGGGAAACAGCTGTAATTCAACTTAAATTCAGATTTAAAACTGCCATCATTTTTTCCAGTGCTGGTATAAAAAAAAAAGTTAATGATAAATGTGCGCTTGTTTCCTTTAAGTTCTGTAAAGCAAAAAAGCCTAAAACGACCAAAATATATACATTTTTTCTTCACAACACAGATTAGAATGTAACTTGATGCTTCCTGGGTTGAAGATTCAAGTTTTGTATGAAAATCTCACTGCTCTGCTTTTTCAGCTGATGCCTTTTTTTGTGATGGAGATTCTGGGAAAGTTGCCTGGGTTACCTGGACTGTTCGTGGCCTGTGCCTTCAGTGGGACACTGAGGTGAGTGACACTCCTGCAAATGTATTCATAGTTTAGTTGCCTCTTGGTCACAGCGAAAGCCAAATATTCAGTGTATGAAAAAATGGAAATTGTCTGCAGCTTCAGCTATCAATTCTTTTTTTTTGCTGGCTTTCACTTTTTTGTGGGGATGACACATTTCCTATCAATATAATGTGATATAGTCCACACTAAACGTGTATTTAGGAAAAAAGCATTGTGTGAATGAAGTTTCCAAATTCCTATTCTATACATTAAGCAACAAGGTTAAAAACTGTGGTGAA
This sequence comes from Heterotis niloticus, assembly GCA_018136845.1. Classification (NCBI taxonomy): domain Eukaryota; kingdom Metazoa; phylum Chordata; class Actinopteri; order Osteoglossiformes; family Osteoglossidae; genus Heterotis; species Heterotis niloticus. Next base: position 20,198,513 of record CM030904.1, on the reverse strand, counting down.
GAAATATGAACAATGCCCAACAGTCTTAATTCCACAGCTCTGTGGCTGCAAGCATCAACGCTTTGGCAACTGTAACCTATGAAGACTTTGTCAAGAACTGCTTTCAAAACATTTCGGACAGAGCAGGGGCCTGGACCAGCAAAGGACTGTGTGAGGAATACTTCCCAATAACACCTCTTAGTTTAAATCGGAAGCTTTAGAGAATAAATATTTTATTTCTAGTCCTCATAAGCTGAAATCTGTTTCCAGTGCAACTTACAATGCTAACCTCCTCACTATGATTTTTACATTTCAAAAGCAGATCAATTGTTTCTGGAACAAGTTATGGAAAATGGTCAATGGTACAGCAGGAGATGGGACTGAGGGGTTCAGATGAGGGTTCAGACTGTTACACAACCTGTTAACAGTTTGGTACAGATTATTTCACAAAACTAAACATTCAAGATGTAAGGAGGGAACAGAAGTGAGGGTTGCTCAGGAAGCCACTCATGGATTACTTGCATATTTCTGAGCTCGTGCCTTCAGATGGGTAAATGTGTGACCCCCTGTGCATTATCCTAGGTGTTGTGTTTGGAGCAGCCTGCACAGCCATGGCGGTTTCTGCATCTTACATGGGTGGAATTGTACAAGTAAGTGGAAAATGTGGCCACCATGCCGATCTGAGCTAAGCAGTGGCTTTTCCTTCTATAATTTGTCTCCTTACCCACCCCTGCAGGCAGCTCTGAGCATCCATGGCATGTGTGGAGGTCCCATGCTGGGACTTTTCACCCTGGGCATTCTGTTCCCTTGGACCAACTCAAAGGTGAACACCTCCTAGACTTGTGCTGATCAATGCCGATCAATGTTGGACCACCATCCAAGTGGAGTTTGCAATCGTGCCTATCAAAGAGCAGATCACGTGATCCTTGATCCAATTTAAGTTATAACACATTTATACACACACACACACACACACACACACACACACACACACATATTTTTTTTGATTTACTAGTAAAAAAAATACTGATTGTTCATGGCCACTCTAGACCCCAAGTGGCAAAACTTGTGGTTTGACGCAGATCATCTTTGTAGGGTTAATTCCAGAAGAAACTGCAGTGACTTAGCTCCTATGGTGTGTGTCCACAGGGAGCCGCAGGTGGGCTACTGCTTGGTCTCGCTCTGTCCTTCTGGGTTGGATTGGGGGCCTTCATCTACCCAGCCCCCACCCACAAGACACTTCCCCTGCCACTGAGCACTGCTGGCTGCTTTGCTGTCACAAACATCTCCACTCCACACAGCCTCCCTACTACCACACCTTCCTTGCAAAGGTAGGCACCCTTCCTTGTTTCAGTACACCTATACCTATAGCTGAAGCCTCTGTTACAGCATCACCACAGTCAAATGCCAAATGGAGCATGGCAGTTTTTAAAATTTAAATTATTTTTTGTCATTTGTTTTGTAAATGATCATTTTCCTTCTCTCCACTGTCAGGGCATCCCTGGCTAATTCATGGTACTCCATGTCATACTTGTACTACAGTGCAGTGGGTTGTGTCAGTACAGTCATACTTGGACTACTGATCACTTTCCTGACAGGTATGTTACTATCATGAGTTTAAAACATGACGTAAGATGCAAGGGTTTTCTTTACTATTTTGTTCTTGTCCTGCTTTTAATCAGGTAATGACATGGTTTGGCATGACTGAAAGTTAAGTTTGTATTTTATTGCAAACTCAAGGAATCCTTAGTGAAATAAGTGTGAGACAGATGGTAGTATTGTAATTATTTAATAGCCTATAGTAAAAATTTTACTTTATAATTATTTGTGTACCTAAAGCAGTCAGTTTTAAGACATATTCAGTAATATAAAATAATGTTTGAACAACCCTCTTTACATATTTGTTAACATTTGCAAGGTAGTTAAAAGCAGGACAGCAGATGTTGAACAAAAATATAAATGACACCATTTGTACATATTATGTGTTCCACTTTGGCTGGATTTACAGTCATGTTCTGCTTACTAGGTCCCATGCCAGCTGAAGATGTGAAGCCCTGGCTCATACGTCCAGTTGGCAACCTTTTCTGCTTCTGCTCAGAAAAGTACAAGCGGCTCTGCTGGTGCGGCCTCGAACACGGCAAAGAGAAACTGGTAAGAGAGGTCACACACAGTGTGCAAAAATGGGCAGCAAATAATTAATAATTAATAATTAATGATTAATAATTAATAATCTATTGAAGACAGAGAGAAAAACAGAAGCAAGCATACTGCTGAAAATCTTCTAACAACCCAGGATCTGCCTTGATACCAGTGCTAAACCTAAACTTCAAATTATTATAATTTAATCATTATCATAAATTAATTTTTATAGTATATTACTGGCAATATATTCTCATTTGAAGGTGCTAATGTTTTTTGAGCTGCACATTAAATTATAAGTTTTTTTATAGTGAAAATGTTTATGATGTTTTGATTGGGTGAAAAGGGGATTTAGTATTTACTTTGGGCAGTGACCCCACCTGACCCCATTTCCATGCCTGTTTATATTAACAGGATTTGGATGGTCACTTTCCTCAAAACCTACAACCCTTGGAAAAGCATCAAGATGTTGAAGAGAGGGATACAAAAGATCCCAGGGCAGTGGGAAAGGAACATATCTGTGTCAATTCTGGATTTTTCATGGATACCAGGTTTTAGAAGTAAACCAGCAGTATACAGAAATAAACACACAGTAAAGTAAATGTGAAGTTCAAGCAATAGCCAGGTTACAGGTTGCCGGTAAGCTGTGAAAAATTCCGCTCAACTGAGATTATGAAGATTTGATAGAAAATAATGCATTTTTAAAGAACTTGGTAACACTATTTACATTTTTTGTTTGATAATTTGTTTAGAGAGCGATAAATACAGGAGAGGAGATATACAGGTAGAGGTGAAGCATACCAGCAGGTGTTTCAATAAAGCATTTTTGTCAAAACTGCATCTACTGGCATGCTTTGCTTGATTCCTTAGTTGCTGAGATGAAGAGTAGGAAACATTCTGGATGTTGCAGAGATGATGGAAAACCATGTGATGTGATCGATTTATAGTCACAAAAAACATACTGTCTAGTAAGTACGATTTAAAGATAAACATGATACATTTTACTGATTTTAAGGTTTTATTTTAATAGTACTAGATATGAAATACAATATTTCATGCCTTTATTTATAGTCAGTATGTAAATAAAAATGAACTCTAGCTTGTGGAAGAAAAATGATTTCCGAAACAAAAAAGGCACACAGACTTTTTTTTTTTTGGTAGAAATATTTTCAATAAAACATTTCAAATAAGAATAGCTGGCAGTTTTCTATCTCCAACTGAAAAATCAGTATAAAGATTACTCGCTTACTGTCAGTAACTGCTTGTCGTATTGTAGGCCACAGTAGCCTGGATCTTATCTTAGGAGCCTGGGTGCTATGCAGGTTGCCTCAGCAAGGTAGGCACACACTTCAGATAATCTAGAGTCACCAAGCCACCTCAAATACATGTCATTGCACTGTGGGAGGTGACCCGCAGAAACTTAAGGAGAGCATCCAAACTCCACAGACACTGGACGGGGATGAAGCGTATGTATGACTGTACAGCGAAGACTTACAAAAGATCTGCATTATCCACCGTGGCTCTGGGCTGCCTAACTCTATCTATAAAGTTCAGTCCTCTTAGTTTGTTCTTTATGCATGGCCACAGACTTGAACTTTGGCACAACAATACTTGTTATCCTACACAATGAACTCCAAAAAGGCTTCTTACTATTGAACTGTAGCTAATGTTAAAAATGTAGTATGTGCGCCAATGAAATTGTAAAAATGAATGAGAAATTATACATCACACACACACACACACACACACACACACACACACACACACACACACACACACACACACAATGTAACAGTAATAAAGTTTGGTGATATACCTAAATACAACCACTTTAATGGTTCAACAGTTTGGTGACTATATAAGGTATTACTACTTTTATCTTTCCATTGCCCCACCTTTTTGACCTGGGCAGCACCAGGTAACTCAGCTCAGAACATATGACTCCATCTTTTGTCAGATGTAATTCCCAGAAAAGACATGAGTTATATTTGGACCAACATGGTACTTTAAAGCAGTACAGTCCTTTACTTAAAGCACACAACTTTTAAGGCTTAGGCAGTTACCTGTTGCTGTGAGTCATTCTAATTGCTCTCAAATCGCTCCCAGATGAAAGTTGCCTTCCAACCTGTGGGTAGAAGGAAATTCATCACATTTATATCTGAAGTTTAAGACATTTTCCTACAGAGCAACTCATCTAATGTTTCCCACCCACTGGACCCCAGTCCATTTTCCATCCAACCTACAAGCTTTGAGTCTACCCTGAAAAAACAAAAACACCCCATCATGGTATGCCTCAGCTTTTTTGATTCAACAAATATAACAAAGGGGGTTCCCCATACACTCCATTGTGCTCCACTCTTAGTGGTGATTCTACCAGAATGTCATAAACCAGACACATCAATATGTCATTGCCCCTCAAAAAACAGCACTGTGTCTATAGTCCTCACATCAACTCTCGCTATGCTCCATCAAACAAAGTGTAAGCATCAGCTAATAAAATTTCATGTTGTGTCGTGACTGCTGTTAAATTAATATTGTACAACTGCACAAACCACCAGAAGTGCTGCAGGCCGAACATGCAAGTGTGGGAATGTAAACAAGTAAAACACGGTATGGTGCAGTGTATGTATCCTCTTACCAGCCTTTTGAAATGAACCTTTTCCAGTAAAGGTGGGACATTCTTGAGTGTTTCATGGGTTCTAAAGTTTCACTCCACCAGTAGGTAGTGTTAGTAAGGTCTACATTTATCTTGTTGAGAAATGATTTGGTCATTTGTTGTTCTTGGGCTTGGCGCACCACAAAAGTGAGCTGCTTGAGATTCTTATCACTCAATTTGGGAGTTAGACAGACAGACAGAATGATGGCTGTACTGCATGGGAGGGATCTACTTTGTGCATTTTGTTAGGTGTCAAAACTCACATTATTTCCAGAGCTGCTTGTTGACCCAGAAGAGCAGTGAGCGAGTGGCAAAACAATAGCACTTGAGGTCAAGCAACTGAACTTTCCATCTCGATAAGAGTTTGCGAAGGCTACATATATCATTCTGAGGGGTCAGGGTCAGTTCCTCAACCGTTATAAGATTTTTCATCAGAGATTTGTGTCGGGCTACGTTGGGTGTCATCTTTTCATTTGTGCTGAATAGTAAGGTATTGTGTCGCAGACAACAGGAATGAAGGCGGATTGGCCAAACGCAAGTCTGTTGTTTATTACGCCAATACTGCAAATGCAGAAAAGGTGGACAAACCCATGAAGGCACCCAAGTGCCGTAAAGCAGTAACCCCCAGAGTTGCAAAACCAAACTAACAGTTGCGACATAACACAAGGGTAAAATAACTGTAACTACCCATATGTAGAAATGAAAATATGTGGTGTCTTGATGTCTACATGCAGTTTAGGATAAAATCTAATGATGAAATTAAGAAATGCATTCAAAAACTCACCTGAGGTAAGCAACGTGTTTTAGAAGAAAGGACAAACCTTGTACTGATATATCTTCACGTGTTTGTGTTTGCTGCACTGTGGAGGGTGAGATGCCAAGAACTTGTCCCACAGAAATGTATTCCTCTGTACTCAGTTGTCGTCCCAGTGTAATAGTGAAATCCAAGGCCTTAAGGAGAATTGCACTCACCACCTTCTCCTCCCAGGCATTCTCAAATAAATTCATGGCACTTGGAAATTCTTTAATGTCTCTTTGAAATGCATGCTAAAACGTAAGAAAAAATGTACTTTTTTTGCAGAATTTTACCAGGTGTTGTCCATCACAAATGCATGCACACATCTCTCACAATGTACTGCTGCACTGCAGTTATCACACTCATGTGTCTCCTCAATCTTGTCTGTCTGTGTATATATGATCTCTCTAGTGTGTATGTATATTATATATACAGCATATACACACTAGAGTGATAACAAATTTGTGAAAAGTCACCAACACTCCAGCCTCTAAAATTTATTGCACATCAGCAACAATGAGAGCTGACCTTGCCTAGCTGTGTCCTTCATATTGAATAATGACATGAAAAAATCCTATTTAAACTCTTAAGTGGAGCCAAGGATGAAAATCTTATTGTTACAAAAAGGCTTCTCCTTGCTGATCTTCTTGCCATAACTAAACTAATGACACAGACATGAAAAGGTGTTCTGGCAAACTAACCTTAGCTTTGAGACGTAACATAAACACTGAAGGAAATCCTTCCTTTCCAGCTCATCATCTGGACAGCCCTTAATCTCCGACATTTTCGCCTCTGCTTGGAGTTTCAGCATTTTGAGCCAGAGGGAGACCTTCCCTTTGGAAAGGTCTAACTTCCAGATGGAAGGAGTTGCTTGAAAGGTTGGACACACCGAGGGAATTACGTGTGCCTGATTGAGATCCGTTCATCTTGGCATGTGAGCACAGTGCCAGCAGAAAATACAGCTGGGTTGTTGTTACAGGCAGATGCCCACATCCTCGCAGCCTTCTCTCCAACTGGGATATCAAATTGGTCAGCTGGAATAAACTGGTTCAGGAAAAAACTGCATAATTTTTTCCCCATTCACCGAAACGCTCTTCATTGTAATTCCAATGATGAAACCTAAAAAAATGAAGACAACGGAATTAAAATTGTGCATATTATCTCTTTTATTTTTACTTTTATTATTCTAACCATATTACTTTATCATATCACAGACATCATGATTAAATGCATACAACTGACATGACAACTGTAGCAAAAATGTTGTAATATCACTGCATCAAACAAATCCACATAATAATAATAATAATAATAATAATAATAATAATAATAATAATAATAATGAATGTACACAAGTTAAAAACCAGATTTAAAATGCAAAACATGAGGATTTCAGTTACAAAACATAACCAAATGTAAAAGTGTAGCTGAAGACCATAGCTAAGGTGCTATTCATGAAATGTCATTTTCTTTTTAAGGTGTGACACGGTACACTTTTTAACTATTTAAGAATACGCTGGAGATTCTTCTACTAAAAAGCAATGCTAACTGCACCACTTAGTGTTAAGAAATACATTTTTTTTTTCCCCGAAAGGTGCTCCTGCACATCAATGCAAAACCAGCATTGCTGAAACAGAATTCACACTTACCTGAGCTGAATACTTCAGTCAAACACTGAAAGAGAACCCTCAGGTATCTCTCATCATCTGACCAGCCTCTGACCTGCACTGGTTTTCTCACAACCTGAAACTTCAGCCCTTCTGAAAAATGGGAGCATAGTCATAAAACAACTGCTTTTGCAGTTTTTCATTTCTGAACGCAGATCAAGAAGGAGATCGGACTGCGCATCCTTGAGGGAAAGCGCTGCAGCAAGATGCCAGATGAACCTTTGCTTTCTCTTCTCAGAGAATTGTTTAGCTAAATGTTGCTCTTGACCAAATAGCCACTATCCATACCCTTCCTCCACTGCACTATGTAAGGAGAAACTGTAAAAAGACAAACAATTTAATCTAACAATAATTTGGAGCATCAAATTGTCCTTTACTTTGGCCTGACTATTGTCTCTCATTGTTTTCTCCATGCCTCATGACAGGAGACAATAATAGAGAAACAACTTCTATGTGTACAAAGGTCAATCTGTCTGTTTGTTCTTTATGCACAGAGTTTGTTTTTTTCAAGCCACAGACTTGAAATATGGCCTAAATGTACTTGTCACTGTACATGAGGTTTTTCATCATTAAACACACAGACACACACACCAGGGAGGGGTGTTGAGGATGGTGTTGGACGAAGCACCCAAACTGGTGACAAAGAGGGGTAAGAAATCATACCTGACTCACAAAAGGCACTGTGCATATTACATAAGGACAGTAAAGGTTGGTCACAGATATGGGTTTGGTATTTTATTACTTGATGTTTTTTATTACTTCCCATAAAAGCATGAATTCATAGTTCATTTTCTTAAATACGGTAAAGTTATCTGAAGAAAAATTTGCTTGTCTTACTAAAATTGTACAAGCCTTGTACATTTGCTATATGCCTGCACATATATATGTCCATAAAGTGATTTCAACAATGCTCACTGGAGATGTGAGATTTGAGGTAAACACTGAACAATATTCCTTAGCTCATTCTCACTTTCTACCCAGCCAAATAAATTCACACTTGGCTTAACTTTATGCAGTTACAGGATTTCGGAAAAGAGGAAACTTGATCTCATAGAGGTCGATTTTCCAGACTGATGGAGCTGTGTGGAAAATGAGCTGTAATTTAGAAGACCCATCCCAGCTTGAGCCTCAGACTGCTTTGCAGTACAAATCCAAAAAAATCACTCTGATATGTTGTAGTCCAACATACAATAACAATATGACAGCAAGATGTACTAAGCTCAAGCAACGTGGTATCTTGCAAATGTTTCATTGGTAAGTCAGCTGAGTTCCTTGATGGCCGGTCATCAGTCGGCAGTGTAAATGGTGCAAAGGCGACAGTCATGGATGTTATATCATACAAAGATGTGGACACAACAGGATAATGCATCACATGCCTTTCCTTTATTGCGTATCTCATGAAACTGAACTCAAAAACCCGCACAAGTGCCCCTCTCATCTCCCATGCCGTAAATCATTCTGTCCTCACCCACTGTGACAGTCATAAAACAACTGGCGTTATGTGGAGACATGACAATGCAAACATGTTTGTTGCTCATGAGAACAGTTAACACTGTATGAAGTGTGAGAAGATGGTTTCCGGCTGTGTGCGGGCAAGGGCACTGCCATCGTGTCATAGCACACAGTCTCGAATAGCAACTACCTGTCATTACTCTATAATGTACATGCTTACGAAGCAGATACACATGTGCAATATCTTCACGGATTTCTATTACATTTCATAACATTTTTCAACTGTAGTACAAGCTATAACCACTCAGTCACGTTGTAGTAATGTGCAGGTTTTTGCACGGCTGTTGGCACTATGCTATGAGGTTCTGTACATTTTACATTACAAGATGTTCATGTATACATGTTTTAATGAGCTAGATGTTCATTTGCACATAAGAATTCCTGGAAATGATTGAAAATAACTTTTCAACCATTTTTATCCATTTCATGTTTTACATTATTATTGCCGTTATTAATTTATTTTTGTCCATCGTGTGCTCGAGTCCCCTGTACGTTGTGTACCTTCTATGCCAAGGGCAGTCTGCATTTCTGTTAAATTTCAAGTATTTTTTGCAGGTACTTTTCAGAAAACACTAACAAAAAGTGAACTGATGTAGTGGAGAATGTGTCATTCAGATGATGTAGCTGGGCTTACTTTCATAAAACAGGTATTCATTCATTAATAGCAAAACAGTTTTATTAAAGCTGCGGGTTTGTCTATTTCTCTTCTACCACACATTTTAAAAAATGAAACATGCCTTCTGGACATCATTTTGTTTTACAAAATCATACCTACAATAATGTCTTGGGTTTATTTTTACGAAACAGACACTATAGGATATCAGGGATGTTAGCGTCTGGATTTTACCTTATCTGCGAACTATTTAGCAGACATCGAAAGAAAAGCTTTCGCTTTTTGCCATTGTATGTCCATCCCTTCAGCTCTACAGGCTTCATAACCAAATGGATCTTCAGCACAGGAGCAGCTCCTCTTCCATATTTGAGAAACTGTGCTGAAAATAGGTTGCAATGCTGGAAGGACATTTGTGAAAAGGCAAAGCCCATAATCTTTATGTTGTAAATAGAGGTCCAGTGTGAAATAACCCTTTGGACCCGCAGGGGTCCAATATTTTCCAAATGGAAAACTGCTGTTTTGGAGGCTGACGTCAGTAAGTTAGTAACATTGTCTCCTGGAATTTGGTATTCTTCTGCTTGAATAAACAAATTCAGAAGAAGCTTAGTACAAACTGTTGTTACTCCATTGTTTCTACGTCCTTCCCCTACAGTCAGAAAAAAGGTAAATATCAGAATCTATAACTCTATTGCTACAACATCACAACATTACTGAAATATTACAGTATTTACATTTTGTATGACAGATACCTTCCTCACTGTATGCACATCACTTACGTAATGAGCTCCCAGAGACGTAAAAAAATGTAAAGGCACTACAAAAGGTGAATAAATATACGTAGTTTTCTCTTATTTCAACGCAGCCACATTTTACCCATTAGATGTACTGTAAATACTGCCTTTGCGCAATCCTAACAAATGCAGCGTTTATAAGGTGTAAGTAGAAATTTAGAAGGAGCTTTTTTCTTTTTTATTAAGCCAAATACAATGATAAATTACATCAAACAGTCATATTGTGTCCACAGCTGTTAGTCCACGTGAAATTTTATGATTATCACTTGTTTATTTCAAGTCCATATTCTGTTGACAGCTCTAAGCTCAGTATGAAAAACAGGCATCAATCGTAAGCTTAATGGTTCATTCGTTCATTCGTTCATTCAGTCATTCATTCATGTAACCTGTACTCCATAGCTAGTAGCCCACTGTTAAATGTGTAAATAAAATAACCATCTTTGGTTGAAAAAACCATAACACTAAAAAAAATAATTTCTCTGATGGCATTTTAAAGTAGACATCTATAAGCACAAGTAATTGTCTCATAGTGACATAAGCTGCTGTGGAACCTCAGGAACCAAAGGCCCACCATTTTAAAGCAGAACCTCAATTTGTGCATTTGTTCTATCTCTTTCCTACCTCCTTAATTTCCAAAGAGTCAGTGCTGCTACTTGAAGGTTCGAGGATGCAGTATTCAGTGGTGGCTTCTTTCGAAGGAATCCACAATGGCAGTTTCAGTTTCTCTCCTTGGGCTGCACTGCCGGAGGTGCAGAGGGCAGTGGGAGGCAGCAGCACTCGTGGCTGTGTGAACTTTGGGAACATGTGCGGCTGAACTTGAAGGCTTGCAGCAGAAGACCTTTCAGACAGAATCCGGTCACATTTCCGTACCACCGGCCCAGTAAAACCATCTGAGAATCATTTCAATCTCCGTGAGATAAATGAATGAATTCCATCAAAACTACTTCCTTAGTGTTACCTGCGTGTTGAGCTGTGAAGTCCTTGGATCTTTCCTAAGGAGAACAATTGAGTGAGACTTGTTTTGTTTTGTGTAATACGGTGTGTGCACATCTTTAATGACTGAATTCTGACTTTTTTACAAAACAAATTCTAACGGTTTTACAAATTAAATCTTTGTACAGGTAGTTGATTCTAAAACAAAGGTTAACCGATTACCTCTTGCACGTGAGCTGTCTAAGCTGAACACGATGGACTGGTGATGAACGGTGACGGGACAAGCCATGTCCTGGTGGGTGGGTTGATACAGCCACTGGTGTGGGACAGCAGGGATGGCAGGGGCCTGGTAGCATGGAGTTCGCCATCGAGGGTCCATTTCATGTTGCTGCTGCTGGACCACCTGTCTGCACCCTGGGTGACATTGTTCTGTCAACATCATGAGGGTGTATGAGAAAGGAGGAGTGGCACCGAGTTTAAAAAAGTCAACTGAATGAAAATATATTTGATATTAGCATTCAAAATCATACTGAATGTACTTACCCCTGACAAGCCGGGCAGACTGGATTCCGCCCACTTTGCGCCGGTAGGCTGCAACCACTGACTCCAATTGTGCTTTCTGAAACAGTCACTACATTCTTAAGCAGTGTTTCCTATAGCAATCTCATCAAGAAGTCAGAACCCAGTAAGCTAGAGGATAAGGTGCTGCCCAGAGTTGTTGCAAAAAGTCAGTGACTCAACCTTTACTGGCTTGTCTTCCAGCAGGGGGATCTGCCCACTGGTGGTGGCACCGGAACTAGAAGCGGGGATCCAGGGTGGCCCCCTTTGGTGAAGCTCCTTTGTCAACCACGGTGTCTACAACATGTGAAAGTAAGGGAGAATTGGGGCCCTCCTATGTACTGTAGGTAAAATAATACCATCCAACTGTGGAGGTGGAAACCACTTTCTCTCTGCTTACCTTTGCTCTGTTCTTGTTCTCAGTCTCTTCTGCCACAAACTGCTGTTGTAAGGTTACTTTTAAGTGCCCCCCATTGATTATGGTTGGCATCTGCAAGTTATAGGAGGGAAACAAAACCCTCTTCTCAGCACAGATAGCTGCTCCCACAAAATACACATTAGCCAAGTAAACATGCTATTTGGAGACCTGTTCCAACTCTTACACATCATGCGCTGTGATCCAGCCGAGGGAGAGTTATTACTTGAATAAAAGTATATAAAGTACGTCTTGTGAACGGGACACATTAGTGATGTAACTCCTTGCACAACCTCATCCAGGTGACCTGACCACGGCCGAACCGCCCATGTAGCGCTAGAATGAAACTGCAGGTTCAGCTCTCCTGATCCATAAGCATCTAGAGACCTTGTCCACAGCCTCAGTATCAACATTCATTGCCTTCCTCCTCTGCCTGATGATTCCCAAGGTACTATAGGCCCTGCACAGCAGCCATCTTGTTAAACCCTTGCAGCCTTCATTGATGGACCCACAGCTTGCACTCCAGCCTTTTACTCCACCAATCCCTCATACCCCATCATCTTTTTCTCAAACTCTTCCATCCATTCTTCTCAAGAAACTCCAAAGTCCACTGTAATCTCTTATCTTTTGATCTGAGGATGGGTGGAAACCCAAACTTCCTTCCTAACTCCACCAACATCTTTCATCCTCAAGAGGAGCCCTGAACTGCGTATGGATGTTCATTTCTCCTTCCTAAAGAAACAAAATGGGAAGCTTTTCTGGCCAACAGGTCCTACAGTGTTTGAAGAATAGTAACTGCAGTAAAAAAAGGTACATTGCCTTAACATCTTTGTGGAGGGCCTCAGGCACAGTGCCATGCGCTCGATGCTCATGCAGTTTGTTCCTTTCTTTCCGTGTCTTCAGATGCTTTTTCCTGCATTTCATGACCTAAGGGGACAGCATGAAACTCAAACGCAAATGCAAGTAGTTGCAGAAACAGGCACCAACAGGGAATGAGATTCTGTTGCAAAAAGAAGGCGGGTGGAATTGTGCAGGATGGTAGATGCAAAAGTTTTTTTATCATCTGCCCAATCTATAGCTCTAAACAGCCGTGCCCTTTAAAGTGAAACCCCGATGAGATACTGCACCATCACTTCGCTATACCGTGTGGATTTGTGGTTGACTGACACTGGATATTAGGGAGATATAAGCCATTGCATAGTGGCAAGCTAAGTTTGCTGTGGGTCTGACTGTGGGGATGCCATGGTGTTTACAGGTTAGGATAAAATAAGACTGAATGTTAGGATGTGATTTAAAAGGGATCCCACTACCTACCTAACCTTCATTCTAAGCCCCATTTTATCGTATACTGGGTTCCCCTTTGAAGTGCTAGTCCTTTTATTAGCATTTTGTGATTGATATGAATCTAGAATGTGGGATAGATTTAAATCCCTGATATTTTACTAATATCCCAGTACACGCTGTTAAGAACTCACATGACCCCATTTAGTGGAAGGATTGAAGCTGTTCTGGATAGAGAAAACTATAGTAGAAGAAAGCAGCTGAATTGTTAGTTGAGATTTATTCACTATATTTTTAACTATTTTGTGTTAATTCTTTCACTGCCTGCATATGTTAGACGCCCATTCCTTACCTTGTCATTCACATAAAGAAGGTGAGCAGGTAGACCATCAGATTCTGTGCTGTTTGAGCCACTTGTACTGTAAAGAAACACAAGAAAAATGGACACAGAACTATTAATTTCTTAATAAAATAGTGGCTGTTTACCAGGTTTAGGCATGCAGTATTTTAAAAAGCCAAATCTGTAAATCATGCAGATATCCATGTTGAAAAGTAATTTGACAGCAACTCATATTTGTCACATTATAAAGCAAACAAATACTGAGCTGTACTATAAAAACAAGGAATATCCTGAATGAAAGCGGTGCGCATTCCATACACGCATGTACAGTGATGTAAAACTCTTACCCGGATTCGATGTCTGACAATGAAATGGTGCTGAGACTGTCAGAGTCCACCTCCCTGCCCAACTTCTGTTGGATCTCCTGTCGCAACAGAGCATTCAGCTCCATCAGGCACCGGCGTACCTGGAAGGCCAAAAAAGTCCATAATAACAAAAAAAGTTATCACGATCATCGCAAAAACAGTACACATTATTTACACATCAGAGGGACACACATTCTCCTGACCTTCTAAACCAGGGGCATTTCAAGTTCAGTCCTGGAGGGTCCATAACTTATTATTTTACCTAGATCGATTAGCTTGCCTTCCTTAGCTCTTAGTAAATGTAAGGAGAGATATAAGAACTAATAAAAATGGATAATAACAGCAAATTAAATCCTCAGGCATTATTGTCCCTATTGCCAGGCACACATGTCAATATGCCATTCTAGTCCTAATGTCATTTGTCCCACCTCTTGCTAGAAGCTGAAAATATTTCAAAATGTTACATGAAATGAGAAAATGGGGAAATGGTTATACAATTTCATAAACAAAGCCCAAACTTTACATACATGATACAAGGGGTAGCGTAAGGTGGGTGTGGATTATTTAACTGTCGTAGGGATCTGAATGCACAGTGTTACAGAGGTCATGGGGATAGCAAACCACCTTAGCCGTATCCGGGTCAAAGTAGTCCAGCAGAGAGTCACAGAAATGATATCCCAATGATTTTAAGTCCTTAGTTGAAAAGTGTGTCCCTTTCCTGCTTGCTGGTGAACAAAATGAAATAAAATAGATGAATATAACTAAGATGGAAAGCATACCATTTCATCATTCAGGCAGTATTGCCCTGAACACCTGGTACCTTACCTAGAGTCGACCCGCCAAAAGTGGACTCCATGGTGTAGCTGTTGGCGATCCCCAGCCTCCACATGGCAATCCTTCCAGTGCCCTCTTTGCTTTTGTGCATTTTGAATCTACAGCTCTTGTAACAGAACTGAGGATTGGGAATTGAGAATGACATCAACATGGCGCTTCATTTGGGTGTTGTCTTTGCTTTTTGTTGGCTTCTATGCAGTGGAAAATTTTTCAGCTGAACTGACAAGTGGTTCAGCAACTTGATTCGATTTCATTTGTGTTTAGCTGCAAGTAAAAAGGTCTGCAGTGGACATTGGTTGCTGAGACAAACCGTACCAAAAACATCCTGTGCGGGCTGTGACTGCATGGTGATGGAGCCGATTTGAGGCATTATGACCGTATTCTGAGATGGTGGCCTCCAATGACATTTCTTACACTGGGTGACAAACATGGCTGGCTGAATTTTGTGTAAATCTGAGTGAAGACATTTGAAATGTTAAATTGAGGGGGGGGAGGGGGAAGGAAAATTTGCGGATAGAAATTTTCATCTAATGAAGAAGAGAAGTTTAGAGAGCCTGAAGAAAAGTACTTTGAAAGGGAAAGGGAACCACACCTTGACAACTCTTCAGATGCAGAACCAGGTGGATTCTCAAAACTTTTCAAGTCAACCTCTGTACGTCCAAAAAAAAAAGCCTGTTCCGAATTTTCTGGAAATTCTTAAAACCGTGGCCATGACCCCCATCTAAATATTATAACCTTTTGCCCTCGCACTATATTTACATGTGTCCATATATCTGCATTTTCTTTGTGTATTGATTCTGTCCGTACGTAGTCCTGGCCTAGTTCTGTTCTGCTGTGAATTTAATATATTAAAAATAAAAAAACGGCTGGTCTGTAGCTGGTCAAAAACAAATTGGCGATTTGCTCAACATGCAAAGGTCTTAAAAACGTTGGAGTGCCGCAGAAATGCAAACCCTGTCCATGCGGTGGCTCTTACTTTGTCAGCTGTGTTCTTGCTCATCATCAAGGGGAAGATGCGTGAGTGTAGCCGAGGAACAGATCCATTCCTGCTGTCACAGCCGTACATGAAGACATTGTTTTTTCTGCTATGCCCATGGAAATCGCAGTACAGGACCACTTCTCTCTCGGCTATCAGTCTGGGAAAAACAAGCAGCGTTGCACCCATCAGCAAGGTGGATTTAAAGGAAATGAAAAAGCAGTCCTGGTATTTATGTACTCATTCATTTAGCAGGATCTTGTCTTCAGAGCAATGTGCACCTCTGTCCAAGGTGACTTATGATGATGAGAAAGACAGCACTACAATGCCCAGAGGAAACAAGCTCAGAGTGACTATTCAACCTGAAACACATATCTTTGGAGTGCTGGAGGAAACATTCACAAACACAAAACATGCAAACTCCGCACTGACTGAATAGGGATAAAACCCATGTTTGGTTACACAGTTCCATCATCCATTGCACCACCATACCAGCCATCTTGGACCCTAAAGCTAATGGCACAAAAAAAATACTGCATGACTGAAAGAGAAAGCTGAATTCTTGTGGTTAGATGCCAAGTTCTGTCATGTCAGCAGCGACACTGTATGGGCAAAAGTATTTGGAGACCTAAGCATCACACCCATGTGTGCTTGTTGAACATCTCATTCAATAACCGTAGCCATTAATATGGAGTTGCCCCCCCCCCCCTTGCTGCTATAACAGGCTCCACTCTTCTGCGAAGGCTTTCCACCACATTTTGGGAATTTGTGCCCATTCGGCCACGACATCATCAGTGATGTCAGACGAGAAGGTCTGGCTCGCAGTCTGGCTTCCAGTTCATCCCAAAGGTGTTCACTGGGGTTGAACACAGAGGTCTGTGCAGGCCACTCAAGTTCTTCCACAACAACCTGGGCAAAGCATGTGTTTATGGAGCTCCCTTTGTGCACAAGGGGGCACAGTCATGCTGAAGCAGGAAAACAGCTTTTTCC
The DNA here is from genome assembly GCA_018136845.1 of Heterotis niloticus. Lineage (NCBI taxonomy): Eukaryota > Metazoa > Chordata > Actinopteri > Osteoglossiformes > Osteoglossidae > Heterotis > Heterotis niloticus. The sequence continues at coordinate 20,181,668 of CM030904.1, read as the reverse complement.
CCAAACTGTGACTAACAAAATTAGAAGCACAGCTTTGTCTAGAATGTGTTTGTTTGCTGTGTGGGTGCAGCTGATACAGCTCACCTCAGTCACTGGTGGGGGGGGGGGGGGTTTCTCCCACATACTTTTGACCATACAGCGCAGCTTTTAAATGCTGTTTCGCTGTCCTGGAGGGAGTGAATACCTCAAACTGTAATCCCTTTTGTGGTGGCGGGCACTAACAAAAGGGCATCTTTAAACAAAACATTTACTTGTGAATATAGGCTGCTTTTAACTGATCTCTGGCTAATACAGTATGTAAGATAAGCTTATTTAATGAACTAATGAATTAATAATCAATGAATTAATAATTAAATATGCAGTGAATGTTATTTTTTTGTATATTAAGATACATACGTATCAGTAATTCATTATCAATGCAGAGCCTTCCCAGAAGTACACAGCATGAAGATGGGTACAGCCTGGCCAGAAAATCGGTCACTCGTCCACTTACTGGGGACACTTCAGTGTCACCAGCTCAGCAGAAAGAAATCTTTCTGGGGCGCCTTGAATAAACTCACGTAAGCACTGAAGGAACACGCGAACCCTACGCAGGCCGAGTCGGGTTTCAATCCACATTCGAACCTGCAGTCCAATAGCCATGAGGTGCCAGCGCTACCCACTGCACAACTCTGACAAACTAAAATGAAAATGGAAATTTTAGTTCGCTTCTTATCTTAATGTTGCATGACATATAAACATGCAACAGCTGCCTCTACCCTTAGCTCATTCGGACCTGTCAAGTAGCGCACATTGATGTTTGTTAGCAGCGGGTTAATGTGTGGTAGAGTTGGTACAATTTCCCCGCAGTTACCGCAATGTGCAATTTCCTTCAGAATTAGTGAGGATTAGAAGAGATCTGGCAAAAACCAGCCTGCTTCTTTACGGTCTACTTCATGCAGAGGTCTCTGAAGACATTTTTTAAAATTCCACAAAGTTCAAATCGTTGTGTTCATACGCCTTTGTGAGCTTTGTGCTTTTTTCTCAGGCAGTGCAGTCAGCAGGGAGGTGGTGGTGGTTTGTGATGTTTTTTTCCCTGAAGCCAATTTTCAACAATTCATATGTAGCTATCATCTGTTGTACAGCTCCCACTGGCTAACCGGTGACTTGGAAATATTCAACATATTTATTTTATTCTAATGATCCATTTATCTGAACTCTAACAGCTGCTCTAAGGTTTTGTATTCCTTAATGTAATTTCACAACCAGAAGTTGGAAAGTACCACTGAGTCCTGTCTGACTCCTAGGCAACCACTGGCATGATTTTCAAGGCAAAGAAGAACAGAAGCGGTTTGCCATTGCCTTCTTCTGGAAGATTTTTTTCCTTGGAAGGGGCAAACACACAAACTTCACACCCACCCCTGAGCTGGATTTGAACCTCCCATCAAGCAAGCAGCCCAAGAGCTGCAAGACACTAGCTTACCCCACTGCACCACCACATTCACCAAAATCCCCGATAAAGGAGGCAAAATCCAAATCCCAGACAAGGAATTCACATACTAGCTGGTTATGAACTGTTGCATTACCTGATTCGGAACCCCACCATTACCTTTTTACCATGTTGCGAGTGTGCCACACGCAGGGGAAGGAGTCGCGCAGGAGTGTGGAGTAGTGGCGGTTGAGATCGCGCCCAGCCAGTGAGCAGCGGTAGTTTCCCACCACAACCCCATCAGGGTTCAGCATAGGCACCACCTTGAAGACAAAGGTGTCGCGCAGCAGTCGAGCATCCGGGGAGTCACTCAGGAGGAAGTCCAGTAATCCCTCCATCACCCAGGAGCTACAGGTTTCACCTGGGTGCACCCTGGCCGTCACCACCACCGCCCTCTTGGGTCGCTCTGCCTCCCGGCTTGGCGAAGGAGACGTGATGGTGAGGACATGAACAGTGTTGCCGGCCAGGCTGCGGCAGAGCACACGCAATTTGCAATGGACAGCAGTGGCTGGGTCAGAGGTCACAGCAGTCAGGTAGCGCTGCAGATCCGAATACGTATATGGGTAACAGTGAGCCAGGTAGCAGGTGTCGCTCTCATATGGGAACTGGCACGTCCATGTGAGGGAGTAGAGGGCCTTGCCTTCATACTCTCTCTGGTTTCGGTAGTACTTGATGTCCAAGCCAACCCGCCTCCATCCCACACCTTGGTCCCGGGCAGCCCTCTCGGAATAGAGCAGAGGCTTCATTCCTAGGCAGTACAGGCTTCTGGACTTCATCAGGTTGACTATGGTGAAGCGGTAGGTCACTCCTGCCTTCATGTTCTTCACTTGGAAGTAAAACCATTGCGTGTGTTTTCTGGTGTACAGGTCAGTACGAAGGGTAAGCTCGTAGTCATACATACCTCTGTTAAGACAAAACAACAGGATCGCTCTTATTAAAATACATCCATCAGAATAAACAGTGGCAACTAAAAAGCCAAAGGCTTTGCATTTTTATATTATGACCCTGACATACTATCTGCAAAAAGGATGTGGACCCTCTTCTAATGACTAAGCTGAGCTGTTTCAGCCGCACGTACTGTACGTAGCAAACAAACACATTCTGGACAATTGTGGGCTTCCAGCTTTGTGGCCACAATTTGGGGAAGAAACTTTCCTGCTCCAGCATGACTGCACCCCCTGTGCATAAAGCAAGCTGCATAAACACATAGTTTGCCCAGCGTCGTGTCAAAGAACTTGAGTGGCCTGCAAGGAGCCTTGACCTCAAACCCACTAAACACCTTTGGGATGAACTGGAATGCCAACCACAAGCCGGGCCTTCTTGCCCACCATCAGCGCCCAACCTCACTGATGCTCTTGTAACCGAATAGGCACAAATTCTGGTGGACAGCCTTCCCAGAAGATGGAGATTGTTACAGCAGCAAACAGGGAACAACTTCATATGAATGTCCATGGGTTTGGAATGGGATCTTCATCAAGCACAGATGGGTGTGATGCTCAGATGTCCACATATTTTTGGCCATATAGTACACTGTAGCTTATTTAAAATTGTGTCCTGTTTTAAGTTGAAGTTTTTTAATGGGTTTAGGGCATGGGGATAGGAGCCAGATCCCCCAAAGTGGGTAGGTTTTAAGCATGTGAAATTGTGCCTCCAAATGTTCCCCAAGCTAGAAACAAGCAGTAAGTGGGAAGAGGGCTTGGCTTGTCTCCGACCCTGCTTGAGTTTGTTTCCCTGCCTCTCCTGCCTCAGGCTCCATCTTCAAGCCTGAAAAGAGTATCGTTTCCTCCAGGACTCTGTGAACCAGCAACCTAAAAGTGCCTGCCTACCCGCAGACAAGGGCAATTCCCTGACTCATAACCAAACTGGTCACATTTTAGGCACCCTGGAGTCCCTGTTGTCCAGAGGCAGTGCTGCTCCTCCCTCCAGCAGACATTGGTGCTCACCAGAACCTTCCCTACCTGGCTATCCCTTGCATGAGGGAATGCAGGGTGGTGTGATGCCCCTGCCCTGTACAGGGTCGATCTCAGGTTTCAGCACCATACCAGGCAGGCAGCAAATATGGGAGGATTTCACCACTTTTTATTGTTTTTCCTTCCCATTTCACAGTTAACCAATAAACCCAGTAACAAGACCATAGTAGCGACTGCAAGCAAACCCAAGACCAATTTGTCCCTTCTGCTTTCTCTGGGCTCTCTGTGTAGTCGATACACCTGACTTCTTGCTTCATCAACAAGTTGCTTCCAGGTATAGGTGCCACTCATGGACTGAGCAGCTGCTTACCTTCAGATGTTACACTAAAAAAATGTGCCTCTTGTATAAATGGGCAAATCACTGTAAGCAGTTTAGTAAGTCACCTTGACAAAAACCCTTAGCTAAAAGAATAAATAAATAGGCTTTCTGTTAAAGCAGGGGATCGTGTGTATTTCTGTTCAGCCACTCACGTCTGCACAGCCTTCTGGAGGTTTCCACTCTGAAAGCGGGACTCGAAGACCAAGGCTGAACTGTCTCCACCATCCTCGCAAAAGGTGGGACCCTTGACTGATCCTCTGCTGCCCCCCACTCGGGATCGAGTGTAGAAGAGTGACTTTGTTGCTGTGAGACAAAAGACTGCGGTGTGAAACTGGCAGGGGAAGTCAACAGGCAACAGCAGGTAATAAAAAAAAAAGACAGGTGTGCCCAAAATAACAGGATCATCTTCAAAAATGTGTGAAATGAGCTTGTTTTTGATGCTACCTGGGTCAATGCAGAAAACCACCTTTCCCCTCCCTTCTCCTTCAGGCATCGGCATCAGCTCATATCCCGTGCGCTGATAGAACGGTTCAGGCTCGGGGGGATCCCATTCTGTGCCAGAGAAACAACAGACAATCCGAATGAATGTTTTAATAGTTGTACTGGGGTACTGTCTTGAAGTGCCAGTCTTTAAACTATATTATAATTTATTCAATCTATTAAGAAGCTATTTCGATTTCATTGTTTTCATCATCTTTAAGAGGTTTCTCATACTGAAATGCAACCGCTCTGACTACTATCTTCCCTGTTTTCAGTTAAGTAGCATTTGCATTCGCCAAGACAGAGCATAAATTTTGACTCGCGGAGCACCTTTCTGCAGCAGGTAAATGTCCCTAGCAGTTTCGTGATATACCGTACGAGGCCCCCTTCCTGTCATGGTCCACTTGCTCCTTCAGAGGGCAAAGTTAATAATTTTACACAATGCATTCCTGACCTGACTCATCAGTTCTAAGTTATTAACCCCGGTCCCGTCTTGGAGAGGTGTCTTCCAGGACAAAGCTACACCGGACAAAGCAGCTGAGGCTCCTGACTACCACGACCCTGACTGGGATACAACGGTTATGGAAGGTGGAAAGCAGCAGGAATCACTTTTGTGGCTGCTGTTAGTTTTTACATTTCGGCCCTTTTTTTTTTTTTTTTTGCTCATAAAAACTGTGAAACTTCAGCCTAAGTTTTATGAGTTTCTACTGTGACTGTAAGCAGGACAAAAAATAACTGGAAATGGATGGATAAATGTATTATTATTATTATTATTGTTGTTGTTGCTGTTGTTATTAATAGGACAGCAGGTGGTGTAGTGGTTATAGCTGTCGCTATGAACTCAAGGAATCCAGGCTTAGATCCCATTTCTGCTGTAGTACCCTCGAGCAAGATAGTTACTGTGCTACAGTAAAAATTACTCAAGTGTAGAAGTACATGAATAATGGTAGCGACATGTTGTAAGTAGCTTTGGAGGAAAGCATCAGCTGCAAAAAATTAAAAAAGCTTTTATTATCGAGTGTGTGGGCGTTATTATTACTTAGCCAACGTTATTGTGTAGGTGTTTTGTGATCTAATACTCTTGGCTGTGATCTAGGCGTGTTCCACATGTGCATTGAGCGAAAGAATGACTGCTATACCAATGTGCTGAATCTCCTCCTTGATCACTTCACATTCAATGGGCCAGCGGACTCCCTGGTGTGAACTGGCTGTGCACAGAATGGTGAAGAGGCCCCGTGGCTCCATGAGCCGAGGTACGGGACGGTTGCCTTCAAAATCAAACACAAGCTGCCTGCTCTTCACTTGTGCTTGTTCCAGGGTCCGAGAGTCTGCTGATGATACATTATTATTACTACTACTATTATTACTGCTACTGCTACTACTTCCAGATGTTCTCACCCAGAGTGACTCAATTTTTATACAGATTTGTATTTTGTTTAAGCATACTGAAGCAAGTCTATTTCCAGCAGCACACTGGCAAAATTCAGGGTAACAAATTTATAGCAGACAGTTCTTACAAGTTTGATGAAAGCTAAGGATCCCTGGCAAAAAAAAAAAAAAAAAAAAAAATTCTTAAATAAATTTGGAAAAAAATATTGCACCTCAATTATTGCACAGAAATGTTATTAGTCTCACATACGTTTGTCGTTATTTTCAAAGCAAATCTCTGCACCACAGATGTCTTGAAGCACAGAATTCGCACACACTTGTGAAATGAATCATGGCGACAATAAAAAAGCAAGAAAAGAAAAACTGCTATGATTCCAATCTGAGATTCCTTTGTCAAGCAGCCTATCAAATTAGATAGATAGATAGATAGATAGATAGATAGATAGATAGATAGATAGATAGATAGATAGATAGATAGATATAAAGCCAGCCTGTTTAAGTAGCTGGGGCATCGCTCACATAATTTCCTCTTGGTTTGTATGTCATCTTCAGTCTCAGATCCTGTGTCACCATGGTCAGGGACAATGTCCAAGTGCCTGGATCGCCGCACCTTTTCCCATGGTCTGTTAGTGGAGCAGCTCCTCTGGAAAGGGGCCTCCCCACCTTAAATATATTTGTGTTTGCCAGTTTGGTCCATGCTTCCTATTAAGAACAAGTATCATTGGACTGTGGTGATGCAAGGCTCGTTTCCATTTGCTTACCTGCAAATAATCCGTAGTGCTGAAGGTGATGTAGCATGAAACTCTCATAGGGATCCTTACGGGCCTTCAGCAGCGGCCGAGAGAAAATGATTCAACCGGTTATTGCTTGTTGGTATTATGCCCGATCTAAGTGCATTTGTGAGCAAATAAGCAGGTGAGTTTTTAAAATATAGTCTGTTTTTAAGGATATTATCATAGATAATAGGGAGACTGTAGTGTATATAAAGTGTTGACCAAGTCAACACAAATTTACAGGGGAGATTCTCTTTTTCTTTTTTCCTCAGATAATCAATTCATTCATTCATTCATTCATTCATTCATTCATTCATTCATTCATCTGTAGATACTGACCTTCACCACAGCATTTGGGCTCAAAACTGGACACATTTTGGCCTGTTGGACGCGCAGCAAAAGAGAATCGCACAGATTTGCGCACTGAATTCCTTTCTTTCATTGGTCCATTCTCAGCAGCAACGACCACGTTAGTCCTGCAAATCCGTATTTTGCAACTTTTAAGCGTTTGTGCAACTGCAAATCCCGACGTGGAAAAAAAAAAAAACTAACGCGATGGAGATTTATTCGCAATGAGAAGTCAGAAGGGAAAAAAAAAAAAAAAACTGGGTTGTAAAGAAAGGAACAAAAAAAGAACCCAAAACAAACACTTACGAGTCAGCAGGGAAAACATCTGGAAATGTGCAAAGAAAAATGAACCTGTGGATGGTTGGTTTAAACTAATCCCTCAGCGAAGGTTTACAACGTGGAGTTAGGGTTACCGTTGTCATGGCGACGCTCTGGGGCGGGGGGGCGTGGTAGCGCACGGCGACTTCCGGTCCGAAATGGTTTGATCGCCCTGGAAAAATGGCAAGAGGACGAATGAACAGTTTAAACGCTGCGAAACAATAAAACAGAAAAACCTGTCGAATTCAGACAGGGGTCAGTATGTACAAAGTGAATAAATAATGTGGAAAAATAACTATAAATATAAATAAAAGCAGAACATCAAAACAGTTCCAGCGACCTTGCACAGAAAAATTGTGCAAGTAAATTTTGTATCTGTATGTTCATTTATTAACTATAAATCTTATTTTGACTCTAGTATTTACAAACGTTCAAAATAGCACGATTTTGACTGAGGGAAAGAAATATCCATTGCAATAGTAACAGTTCAGTTTGCATTTCCTTATATCGCAGACACAAAATAAAATAAACTCTGGATTTCTTCATATTATATTCAATATTCTTTATGTACTTTTCACCACCAGTAAGCTGACTTGTGTAATTATATTTACATTTTCAATATTATTTAGTTATAATAAATAATAAATGTTGTTCAATTACACTAATATTAATGGCTTTAAAAATATGTACTGAAAAACTACTCACCAAAGTGCCTAACATTGTTGTTACTATTTAACCTCCTAGGGTATGAAAACAAACGTTACCAAACCCACCCACCTGACTTGGTTCTTATATTAAAGCGGGAAATAGCTGCACTATGGAATATTTTCAAATCAAATAATGAAAAACAGCCAAAAGAACACCTGAACCAACAGCTGCAAGTTACACATTTTAAGTTTTTTCAACCTGGAGATTTCAAGGATTTTCCATGAATATGGGAAAAGCACACAGGAGTATTATTTCTCAACAGGTTCCCAGTGCCCCCCCCGGCAACAGAGAAATACAGTATGTTTTTGAATTAATACCCAGACCCTTCTGCCCTCAGGACAACATTTACTAAGTTCCCTTAATGATGGAAGCACTCCATACCTGAAGTTAGAATTCATTTTTTTTTTTAATGTATTTTTTCAGCTGCACCTGAATGGCATTTATAATAATCTTTTGAAACTAAATAAGAAGCTAATATTGACCACATTTATTTGTTAAAGGAAGTATGACTAAGCAAAGGAGAAGCCTACAGTGCTAACTGATGCTATACAGATTTCTTGTGCTACTGATACTCCATTAAGAGATGTAAAATTACCTTATGTAGTTAAGTTTGCAAAATATAAAGCTTGTTAAATTTTGCTATGAAATATTGCCCTGCTAGTACAGAATTTCTCTAACAGGCCTGGTTGAAAAAAGTCAGTGCCTTTACAGTACAAATCCATTTTCTCCCTTCCGGTTTATTTCATATCTTAAATCGGTGTTTTCTTTCTTCCACCTGTTGCCGTAAGTCAAAGGCATTTTAAAACCCTAACATTTCTTAGGCACTTACAGAAGCTATGAGAAATGTATTAATCCAAATGTCTTTTACTAATGACTTGTGTTTTTTGTGCTTCTTACGGAACAGCTGAGGTCTGGGAAGAGTGAAGATGGGGACTGAGCTTTTCAGCAAAAGCTGCGCTAGTTCTGGGGTTTTATAGGCGGCTTCTGCTCACACGTTCTACTATGACTGCTGTAGTCCGTTGCACGTTGTTCTCTTAAACACACTTATATCGTAGTACAGTGGTACCATGCAAACTTCAAGGTTTTTGTCTGGGAACTTCCATATGTTTTTGGTAGAGATAACTTGTCTTATCAGGCAAACTATTTGCACAGCGGATTACTAACTGCAGCTCCGTATTTGGACATCACTGAAACTCATTAGCCCCGGTGGCAACATATAAAGCGGTTTTTCCACAGACTAAATTCACCTTTCGTTGGCAACTGGGTACCTTGTGGTTGCAAACCTGTAGATTTTTGAGTGCAATGGCTGTTTTTGGTGTGAGTCTCCTCGCTGTCATGTTGGCATCCTCTGTCTGGGCACAGGAGGTGAGTGAAACGCTGTTGTCACTACGTTCTCTATTTTGAAGCGTATACATACGGTAGAAAATTTTGGTCGGCCTATGTTGCTACCGCTCTGAAGAACAACAGACTGAATGCTTTTGTCAATATTAAAAAAAACAGACTAAACAGTAAACAGTTTAAAAAACGTGCTAACTATTAATAGGGCAGCACAGTGGTGCAGCGGGGCTTCCCCACAGTGTGTGTACCTGTGAGAGAACACGTGTGATTGTGACAGGTAAACTGGGGTCCCATCCACAGTGTGCACTGCCTAATCCGGCACTGTACGCCGGTCAGATTTTTCTTGACCGCTGCAGCCCTATGCAGGACAAATATTTATCGCTGAAGAATTATTATTAATACAAACAGATGGTAGTACTAAGAAAATAAGAATAAAATCTTTGCGCTTACTAACACCTTAGGATATACTGTTTGCATTTATACCCCAAAATAATAAATTGCAATAAAAGAATAAAAGACATTCAAACTGTGTCTGAAAGGTTTTTTTTTACCAGCATGTACTAACATACTTTTCTCCTTTCAATCTTCACTTCCTCCCAAAAGCCATGTAAGTACATTATTTAAAGTAGTAGCACACTGGTCTGAAACTATTTCTTAAAATCCTTCATTAATTCCATTGTAAAATCATAATGAAGACTCATAATGAAGTCTTGAGAAGTGAAATGAAAGATGGTAATAAATGTAAAATGTTATATGGCATATTTTTAGACTGCTGAAGCAACTTTTTTCATCTCCTTCTCCAGCAGCTGAGGGGGACAACATCCCCGTGTCAGTGTTGCTTGAGCGAGCGAACCGAAACGTGGGTGCGTTTCTTTTCCTCGTGAATAAAATTGATGCAGCGTGACACCTGAAAAATAATGCTTTTTAATGAAACAGTCAAAATTTCATATTACCCAAAGAAAATATCAGTTGATAGCTGTAACCATGGAAAAATATCAATGATAATGACTTCTCCATCCTTCACCCACAAGTGCGTGGAAGTAATGAACCTACTGTTGTCGGTGACATTGCTGTGGACTTTGAGAGGAACGCTGATCCTTGCACATCTCGTGGTTGCCTGTGGCCCAAATATTCTGACGGGAAGGTTTACGTGCCGTACGTCATAGCCAACCACTACTGTGAGTGCTTTTAAAAGTAAAAAAGTCAATTTACCTGAAATGCAATTTAATAACCCTAAGGATTTATAACACTAAAAACGTGCACTTGCCAGCATCACGGGAGCTGTCCGTCATCCAGCGGGCACTGGAATCCTTTTCGGCCTCCACCTGCATCCGATTCAAGCCCCGGTCCAACGAGAGAGACTACATTTACATCCAGTCCCTTAATGGGTATATTTATCAATAGACTATTTTATTCTTCACACAAAATTTGACTCTAATACAGCTTTTTGACATTGTCGATACAGCATGATGAAACAAAATGTTAAAATGCCAACAGGTGTTATTCCTACGTCGGCCGTCTCGGCAACGGCCAAGTCGTGTCTTTGAGCCGCGAGGGCTGCATCTATCATGGTACAGTCCAGCACGAGCTGCTCCACGCCCTAGGCTTCAACCATGAGCAGACTCGCAGTGACCGTGACAACCACATCCGAGTGCTCCTACAGAATGTTATCTCTGGTGCGTTTGTACTTTTCCCCCTCATTTTTGTATACGTCTATTCTGTTTTTTATTGAAGCACACTTTATACACAGCATCATGAGATATTTGAAATAGATGCTAAATTTTCAGTTAAAAAAAAAAATTCTGCTACGTGATTGGACATAAGCAGCAGTTGTATAGCAAGCAAGCAAATCCCTTCAGCTCAGCTTTGTGTCATTTATATTTTTGTATAAAATAATATAATAGTTCACTTGAAATATGTGAAACATTTTCCCTGCTGTTTCTTCAAGCGTGTTTATAGCTTTTTTCCCTATTTGATTTTGAATATTATGTTTTACACAGTATACATGTTTTATATATTATTAATAAACGGAACTCCGACAATTTAACCAATAGCTTTTTTTAGGTATGGAGCACAATTTCAACAAGATCCAAACAAACAACCTGGGCACTCCATATGACTACAACTCTGTCATGCAATACCATAGGTCAGTCGTTTTTACTTTTTAATTCTGTTTTCAGAACCAGTTTAAGTCTCCCTTGAGACCTTACATTGAGCCATACGGAATCAGATTAAGCAATTTGTCATTTTACTGAGGTATACAGTACTTATAAATGCATGTACTAAACATTTAGCTGTCAGACATAGTGAGCATCAGGAGAATTCACTAGAACTTAAATCACCATGAACTATAATTCATCAGTTGGATGTTTGTTGCACAGGTATGCTTTCTCCAAAAACAACCAGCCGACCATGGTGCCCATCCCAAACAGCAATGTGGAAATCGGAATGGCCACACAGATGAGTGCCAATGACATCCTGAGGATCACAAGGCTGTATAAGTGCTAGGAGGTTGGTAGAGTCGGTACTGTGCAGTTACTATTGTGCAATGAGTACTGTGCAGTGTGTTTTGTGTGTTTTGTACAGCGAGTACCGTACACTGGATATTGGTTACTTTGCCTTATTGATTTGACACCATGTGTGTGAGGAGAACCTGTGCAACAGCTTTAGGATTTCCATCAACACGTCTGGATACCAGAAATCTAATTCTGAGTCTTCTAAAGACAGCCTGTAAGTTCAGTACCGAACATGCAGTGAAGGCTACAGATGACTTTGAGAAATGTGTTGGTTCATTCTGGGTTCATTCAGTCTAGATCATTGTTTCCCAATCTATGGGTCGTGACCCAAATTGAGTCGTGGACATGCTTGTGATGAGTCGCCACATGATTGTGTACCAAATGTAGCCTAGTTTGTCCAAGGGCAAATTCAGAGGCGAACGATATAGCGCCCTCTATCGGGCTCTGTTCCAAACCGCATGCGGCTGCGCAATGATCTGAGTTTGTTTCTATTGGACAAAAACGTAATAAATATTCCCGGCCATGACACTACCACCCCTCTCAAAACCTGTGCAATAATCAAACAAACTTTATATAGAGAAATAAACTCATAATAATAATAATAATTAATAAAACTAATATTTATTTATTTTCTATACCATGCGCATGCTAAACAACTTGACCAGTTACGATTTATTTTAAAAATAAATATACATTCCATCTAATACATTTGTACTATCCTTATGTTTCAGTTGACCTTCCAATCCTGAAAAGAAAGCCTCGCTGGTATTATTGATAAGAATCTAATTCACATGACCACATACGGATCCAAGCAGAAGAGCCTGGGAGACGCTGTGGTTCCGGTGCCCTTCAACATTGCCCATTTGGCCTCATACAGTAGACTATGACCAAGAGGATCCAATAATCTTAATAATAATCTTAATAAATAATAATAACTAACATGCTCAATTGTATTTTGCTGAGTTCATTGTTTAAAATATTTTCAGTTTTGTTTTGACCACATTAGCTTGGCAGGACAAGTGACTCAACTGTAATGTTGCAGCTGATAGCTGTACAGTATGTTCTTGAGTTCTGGCTTTTTAGGCCAAACCGGTTCAGCCATCTGACTGCACACCAAAAGCACAGAACCTGAGCAACAAAACAACTTCCTGCTATTCTAGCTTGGACCCACAAAGCAGACAATGCGAGTCTGAAGCAACTATGCTCTCACAGCAGGTTTGCTGCACTGCATGACCCGTGTCACGTTTCTTTCACACGTCATTCTAACAAACAGACATACAAAATGTCTGCCAGCTATGTCCAAAGAAAAAGCAAAACTAAGTGTAAAAACAAGGTTGCGCCACAGAAGAAGAATGCCAGGGTGCAACTGAGATTTTTTATTGACCTGACTTGCATATTCTAAACAACTTACTCCATCACCTGGCAGAAGCCAAATAAAGACTTATTGTCATTGTATAAAGGACAATTCTCAGGTATGCAAATAACAGTGTCATAAAACCTGAGGTTAAACTAAAAACCTGTCACCTAAAGGCAGATTTAGACCTACAGTATTGAATAAATTGATTAATCTCTGTATGTTTTTAAAAGAAGTACAGCAATAAAATTTAACAAGGGTTACAAAACAAAATTTTAAAAAGTACCTTATTATAAATGCAACATTTTTGTGTTAACTTTTTTTTTCCTTTTAACCTGTGCTGACCCGGTCCCTCACCAAAGCTGCTTAGAGAAATGGGAAACCCGCACACTAAGCACACAGACAGCAATAGGGCGGGCTTTCTTCGTGCCTCAGGAGTGCGCTAAAATGAGGAAAGGAGAGCGTTGCGCTCAATTCTTTTCGTCTTCACGGAATTGTAAAACATCACTCCCACCAGCAGAAGCAGAGTAACCACGAACAATCCACCAAAAACCATAGTACTCTTTTTTGCGGAGGGGGATCCACTTCCATCACCTGGCAGAGCTGCTGTTAAAGGAACAAGAGGGAAGAATCACCCCTGGTACAGTCTGCATGCAGAATGAGTCCACACACACACACACACACACACACACACACACACACACACACACACATTACCTGAACCACGCGAAGCAGGCTTTACAAGTTGCAATGGCCCCTGAGAAATGTAGTGTGCTTTGGTCTCCAGGGTCACACCTCGCCTGCGGCGCCTCTCAGCATTTTCAACACAGCCCTGAGAGCACCTGGAATTCTGGTTGCCAGCTTCACAGAGAACCACCTGACAATTGATGTACACCTGTGCCAAAGGTGTAAAGTGTCACTGAAGATACCAACAGTGTGTTGCAGCCACCTCCTCAAACTACTGGGTGCTCCAAAACATGCTCACCTGTTCAAACTCACCGCTGAACTTAAAGGCCTGCATTTCGAGCTTGAATTCGGTTAAGTTGCTGGGGTGAATGATGACAGTTTCATCCATGATGCACCTTTGAAAGAAAAGCGCATTTGTGGTGTTTTTCTGACAGCAGGACTATCTAACATTTACCGCAGTTGACTGTGAAGCAAAGACATGGGTCCTCACCCATTTTTGATGATGTCATAGTAGAGGGGGTTTTCGGGGTTGTCATCTGGAGTGGCTCTGCAGGACATGACAAAGAGCTGGACCTCCAGGAGGGCAGCGTGCGCAACAATGCCAATGTTGATCATATCCATCAGATTCACTTCTACTGGGTAGCCGCTTGGGTCGATAACTGTGTTGAAGGTGCTGTCATTGTAGAACTCAAAGCTGAAGCTGAAACTACCAAAGCTGGACTCAGTGAACACGTAGTCCGACTTGTGATTTCTGAAGCTCGACATGACACTTGACCTTTTCGGGTAGCTGCACGAGAACGGGATCTTGACAAACTGCTGCCGGGTTATGACCGAGTTTGCCACATTTTCCGAATCGATTTCATTCTTGAACACGATGTAGTCTCCAGTGTCCTAAGCAACAGGAAAAGTCCAGAAGGTAGAAACATCACCATCTGTTAGCGACACTAGCGGCTGGGATGTTAAAGCATTGCAGAGTGCATCTGCTGTGCTACCTCCAACTCCGTGCCGCATGAGTTCAATGACACCGATCCCATAATGTGCGTCTCGTTCGAGGTGAGGGAACACGTGGGGTCCTTCAGCTGCAGATGTCTGTCATCCACACCCAGCATCGAAGCCTTTTCCAGAGTGATAGTCATGGTGTTCTCTGAGCAGACGACCTCAGCTTCCCCTGTTGAAAAAATTTTTCACACCACACACTTAATCCTCACTTAGGTTTAATGGCGTTTTCGATAGAAAAAGAATGCACTAACCTGACTGCAGAGCAAATTTTATTACAACCACAACAATGCATCTCATCTCGGACTGGCTGTCAAATGGAATGAAAAAATCAAAAGCAAAAATTAGAAATATGACACAAAAGCGCTTAAAGCAGAATAGTCAGAGTTAAACTGCTCAGTTCCTCTTTCCCTACCTTTCGGCTGTCTCGGCAGTGAAGCACATAGGAACGTTTCTGTAAACATCTGCATCCTGGGCTGTCCAGTTTACCAGTACCTGGGCAACCCCCGAGCTGTAGTAGCGGAATGACTTTGTCATGTTTTGAGGCCCACTGATCTGGAAGTCAAATATTCTGTTTGAAGGAACAGAAATCGGTAAAATTAGTGCATTGAAAGTTTTTGAACATATTATTAAGAAGTGCACAGCACAAAAGGGAAAACAGTGTACACTCTTTACATGGACACAAAGGCTCACATCTGAAGGAACACTTTTGATGATCGGAAAAGCGGCTGAAAACAGTTTTGCATGTTTACTGTGAAAATCATTTAAGCCCAAAATACAACATATATGGCCAAAAGTATGTGATCCCCTCCTTCTAATGACTGAGCTGAGCTGTTTCAGCCGCACCCACACAGCAGAGCAAACACATTCTAGACAATTGTGTGCTTCCAGCTTTGTGCTCATAATCTGAGGAAGAAGCTCCTCTCCTGCTCCAGCATGACTGTGCCAGACCCCCCGTGTGCAAAGAGCTCCATAAATCCTTGGTTTGCTCAGGCTGGCATGGAACAACTTGAATGGCCCTGACCTTAACCCCACTGAACACCCTTGAGATGAACGGATGAACTGGAACGCCAGCTGCAAGCCAGGCCTTCTAACCTGACCTCACTGATAGTGGCTGAATGGGCACAAATTCCCAAAATCTGGTAGAAAGCCTTCCCAAAAGAGTGGATGCTGTTATAGCAGCTAAGGGGGAACAACTCCATATTAATGCCCATGGGTTTGGAGTGGGACATACAGGTGTGATGCTCATGTGTCCACATACTTTTGACCACATTAATATTTTTTTTATAGATGTCGACAGTATGTGTACAAAAAAATAATTCTATGAAATGTAAGGTTTACCTGGATTCAGTTGCTTTGGCCCGGACAGTGACTTGGAAAGGATTCCCAACAGATGCATATAACACATCTCCATGAGATGGAGTTGGAGACAAGAACTGTGGCTTTACAACCCCTGGCGTACAGGTGGTCAGAGGGGGCTGGACTAAAAGAATTAAGAAGAGATCCTTTAAGCAGGTTTAGCAATAAATGTTAGCAGCTCTGCTCTTTACTCCCTTTGTTTTGTACTTTGACTTCTAACCAAAGGTTTAACGTCATCTACAGGGATGATAGGACAAATTTTTCTTTCCAGGCACAGAATGCACAGTAATTCAATAAACATGTATATGCGGGATGAGCGTCACACAGAAACAAGGCGTACCCTCAACAGAAAAGTGCAGGGGCAGGGAACTCAGTGATTCGGTTCCTTCGCTTTGTGACAGATTCAGTGGGTTTCTAACTGAAGACGTGCCATCTGCGTACGATAAAGCCACACGTCCTCTCGGGAAGTCCTCCACGTTCATCATAAACACATGCACCCCCAGGTTCGGAGTTCCATTCATTTGCAAAATACACTGTTCCTGAAACAAAAGGGTCGATGGTGACAAAACTAAACTAAGAGGCCGTGAAGCAAGTACAAAACAGACGGCAGCATGTGGGTTACCTCGGCGAGGGTGAAGTTTGGCGTTTGGCACCACTCGCAAGTGGCTAAGTCAGTATGTTGGCACACCACTTGATCGCCGTCCGGGTCATAGGACAGAAACTGCAGAGTCGACGGGCAGTTCTGGGGAATTCTTCACAAACACAAAAGACACAAAACTGAAAAAGGTGCTAGTGGCACAAAAATGTTTTGAACTTAAGGGCTTTTACATACATGGATTATTATTTATTAATATAATTATTCAGTATATCTTAGATGTATATAATCGTACTTTTTTGCCTGTTTTGTAAATCAGGAACATTTTCTCGAAATTTTTGGCAAATCAAAACTGGCTTAAGGGGATACAGTAGTCAGTGCCACATTGGTCATTGCAAAATTTTGCATTGAGGTTCGATTTCCCATCCCATGTTTTTGTGCCGTACAGCACATCATCATTTAAATGTCTATATATTCTGTTTATTGCATATTAAGAGAGAAGCACCGAACCTGATTGTGGGCACGGTTGTCAAGACGGGAGGCTTGTTGACAGCATGGGTGTCTGAGCGCACGCCCATGTCCACCTTGGTGAGAAGCGTGATGTTGCTCACGCCATTGACATTAGTGTCCCAGCAGCAGTCTGAAGCCCTGTTTTAGTGGCAAACGTGTTCATAGGTCAACCATTTTAGCATCATTTATAAATGGGATCATTAAAAGACATATATTTTATTTAAAAAGAGCAACATGGAGTTCATTTTCATGGTTTAGTCACTTTGTCATTCAGGTCAAGGCAGAATTGTCTGCTTATGAACAAGTCCAGATTCAACCAAAAGTGTCTTTAGTAAAACTGATACAGTTTGACCCATTTCTTCTAATATTTGAAGTGCACACTTGCTTACGTTAAAGAAAACTGTCGGTCACTCGTGAGGTTCCTCAGGACGCGATCCTCCAGGTGACACCACAGAATCTGGCTGGAAGCATCCTGGTCGGTAACGGCAACTTGGGAAGAGACGACTTGTCCGCAGTCACCACTGTTGCAGCTCCAGGTCCGCCAGTTCCCACACTGTCCTTGGAAGGCCTCTTTGTGGTGGAGACTCAACTGCAACGTAAAGCAGGCACACACACTATGCAGAAAACAATATTACATTGGCAGATATTCACAAACACAAAACCGCAATTTCTTATTCACAGCTGTTGGTATAGGTACACAAGCAGTGCCACGTCTTCTTCCTGCAACCTTTCTTCTCGCTAAAACATCTCTCCATTGTTGGCTTTAAAGTTATTTTTACAGCAGCTACTGTAAAAAAGCACAAGCCAGTATGTCAGCAGGACCGTAAATCCACCGCAAACCCACGCTTAAACAAAAAAAAATGGTATAGATGCAAATCATCCCATCTTCCACCTTAGATGTATTTCTCCCTGAACGTTTTGTGAAATGCTCATACCAGAACGCTGCCATCTCGGTATCGTCCAACAGGCTCAAAGGTCACGGTTCCACCCCGAAAGTGCTGACCGAGGCTTTGGGCAGGGAGCTGGCAGCAGAGCAGCAGCAGCAGCAGCAGCAGCACATTGGCGGCCATGGCGTGCGAATGTCCTCCTGCCTCACGCTGGATCTTTGCTGCCCAGGGTGTGGAATTTTCTCCTTCATGTCAGACCAGTTCTCTAATTATAGGACTAAAAAGAGCTCCTGGTTTTACTTTCATTTGTCACTCAGTTTTTTTTCTTTTCACTGCTGCAATTTTTGCACAAAAGAAAATTTATAGCCCCAATGGCTGTAGCAGAAAACTTCTGTGTTTATGTCCAGTACTTACAGAACATTATTGCAGAAAAAAAAACAGAAAGGTGTTATGGAACACATCTGGGTGTTTATTGTAACCTTGGGGCTTTTTTTACATATTCATTTATTCACTTATTCATTCATTTTCCTTAATCGCCTGTTCCGGTAAGGGACACGGTGACCCATGGCCTATGACAGAATCGCTAGGTACTCAGCTAGGAGGGGAGCATCCCAGCGGCTCCCAAGGACCAGCATAGAAAAACAACTGTGACATTTACATTTCGCTGGAATTTTACAGCATCTATGAGCATTCATAATATAAAGCGAGGCTTCTAATTTAAGCAAATTTTTATTTAGTTTATTTTTTCTGGCAGCTGAGTGTTTCATAAAGCTTTCACACTGCAGTGCTGCATCAGGTTCAGGTTTCTGGCAGCCCAGCTCTCCGCACAGTTTGCCATTCAGAAAACGCGCACATCCTGTGTACGCAGACATGTGAAGACACACTGTGAGGTGACAGGATGACACATTTTCTTCTCTGGGTCTTTGGTAGGACTAAGACAGACCTAGAGGATCATACACAAGCATGTACAACAGACACATATTGCGGGAACATGAAGCCTTTCTGGGAAACAAAAGTTTCTGGATGTTTGTGAAGTCACCCTGCTGGATTCCTGTGCAGCATCCATCTTTGTGTAAATGCGGTCTTTGAATTGTTTGTGCCGTATCCTACTTATATGACAAAGTACGATACGGTATACTCAGTCTGAAGAAGAGAAGTGATGCTTGAATTTGCTTGAGGTTTGCTTCACCACAACTCTTTGTTCTGGCTGAGGGATTTAGTTTTAAACAAATAGCATTCAAAGACTTTTGAAGACATCTCTCATTTTTCTCATTTTATATTTCTTTAGAGGGTAGCTTGGGAAGCTTGTTGTGAATTTGTAGACTAGCATGCAGAAAACGTTACCTTCACAAGTTCTCTTTTACAATACAGCTGTGCCTCCATTGTCACTTAGTCACATCTACAGCGGTTCTTGAAAGTTTGTGAACCCTTTAGAATTTTCGCTATTTCTGCATACGTATGACCTAAAATGGGATCACATTTTCTCGTAAGTCCTAAAGGTAGATAAAGTGAAACGGTTTACCAATTTAACGTTGTTTTGCTCATCCTATCCAGTGGTGGCAAAACACTCAGTGCTATTTGATATCTAAAACTTTTATTTTACAAGTCTTGATGACTGCAACCTGTATGATATGATTATTCTGATGTCGGGAATTTGTATATTGTTTAACCATTTACATATTATTTTGATTAATATTTGTTCCTTATTGCAATTCTGTGGCCTACACTATTGTATTTTGCCAGTAATAACAGTTGTATGTGGTTTGGCCACTAGGTGTCAGGCTCCTATTAAACAATGAAAAGGGAATGAACTCCCCCCCCCAACACTCACTCTCTCACTCTCTCTCTCTCTCGCTCTCTCTCTCTCTCTCACACACACACACACACACACACATACACACACCTTTTGTTACTGTGTACCTCGCACTTTCTGCATCTCTAAGCATACCAGAAATACATAAGCGTTTGCGCTTAACTGGAAAGCCACAGTATTCATGTCTCTCGTACTGAAATGTAAGTATTTTTGTTACCTGGTAGCTTCACTTTGTGCAAAGTAGTTTTCATTGTGAGGTTTATAAACCAAGCTAACATATAATGGTTTAACCATTTGTATAGCTGCATAATATTTACCAGGGATCCCAACAAAAGTTATAGCTGCACACTTTCTAAACAGGCCACCAAATAGCGCAGAAGGCAGACAAATGAATTTTTCCGCTTATTACTGGAAAAGTGGCTTCACCCCATGGAGTGATGCTGGATCTTGGCACACACTGGGATGTAGAGCTGTAATTATTCACCTGCCTCATTTCAACATTACGTGGATGAAGTTTCGGGGCCGACTCACACACTGTATGCTATTGTGCTGTTTGACACAGTACCAGAAGGCGACCTGCTCTCACAATACAGCCAAGTCCTCTCATGCACTGAAATGGGTCCGGTGCTTTGTTCACACTGTAGCCAAGAATATGAGGGAGATGTTTTTAATAAATAAGAATATTATCATGGCATAGCTAATGGCTTTGGTTAGCTGGGTTGCTCTTACTGTATACTCTCTTTTAAATGTGAACACTAATGTTCACCAACACCTTTCAGAGTCGGGTGAACAGAGCTGTTTCCTCTCCTTCCCAGGATGGTACCATTAGCTAAAAAGCAACAGAAACTGGTGCTGATTTTTATTCTCAGTTAAATATGAAGATTTAATGAGCAACCTCGAATACTTCTGCTCCCACGCCTTTGCAGGCAAATAATGTTACACAATGTATTAATTTTACATTGTGCCCATCACTAAATAAGCAGTTAAATAAGCAATTGCCTACTTCTATTTACATCTGTTGCTTAAAAAATATATTTCTGTATCATGATTTAATATCTTACGTGTATATAAAAAAAGCTATTTAAAAAAGGGCCAAAAGTGTGTGTAAACTTCAAGTTATGTTACTAACAACTGTATCAGAATTTTCTGCATTGTGGGTGTTTTATGTGCCTCCACGAGAAAGTGTTGCAGTATTGAACGTAAACACGGTAGCATTTAAGGTCATGGGCATCAACGGCACTCGAAATGTGCAGCTCATACAAATGCACCATTAAGGGAGAAGCCACAGCTGTGCAGGTCTTCTAGAAGAGTTTTAAAACTGCACAGTGCAAAGGGAGATATAGGCTTCTGGACTGTGCTCAGTTTGTAAGGCATTATCATATTTTCCTATCTTTTAGTCCTCTGTGGACAATGCTGACCAATAGTTTGTTGATCTTGTTGACAAACAATCGACAACAAATTCCCTGCGTGAAACCTTTAAAAATACCACAGAGCTACAGTGGTTAAACATGTATTTGCTAAGATGCTCTTTCCGTTCTTACGCACACCTCTTTTTTTCTGCACATCCAGGTGATACATCTAGCAAACGTGCCGTGAACGTGTCATGCAGATATCTCACGCGAGCAGCGAGCAGCAACATCTTCTCGATTTCAACTGTAAGACAAAAGCACACGCTGTCAGGAAAACACACAGAGACGATAACATCTGTTTGTTTAAAGATTTATTGACAAGAGCTACGATAACGTATAAAATCATTTACACGGCTTCTCACGAAAAGACGCCCGGACTATCTTGATTCTTCAGGCTATGCTAGGCACATTTCCGGCATTCACATTTTCCGTTTTCTTGGGATCAGCATTAACAAAAGCAATGAAGCACTTTTCACACAGTGAAAAAACACCCAATTCCCATAAATATCCAGCTGGTTTCAATTAGTCCTATGACCCTATGGAAATGTCTCATTAGAATTTTAATGTGAGCTCCAGCTAGGGTATAAACGCCCATTAGGAAAGTTGCCCTCTGTAAAGATTTTTGTTCAGCCGATAATGATGTCTGCCATATGCACATCTACTCACTGTGAGTGACCTTGCAGCCAAAGGGAAATGCAGAGTGACAACATCTGACAACTCTGATAAGGTCTGATTCCAACGTAAAGCACAGTCGACTTGTTTGCAGAGAATAACTGTCTTGTTGCGATTAACCCCGCGTAAACCCTGCGTGGATACGGTGGTTTATTCGGCAACCACAGGACACCTCCCATGGCGGAGGATTGCTGTGAAACACAGGATCTTATGTACAGATGTCAAATAAGTCTAATGAAACACGTGACAAATGGAAAAGCACTTATTCTCTCAAATTGAAACCCAACAAAACCTTAAATGCTTATCTATCGGTCCTACTCGTATGAAAAAGGTCGCTCAAGAAGGATACAGAAAGTGGACAAAATGTAGGGGTTGCCCACATGAACAAAGAGCACAATGTCTACATTTTTGCTGAATTACATGTGTGATGGTCCCTTCTAAAACCTGGCACAGGTATGAACTGAATGCCAGGGGCTTGTCTTACAACTGCTACCACGCTGCAGAGTTCCTTTTCTTGAAATCTGATGGCATTTAGAAACTTCATGTGTTTTCATCAGCCCCAGTTGTAAAAATAAATCTTCTGCCATACAGGCAAATATTCCATCAGAGGACCTGAGGACATTAAAAAAGCAACAACACATCAAAATGTAGCATCATTTAGTGAATACAAATGTATGCACAATAATTTAACCATTTATTTACATGAATATTTTTATGCAAGCTACTCATATTTGAAAAAAAAAAATAGTCTCAATCTTTTAGCCAAAAAAGCAGTCATCAAACACCGATTGCAACGCACTAGAACGCACAGGGATGCACAGCCGCTGCTTCTTAGCCCAACAAATCTATTTCTCTCCCAATCCTCCCAAAACTTTGTTTTCCTTTCTGCAGTTGTCAGACGGTTTATTTCATAAAAGTACAACAACAAACGGCCTTCTGTGTTTCTCTTTACTTTCTTTTCGCTGTCAAGTTATGTGTCAACACCATGTGGTCTAATGTTTAGTACTCCATATTACTTTGTTGAGAAGAGTTTCATATAAAAATAAATTATTCTGAACTCACTGTCCTTTAGCCCTGTGCTACCTGCTGTCCTAGTACTTCTGAAAAGTATCCAACAAGAGAATGGGACTTTGCGCTAAGAATAACTGTAAACAACAATAAATGTACCCAGGACAGCAGATGTCAAACTGAGCTACAGCGCAGTGTGAAACGTTATGTGGTCGCTGGTAAGAGGCCGGAGCCATCTGTTCGCTAAATGTGCACAGTTCCACATTAAAGAGCGAACAGAGAATAGCACTGTGGGTTTGATACGTACGAGCAATTAAGCCAACACCTGGGATGTAGTCCACCAGAAACCTCAGCAAGAACAGAATCTTTGTCCTGTGGAAAGAAGAAGACTGCTGGTAAAACTCAGAGGAATGTGGAACAATGGTGGAAACCACTCGCCCACACACTCCATCCACTGCGCTGCACAACATTGCATACAGAAACACATCACTGTTTTGTACTCCCCCCCACAAATCAGTTTTCTTTAGAAAAGCAAGAACTGCAGAGCTCCAAGACTTCATATGGGATCTAGAATAAAACATGCAGTTTTTCTATGGCTCAGAATTTATTCCTGGGAAGTAAGCGATAAGAAAAAGCAAGCGCTGTCTACTTTGAGGACTTTTGGTTCTTGTTTGAAGTAAAACTGTGTTTATTAAGTCGATTTGGCTTTAACATAACAGCTAAGATGACTTCCCATTAAGTAAGAGTGCTTACTTAAATCTACATCCAACATTACCTCTTAAGACATTTTTGTACTGAACTAAGTCACTTGCGATACTGGACTGTGTCTGTGACACAGTGCAGCTTCTAAAACTTTATTTCTCAGCCGAACAAGTCCACATTATACAACATAACCCTGTAAACTGAAAGCTGACATGTTCCATAGTCTGAGGACTTACTCTGAATATCGGTCATAGAAAGGAGATCGTAGCAGATAGTAGAGCAGCAGAAATGCTCTGCGCCGCATCTCAGCTTTTTCTCTTCGATTCAAGGACTTGGTCTCATTCATCAGACCAAAACTGTAGACAAAACACTGATGTGAATCCCTGTAAATCCTACTGAAAATAAACAAAAAAAATCTGATTTCATGGATACAAGTCTACCTTTACCTTGTTACTTCCAGAATCCCAGATACGAGCCATGGCTTCCATGACTGTCTTCCACAAATCCCTAAAAAAAGTACTAAGACAGGAACTTAAGGAAAATAAAATTCACATTTGAAATAATAAAGAGCTGCTACAGAGCGTTGCCTTGGTAAGAGTGCTTACTTAAATCAAGACTTAAATAATCCAAATTTAATTTCCTTATACTGTTTGTAAAACCCTAAGATCCCTGTTTTATAAACTTTTTTATAAAAAGAGGTAATGAAAAACTTTGATACATTTATATTAGATTTGTTTATACAGGTACTTTGCGTCACTATAACTGCTTATTAAGTGAAGGGTTTCCTCTCCTGCTCATTTGTGATGTTGGCCTTACAACCTGCCAGATTTCTCATTAAAAGCAATATAATAAAAATAAAAAAGATGTTAACAAAAGAAAAATCCTATTGTTTTTTTCTACAGTGCCACACTTTGAATGTGACAGGAAAAAAGTTTACAGAATTGAGACAAAAAAATGAAAATGTAAAGAATCCAAAAAAAAAAAAAATTCCAAATGCAGCAAGCAAAATATTAGTTTAGCAGCGCAAAGATATGAAGGAGTGCTGTGGAACAAAAGGATACAGTGGACGAGAGGTCTCGCAATGTACAGAGATTCCGCAATGGTCTCCTGGAAACCCAGAGGGGTGGGGGGCTGGTGAACATCATTTTCACGGCTCCGTCTTTTGCCCAGCTGGGGCGCTCCCCACAGACGAGTGTGCAGTGAGGGGGCTGCAGTACAAAAAGAAAGGTATTAGTACATCGAGGCCTCCAAGACACTGCCCCAGCCCGTTGCACAGAATTGCTGGATTTAGGTAGACTCACCGCTGCCCAAGGGCCGCATGACCCTTCCAGATCGTTGTCCCACAAAAGAAAAGTCTTCCTCAACATCATTCTCCTTTTCTGTGGAGATGCATCATTCAGCACAGTTGGAAAAAGAATGAGGAACACATATGTGCTTACATTCATAGAGAAACAAGTCAGAAAAAAGGACTGAAAGGCTCAAGTTAAGGACATTCTTCCTTGACATATATAGAATAGTTTGATTGTTTAAAAAAAAATGAACTGTACAAATTACACATACTAACATTCATTTTCACTAATTGCTTTGTTTATTTGTTTTGAGGTAATACACAACTCATAAAAACACTACCTAACAGCTTACACTTTACACTTTGATGCTGTACCCTTACAGTTCCTATATGTCAAATCAGCAGAATGGCTCTCACCTCTCTTACTAAGTTGTGTGTCCCGGTCCAAAGGGATGATAGGAGGAGACGTCTGGATGCCAGACTTATACCAGAACAAAAGCAGTATGCGAAGAATTGCTCTATAACAAGAGAACAGAAATTCAAGCTTCAGTGGTGTTTGATAAAAGTGTTGCCTGTATGCAAGATTCAGCTTCTACTATTCTGAAGAGTGAAGTACAAGCATGCTTCTTTGAGCATCTTACTTGGCAATCTGAATGAGAACAATGACAAGCCAGCGGCCCCCGTCACCCCAGAGTTTGTTGGCGCCCATCTCAGTGAAGACCTCCACGTATTCCAGTACAGTCAGCCAAGTGAGCAGTCTTTGCTGAGACAATGGCTGCAACAACACATGCACCTCAGTCAAGAAGTTCCTCAGGCTGCTGCTTCTGAACAGGCCAGCATCATGGTAGAGTAATATAACAGCATCTTGTGATCCAGGAGAATCTTTAATTGCATTACAATAAAAAAATATTATTATTATTATTATTATTATTATTATTATTATTATTATTATTATTAACAAAACTTTTTTCGGGGGGGGGGTGAGAATCTACATTTATCAAGTGCTTAGAATTCTGCACCTCATCTTCCTTTTTTGAAAACAACTTTTACTTTTTGCAGTGAAAGTAAAATATTAGCATAAGAAGTGACCTACCCAGAAGCAGCTACATTCACAAAGTTCATTGCTCTTCTTGGTCTTCACAAAATTTCAATATGTTACAACTGTATGCTAAAATCTTTCCAGAGGCCTATGCCCAGTTACAGAGCAGAATGAGAAAATTTTGTGCCAAGGGTCTGCATAATTTCTTTCAGCAAAAAGACACCAGTAGCAACACTAACATGCAAAAGGTCCTGTGCTGTACATGAAGTACCTTGTGTTACAAAACATGCAAATTAATGGCAACATTAAGTGTTTTACAAGTAGACAACTAGGTAACTGGTGCTTGGAGTCTTGTGCTGAAATCTTGAGATGATAGTTATGTAGGTGTTTTGATGGGAGTGCATTATTCCTCACCCATTTAAAGCAATGGGAAAGAGGTATTCGGCATCCGAAATTTCGATATCCAACCCATTTTCAGGGACAAATTAGATTCAGATACAAAAGGATTGCTGTACTATGCAGCAGACTACTGCCTTTAGAAAATTAATGTTAAACTCCTACTATCTTGATTTTATGTTATATTCAAATGCTATTTCATCTTCATGCGATAGACCTTGAAATGCAGCCAAATAAATAAGTACATGAAACAAATATATATATATATAAAAAACATTATGAATAAAACTCCACTTTCCAAATACTGCTAAATAAAAGTAAATGTCAATATCTGTCATTTGTAAAATTATTGCAAACTTTAACTCCTTTACGATATGCAGCATTTGCACATTACACAAGAAAGATTACATATTATCAACACATGAAAATCCAAATAATTTTGAAAGCACATTGTTTCAATTGTAAGAGAACCTACAAGATTTAATACAACAGACATATTTCCAAATCACCAATAATATAACTTTAGTACTATTACTACAGTCATGTGAAAGACATGGAACCGTTTTATCTGCTGTGGCGACCCCTAACGGGAGCAGCCGAAAGAAGAAGAAGAAGAAGAAGAAGAAGAAGAAGAAGAAGAAGACTACAGTCACGTGAAAAACAAAGTAAACATTCTCTATCTCTAATAGTTTTACATATCAAGGCATACACAACACTCATCTGGTTCTCACCAGCCACCAGCTTACTGTATATAATTACTCAAATCCTGCCTCGGATAACAGACAACACGTAACAGATTTCACCGAGCTGTTATTTATTCAACAAAAAAAGTCAAAATACACCCTTAGAGTGTCCATACGAATTAAGAAGATCATTTGTAGCCATTTGCTGTTAACTGAATCAACTTGACTGGTTGATCATTAGGAAACATAACCACCTTAGTGAAAGCAGAACTGTGGTCTGGAGCATTCAGGTGTGTATCAAACACCACGCACCAAGGACAAAAGACATCTGCAATGGACTAAGAGAAGCAACTGTTGCTGCTCATAAATTTATGAATGGTCATAAGGTGATTTCCAAATAATTTTAAACCAATCATTCTACAGCAATATTATTTATATATAATATGCACATAATAGGCATATGACAGGCTGTGCCACAGTGGTTTTTGATGTAAAACATAATTCAAGCACATTTCTCCAGTAGTTAAACAGTTAACAGTGCATGTGGCAAATTGCTGAACTCACTATGGGTTGGGTCCGGCATAGTCCTTTGCGGA
This sequence comes from Heterotis niloticus, assembly GCA_018136845.1. Taxonomy (NCBI): domain Eukaryota; kingdom Metazoa; phylum Chordata; class Actinopteri; order Osteoglossiformes; family Osteoglossidae; genus Heterotis; species Heterotis niloticus. The sequence continues at coordinate 20,154,047 of CM030904.1, read as the reverse complement.
GGATCCCATCATTCAGCAGCACCAGAAGATTGGAGGCAGAGTATACTAAAGGGCAGAGCAATGGCACAGATAAATCACAGCACTGCAATTTCCTCACAGGGACAGCGGGGCAATCTGTACACTTTACCTGTAGACAATACAGGCATGTTAACCGAGAAAGGACATTCTGGAAGGTCAGCTGACATTTTGGGAAGCTGGTTGGTGTCTCATTGCAACACAGAGATGTCGCACATAAAGAATTAGGTTATAATTTATTTGGTGAGGTAAATGGTATCTGCTTATTGAAGTACAAAGAAAACATTACTGCATTATTTTAAGCAACAGCGTAAAGCTTACCGAGCTCCGACAATTCATGAGAATCTGAAAACCTCCCTGCAAATACATAAAAAAAAATGACTTAATACATTAATTGAAAGTATTGCCAACCTTTACTTAGCCTGAATCCTTTCAGATGGATAAGCAAATGAGAAGAAATGTAGACAGATCAGAGATACATGTAGCTAAGTAAAGATAAATCAGTTTATTTATGGACTTCTAACTGACACAGGACACTTTCACCCCACATAGGAAAGTAATTTAACCGAACATTGAAAATTATGAAACATATACTTATGCAAGTCAAGCAACAGGGTGGTGTAGTGGGTAGCACTGGTGTCTCACAGCTCCTGGGCTGTGGGTTCGGGTAAGGTTCAGCATGAGTGGAGTCTATTTGTTCTTCATAGGGTTGGACAGGTTTCCTATGTTTTGTGCGTGCATGCTTGCCTGCGAGATGCAACGGTACTGCCCACATCATCTACTCTGCTTCCAGTTTAGGCTCTGGCCCACCGTGGCCCTACATTGCATGGACGGACTAACGTTTTAATATGCCTTCAATACGCCATACTGACATTAACGTTACGTGTCCAAAAATACTCAAATTTGTTTGCTGTGCGATCGGATTTAGTTTTGCTTTCACTTTGCAGGAGCGCTGTCCTCACCTGCGATGAGGTACGACAAGGTCCTCACTGCGCTCTCCAGCTGCGCCGCACTCGCTGGATTCCTCCTCACACACTCCTCATATCGCTGATACAGATGGGTGAGCTTCTCAACGCCTTGCGCAGACATTGTGTTCCAATAAAAAAACCAGTCTTTCTAATAGCCAAGTGCCAGAAAAACCACTCGCAGTACGAAAATAGTCCCATTAGAAAACCACTTCCGCCAGATCATTCACTTCCGGATACACAGCGCAATCGCTTCCGACCACCGTAAAACCGGTACAATCGCGTCATATAAAAATGCCTTGACTTGCGGCTACCTTAAACCTTGTAAGAGAAGAGGTCATATATTTCAAGTCACTAATCCTTATTGTCACAGATGGCCGAGGAAACAAATTTTAAACCATTTGGTAGTAAAACAGGAAAAAAAAATCTCTGTATTCTGTGTTTTGTTGTAGTTTAAACAGGCTTTCCTCTAAAACCTTGCACCATCTTGCATCGTGTGGTTGCCCCAGTTACAAAAGCAACATGGTTTTTTATGTTCACTGGAAATAATTGTCAAAACAGTGAAATAATTCCTTTTTTAAAAAGTTCTTTTTCTTGAGGACGTACTTCATTACAAATGCACTGACAAAAATGCAGGAAAAAAATTAAATATTTATCATAAGTATATGCAGAGATGGATTTTTAAAAAATCAATAATGAAAAAAAATAACTTCTTCAGAGTTAAATTCATGGCATAATTCATTTTCTGGCACTTTCCTCCAGCATAATTTATAATGTTATGCTACTTACAATTGATTTAAAAATGTATTCAGCTCTGTATTTTTTACATGCAGAATTTGGGGATGGTTACTTGTTCAAGGGCACTGAGGCAGGAAGTAGAATTCAGGCCTGTGTCCTTCAAGTGCAAAATGGCAGCTCTAACCGCTACTCCCCCTGCTGTCTCCAGGGTCACGCTTCTATGCAATTACATCAGAAGTCCACATTATTGGTAAAATTTTTACATACAGTACAGTGTGTTGTATTAAACTGAAGTCAGGTACAGTTTATTACCAGTTTCAAAATAACGTGAAGAAAACGGCAACCAAAAATGCCCTTTTGCACTCTTATTCCCCCTGTGTTACTGCACATTTCAGAGCTACTACAAAACTGATTCATGACCTTTTTCTCTATCTTAAATATATATATTTTTTTTTTACCCAAAGAGGATTTTCTTAAATCAGATAAAACTGCTGTAATCCTCCAAAGTTTGTGGCAACGCTTTTCATAGAAACAATCTCCTTCCTAGCACTGTAATCTTTTTTAAATCTACCTTCATTTAAAGCAAAAGATAAGACTCAGATTTATCAGTCTTTATTCTAGCAATTTTATGGTGCAGAAAGCAGGTAACCTGCACATGTTGTACCCCCGGCTATCCTACATTTCAAATAAAATCTGTCAATGTGCAATTCTTACAGTATGACATATGACTACTATGTATCATAAGAGGTGCTAATATGTTTGCATACATTCTAATTCTAACTAAAGATAAACCTGCAAAAAACAATCTACGGTGCTATGAGGCTTTTGTTTTCAAGCATATCCATCCATCCGTTGTCAGGGTGAGGGTCTGGAGCAGAGGTCCTGAGAGCCCATCCTGGAGTCCCTGGGTGCACACCCCGAACAGGATGCAAGTCCATACTAAAAAATGTACAGTGACCAGTTCACATGAAACACATGTCTTTGGACTGTGGGAGGAAGCCTGGAAGAATCTCATCCAAACACGGAGAACATCCAAGCACCAAGCAGACTGAGCCGGATTTGGACCCACACTCAGACCAGCCAGGCCAGTGATGCAACAGGGCTACTCGCTGCACCGCCCCGCCGCCCCTCTGACAAGGACATCATGTTAGAAGGTCCATCAAGCATTTAGCGACTGTCCTGCCAAGCTTTACTTCAACATCACAGTGAAAATACAGTATGGTTCAACACTCCAGGCCAAGCTGACCAAAATTTCTGCTTTTATATACACATACTGTATACAAAGTATGATGACCAGCTGATGGTATAACATCATCCATCCATGAATCAGTCATGTTCAGCTATTGGTCTTATGCAGGATCGGGGTGGTTTGGAGCCGATGTGGGATGGATGGCAACCGCACAGTCTTTCACTCCGGCAGCCACATGCTGTGGGCACATGAGAGTGAGAATAAATAATAAGAAACATCTGCTGTGTATTATTTGCTCCATGAGGTTAGGTCTGTCTACTGTCGGGGTTTGTTGGGGACTAAACAGAGGTTAGTTAGGTCCCGATATGAAAAACTTGGACTGAAAAAAGGACATCGTTTCATTTCTTGCACCACATCACTGAGCAGCATCACTCCACACGCGTGCGCGCACACGGGGCTGTGGAGAAGTTGCCATGCCGGCCAGTTTCCTCCTTCCGTCGCCCTCCGGTCGTCGGTGCAGCGGCAGGGAATCGGGCGCCGTTTCGCCGAGAAATAAACGGGAATAAAACAAGCGCACCTGCGTCTCTGCGCGGCGCGACTGTGAGTTCGTTCGGGTCCGCCGGGATTTCGCCTCCGACGAAGAGGAGCGAGGTAGGTGGCATCTTCGTCGCCAACTCGGTTTCTTCGACTGCTTTTCGACGTCCGTTTGCCGTCACAGTTTTAACCTCTGCAGCCACAATGATCTTATTTTTGCTAACAAACCAGTTGACAGACACCCTCGTATTTTGCTCTAATAAAGGTTCCTCCACAGAGTTTTTTTTTGGGGCATTTCACGGCATTAAAGATTATTTTAGTATTATTTGGAAGAATTTATACAATTTCAGATTTAGCAGGACAGGTGAAGTGACATCGGTGTTAGGCCACATTATTTATCCTAGGGTCACTTTGCCTTCATTCAATATTTGTACCTTTTAACAGGCATAAAACAGAACGTGACAGTTTTACTGATCACAAAGTAGTACATGTTAAATAAACTGTCCTGCTTTACTTTATAATAAAATATCATAACACTATAACCATTCTTTTTCAACTACGTTGACATCTTGCTATCCGGTTATCAAGTGAAGACAACTGAAGGAACGAAAAGCTGGAAAAAGTTGCACAGAAGGAAATAAGAAAACTTGGAAACCAATGTATGATTTTTTTTCCCACCAACATAGCTCAGTTCAGTGCAAGTCAATCTTTTCTCATTTCTCAAAGAGAAAAATTAAAAAAAAAATTGAATTCTGATAGCTTGCCATAGAGATTAAAACATGACAAATTGAGGTGTTGGTAAAACTCATAGAATTGAGTGTTTTATTTTTTCATTTTTCTACTTAGTCAAAACTAATGCTTGCTTAGGGTTAAAACTGCCTTACACTCATACATCTGATAGCGTTCAAAATTTCCGGCTGATCCTCTGTGCTTGTTAAGCAATATCTGAGCTAAATAAAGATATACTATATGTGTGAGGACATAAACACATTTTTAAACATGCTAAGTCACACTAAACAAGCACTATTTTTCATTACTTAAATTTACATTAACATACATTGATTTACAGTTTTCTCCAAAGCAATCCGTGACTATAGCTATAGACAAAGTTCTGTTTACAGTTCACAGACTGCTGTTCCTCCATTCTGGTTTAAAATGATGTGTTTACTTGGTGTATAATCTAAAGCCAATAAATAATGAAAATCAAAACAAAACTGAAAGGAAAGCACACTGAGAATCTTAAAATGAATTACCATTTATACAAAAAGAACAGAAAAACAACAGCAGACCTTTTTAAATAGATATGGGTATAAAGTAGAAATAACAGACTTTTTGTATTATTATTATTATTATTATTATTATTATTATTATTATTATTATTATTATTGTGTCCCATCCAGGGGCAGTTTTATAGCCTTGAACCTGTTGTGTACTGAATAGGCTCCAGACCACTTGAACCCTGACCAGAATGAAGCGGTTAGAGAAAATTATGGATGGATGGATTGATGGATGGATTATTCTTTTTTTCTTTATAGGTGACATCTGTGAGATATGATTATCAAATTATGAGCCCAAACGTGTTTTAAGAAATCACTGTGGATTTCAGATAGAAACTTTACAACTCCTGCAGTTATTCAGGACAGTATTATAGTGTACAGTGTGTGAAGCATCTGAGGAATAGTAATATTGAAATAATAAACTATAGTACTGTGAACCGCAAGTCCCTCATTTAAGGCCTCTTACGTAGATATAATGATATGAGACCTGAATGGAAATATGAGCCTCTTCTCTTAAAATGAAGCTCCATGTTTGTGTCCCCAAAAGTTAAGCCTCAGGACCATCACTTCAAATACAGCTGCATCATGAGATGCTACTGTGTCACAAAGTGTACCTTTGAGAAGTTGGAATTCACTGCCTGGCATGACATTTACATGCAGAAGATGAAAATGTGAAACCTCGAGTGAGCCCCAGCTTTGTGTATTATTGGTGCAGCCTTGTTGAAGGTCAGCTTCATGTGGCTCTCCAGCTGCCGGCATTATTGTAGGGCTTTCTGCACACATTATGTATTCACCTAAATGAAATGGGGTCACTCTGCCTATGTGTTTTTAAGATACTATACAGCCACTATCTTACAGTATTGTGTTTGTGAAGCTTTAGCTGGAATTGTAACACATTATAGCACCCAAATAAGTTCTATGGGGCATTTTACAGATTCTGCTTTTTGCATTTTTGAGGGGTCAGGAGATTCCATATTTGTTTTTCTTTTGTAACAGCAATACTAAAAGTAAAACTATAGGTCATTAGATTTCATCCCGGTGATGGGGCAATAGCAGTAATAATGTGAGCAGGTGGCTGAGAATGATTATTTATTGTTTAAACAGATGCTGAGTGGCATCTTCTCTGTGTAGCTTCTGCTGTAGAAGCAGCAGGCAGGCAGCTGTGTTTTTGTGCTGTAGAAATAGATACTGGGTTGCCCCTTGTAAAACCATTCTGTTTTGGTATCCAAATTTTTGGAATAATGGCTCTTGAAACTTAATACCTAATTATCAGCATTCTAAACTTTTCCTATAACAAATTTTTATCTGGTGCTTATTCAACAAATCAATAAAGAAAAGTGTAAAAAATCAACAAATAAATACTGTAAAGTACTATACAATGTACTGTAATTTAAAAAAAAAAAAATATTGTAATAAACTGTAGTGCATTCTGCTGAATGAATTTATCTGAAGCCTGTGCTGGTGTCTTATCAGCTGTTTCTGCTAATTTAACTTTTTCTGAGCACATTTGCACTACATTTGCTACAAATTTCATTGAAATTAACTTATTTTTTAAATGCTGATTGTTCTTGTGTAAAAAAAGATGCAGTGTTGAACGACGACATGCATCTTCCCTTTACTGAAGACCTCATAAAACTAAACTTCTGCTCGAAACCCTAAACATGCATCCTTTCATCTGCTATTTGCATACTGTTTTGTGCATGCAAATTAATGACAGCATCAAGTGTTTCCTAGTTAAGTAACTGGTGTTTAGAGTATTTTATCGTGCTGAAGTAATGATAGATGTTTTTGGATGGACTGGGAGCACATAATTTATTCCTCCCTTTTAATTTTTGCAAAATATGCATTTTGTATCTGCAGTTTTGGTTTCCGACACATTTTCAGGGGTGGATCAAATTCGGATACCAAAGGATTACTGTATATACAGGGGGTGGACAAAATAATAGAAATAATATATTAATCAATGACCTAAGAAGAAGAAGGGCATCCTTTGTCATCAGAACAACTTCAGTTCTTCTTAGAATTAACTGTCATACAAGCTCTGAATTATTTGTAGTGGGTATTTCACCATTCTTCAAGAAGAAAAGCTTATATTTCTTTGAGGGATGAAAAAAGTGGCAAATCTATTTTGCACTTCTGAACTTCCCATAAATGTTTAGTAATGTTTACATCAGTTGACAGGGGAGAGCATGAAATATGTTTGGCTGTATAGAGGCATCATCATCCTGGAATATGGGAACATCATGAGGGATCAGTGTTTGCAACTTATGGTGCATCTGATACTATAAAATGGCTTCATATTCCTGGGCTTTTATAGGACCATGCAGAGCTATCATCAGGCTTAATGGCTCCCATAAGATGGCTGCCCTTACTGTTTCCAATGGTGACAGTTGGCAAAAGACATCAAGGACCGAAGGCATCGATTGCCTTTCTCCAAATGTAAACCTGTCCAGATGCAGAAAACATGGTAAAAGATGATTTGTCAGACCACGTTGCTTTCATCCATTACTCAGGGGCCTAGGTTTTGCACTCCTTACACCGGGTTATGCGTCTTTCTGCAGTGGCCTTGGATGCAAACGATTTTTGCACTGGACCCTGCTGTAAATTTTAGCGGAGTGAAGGGCACAACATACCGTTTTTGTTGAGATTAGGTCACAGATCTGTGATCTGAATTCTGTGGTAATATCTGTGGCTGGGGTTTAGGAAGTGTCTGTCTATCTTTGTCAGAAGGCTATGATTCCTCTTCCTCTTTACTGATGCACTTTCCCTTTTTTGCTCACTTTCTTTGAGTTTGTTCCCTCTATACATGAAATACTTAGGATTTTTTGTGACCAGTACACCTTCAGTTTATGCATTGACTGTTTGGGAACTTTTGATCTCGGTTACCTCATGTTGCTCTGAAAACTTACATACTTATAAAAGTGCTAAATATACCTCTTCTATCTATCTATCTATCTATCTATTTTAATTAATATCTACTCTTGTGTTAGCATTTGCAGATTGATTACTTGAATTTTAAATTTATTTGCCATGTGGTGTTTCTGTTATTTTGTCATCCCCCTGGAATAACCTGCCATAATGTCAAAAAAGGTGAATAAGCAACTCTCTAATACTGCATGTCATTTGTCTAGTTTAAGTCCAAGGAAGAATGTGTGTAAACCCTATCTGTACTTTGTTTTACCACTGGAAGTTAAACTGCGAAACAAAGGACAAAGGATTTTTTTTCTTTTTTTTAAGTTTATGCAAGACTAATTTAGTTAAAAATATATCAGTAGTTGCCAGACAGAAACCGATTTGCTTTTAGACAAAGACTAAAGGGAAAGCTGCAATTACGCAGACCAGTAGCTGTCAACCTTGCTTGTACAAACCATTGTTTATGCCTTTATGTCTTCCATCTGAGGCATTTCCTTTGGTTTTATTAAATTGTTGAGGTCCTCTTAAATATCTTTATATATATATATATATATATATATATATTTTATATTGTACATCCTAATTATTATTATTATTATTAACCTTTACTTGGCTGATGCCTTTGTTCAAGTAACAAGTAAGTTTCTTCAGTTTCAAAAGCTATTTCTGTTTGTTAAAGTGAAACTTCTGCACATTTTTATCCACTTTGCAAATGATTCCCCCCCCCCCCCCCGTTATTTTACAAAATTATACCATTAATGCAACTAAAATTTTAAACTAAAGTAAGCTGTGTCAAGAACCCTTTTCAAATCAAAAACCAACCAACTGCTGAGGATAATTCTGCCTTAAACTTTAAAGTGTTGAGTTTCAGCTTTTGCTTCAATTTATATCTTACTAATTCACAACATATGGTCAGTCACATATGTTGCTGTAATACTTGTTACTTTTCTTTTCTTTTCTATTTTATTTTGCCATTGGAGACAATGAATCCAAAAAACTTGGAGGGGGGTTATTGGGAGATTTTGTACAGGGCATTTAGTCAAATAAGTGAATCAAGATTTCAAGAAAGAAGTCCAGTGTTCAGGAGATTTTGGAGGCCCACCAAGAGAAATGATGTAAGGGAATTTGTGGCAGACTGCCCTACCTCTTTGCAATCCAAAGTGCTAGAACAATTGCCCACGGGATCTACTCCCTATCCCTGATAGAACCTGGTGATGGTGAACCAATTCAGGAAGGCCTGCTGTCTAATTTCCCTGAAGGGCCCACAATCTGCCATAGAGACTTCTGTGAAATACTTTGCTGTTTTGGCATCCTTGAGCTGGGTCTGATACAGGTTTGGATGGCTTTTTTGAATAGCTGGGCACTGACCCATAGTCAAATGGTCAGGTGGATCAGCTTGAACTGGGAGATTTGCAGATACTGCCAGTGTTTCTGAAGAGAAAAGCTGGACAACCGGGGCCCCTTCCTCCTCTAGGCTGAATATCCTCAGAATTCAGTCATTGGCTCTTCCATAAACATCACCCCATTTTAGTGTGTCTTCAAATGTTAGCACCTCCACTGTCCTGGACTTAACCCATCATGGAAAACTGGTTCAACAGGAGTGATGCTGCGTGCATACACTGTTTACACCCTCTTGACTCAAAGCACCAAGATGGTAGATGCTTTCTGTTTGGCTGACTGGTCCCCGGTAGTCTTTACATCGTTCTCCTTAGGCAATCTCAATGCTGAGTTTCAACACCAGCGTCCCAGGGATTGACCACCAATTCAGACCACAGGACCACGGATGCTCTATTTGTTTACATTATCTTGCTTACTTTGCAGATTTGAGTAGCTATAGACCCATTTTTCAGATCCATGATCCTACCTAATATATATCAAGTTCTTTTCCTGTCTTGCCCAGCCTTTATTAACCAGAGCACCTGGAGAAAATGCCCACAAACAAGGAAACAACATGCAAGCTCCACACAGACTAAGCAGGCATCAAACCCACATACGATAGTGGTGTCCAGGTGCTGTGAGGCAGCAGTACTATCCATTGTGCCATTGTACTGCTGCCATATTTATGTTTTTATTTATCATGTTTTCCTCCAAAGAGACTCAGAGTAATCGAAACTGAGTTTCACAACAGACAAAAAATTATACAGGCAGAGATGCAATTCTCAACGTAGAGTTTGTCCAACAGTTTTTACAAGTTGTTCTTTCACCAAAATATCAAGTTATTTCTCGCTTGCTGCCGTCTAGTTGCGTTATGTTGTCATGTGACAAGGTTGAGGCATTGGGCTTTACTCAGGTAGGGTTCTGTACTGCAGACGGGAATATGAAGATGCAATGTTCAGGTGTGGCTAAGTATAAAACCGGCTGGAGGAAGTGCACATGGGCATGCAGCTCAGGCGCTATACACGCTGTATGCTGCCCACTTCTCTTCACTCTGCAGGCTACACAGCTTGATGAGGTGGCCTCTATTCACCCAGCCGCACCCCTTTAGGTACCTCGCTCACCAAAGCAGCCTCTGAGGTTGGCAGCAGGGACAGAGCTCCAGCTATATTGTCCGCTCAGAATGCGCTGACAAATTTCACAATATAACTGTACAGTTTTTTATTTTTTGATTTGATCTTTTGTATGTATGCTTATGAGTGGTTAAATCGAAATATGTTGTTCTTTGGCAGCTAGAGAACCATACCACTGTACAACCATGAGCTCACTGCTCAAGAAGCTTTTAGTAGAGTTGTGGCAAATGGGTTATTCAGAAATGTTGCACTGTGCTACATTAAGCAGCGGATGGCATAGTGGTTATAGGTACTGCCTTGCAAATGGAAGCATACAAACTCAGTCCTGCTGTGGTGTCCCTAGAGCAACAGTAGATGACTGTGTAGGTTAGCATACAACTTTAACGCTGTAAACATTGGCTAAATGAATAGATCATGGGTGGGAGAAACATGAAACGCAACATAAAATAAATTTTGTCAGAACCGATCAACCACGAGGATTCCCCCAGATCCCTAATTTAACACACGTTGGACAGTCCGTCACTCTCTATTTTCTCGCACAACATGATATGAACTAAATTACATAATGTTTTAAAAATGTAGGACCTGACAGTTCTAATTTTCCTGCACATATACAACTTGGATGGTTTGAGCGAGCTGCTGTTGCCACAATATCGTGAATAAAATATCGGTTCGATGATGTGAATTATCACACTGTACTTTGACCTTCAGCTTTCCTGAGTAGGTCTGTTGCAGTATAGAAGGTTATGACCTTATGCAGCATAATGTTTTGTAAGCCCTGCAGTAACGCATTAGCTTGAATAAATCTGTTTGATGGTTGGCAGTTTGCTGAGATTCGAACTAGAAGAATGTTGGCAACACCGCATGCTGTCAGTTAAGTTGTGTATTCTACCGACACGAGGAACCCACTCACGAACAAACAACAACAGTTGGAGAGTGAACCACAGACGTCTTTTTCATTTCTTTTGGTCGACCATCAGTTTTTACATACATCGGGGGCATACATTACATTAACTAACATAGCATGATTACTAATAATTTTCATACAAAAATACGGAGTCAAATTATACTTTTATCCGTATGTTTTATCCATTTGCAACAGTTCTGAAATCATTCCAGTTTTTAAAAATTAATTTTATAAGTAAATTAGGTGTTTATTGTTCACGTTAATGAATTTATTTGCAATTGTGTCTTTATTATGAGAGAAGCAGCCTCTGGGATAATAATGGTATCTGAGGTTTATTCTGCTGCCTGCTGTAAATTAGTTCTTTGTCAGACCTGTAGTCAAGGGAATAGTTTGCATTTTGTTTTGGGAAATTGGCATTAGGGGTTGGAAATAATCGAGCACCAAATGCAGAATACAAAAAATCGGATGAGCTACATACATTCTGAGTAGAAGTGTATATACAAAACTGCAGATTTTTTCAATTTTTTGCACTTAGATCCTAATTCTTGCTGCCTTTATAACCCTTCCATTGATTATTTTCACGCCTGCTTCTTGGTGAAATTCTTACATTTCCTCATGCAAACTGATACCCACTAAGCCCTGCATTTCAGATCCATGCAGTGCTGAATTTCATTTGCCCACCCAGACTGAAACAAGAAGGCAATGCTTTTCCTCCTGTGCTTTCTCCATTTGTGATTCTCCTTGTTTGCTGGCACTGAGGCTGAGTCCAGCAAGGATTCCTGTGCTCCTCCTCGGAGCATTGAGGATGCAAGGGCAGGGAATTTAGGCCTCTTTCATCCCTGCCTGTTCCTTAACTAACCCACTGGTTGCTTTATAATAGCAAAAGTCTCCAGCCCTTGTAGTGTATAGCTTTATATGTTTAGGTATGGAATGGAAAGTTCCATGAAGTCATTCCTGATACCCAGGCAACCATTGACATGGTTTTCAAGGCAAAGAGGAACAGAAGGCATATTTATCCTTGGGAGGGGTGGGGTGGAAGAAAACATGCAAACTCCACACGTACCCCTGAGCTGGACTTTAACCCCACATGAGGTAAGCAGCCCAGCACAGTGCGCAGTCCTGAAGCCAAAGTGCTCAAGTGCCGAACTTTCCAAATTTACAGATAACATAAACTCATGAGCTGACAAATAAGTTGTTTTTATGAATGCTGTTTGATGGTAAGTTGGAGAAAAGAGAAGAGTGAGATGAGGTGAGGTTTCAGCAATAAGGGAGTCGAGTTATTGTTTCTGAGATGCTGAAAACCTGTTTGAAGGTTGCAGATAGGAAACAGCTGATAGGAAAAATGGAAAATTGTGGAAATTAGGATAAAAGTCAAGAGGATATGGAAGTGTGATGTGTGAGGTATACAAATACAGCAGACCACACCCAAGGGAATAGAAGCACCAGGAGTGGACAATTTACTTATAGAAAACTCTAAAGGAAGATTTTTGGCGGTGTGAGAATTTTAGAAAAGACTGGAGGTAATGGATTGAGTCTGACTGTGAGGGCAGATGGTTTGAGATACAAGAATTCTTCCTTCCTCTTTCTTTTAAGTCTATCCTTTTATCATTTTGTGCCAAGAAAGCACATTCCACTGAGTCAGTTGTTTAATTTTGACCAAATTGTGTTGGTTTGTTATATTAGATAGAAACATGGAAAGAATAAACCTCAAGGCACAACAAACTTGAGTAGTATATGACCAAAATTGTGCAGATCCGTCACAACACATTCTGAAGTTTTTATTTAATTCATTTAAATGAATACTGAATGCTGAATGTGAAATATAGCTTTAGCTGGTGAGATATAAAAAGAGAATTTTAAACAGTGGCATTCACATTCATTTACATTAATCTTGTACTTATTTCACACAGTTTTATGCAACGTTCAGCAAAGAAAAGAATTTTAGATCGGAAACGCAGTAGGTTTGCAGCTTCTTTCTGTTGTTGGATCTGAATTCCTGTTGCTAGTTGGTTTCGGTGAAGTGCTGGGGACAAAGGGACTTGAAGGGTTTACTGTCTTGGTAATGCATGAAAAACCAAACCACTGGGTATTTGGGGAAGGGTTTCATTGTGAGAAAGGTTAGTGATTTATAGTGAATATTTACATATAATAGCGATGTGCTCAAAGGCGTCACAAGTGACAACAAACTATGTGAACCGAAGACCAACTGTCTATCTTAAAACCAGAAAGAAAAAGTAGCAGAGCCAAAAAAAAAACTGTGCCTGACTGACTACACTGATCTACACTCCCTAACAAAGCACACACATAGAAATAGGACACCACTGTCTATACAAACCATATAAATATATACAAGCACACACACCAGAGGTAAAAAAAAAACACACACTATCCAAGAGACTCCAAAACATACTGCTAATCACAAGGCCAAAACTATTGAACTCCAATCTTTCCTCCTTTTTCTCTTCTTGTGTGGGGTTCTTTGTGGACGCAGGAGGTCAGGCCACCCAGTTGAGGTCAATGGGCACAAGTGATATCCATTTGGAGTCCCTACAGGCCTCATTGGAAAACAGGGAAGAGACACAAACACACAGCCCAATCCTGTGCTGTTACACTGTGATGGACTGCTGTCAGATCCAGGATATCATCTCCTAGTCTAACGTCCAGTATTTCCAGGATAGGATCTTGACCCCCTCAACCCTGATCAGGACCAACGGGACAATAGATGAATGCATGGATAGATGTTACTTTCTCTTTATGATTCAAATATGCCTGGGAGAGATATGAATTTTAATTTCTTGTAAGATGAAAACTCTTAAAAATGAGTTTTGGCCTCTGGTTATTATTTACATTAACAATGTCAGTACTGACTGCTTTAAGTTTTTCCACTTAAATATTTACGCTAAAGAAAGTGAATGCATATTTTTAAAGAGTTTTATACTGCCAAGTTCCACCAATTTCTGTATCATGAGCTGAATTTGGGTATTTTAGTGTGGTGTGGTTTAGCACAGCCAAAAGCTACAGTAAAATATTATCTGTATTGACTGAGTAGTGCCAGCGCAATAAGTGATGCAAACAATTTTATGGCGTATAGTCTAAAAATATTCACCTTAGCTCCAGAATAGCATGTGGGTGTGCATGAAGTGCAATAATACTATGAAAAATGGGTTCTATTTCTGTAGTTAATCTGCTTACTCTTCCCCTAACCAAACACTTCTCAACACAGCTCTCTCTCTCCCACACACACACACACACACACACACACACACACACACACACACACACAGTCCTAGTGTATTGTGTTATACTGCCATCTACTGTCATTGGTCAGTTATAAATTGGCAACTTAGTGTTAGGGCATATGAGTTTACAATAACAATTCTGATTTCAAAAACATGTGTAAGTTTAATTTGTAATCCAGGCAATTTATTTGCCAGTTTGCAACACAGTGCTCAGAGCCTTTGCCATCCACGTGAATGTCTGGAATACCACATTTTCCTGTAGTGCCCACGCTCAAGGTATTTGCCCTGAAATGAAGCAGTAAAAATTACCCACCTCCACAAATAAGTGAACTGAATAATGTAAAGAAATTGTAAGAAACTTAATATATACAACCAGTATATACTACTACTACTACTACTACTACTAATAATAATAATAATAATAATAATAATAATAATAATAATAATAATAATAATAATAAGTCCACTCTGGACATGAACTTTAGCTTATATGGGTTTTCTGAAGATATAAAAGTTAAGATGGGATTCCAACTTAGCGAGGCTTCAGTCCCTGTTTAACCTTAAACCCAGGATGTACTTCCGCTACTAACCTTTCCCTCTACTATATCTCATGTTCATCTGCAGTTAATCTGATTCTTGTCACGTTTTTGTAACCCAACTTTTTTCCCCGCTCTTCCTCCTTCCGACTTTCTGGCTGCCGCACTGCAATTTCTGATTGGATGACTTCCCACCACCTGTGAGTCAGTCGGCCTAAAGAACTGATTTGTGCACCCGCTAAATTGTCCCTTTTCCAATCTCCCCCAATTAATATAGATGGCTCAGACACTGCTCCCTTCCTGGGCTGCCAAGGACCAGCGAATTCCCATTGACAGCAGCCTGGCTTGGTGGAGAACATGACATCAGCAACCAAATCTTGCCATGTTTCACGTCACATCGTCTGCTGTGTTTGACCTTTCCTCACCAGCCGCTCAGACGCAGCTTTAGTCCTGGGCCTTACTCTGCACCATCTGCAGTACTGCTGGTTCCCACTCTTGCTTTTCTGCCACCGTCTGGTCTGTAACTAATCTAGAATGCCTCTCCCCATCTGGATTTCACCCGAGGCGAACAAGACGGTGTTACGCCCCCTTGGTGCTTCTTCACTGACCAAACATCCTGAAATTAAAATGCTGATATGAACGTATAGCCCAGTCTGGGAACTTATCAAAATGGACAGTCTGTGTTTGTGCCTTAAAACCACTGCTTATAACCTCTAGCTTATCTTTGCAGAACCTTCTCCACAAGTGGTTCAGGCAAATAAAATGCATCCATTTCTCACAAAATAACGTAAACTTGTTCTGTAATATTTCACTGCTAAGCAAATTTCTGTTGTGAGGAGCTCAAATTACCATTATTTCTTCCAGAAAACAAATAATTGGTTGTGGATGAAAAATGTCACCTAACATAAACCAAACACCCAAATGGGAGGTATTTTTATGCAGCATCTATTCTCCCATCACCTACGCTCCTGTCCAGTAGAGGGTCACAGATGTCCAATCTATATAGGAAGGATAGGATGTGAAGCTGGTTACTCACTGTAA
This sequence comes from Heterotis niloticus, assembly GCA_018136845.1. Taxonomy (NCBI): domain Eukaryota; kingdom Metazoa; phylum Chordata; class Actinopteri; order Osteoglossiformes; family Osteoglossidae; genus Heterotis; species Heterotis niloticus. The sequence continues at coordinate 20,138,186 of CM030904.1, read as the reverse complement.
GAAGACATTTTGATAATTTATTGTGCAGATATTTTATGATGTAAAGAAATCGTATGCAAGCACCATGCTTTTCCAGGCAAAGTGTAGCATTGCTAACGAATGTTTGACACAGAGAAGAAGCCTTGACCAAGGTTCATTCCCAGTTGCTCCAGGAAAAATTGGTAAATCACTGTAGCTTAATGCTGTATGTTGTTTCAGAGGAAAGCATTAGCTTTGATGTCAAAGAAGGGGTCTTCATTCTTTTTAAAAGTAGCTTTAAAGTAGTTGTGTAATGTGTTTAATATTTTAGTAATGAGTTTTCATTAAAGTTATTGTATTTTTTATGATGGAGGAAATTCAAATGTGTTATTGTCTTGAATAAATCCTTCCCAGAGCTGGATTGCAGCTCAAGTCTTTGACTGAACTTTTTTGACCCCCCCCCCATTAAACAAATAAAAATGGATATTCCATGAAATCTGCACATAACTTTATTTCCTGACACATTGATCAAGTTTCATTGCAGCCATTCATGGTCAGGATGGAAACTAACCAGCTCGTGCAGCTTCTGTTGAACAGCCTTCTCGCTGCATGTAGGTCTTCAAGAGCTGCTATCTCAGTAGGTTGTTCATCGGCAGACGTTGTTCTAACCAGCTTGCACGTTCTTGTGGATTTGGTGTTTGACATAACCTTCACATAGTCATAGATACATTAGATGCTGTACTGCTTACTCTGCGGTTTGATGACAGCTGACAAAAGCTGCTTACTGCCAGAAAAGCTGATAGGTTTGCAGCGACTTGAGCTGGGAATTTTTTCTCAGTCCAGCAAATTGACATCATGCTGTGCTGACCTCTGCTGTTTTTAGGGCCTTCTATTGTGTAATCAAAAAAAGAAGTTGTATTTTTTAAAATTTATTTATTTATTCATAATGGGTGCATTGGCATGGCTGTAAGAATTGTTTGTGGTGACCAACAGCTTATTCTTTATGTGTCATTTTGTGAGGTGAAGCGGAAGCGCCAGCCCCACAGATGTCAGAAGTGCAGAAAAGTGATAAACACATTTCTTACAATGCAGGACAACAGGACTGTGTTGTCAGAGAATCACTGCTCTGTTTATAAGAAAGCTTCATAGTTGAGTGGCCTGGAGTTGCTTCTGTAGTGCCTAGCATTCAGTGTACAGGTGCACAGGATACCTCTGCTCATGATTCTTTGGTTAGTGTCTGCACAAAAAGCAAAATGTTTTACTTACAGGGATGAGAACTCCTCAGTTAGGGCACTGCAGAATCGTATCTTGTTCTCTCTGTTTCTCTCCTGAATGGTGACAGAGATACTGGACAGACCTGGTCACTTTGCTAAGGAACAGAAAATGTTCAATTATCAGTCAATAACCTGTTTAATTCACAACATGGAAGCTCCTGTCAAGCCTTATAGACAGAAAACGGAATCCACATGTAAGTAAGTAGATGAGCACTGCCCATCCTTTGCTTTTATGACTAATTTTAATGTAAATGGCATGGACAAAAATACTGGACCAATTGACGTAATAGTTTGCAATACAGCCTTTGGATACAATAACTGCAGTCAAGTGCTTTTTGTAGCTCTGAATGAGATTTCTATACATCTCCAATAGTAGTTCTGCCCACTCTTCTTGAGCAAACTTCTCCAATTCTCTTAGATTAATGGGTTCCTTCTCCCAACTGTCAGTTTCAATTCTTTTCACAAATGTTCTGAAGGATTTAAAGCAGGACTCATGCAGGCCACTTCAGAATGGTCCAATATTGTCTTATCATCCAGTATTGGGTGCCTTTCCAGGTCTGTTTTGGGTCAATGTTCTGCTGGAGGACCACTTATCTACGACTGAGATGTGGTTTTTCCGACACCAGGTTGTACAGTACCTTTTGCTACAGAATAGCTTGATAGTCTTCTGATTTCGTTGTTTCATGCATAAATTCAAGACCCCAGTGCCAGAGGCAGTAAAGCAACCCCAAAACATCATTAAGCCTCCTCCATGTTTCACAGTAGGGATTGTCTTCTTTTCTGTGAAAACTTTGCTTTGTTTTCTGTGAACACAGTTAATGTGATTTACCAAAAACCTCTTAACTTTGTCCTGTCTGTACAAAGTATCTTCTCTCAGGAAGACTGTTGCTTGTCAACATGCATTTTGGCAAACCAGTCAAGTTTTTTATGTTTCTTGGGATTTTTCTTTCTGTCATAAAGCCCATTTTCATTCAGACCATGACAGATGGTGCGACTTGAAACTGTTGCACCATGAGCTTGAAGGTGAGCTTGAATCTGTTTTAATGTTGGTTGACTTAGTTCTTTCTTCACAATTCAAACAATTTTTTTCTTTTATCTTGGGTGAATTTTCTTCTTGGAGTCATGCCCAAGGATGTTGGATACGGTCCCATGGACCGTAAACTTCTTGATAATATTTGCAACAGCAGTTACAGGAACATCTAACTCTTTGGAGATGGCCTTACAACCTTTAGGTTGACCGTGCTTGGCTGTCATGTTCTTTCTAACCTATTCAAACATCTCCCTGTTTTTCCTTCTCTTTTCCATGTTTAGTGAAACACATACAGTGACACTAAACAGCAGTAGTGAGGACTTTTGTTCATGCAAACTGGCTGAATGAGTGACTATAAGACTGAAGACATCAGTGGTTTCAACTAAAACAGAAGAGACTACTTGAAGTATCACTGCAATGCAATTTTTTCTTGTAACTTCTAAGGCGCATTAATAATATTGTCCAGGCCATTTTAGAATGTAGGGTAAGCAAGAATTCAGTTCTTTTCACAGCTTTTTTGTTTTGTTCCAGGGCAAACCAAAGAAATGTTTGTATGAGTGACAAAATATCTTTTAATTTCAACACTTTTCAGGAAGAGTGGTACATTATTTGAAGACATGCAGGTGTACCATTAGTTTCGGCCACATCTGTACGTGAATAAAAAGAAATGTAAAAAATAAGAAATTCTGCGTAACACGCACAGAGCGCCCAACACGTTGGTGATGTAAGAGTAATAAAAATTGCTGATACATATTTAGCTTTTTTCCCTTTCTATGTCACTATGTCTGGCACATCACTCTCTGCGGTGTTCGCCTGTTCAACATCATAAACAATACTTATGTACTAAAAGCAACCACTTTAATGATATAACAGTTTTGTAATTAAATATTGTGTTATTGCTTTTTACTGTTCTGCCATCATACTTTATTGACCTGGGCAGCACTTGTAATTATTCTGTTTGAAAGAGACTATCCATTACTTTGTTAATGTTGCTTATTAAAAGCCATTACTTACAATATAATACATCTTCTGAGTCCCTTTGTGTCTGCTGAGATATGTTCCTTTGGGGATACTGGAGGAACACTGCTATCAAGTGGAGGAGTAAATATGTAGGAGAATAAATCTTTTTACTTGGTGTGGTAAGAAAATAAAGGCTGATGTTACTGAAATTTATTTCTATATGTAGTGTATGTGAATAAACAGATTTCTGCATGTGTATAATATTTACAGTGTCTTTGATTTCACAGGGATTTCGGGCAGTTAAAAAGTACATGCAAATTTCAATTGAATCCAGAATGTTTGGTTCAAAAGCCCCTAAAGGGTAATGTAAGCCACATATGGCACAAAATTGTTGATCAAATCAGTTAAACTAAATCAGTTTCCTGCCAATGAAAGAAACAGCCCAAGAGTGTGCAGGTGATGCAGGCACAAAACCCAGAGCTGGGGGAGTTGGGTTAGTTGTGTTAATCCAGCCTCATTTGTCCTACCCAGTATCCCGATTTGTGTGTAATGCCATCAAGTTACATTGCTAGTATTTACACATCACCCCCCCAGAAACCAAGTTGTATTGCTTTAGGCTACATTTTACCTCAATGCTGTAGATGCACAATATTTAATATCCCCTTGTGGTTTGATGCTGCCAGTGGCGAACCAAAATGTGTTGTGCTATTAAATGATTTAACAAGTGGTTGTGCTAGCTAAAGTTGTTTCTTTTATGTTCTAAGTCCATTATCATCAGCATGGTAATAAAAGTTTGAGTGATATAATAACATCCTGTTGTATACATGCTACCACGTACAGTGCAAATATGCAGATGCTGGCACCATGGTATATCTGTGTACTATTTAGACTGTGTAGTGCTCATGGCAATTTGACAAGAAAAACTCAATTTACTGTATCTGCACACAAACTGCTATTAACTATCTGCTTCAGAGTTGGTGTGCATAAACAGAGTCTCTGTGTCCATTTGATGGTCACTGAAGCATTACTGTATGCTTCTGCTGTAAGGAGATATGCAGCCCTGTTTCCGGGTGAGTATCCAAGCCTGGGCTTGTTCTGAAACCAGGGTAACACCGTGGGAGGTGGTGCAGCACAGTAACAGAGGGCGAATGGACCAGTAAACAAGTGTACATGGAGGAGTGCTGATTTCCCAGCAGGGACAATACAAGCAGGACCTGGCGCCTTTGTGCTCTGTGAGCTTCTCATGCTATGATGGGTCCCTGCTGTGCAACCCTTGCTTAAGTGCAGAATGCATCAGCCCTGTATTGTGTGACTCAGACACACTTTTCCCAGCAGGGATGATGTTGACAGTTGCCTCGTACCCTCACTATCTGTCACCTTGGATTGTTGTCACGTGGATCCTCTCAATTCTCAAACATCATTTCTCACTTAATTGTGCCGAAGGACATTTGGAGTTGTTTGAGCTAAGCAGTGATGGTGATGGCATTTTCCGGCCATATTTAGTATGATTCAATGTTAGATTCATGCAGACTCAATGCTACAAAAAGCCAGGGCGGTGTACTTTATGCTGTCAGTGTCACAAACATTGAGGCTGTGAAGTTAGACATGGGTGTGTCAAGTTCAAATGTTGTTTTCAAGTGTGTTTTCTCCAGGTGCTTCCTTATCCTCCCACAGCCCAAAGACTTGTGTTTTACTTGTGTTGTCAATGACTGACAAAGGATAGTCTCTTTTGTCAATCATTGTGTAGGGATTACTCAATAGTTTCCTTACCCATGAACCTTGAGCTTTAGGGTGCAAAGCCAGGGTGGATGGCCTGGTTCCAGCTGTACAGAAGTGAGCCCACCATGCTGGGGTTGTAGTAGTTCTGTTTTAATGCCAGTGAAGGAGTCTCCCCCAAGTCAGGCACTCATTCTTACTAACAGGTGCTGCCACATGGGTGGCCTGGGCTTAGAAAGAAGAAATGAATTTAGAATTGGAAAGTGCCGCGGAGTCATTTTTGACTCCTGGGCAACCATTGACCTGGTTTGCAAGGCAAGGAGGAGCCAAAATGATTGCAGTTGCCTTTTTTTGGCATATTTTTTTTTCCTTAGAGGGGTGCACACACAGAGAAGAACACAGCACATGTACCTCTGAGCTGGACTTGAACCCTACATCAGGCAAGCAGCCCAGGAGCTGTAAGGTAACAGCTTTGCCCGCTGTTCCAACACATCCCCTGCAAAAAAAAAAAAAATGAAGGAAACACTCCCATCTGTTGTATTTCCACCTGGGCATCTCATTTGCCTCAGTGTTACCGTAAGAGATGTATATTAATGTATTAATTTGTTTCTGTTTTTTATAGTTTCTGCTTTTTTGCTTTCACATGAAGGCAGCTGCTGATTGACTCTCTCGCACCTCAATGGGTTGAGCACTTTTCAGTCAGACAAACAGCAGCCCTGACCTCCATCCTGCTCCCGGTTCACCCTCCGTGCTCTGTCAGAGAAATGTCAAACAGTAGCATGGAAATGTCACTCCTGGCACTTGCGGCCGCCCCCTCCGTAGCTGGCGGTCACCTGACTCGTTCCATCAGACACGGCACCTTCCTGGCACAAAAGCTTCGTGAAGGTCAGAGCTATCGACCAGGTTTTTTTTTCTCCCCCTTTTCTCCCAGTGCTGATTTGTGTCCAGTCACACAACAAACAACAACTTCCCTCAGAGGACCACTAAAGGCCGCTCTGTCCTCCTTGCCTCTGTGCATGAGATTCTGAAGCTGACGTATGTTTGCCTTGTACATGGAAATCTTTCAGAAGGCTCTGCCATGCCCTTGCACGTAGCATGACTGCAATATTGGACAAGACAGTTGTCTCTTCTTATTGGAAAAAGTATAATCCTTCATGTTTTCGCTGGAATAAGCGCAATAACAAATTATTTTTCAAGCAGAATGCCATTCTGGTGGAATCTAGAGTCACTTTTTGTGATTCAGAGTAGTCAACAGCATTTATTCATCCAGGTGGCAGCCCAGGCCTCCAACATTGTGCAGATACATGGTTCCTCGATCTATGACAGCTTGTCCCTTGTTGTAGTTGTAGGATAGAAATGGCCACCGAAGTGGGACAAATCCAAAGGACAGGAGGATTCACCTATAAAAGGACTCCAAAGTTCCCAGTCCTTAGACCAACTGGCCTGATTAATGCAGTCCATTTTCCTCAAAATGGCCTCAACTGGTCTTCATACGGCCCTTAAGGGGCTTGGCAGGGGCAGGCAAAGGAGAGCAATGTGAAGGGTAGTGCCACCTACCAGCCCAGGGTAATATTTCCAAAAAAAGTCTTCATTGCATTGTTAGACCTCTTAGGGAGAGGGCTCACCTTCTGATAAACTCTGTATTCTTACACACAAGAGTACCTGTGAAACGGTCTATGTTCTCAGGTATTTCAGACACTGGAAGCAAATCGTATGTACAGTAGTGAACGCTGTTTCCCCACTGGCAAGTCTGCTTTAGCAGCTCATCCTTGGCAGACTAATTTTCAGATCCCAGCAGGAGTCCTATAAGACATTTAATGGCCTATATCCTTTATTCTTCACAACAAGTGTAACAATAAGACATATAGGGGCTGTGACAGCGTTTGGGCAGATGGAGAAAAAAACTTTCCACAGCACTTTAAATGGACTTGCAGGGATGCCTGGCAAGAAGGTACAAAGCAAATCAAATATTTGTTTCTTATTTAAATGAGGAATGTTTTTCCCCTTCAGATTAACTGTGGAATTTGAATAATTGCCTTTGAAGTCCAAATAATCCTCCACTCCACCGATTTGTGCCATGAGAGGCTTCATACAGCCATGCCGTAAAACACAAAAGAATAAAAACGCAAAATTAATAGTGCATCACCCGAGATTCGTATTTGTGGTCTAAGCCTGAAGAATGTGCCTTCCTCCCACTTCCGCAAGGACTTGGTTTAGCGCTCCTTCCAGTTGCCCTTTTGCAAATCTTTTACTTAACCTCTAGTGTGATGACACCAATTGCTACATACCATAATTTTTCTAAACTTGCTTTGTATCTTCATATATTTAGACTTACTTGTAGCTAGGGTTAATGTATAAAGATCTGTTATAAAGGAGAGAAATAGCGCAATCTAAATCAATAGTTGGTCATTTTTCACTTACTACTAGACTCAGTTCATGTGAGCATTCATATCAAACACATAGTGCTAACAAAAGGACTAGCACTTCAAAGGGGATCCCACATCCTAACCTTCATCCTAACCTTCAATCTTATCTTATCCTAACCTGTAAATACCATGGGAGATGGCTTGTATCTCCTTAATATTCAATGTTAGCCAACTACAAACCCACACGTGGTATAGCGAAGTGATGGTGCAGTATGTCTTATAGGTTGTCAAGTGGGTACCTTCCTTCATTGGTGTTTCATTGAGTTAAGCCCACAACACCTCTGGAAGGCTCAACCACAGCTCAGGCATCCCAGAACTGCGCCGGTCCACCACCACACGCACCACTGCGCTACCCAACAACACAACACATGCTATACAGTTTAGTATCCATGCTAACAACTTTGAACGCTAACTGCCCATTCTGCTACTCGCTGCCTTTTTTATAACATCAAACCCACCTACCAATTCGGTATACCTACATTATGTTGTGTGTTAACTGCATTAACCCTGCAACCTACTAACCAATACCGCTTAAAAAGCGAAACCCTACCATGGCTCACAACTTCTCCAGTCATTCTCCACCAACACTGGTCCTTTTCCTCCATATCCACAAACTTTCCTGCTCCGCAGTATCTATCATCTCCCTCACCGCCTGCCGCAGGTTCTGTCCGCGGACTGCAAGTTCTCACAGCAGCACTGTTGTTGGCTGAGCTATAAAGTTCAGTCAGTTGAAAGCATAATGATGTAAAGTTTAAGGTTAAACTAGTGGTTCTGTAACTCAAGATAACGTTGGAAAAACTGAACAAAAAACTAAACCAAGGTCCAAAAGAAACACACAATAAATTATAAACACAGAGTAACACAGGTGAAAACTGACTTTTAATGGTGTTCCCGGTACCAAAGTTAACATTAAACTCACTAAATAACATCAAAATCTGCTCAGTTGAAAAGGTTTGCTGTGAAATACAGTACCCAGCCAAAAAAAAGTCACCACCTGGATTTAAGTTAGTGCTATGATCTGGGGTTGCTTCAGTTGGTCAAGTCTAAGTTCAGCAATGTTATGTTCCCAAAAAATAAGGTCAGCTGACTACCTGGATATACTGAATGACCAGGTTTTTCCATCACTGAATTTTTTCTTCCCTGAAGGCATGGGTGTGTTCCAAGATAACAATGCCAGGATTCATCGGGCTCAAATTGAGAAAGAGTCGTTCAGGGATCACGAGACATCATTTTCACACATGGATTGGCCACCAGAGTCCAGACCTTAACCCCATTGAGAATCTTTGGGATGTACTGGAGTAGACTTTATGCAGCGGTCCGACTCTCCCATGAATAAAAGATCTTGGTGAAAATGAATGCAACTCTGGATGGAAATAAATGTTGTGACATTGCACAAGCTTATCGAAACAATGCTACGGCGAATGCATGCTGTAATCAAAGCTAAAGGCAGTCCAACAAAATATTAGAGTATGCGATTTTTTCTTTTGGCCAGGCAGTGTACTTCTCAAGAGAACGAAATGATTTGAGGGGATTATGGATGAAGTCCCCACGAGGTGGTTGCAGGATGAGATGAGGATAACAATAATTGTGATGCTGCTGTTTGTGGATTTCCTCACGCACATAGATCCCCCTGACAGTTGAACTCTTGCATGGTTTTACTACTAAAGTGAGAGCAGTCAGAATGTGGATGGCTTGGTGGATCAGCAAGTAGCCCCGTTGCTTTGGAGCACTGTGAGATTGAAACTGGCTCATTCTCTGTGGAGTTGGCATGTTCTGCTCATGTCTGCATGGGTTTCCTCCCTCAGTCTACATGTGTTTCAGATGAAACTTCCCATTCAGGGAACCTAACATCCTCTGCTTCCAGGATAGACTCCGGACCACCACAACCTTGCTCAGGATAAGTGGTTTATGAAAATGGATGTATGTACATCTCAATATGATGACTGACAAATACATTTGCTGTGAGAAAGGCCAGTCTAGTCATTAAGAACAAATGGACAGAAGAATTAAAGTGAACCAGTTCAAAAGTTCTGTACATCTTGGGAAGTGTCAGAAAGACAAGTCTGCTCCTTCTGATCTAACACCTCACGAAAAAACATTTCAAGCAAATGCACTCAAACTTTCGACTACTCTTATACTAATGCATTCAGATATACTTTTAGTTTCTTCTTACAAGTGGTTCATCAGCCTTATTCTCAAACACCAGATATCACTCTCCATGTCTCAGTTGACCATGGATGCAGCAGACTTATCAAAAATAACAATTTTTTAAATGCCCACACCTCTAGAACCTTCCCAATTGAGATATGGTGCCATCACATAGCATATATTCCTCACACTGTAAATATTTAACTTTGTGAAGAGCAGGTGGAACAGCTTCATCAAGTGCTGTGCCAGTGAAAGTGCTTAAAAGTCTCTAATGGATTTCTGAAGGACTCTTGTGTTGTGAACACATGCAATCTGCATAACTGCTGAGGACTCTCAGAAGCGAGTATTCATGCTGCCATTTGTCATGCCGTGGGGCAGTTTAGAAAGGGACGTGGCCTTGTAGCATCAGAGTGGAGTAACCATGCTCACGTTGTCAGACAGAGAGGTGGTGGTGTTTGGCCCATCTTTGCAAAGCCTTTGGATTCTCAGCCTCTCTTTAGTAGGTGGAGGGGATAATGATCTCCCCCACCCACCCCGGCCTTTCATTTTGTCAATTCGGTAAGGGCTACAACGCTTTATGGGACAACACAATAAATTTGTCTGCAGTGATTTCATTAGAGAGTAGCTGCCGAATGCTGAGTGGCATTAGTTCTCTCTCTCTCTCTCTCTCTCTCTCTCTCTCTCTCTCTCTCACACACACACACACACACACAATCATGCATTTCAGTGCACTGTGGTCTAGATTTAGAAGAAAGTATGCAGCTGTAGGGTTAGAGTGAGGTTTCTTGTTGGGTTTAGTGGTTAATCCTGACCCTGACTCTAGACCTAATCTGGATTCTCCCTGAACCAAATCCTAACCTTTACCATAAACTTAAGCGACACTTGAAAAAGAGGGAATGAATGTGACACAAATCATCCATTTAAACAAATATACCAACACAGCACAAAACTAGACCTTATTGCATAGTAAGGATCTTTTCTCTTTGATGAGCCCTGTACCAAAAAAAGTATTACCAGAGACATGCAAGAATGCAAAAATAACTTTTATTAAGGAATTCTTTTATATTTCTTTCAACTGAAAGGGTTTTTTTAATCTATCAAAAGGTAGAAATTTTCTGTCTCAGTATTTAGCTAAAATTCTCTCCTTTGTATGGTGTGGTCCAGTCTGTTTAAAGCTCCCCCCCCCGTTGATCATAATTAACCTTTTTGGCTCTCAAGTTTCTTCTTTGTCTAAGTTTTCCCACCACAGTGTGGGTGGGGCTTCCTTGTCATAGTCTTATTTTGTTTGATCAGTCTAAAGCACATTTAAGGTTCACTGGTCTGCTCTGCTAATGGGCGTTACCTTCCATGAAGCCAACAAAAGCCTTCTGTCGGTTGTGGTCTTCTGGAAAAATCCATGATGAAGCAAGCAAAAACTGTGCTGTCCTGCAAAATGAAACTATAAATTAGAATGATTTGACTCGCTGGTTTTTGTTCAACAGTAAAATCCTTCGACAACCTCAGAGAAGAAGCACCACCTGTAACCTAAACCCTACGTCTAACTCTACCCAGAACCCGAACCATAACATCTCATACTTAACCCGTAACCCTGATACTCCCTGTCTATGTACAGTTTGGCTCTTTTACTGCCACACACACACACACACACACACACACACACACAAGCTGACACAAATTCTTTGTCACAAAGAGAAAATGATACTAAATTCAAAGGTAATAAAGTGTTGGACCAGCATTTCATGCTGAAAACCCTGACATTTAGTGAAACTATATGAACTCACCAAAAAACATAAATCTCGTCTATATTTTATGGCCTGATGAAGGGCATCACACTCATACCCAGAACCAGCATTTCTGCTCGTGTGTTAAATTGCTCTGTTAGGCACTCAAATTTTGCCTAAAAAGTTAAGCAGTATTTTTAAAAATAACAACCAGTTTGTTAGAAACCAGAGATCCACAGTGAAGCACAAAATAAATTCCCGGGACTTGCGGATGCAATAGTGTAGTCACAATGAGTGGCAGCGCAAACATACCCTGATCAGCCACAACATTAAAATGACTGACAGGTGAAGTGAATAACATCGATCATCTTGTTACAGTAACACCTGTCAAGGGGTGGGTGGATGTATTAGGCAGCAAGTAAACAGTCGGTTGTTGAAGTTGATGTGATGGAAGCAGGAAAAATGGGCAAGCGTAAGGATCTGAGCGACTTTGACAAGGGCCAGATTGTGACGGCTACACGACTGGGTCAGAGCATCTACAAAACGGCAGGTCTTGTCGGTGTTGTGGGGAGTTCCCGGTATGCAGGGGTTAGTACCTACCCAAAGCAGTTCAAGGAAGGAGAACCTGTGAACCAGCCACAGGGTCACAGGCGCCTAAAGCTCATTGATCCGCCATTGAACCTACAGAAGAGCTATTGTAACACAAACTTCTGAAAACCATATTGCTGGCCAAGATAGAAAGGTATCAGTACACACAGTGCATCGCAGCTTTTGCTGGTTATGGGGCTGCGCTACTGCAGATCCGTCAGAGTACCCATGCTGACCACTGTCCACCACTGAAAGTGCCTACAACGGGCACGTGAGTATCAGACCTGGACCATGGAGGAAGGTGGCTTGGTCTGACGAATCACATTTTTTTTTTTAGATGTGTACGGCCGGTTCCGTGTGCGTCATTTACCTGGGTAAGAGATGGCAGCAGGATGCGATATGGGAAGAAGGCAATGTCCTGCTGGGAAACTTCCCTTATGGAAGTCAGTAATGGTTTTAAGAACAATGACAAAGAGTACAATGTGTTGTTTTGGCCTCCAAAAAAAACAAGTGCAATCCATGGAGACCTTACCTTGCACCTTACAGGACTCAAAGGATCTGCTGCCAATGTCTCGTGCCAGATACTACCGGACACCTTAAAAGGTCTTGTGGAGTCCATGCTTTGATGAGTCAGAGCTGTTTTGGCAGCATGAGGGGGGCCTACACAATATTATGCAGCTGGTTTTAATGTTGTGGCCGATCAGTGTATGTCACACGCAACGTTCTGTCGAAAACACGGTTTATAGCTGCCAAGATAAAACTGTGCCACACGTCAGTTCTGTTCATTCCTGCACAGTAAATGGCTTTATCACTGCTGTTTCCATCAACAGCAGAGCATGTGCTGATGTGCGAATGTGTCATTAAAATGTGTCGCCTTCACTCTTTCTTTGCGGAGGTGCGATCGTCGCTGGCTGCCGCACGATGCTTCGGCTTGTCGTCTGAGAAGCAGCCTAACCGAACAGGCTGAACTGCTGTAAATTTAAATGACTCTTGGATGGGAGCTGCAAAAAAAAAAAAAAATGCTTCTGAAATTTCAGCGCGCAGCCCCAAGAACAACTGCTCCGAGGTGTGAAAAGTGCAAGAGAATGCATGTTGAATTTATGCGGCGCAAATGTTCTTGTGACATCCCTGTAAAGTTCGCGCAATTCGTGCCAGCGGTCACAAGAGTGCGGCTTTTTTATTGGTCGTGGATATCATGTGCGCCAGTTTAAAAAAATCAAAGGTTTTACGTTATCTCACAAATCTTTCTAAAGCCGGGATGGGACAAACATTTCCAAATTCATGTATAAAAACATTTGTTAATTTTCCTTGTGTGAGTATGAGCATCCCCTTGGGCAGAAAAAAAGTCAGGAAATTAAAAGAAATAAATAGAAATCATACCCAGGTCTTAAATTTTGTTTAAACTTTGTATTTCTGAGGTTGTATCCGGTCACTACCATTGAGCAAAGGACATAACCTGGAAGACTCTAGTGCATACACCCAACTGTCCAAGCTAAGCACTAGGAAATATTCAAAATATAGACATTTGTGTACTTCAGTCTACTATGGTACAGTATTTGTATAATACAAATAATAAAACGGATTTATTTGTAAGCATTATTATAATTTAACTAGTGTGAGCTTGCCTTGTAGTTTACTTTCCAAAAATATGGCAGCAAAGAGCTCTTGCTTTGGGATTAGACACTTTTCTTGACCTCTTTCTTCAAGGCAGATGTGCAGACGTGGGCAAGCAGGGGTAGATGCACATGAAGGAGTGCATTTGGAGCTCCAGTAACTTGAAGGATTGGTGTTGCAGGAAGAAGCGTTTTATCTTCACCACCAGGCACCACTGAGTCTGGCTTCGGCCTGTGGAATAAGACAGCGAGACAGAAATACTGACACTAAAAGCTATGCAGAAGTTAGGGGCTGGGCCTGGTTCTCAACATCTTCATGTTTAGCCTCTCCTTTGCTTGATCTAAAAATATTACTGTCCCTGTACCACATACATATTCTCTATGGCTCTCTCATTGCCTCACTGATTGTGCCGCACAGATCTAGCTTTCAAATTCATCTGTATATTTTTTCTTACTTTTGCACATTATTAAACATTATTAGTAAAAAAAAAGCTTTCGTCTATATGGTATCTATGAAGCTCAGTCACAGACTATTCTTTATGCACAGCTTTGTTTTTCAAGCCACAGATCTTACTTTTGGAACAGTGGTACCCTCACCCTCTGTGAGGTTTTTGTATAGTTAAGTAGTTAAACTCCAAAAAAATGTAAAATAAGCTCTCTGACATGGACACTGATGAATTTTCTTGCTCTACGCACACACACACACACACACACACATACACACACACACACACATTCTCTCACACACACTCACACAGAAAATGATACTAAATTCAACAAGTTGAAGGGTAATAAAGTTTGGCAGTACTGTATGACCGTCCCTATGGCCAATGCCATCTGGGTCTTTGACCACAGGAAACAGCAGCTGTTTTACTGTATATGCAGTAAACAGACCTGGAGAGATAGAGAGGTGATGGTGGAGGTCCCTTAGAGAGACACCATCATCAATGCAATACCGATTAGCAACAGGAGCTGTAATATGTGTGCAGATGAAAATGTAAATTTAAAAAGAAATTGCACATATCGCTGATGTGAGTGTAATAAAGTTTGGCAATATATATTTTGCTATGCTTCTCTTTCCACTTGACTCTGATCGGTCAACATCAGAAACCCTCTGCAAGGTTTTCTGATCAGGGTTATTCAGGCCCTGGTCTATAGCCAGGTTCCACTACATTCAACTCACAGTTCACCCATGGGTCATTCATTAACCCCCACCCTCTCGGGTTCTGCCTGAGTGTAAACTGTTTATACTATTTATACTATTTATTAATATATCTTTGTCTGAGATGGACCATTCTGGGTGTGATACCCCCCCCCCCCATGACTTTGTACCCAGTGATTCTGGAACAGTTTCAGGACCACAGCAACCCATACCAGAAGATAGGAATAACGGATGGATGGACGAATTGATAAGGCAGCTATTGCATGTTTGTTTATGTTTGTATGTCAAGTAAGAAACAAACTGAAATTATACTTTCTTTCCATTTTCATTTTAGTTTGTCAGAGTTGTGCAGTGGGTAGCGCTGGCACCTCATGGCTATTGGACTGCAGGTTCGAATGTGGATTGAAACCCGACTCGGCCTGCGTAGGGTTCGCGTGTTCCTTCAGTGCTTACGTGAGTTTATTCAAGGCGCCCCAGAAAGATTTCTTTCTGCTGAGCTGGTGACACTGAAGTGTCCCCAGTAAGTGGACAAGTGACCGATTTTCTGGCCAGGCTGTAGCCATCTTCACGCTGTGTACTTCTGGGAAGGCTCTGTGTCCCTGTACTGGCCACAGAATTATAATTATTGATAATGAATTACTAATACTGATGTATCTTAATGTACTAAAAGTACACACTAAGATTCACTGCATATTCAGTTATTCATTTATTGCAGGAGCTTAGGAGAAGTATAGTAGATGGGTTAGGGAAAATAAAGAAATCAGGGCTGCCAGGAAAGCTGAATTGCTTACAGTTTGGCCTATACCCAAGGGTGATGTGGCCACTAACAATGTATGAGGCATCAGTCACGAAGGTGGAGAAACTTAGAGAGGCTGATCAGTTCTTATATTAGAAAATGACTGGGAGTTCCTTGATGTCTAAGCAGTATGGTTATGTATGGAAAGAGAATTCTGCAGTTGCCTCTATTGAGCTTGACAGAGGAGTTTAGGTGCACAAGTGCGGTTAGAGTTGCAGCTGTCAGTTGTCTCATGGGGGGGGGGGGTCACACCCAGAATGGTCCATCTCAGGGTTCATTCTTTTTATGAAAAAGTGATTCCTTCTTTCAGTTATTCAGGTCAGACTCTGGGCTGTACTTGTGGCATCCAGTATTCATACAAGCTTCAGTAACAGAGTAGCCCATATGAATAAGCTACAAAGATATATTACATGCGACAACTCCATATTAATGGCTACAGTTATGGGATGTTCAACAAGCACGCATGGGGGTGATGCTCAGGTGTCCACATACTTCTGGCCATATGATGCAGCTTAGTTTATCAAGGTACAGCAGAAATCGGACAAATCTTTGAAAGTGTTAACATTGCCTATAATGGCAGCTTTGCACACAGTTCTGAGCTGGGCTTAGAAATGTAGGTGCGATCAGCAGCCTATGCTAGTGAAGGATTTGAAGAAGAATATTTGCCTGTGGTTTAGCGATCTGTTTTGAAGTTTTTATGAGTTGTGTTTTTGGAGCATGTAGTTAATGTGTCAGTTATAACTTTCTAGTTTTGTAGTTATCTTTCTTTTTCAATATTATGAGAGCCGGTAGACCATTTTTTATTAGTTGAGAGCGTTGATTTTTGTTTGGTATTCATGGGATGCAAAAGCAATAAATCATCTAAGTCTGTTCAGTGCTGCTCCATGCCTGGTCACATGCCAGACACTCACTGGCCTGTCACAGTGGGCTGGGGTAAATGGAAAGATCTGTTTTCAGTACTAAAGTGATGAAACAAATCAAGCTAACCTGAAACTGCTATATACAAAGGAAGGTTATGAGACCACGGCGGTTTGACTCTTGTAGCATAATGATCGATTTTGGTTTTTGATGTGTATTTCATTTCCCCAACTTGATATGATAGGGCTCAGCTTCAATAAGGGATACTGTTGCTTTAACCACTACTTCTGCTTCTGCCATGGAGTAAAGTGGCCTTCAGGCAAAAGTGTGAAGATTATCCCTGAATGCAAACATTTTTGTTCTCTATTCCCATCGACTCAGCCTGGGACCAAGGCTTGAGATTTGCTGAAGGATTCTACTTTTCTTTCTTTCTGTCAGTCTGAGAAAGCTGGTAGGGAAACCAGGCAAAGGGTGCCAAAATTAGCAGCATCCTGGACAATTTCCAGCGGTGAGCCTATACTAGGTCATAGCTAAGGTTGAAAACCGACTATGTTCATTTCCTGGTTGACATCAGAACCTAAAGGCACCAAAAATCCTGCTGGTAACTGCTCATGTCCTCTAGTGACCTGTAGTGAAAGATACCCTGTCTTATGAGTTGCTAAGACTAGAACAGTTTTAGTGAAATATTTGGAAGCCATGTAGTTATTTCCATAGCTTATTTGCATGTAAAAAGCTCCAGTGTTGGAAGATAAATTAAAAAAAAAAAACAAACTAAAATATTTTAAAATAATTTAAAATCCTTTCATAGCTTTTTCCTTGTCACACGATGCACACAGCATAGTAAAGAACATCATAATGTATGCCGTGCGGCTTTACTTGCAAATGACTTGTGAGAAAACGTTAATGCACATGTACTTATGAGCACGGGGTTGCTAATGTGATGGTTAGGGAACGTGGTCGAAATATTGCGTGACTGAAAATTACAAGTTTGATATCACCCTGCACGCTGCGGAGACACAATTCTCAAGAAGCTGCAGAGCAATGCATTCATACGATTCATCTCAACGTTATGCATTAAAATCATTTCTAAGATAAAGTCAGGGCAGTTATTTCCTACTTGTTATGGTATGGAGACCAAAAAAAAAAAAAAGGGATGCTTTATTTGTTTTGCCCACTGTGCAGGAGAGCTGCTCTCCCAGTGCACAAGGTGGCACAGGAGGAGCTGGGTAATAAAGCTCGACCCTACCGACCTGCATAACTGAGCCTCTGTCAACACAATGGCAAACCCATCCGTTCTCAATGGCCAAATGTAATCCTCAGTGACAACAGCCTATAGTGGGGGGGGGTGGAGGGCTCGCCCTTTCCTCCGAAAACATTGAACATCTGTGACAAGCAATCCTTCCTCATCTCAGAGACATGTAGGGAAGGAGCTTAATGGAGGCTGCAGAATCAAATAGATATAAGCAGCAAACATAAGGGAGGCTGCATACATATTTTGTGAGATTGTGGCCTTTATAACCATCTGCTCTGCAACGACACACCAATAAGACACTGATAATTTCTTTAATTTCTTCTATTCAGTTCAATTTTAGTCATGGATTTACATATTTTAACTGTAAGCCTTTTTGTGACAAGAACAGGTTAAGTGTTTAGTACTTTTCCGGATTATGACAAGCTGTCAAGGTGAAAGCGATCGAAAAAAGTTGAAGGCCTTGGTTCATACCGTACAACTTTATCACCTGCTGAAGTGTAGAAAAGTAATTCAGACATGAAGGACTACAAACACAGGAGGCCAGTTTCATACCGATGCCTGCGCATGAGAAGGACGAGTTCAGTCGCTAAGAATTGTGAAAAGCTAGTTAGTGCATTCCTGTCATGGCCACACAGACTCAAAAGGTCTTTATTCCCAGCCCATCCATACACCAGTACACAATAGGGTTGAAATACTGTACCGTTTGTCTGGGGCCCATGGTGCTACATTCAGACAGTTAGACAAGGGACAACAATAAAGTGCAGTAAATGACATCACAATGCAATAACAATAAACAGAAAAAATACAAAAATTACTTTATAAAGGGAAAAAAGTGCAAAAGGGTGCAGGGTCTGTTGTGGATCTGAGAAGACTTGAGCATGAGGGAGCTTGGTGGCTGGAGACCTGGGAAATACAGGTATATGTAGAAGGGAAAACACAATTATGGATACGCAGAGAGCAGTCGCTGAACATGAGAAGATGAGTAGGGCAGAGTTGCTCCAGCATCCATGTCCAGTGGCCTGCACTGTTGAACAATAAACAACCAGCCTGTTGCTGGACTCTTTTTAGGTCTGGATTGATGGGTTGGGTTGAATAACTGAAGAATTTACACAGCTGTTTACTAGGATCCTCTTTTGACTCGGATTCAGCAGCACCTCATCCCGGTGATGCTGTGTCGGCTTGAGAGGTTGGGACAGCACAGGCTTTCATAGTCTTAAGTAAGGGCTCTGTCGTGTTTGTAGAACTGTAGGGAGCAAAAAGCCCACAAAATTGCCTTCTGAAATGCAGGAACAGGTGCAACTGGCACCACCGATCAGCCGGTGCTTAAAATTACTTAGACCTCACATCTTCTCCATTCTAAGGTCCACTCACACAGCAACTGGATCTCTAGTCCTCTATAAACCATATGTTTATAGAGTTTGCTTTGGCACGGGGGCATCATCAAGGTGGAGCAGAGAAGGAGCTTCCCCAAACTATGGCCATGAAGCTGGAAGCACACAATTGTCTAGAATATGTTTGTATGCCATATGGGTGTGGCTTAAATAGCTCAGCTCAGGTATTAGGAGGGAAGTCCACATACTTTTGGCCATACATTGTTCCTAAGAAGGTGGCCAGTTGTAATTTCCAAAATCTGGAATAGCTGCTTTCTGATGGGGGAGGAATAGTATGGTTTTTAAACAAGCAAACAAATAAACAAACAAACAGAAAGACAGACAGATACACAGATTAATAGATAGATAACATTTTGAGGCAGATTTTAAATACATTCCTGGCAAGTAAGTTTTCCAAAAACACAAGTTTCAGCAGTTTGCGAAAGACAGCAGTTTTCACCAAATTTACACAACCTTCATTTTGCTTGCATTTGATCTGCTGTGCGTACAGGGCTGGAGTGACAAATTATAACTGGAAACTGTGGAAAACACCAATGCATGCCAATGTAAAGTACTGTATTTTGCTATTATTGCTGCTTGCTGACATTTGCTAAGATGTGGCCCTTCTGACTGAAGGAGCCGCTTTTATGTGTACAATAAAAAGCAGAGCTTGTTTCATTGAAAGTCTTTATTTCCACGTGGTTCCTGGGAACTTCACATTTTACCTTGACAAGGCTACTGCAAGAGATCTAAATCTACAAAATCTAAAACATTCATGTTGTTTCTGTAGATATTCTTGAGGGAATGTGGAAGGTGAAGGCCAAAGTGGTTCCCGTGATAATAGGAGCACTGAGGGCTGTGGCTCCCAAACTTGGAGAGTGGCTCCAACAGATTCCAGGTACAACAACTGAGGTCTCTGTCCAGAAAAGTGCAGTTCTAGGAACAGCTAAGATGCTTTGCAGAACCCTCAAACTCCCAGGCCTCTGGTAGAGGACCCGCGGTTGAGGAAGGCACACACTGACCCCCCCAGTTAGGGGAAGGTAAGAGGGAGATTTTTAAATCATTTTTTTTACAAATTATTTTATTTTTATTTCTGAAATAATTATTTAATTATCTGTATCTTTCTGTGAAAAAGGAGCATTTTAGATGCACTTTTAATTTAATAAAATTTTTTAAATTACTGCTAATTGTTTTTTTTTTTTTTTTTAAAGATTTTAATGGATAAAATAGCCATTAAGACAAAATATGCTGAAAATATTAAGTTAATGTTTCATTTGTATTTGTTACGCTTGAACCCCAACTTCCCGTTGCCCTTTTTATTGGGTTCCTGATACTTGGCCTAAACTGATTATACTTTATGACTTCATATGCTGTCACACTTGCTTGAAAGTGGCTTGGAATATTTCTCATTATGTAAGACTGCAGCAATTTCCAGGCCTTATTCGGAGCCTCAGAAGGTGCTTTGCTCAAAGAGGGCCCGGTATGGGTAATCAGAATTTGAATAAAACTCTGGCTGTAAATGTGTCCTATAACCTTCCATTATACTGAAATTTTCAAATATATGCCATAAAGGGGAAAGAGTTATATAATGAATAATTATGTAAAGTCGGACTCTTGAGACAAAGGAACAGTTGGCCGATATTTGAATATTTATAAAATTGTGTTGTATTAGATGTATAGATACAGGAAGTCTGTTATTTGATGACACCTGAGCAAATTTTTTTCTTGAATAGAGCACAAGTGTACAGTGGGGTATGGGGTCTCTACAGGGAATTTGGTGGTGCACCAAAGGGGGAAAAATATGCTGGAAGAAAGCAACAGCAAACCATTTCTGCTCCTCCTCTTAAAAACCATGTCAGTGGTTGCCCAGGGATCAGACATGATTCAATAGCACTTTCCACTTCTGTGGGGTCTGTAATATGTACACCTCTATAGTGTAGGTCAGATTCCAGCTATACAAGCCTGAAAGTATCCATTACCTGTGTACATAACTTGATCTACTGCTGCTCATGTTGAGGATTATGTGATCCTAACCATATTGACAAACCCTCATTAATTTGGCAACCTTGCTTCTTGCCAAAATATGTTAGACAGATGTTGGCCACATAGGGAGGTAAGACTTTAGTATCAGAAGAGTACATATTCTATCCTTAAGTTATTTTCCTAGCAAAGCCATGGCATTTTTGAGCATCCGGCAACCCAACATGTGTTCCTAGCTGTTTTGGAGCAATATTATACAGGTACATTTTTATATATAATGTATATGCAATCTATAGAGTGGATTCAGGTTAACTGGGCCACATGAGGAAACAGAACAAATTTGGCCCAAATAAACAGCAAACCCAGTTATGTGTAGTTTAATGTAAATAGTTAAAGAGATATATAAAATAACACTAAAATTTTACCAAACCACAATGTATTTTTATAAATTACATTAGAGACAAATGCAGTCACGTGACAAGGTAAACCCCATGAATTGTTTTTTTTTAGTTATGTGATATGGACTAATCATCTAATTTTACATTATTTTTTACTGACTTTTTTTGGAAATGGAAATTTTTTCCACCAATGGAAATGGCATATCTGTTCATTTTTCACTGAATAAATTATTGCGAAGCAAAATTGTTCTGTTTTTCCAATTGCACCTTTATCTAAAGGTACTGTTCAAATGGAGATCAAATCTTGATATGTCCACATGTTAAAAAAGAGAACATTTCATGGGGTGTACTTACTTTTTCACTTGAAACTATTTCAAAACCTTATGTATATAACAAGCATACACATAATTTATATATATATAATCCTTATATTGTCCTTTCTACAGTAGTAACCCCCCTTATCCGTTCCAATATCCCCAGTGGATGCCTGAAACCGTGGATAGTACTGAACCGTACATGCATTACATTTTTTTTCCTATACATACAGTACATACCTATGATAAAGTTTAATTTATAAATTAGGCACAGTAAGAGATTACAATACAATACCTAATAATAAAATATAAGAATTATATAATTATATAATTATATAAGTCGTGCACACCAAACAAGAACGGGACATACTCTGGTGAAATCCAGCAGCCCAAATGTGCCCAATACCAAATGTGCTCATCTTCCTTTGTCCCCATACCCACGCTTCCCCACAGAACTTGCCTCCATTCTGCTTCTAGCATTCTTGCTGTTCACATTAGTTGCCGCCTTATTGCGGTGTTTGTGTTCAGAAAGCCCTTTATACATTTTATTATTACTATAGTCAATGTTGGTAATGTCTTACTGTGCATAATTTATCAAATAAACCATATTTATGCATGTTACACAAATATCACGTTATATATAGCGTTCGGTATAATCCGCTATTTCACATAACCGTGGTAGGTCTTGAAACGTATTAACCGCGCATATGGGAGCACTACTGTACTGTATATATAATTATAGAGTATTTAATTCATTTTATTTAATTAATATTAAATATAATTATAACCGAGACGGCTGCTAAGTGACCAACGGGCATATAGCGTATACAGCGTGGATACACTGGACAAGGGAACGACTCCCATACTAAGTGGGATTCTATTCAGAATAGCACACATTTTAAAATTTATGAATTGTTTATTTCTGGAATTCTCCATTTAATATTTCCAAACTGCAGGTAACTGAAACTACGGAAAGCAAAACCACGGATAAGGGGGGAACTACTGTATATCTTTTTTTCTACATTGTCCATTTGTCCGCCACTTTATCTTGCTGTTGCATCAGGCATCCAGTTGTGGACTTTGGTACTCCAGTTATGTCTGCCAGCTGGCGATGGCTGCTGTTAGATGGATGGCTTTTGGTTTTTTCAGCCAGACAATCCTTTTGGCTAGTGTCTAATCTCTCTGTGGCATCTCAGCACTAACAGAACTCTGGGCACTCGCCTGGTATTACTGACATGCAAGATCATCCCTAAAGTGTAACATCTGACTGACAGACCCGTTTACACGGCACGGACAGACTTTAATCTGCGGGTCACTCGGCCGCCTCCTGTCTGACATTTGAAGACAGCAGCGAAAATATGAGCGAGGAGCCATCCTAACGCTCCATTGTGCAGCTGATGCGTCGGTGAGATTGCAAGGCTGCATTCCGTCCGCGATGCTGATGGAAATTATTGCAGATTGCTGCGCATCGCTGCTTTTTCATCGTGAGCTGTGAGTTATTGATCTGAGAACCAGCAGCTGTTTGAGGCTGAGAAAAACATTTATATTTCTAGCTTCTTCATAAAAGCAGATGGACCACCAACCACCTCTGACTGACCATATTGTCCACTTTGGAAGTGCCGTTAAGTTATGTCTGACTCCTAGGTGACTACTGGCATGGTGTTCGAGGCAAAGATGAACAGAAGTTGTTTGCCATTCCCTTCTTTTGGCATATTTGTTCCTTAGAGTGGGGGGAACCTTGGAGAAGAACATGCAAGTTCCACACACCCTCGAGCAGGACTTGAACCCCCCATCAGACAAGCAGTCTAGGACCTATGAGGCATCAGCTTACCTCACACCACATCCTGCAAACATCCCCTTTGCGGTCCTTCACTTGAATCAATGACTTTCAGTTAGAGTTAAAACGCAGTGTTTGTTAAAGTCAAGTTTGTTAAAGTATTGCTCCTCTGCTTTGTTGCTGACATCAGCAATTTATTTTAATAATTGATATTCATAATGAATAAATTAAACAAGAACAAAAAAAAAAAAAAAACTGAAAAGGGGGCCTGGGCCTGATGCTGAGGATCCACCACTTGCGACAGGATGGTTTTTCAGATAAAAGTGGGTCCAAATTTTGCAGATGCTCTTCCTCTCCAGCCTCTATTCCAGCACTGTGCCCATGCAGGTAATTGAGATTCCATTTGGCAGCGGACTTGAGAGAGACCCGCTCTGTTATGTGGACTGGCCTTTGCGTCTCTCTGCCAGCCGCTTAGCTATTCTGCGTGGCATCTACAGCGAGCTCCCATGCACCTCCACGACTAGCAAGCAGGCAGCAGCTGTTTACTCAGGCTTGGTGCACTATTAATTATTTGGTCCAACTTGTGTCTATGACAGGCTGCCTTCGGTCTGCCATCTTCGGGATCATTAGAGAGAGTCTTCTCCCACCTCATTAGCTTTGACTTGCATTGCTGCGCCATTGATCGGTTGTCCTCCGCATCTCCGCTGGACCATGCTGACCACGAGAGCATCAGGGAGTTGGACGGGAAAAAAAAAAAAAAGTCCAGATCTTTCTGTCCTCACGAGCAGAAACAGCATGGCTCCATCTGCACGACTCTGAGCTTTAGGTCTGAGCGTCTGTCCTTCAGCGACGACGTAGCCCCGTATCGATAACGGCGGTGAGCGCGGAGGTTCAGCTTTGGACGCCGGCAGATAGGGTTGCTGGAGGTTAAAATGGAGCGCTAAAAATGACTCAGAATTGCCAGGAAACAGAACAAAGATGACATTTTAATGCAACTCATTAAAGCTACACAAAAGAACCTAAATTCTCTGATAAAAGCCTCCCAGTTGCGTATGCAACCAGTGCATTGCCTTTAGAGGAATACAACATAACTTTGCATTGTGAGCAGAAGACAGGGAAATTTGGCCTTGCGTGGTTTGACCCTTATTTTATAGACTCTGTTATTTTATTTGCAATGCATAGGATTTTGACTACTGCCCATGTCTTATCTTTAAAGAGCAGCACGGAGCGCAGTGGTTAGGTGTGCCTTTCTCGGAGTTTAACAACTGGTCACGTAACCCCCGCCCTATGATACACCTGAACCGAGAGCGCCGAATTAAACACTGAAATGCATTTCACAAAATTCCGAGCTTTGAGGTGATTTTTTTTCCACGGAGATCAAAGTTGCAGTGCAGATTATACAGGTAAGAGGATTGGAAGGTCTCTACAAGTTCAGTGGAAGATTTACTCTCTTCTTGTTTTTACCTCCAAAGATATGGACAACAGATGACCTTATATTTTCAGGGGCTTCTCAACAGTACTATCACAATGTAGGCAGTCTGTCAGTTTAATTCTGTTTTGTCTTAATTCCCATAAAAAAATTAAGTAAACTCCTGCGCGTGCGCACACACACACACACACACACACACACACACACACACACACACGCACACACACACACACACACACACACACACACACACACACACACACACACACACACACACACACACAATTCTTATTGCAGAGTAGAAGCAATGCACTTATTACCAGTGTTAAAATAGCAAGTAAAGCTGTGGTTGGCTCTTTTTCCTTGCACTCAAAGGATCCAGGTTCAATTCCCACTTCCTGCTGTAGTACCTGTGCTCAAGGTAATTACCGTGATGTGATGCAGTACAAATTACCTTTCTGTGTAAGCGGCTTAGCGTTGTAAGTTGCTTTGGGGAAAAGTGCCAGTCGAAAAGGTAACCGCAATGTGAAACTTGGCAGAGGGACAGGCTGACAGGATTGTAATGACCAGCAATAGTCAAAGACCTGTCGGTGCTGGGTAATACAGTGTGTTAGCCACAGCTCACTAGACTGAAAGGTCCTTAATGTTTTATTCAGCCCAGTTAGAGGAACCCTGCATGACAAACTGCTGCTGAATTGCTGTTACCTTCGAAGCCACACTGCGGTGCTCCTATTTTTACTGAGATGATGTTCAGTAAGCAGCAATGGATACAGCCGCTTTGTCTCGGGAGCATGTCGGTCTGTCTTTGGATCTGCCAGCCAACCCACTGAGACTCGATAAGGCTACCGTGCAGGCTTGGGGTACCAAAAGAAGAAAAGAGAAACACGGTTTTCTTGCTAACTCCTCCGAGACTAAAGTGTTTAAAATGTAAATGTCAAACACCCCATGCAGTCACATCCGTGAGAAGTTTCATTTTTTACACAATGACTATGACTTCCACAGTCCTACAAAGCCAACTGGACAAGTTCAATGAAATTCCAACTTGAGGACAGCATACACTAAAGCAATTGTTCTTTCATTTGCAGTTTTGAAAGAATTCATAATCATCAGGTTTCATAGTAATTGTGCTCTCTCTCTCACTCTTATCCCCCCTCCCAAATTTTTGACTCACTTTTAATATATAGAAACCATTCAGCATATTATATAAATATAATCTAACATAAAACAATTTTACCATTAAAATGATTGCATTCAGTACATAAACATTGTTATTGCTGTCAGGTGAACACAAAATAGAGTGATATGTTGTGGTCAAGTGGAAAGGGAAGAAGCAAAATACATGTCACCAAACTGTATCACCCTTACACTGCTAATATGTGCAGCACCACATGTACTGTATGTATCATGCATAATTTAATACGTGCTTTTTTACTAATTTTTTCATTTTTATGTGCTCAAATACACTGCCCGGCCCAAAGTCACCACCTGGATTTAACTTAGTATTATGATCTGGGGTTGCTTCATTTGGTCAGGTCTAGGTTTAGCAACATTATGGGCCCAAAAAAATAAGGTGAGATGACTACCTGAATAAACTGAATGACCAGGTTTTTCCATCAATGGATTTTTTCTTCCCTGATGGCATGGGCATATTGGAAGATGACAATGCCAGGATTCATCGGGCTGGCTCAAATTGTGAAAGAGTTGTTCAGGGAGCATGAGACATCATTTTCATACATGGATCGGCCACCATAGACTCCAGACCTTAACCCCATTGAGAATCTTTGGGATCTTGTGCTGGAGAAGACTTTACGCAGCGGTCCGACTCTCCCATCATCAGTACAAGATCTTGGTGAAAAATGAATGCAACTCTGGTGGTCAAACGAAATATTAGAGTGTGTGACCTTTTTTTTGGCCGGGCCATGTATAACAGCTACTGGGCCCTTTAAACAAACATGCGGATGGAACTGACAGCAACCTGCATGCCAGCCATAGTGATGTGCAGACAGTAATTAAAAAAATAGTATACAGTAATTGTTCAGTATTCCCATTTTCCATTATTTTTCTTTTGGGAAATAATAAATAAAAAAAAAAAAAATAAATAAAAATAAATAAATAAATAACTCCCAGCCCATCTGAAAACACCTATATAGCTATCAACCCATGATTTCAGCATGATAAAACACCAGTAAAATCAGTATAAAACCAAATCATTAATTTCCATATTTATAATACATGGTACAATATGTACAGTGCAGGACATTTTGTATGTTAGTGCCCCCACCGATGTCACTGTTAGATGCAAAAGATGAGATTATGCATGTGTGGGGATTGGAGCTCATTGCTATGAAGTGTTGAATAGAGGTTGAATAGTGTGTCAGAGTAATCTCCTGTATCTGCATTTTTATTTGATGCAACTATCATGTTCCATAATCTGAGATCATTGTGTTTGCATACTTTAAAATTTCTTTTCAAGTCTTCTTGTCCAGCATTCAGTTGCATGAAAATCCTTCCTCCTCTGAGGAGCGATTGGCATACAGCTGAATTATCGAGTCATTATTAAGGGATATGTTTGCTTATCGTCGCAATATAAGCAGTCGCACAGCGTGAGTGTAGTCAGACAAAGTGGGCATGAGACTAACAAGGAAATAAATTGAAACAGCTGATAGCGTGGAATAATTTAAATAAAAACAAGAAACAAAAAGCCAAATCATTCTAATGTATGTTTTAATTATGTAGCAGAACCAGGAGTTTAACCGACCATTCCTAATGTTTAGGAAGAAGTAAGTATCCTGCAAACAGACCTGTCAAAACAGAAGCCCTACCCACACTCTGGTTGGAGTTAGACAAGGAATAACTTGAGAGCCTCAAAAATTATTTACAATCAGTTAGGTGTAAACACCATGCCATATATAGGGAAGAATTTCAGCTCAGAAATAAAGAGAAAACCTTTTAGGGGCCACCTTTTAAGAAAGTAACAAGCCATTCAGTTGAAACAGATATATTCCCCCACAGTAGGACCCCAGCGCTGGGATGTTTCAAAGGGAATAAATTCTTAACAGTATACAATACTGTTTATTACAGCACATGCTGTGTTTTTTTAATTAGAGTACACCGTATGGTACCGCATGGTGTTTTTTAAAATTACTTTAATTTTTATTCACATTTTCATTTTCTTTCAGACAACCTTCAGATGAAAAATCATTGAAGTAAAAGTTTCTGTTCAAATATTAATATAGGTATTTGTTTTCAAGAGAAAATTTGGCACTTTGGATACCAATGGATTGCTGTGTCACCAAACTTTGTAACCATTAAATTTGCTGTGTTTAATATTTTGTGTGTGTGTGTGTTTTGAGGTCTGTATCTGTGTGTTTTAAATTTACAGAAGATCTTATCGTTCTTGCACCAGCTGATGCCTGTTTTGGCAGTACTTTACCAAGGAGGAAAGGTTTGTGTGTGCTTTTTAGCTTTCAGTGTTAATGCATGACTCCTGTTTTTTTTTTGTTTTTTTGGGGGGGAGGGGGAAGCCTGAACACATTGGGGTGGTGGGGAAAGATAAAACATTGTTTTGTGTAGTACAAATGTACAATTATTTGAAAACTAAAGGAGGAAAGTAATGGAGGTTTGACACTGCTGTTAACCTCACAGATTAGCCTGCAGGTTAGACACACACATACACCATGAACATCTACAGCTTCCTCTCATTTTAAAACTGGAGTGTGTTTCAGTATGCAGTACTTGGATGCTGTGTGTTCTTCAGGCTGTTGACCCGAATGTTAATAACCTTTATAATGAAAACCTGTCTTTTATTTTAGGAGTTAACTGTAGCCAGTGTTGCACTTGCATACGATCTTCTGCTTCTCAGTGTTTGTTTCTGGGTGCAGCTTGAAGGAGCAATAAAGGTTTCAGATCAAAAGCCTAGGAATTGGTTACCTTTAGCTGTGCTGTTTTTACACAGCTTGGTGATGTTAGCCTTGAATGCATGAATACATGAATATGTTTAAATGAAAAGGAATAAAGGACTTACTGGCAGTTCATAATGGAGTTTAACATTTGATTAAATGTTGAGTGTTTTATTACACATTCTGCCTTTAAAGCATCATATGTACAGTACATCATGATAAAATGAACAAAAAGCCTGCAGTAAAGATAATTTATGTGCACTGCACATGACAAGACAAAGAAAAATGCTTGGTTGCTTAAGCTTATGACCGCAAATTCAAGATAGATAGATAGATAGATAGATAGAAACAACACATTTTTATGTAACACTGTATTACACAATTTTGCAAGTCTGATGAAATCCCGTAACAATGAGTGATTTAAATAACTGCACAAAATGCCCAGATATTCACAAAACAGACCTAAATTTGGAGTAATGATTTCATAACAAGAATTAGACAATTATGACCTAGTAATATCTTTGAAATTAGCTGTGCAAAGAATGCAGAAAAGAATACAGAATGATGAAAAAGATCTAAAGGGAGAACATTTTTATTGGATTACCCAGTTGTGTGAGTCAGTTTCACCCACTGAGTGCACACCACCTTTCTATTGTTTGTGTTTTAAATAGATGGCCTGAATATGCAGATCTGAATAACTTGACTGCACCGGGTATGTTTAGAAGATACTAGACTGCGCTCCTTTTGGCTGGATGGTGCTTCACTGCTACTGGGTCAAACGCAGTCAAGTGCTGTTAAAATGGCAACTAAAACTACTAGTTTGGTCGAGTTTTTGCCTACAACGAACCACTGCACACTGCGGTACCTTTAGCCAGGAATATTTTGAATTTAAGTAACTGAATGCATGAGTCCCTTTTACATATGTTTTAAATTTCATGTGCATGTTTTTTTTTTTTTTTTAAACAACAAATGCACTTTGGTCAAGGTGCTCCATGGCAAGGTATCGTACCTAATGCAGCAGGTATTGGAAAGGCAAAGTACCTGCACTTCTAACCTGAAAGTTCACCTTCCATAAGGAGCATGGCACACCCTTGAGCAAAGTGCTTAATACGAACCGACACATCATGCTGGGGAAATTGTAAGTCACGTTTGAACAATGTGCCAGCAGGGCAAGAAGATAATAACAGTGTACCAATCATTTCTGACCATGGTGCTTTCTCCAGCCCACGTTATCTCGCAGGCTTTCTCCACATGTATTGAGCAATGAAATCACTGCATCAAATGCATTTTCTTGTGGTACTGTTTACACATTTGCTGTTGGCAGTTTAAAATTAGAAAGTTAGAAATTAAAAATTAACCTGTGCTCTCATATTTAGTCAGAGGATCACACCGTGTCACATTTAGAGTGTCTGACACCATGGGGGTAACCTGCTGTGAAGTCTTTACACAGACAGACAGATAGAAAAACACTTTGGAATTTGACCCATATTTGTCTGCCCCTCGCATTTTTTGGGTGCCACCCTGGTGTTTCTGTTTTTTTGTGCCGGTGAGATGGGATTGAATGAGAGAAGCCAGGAATGCAATGCCCTGTGAGAATAAGAACATGATGCCCTGTGCCATCTGTCTCCCTCTGTGCCTCCATCTGCTCCCAAGTGATGTCACCAAAAATGGCTTTAAGTGGTCAGCTGTTCTAATGGCATAGGGGGCGCTCAATCGATCCAGAAGAGACAGCTACGGTTTAAAATGTGTCCTCACGGTAGCACAACTGTTACAGTGGGTTAAGAACTATTGATCATGCATCCTGCAGTTTATACTGCATACTGGCATGCACCTCATTTATGTGTGAGTCATTGGTATTCTTTCAGTGAAGTGAGTGAGTGAGAGAAGTGCTGGGCCTCCCCAGAAATGCGCTGGTAGATTGCTGTAAGCCCTGAGGCTGAGATCTGATTTTGAGTCTGTGCCGTGCCACTCTGGATGGCGGGAGAACTCCAATGTCAGGAAGTGAGGTGGTGGGGATGTTATTCCGCTTGCTGAAAGTCCCATGGTGGGACAGGACCCTACAGGGCCATAAGTGGATTTTCAATGTTGTGCTCCGTCCCAAGGGTTCAACTGACCCAATGAAGCCTGCGGTCTCTGGAGTGAAAAGAAGGCGGTGTCTCTCTGTTCACTCTGCCATGGACTGGGTGAGGTGCCCTGAGGAGAAGTTTCTAGAAATGGAAAGTCCAGCTGACCAGGACTAAACACAGAGAAAAAATAGTAAAATACATACAAAAATGCTGAACTGCTACTAAAGCAATAAAGTGAGAAAGCTGCAAAGTAAGAAGTTTGACTTTATGTTCAGTTCCATCACTGTCAAAAATCTGTTCTGTAAATACATTTTCACATAAATCAAATCAGACCTCTGAAACTCCCTTGTACAACCCATGCCACTGCAATGTGGTTCAAAACACCTCATGTCAACGAATCCTGTGATAGCATTTTAGGAATTAGTGGCACGCCATCATAGACAACCATTAAAAACTGTTTGCTTGTACACAACCTGAAACTTAAATATGCAAAGGCATATCAGGTTTTGCCCTTCGTTCTGAGATTTTTGCTGCGCAACAATAATAATCCAATCACAAATGTAATTTCAAACAGCTCTCTGTGCAGACAGTATGTGAGAGTAAAAGCGAAAACGAAATGGGAAATACTAGGTTAGACAATTAAATACTTTTCGGTATGGCTAACAGCCCACTGAGCATGACAATTGAGCGTCTTCTTGTGAACCAATACAACAGCCCCTTGCAATCATGTTCACTGTCACACATTTCAGTGGGTTTCACCCTTGTCGAGTGCCTGTTCATGTTTTTTTGGAAACTATTTGGAATAGTCACACGAATATAATAATATGAAGTATGATGAGCTGGTACCACTGCTTTTACAGTAACACCTGTACGCAGCTTAACGCTGCCCTATTTAGCGCGGTTCCCCTAGAGTGTTCGTGTTCATGTTAAATATCTCAAAGTTTCGCAACAACTGTTATGTTATTTGTGTGTGCATGCGTGCGTGTGTGTGCATTTGTACGTGTAGGTGTGTTTCTCTGGATAGGTTCGATGCTCATGTGGACAAAGGCAGGTTGGCAGGAGAAGCTTGTCATAGACAAACAGTTAATGTGGTTATTGTAATAAAACACACCCTAAGGACGCTGAGGGGGAGGACTAGAACCCCCAATCTTACTTTCAATTTACTGCATTTTTACTGTCTTCTCGGCACTTCTTTCGTTTGTCAGAATCACCTTACATGTTTTCATCAATGTATATAATACAGTTATGAAGATTTGCAAGAAAACTTCATTATTGCTGCACTGTATTTGTATTTTCACCTAATAAAATAAAATACTGTAATGACTCCATTTAGTGCAGTTTCAGTTAGTGCTCCACTTTCTAGGAATGCATCCTAGAAAACAGGGGCATTACTGTACATGTTATTAGAATATACAGTAAGCATGCAGACAATTTTGCTGGTATCCTTCACTTGTGATTCTCTCCATTGGCCTTATTGACTGTATTTCTAGAACTGGGTGTTGGCAGCATGGCATCACAGTGAGCTGTACAGCTGTCTCACAAGGGCTGGGCTTAGGTTTGAATCCAGCTCAGTCTGTGTGGAGTTTGCACATTTTTAATGTGTCTCTGTGGGTGTGCTCCGGTTTCTCCTCACAGTCCAAAGACATGTGTTTTAAGCTGAGTGGTCACACTGAGTTAACCATCTCCTGCCCTGCGATGGCTTGGTGTCCCATCCACTGTGTAGTTTTCATAACCTACTGCCCGGTGATTCTGGGATAGGTTCTGGACTGTGGTGACCCTGACCAGGATAAAGTGGTTAACAATGATGGATGTGTCTACATTTGTACCTCTCTTTTCTGCTTGGGAAAATGTATGTTTGTTCTGCTTGTGCTCTGGGTCTCTTTGGAGAAAAAAAACCTGCTAAATGAATAAATATAGATGCAAATGATGCGAGGGAGGGCATTCTTCATGTCCTCGGTCTTCATGGCACAGGTGTCAAACAGGACTCCTGCTGGTTTAAAATGCATTTTATTAACATCTGATTCTCACTTCAAGTAATCGGTGAAATGACTCATTATTTTAAGCAATTATACCAGTTAAGTAACTGAGAGCTAAGAGTGAGGAAACATTAACACCTCCGTCTCCCTTGGCTGGAGTTTTTAATCCCTGATTTAACTAGAAATCTCTGAGAGACCGACCAGTAGGCCCAGCGTTATGAACAGTAAACTGTGCCCTTGTATGTTTATGAACTATGAACTTTTCCATTACTGAATGCTGACGCTGTAGAATAGCACGGAAAAATAATGCAGCTAAAAAGCCAGAAAAATTAATGATTAAACACATTCAATTATACAACTGACAGTAGCTATTAACACTTGGGTCGACCATGATGTTTATTAACATTTGAAATTATTTCTCTTCCAAAAAATTAGTCAGGCACAGTACCAAGAGCAAGATCGGCTCTATAAGAAATTGACTATATCATGCGTTGAAGTGACTCAACAAAAAGTCTTTCTTCAGATTTATTTTTAGTTTTTTTCTACGTTCAAAGGCTTCTGCAGACTTCTGAAGGAACCTGCTTAGCTGTTAGCTACAAAGAAAAATGTAAACCTCCACTTATTCCATAGGCAGCTGGCAAGAATGCAGACTTCACCAAACTTTCTTATCATTTATGAGCTCACTCAGTGAGAGGTTTTCACTCCCTGCCAAGAAATTTGACAATATATTTAGTCCCTGGTGGTGAATTTAATTAGCCTTCAAAATTTTTTCCTCATTATCTGGTTATAAGGCTGTTTAGTGGAATTAAATTTATTTAATTGATAACTTGATATACAGTAAGTAGCCACGTTATACTCGGTGAAAGCACTGTGGCTCAGTGGAGAGCTCTGTAACCTCACATCTCTGCAGGATACCTCTGCTTTGTTTGTGAGGATCAGTTTTGCTTTGTGGTTTTTTGTGTGGACCCCCCAGGAAGTCCATTCCCCCCTCCACTTTGGGCCACATTTCAGCAGCATCCTGTTCAAGTGCACTCCCTGGTCACTTTACATTTATTTATTTAGCATTTTACAGTGACAGCTGTAATACAACTGGATAATTACAATACAACTAGGTCATTTTTACCTGCGCAGGACAGGGTCAGTACCTTGCTCAAGGGTAATACAGCAGGAGGAGGGATTTGAGCCTCCGTCCTTCTACTGCAAAGTGGCAGCTCTGACCACAATGCTGCCTGCTGTCTAAATTACTGTGGGTGTGGATGGATGAATACCCAGATGTCCACTTAGGGTTTACCCCTTTGTCCTGTGTTTACCAGTGACTGCCCCCCAAGCTGGCTCGATCCCTGCAGTTGGTTGGTCAGTGATAAATACGTGGACCCTTCTCACTGGACTACCGCCACACCAGCAGATGTTACATGACATCTGGACAGGGGGGATATTATTTGTGAGAAGTGATGTGCAAGGAAGGCAGTTTTCGACTGTACACCACACTCGCTGTTACAAAATGTATAGATGCGCAATAACTGTTTTAACATGGAATTTTGTACTGCGTAAGGATGGGCGATTACTAATGCCTGGGCAGAGCACACAGTTTGATTAATGATGCCTTAAGGTGACTGACAGATGCGCACAGAGAAGCGCGGGAAGCTGGGAGTTAACTGCTGTATAAAGTTGTAATTTATTCTAGTTTGTTAAACTACAGTCCTGTATGTTGTTAATAAAAAATAAAAAAAATATATATAAATAAAAAACGACGTATGCACTTTTCCTATCCAGCAAGATTCCATTGTACAGACAATAAATAATAATTCATTAAATTGTATTTAACCCTTAAGGCGAATGAAGATGTTACGAGGGCTTCAGGTTTACGTTTTGATGGTCTTAATCTGTTGATAAATACTGATTATATCACACCTAAAATGTATAATGTGCGTAGAATTTTGTTTGCATATACATTTTAGGATTTTTTTAAAATTTATTTTTATTTTTTTTATAATCTGACCGCCAAAATGAGAGCATTGAATCTGCATGGTGACTGTGGTTCAGGGTAGCACATGTGGGCTAAAACCGCACACACGCACACACACACGCTGAGAAGCGGTCGCCCACCCAATTCGCTGTGTTCGCGTACGGGGGTTGTCCTGGTGGGGGGGGGGGGGTTCCTGCTACACCCTACCGGTTTGGACCCACCATCGTACTGTGGAAACCCTACCTTGCGATCTCCGTCCTCCCGCAGCTCCCAGCGTTGGGCCGAGGAGCGCCCACAGCTCAATTGAAGCGCGGGACCGGGCGGCGGCGGCGGGGACGCTCCCTGCGCTCGGATCCTCGCACTTCCATCCCGGCGTGGGCCGTCCTCGCACAGCCGCCCCCCTCCGATCTCCAGCTGTCGTCCCTTTGGGCTATTTCGGCTGCGCTATCGTCGGAGGACGGACAGCAAGAAATGACGCTGTGTGGACGCACGACGCGTCAGGCTGCGATCCTATTTGTCTCGGCTCCGTGCCTCTGACTGGGGGGCGACTCGAACCCGTGAGCGCACCTTGGGGTGGGGGGGGGGGGTCCTCGTCTTTCAGTCTTCCTCACTTTCACTCACTTGAAGTCGGACGAACGGCGGGGAAAATCGCACTTTAAACGCCTCCGAAGGGGCGTCGGCGGAGGTGCGAGAGCCGCCGCCGTTTGTGCGCGTCGACCGCTTTGACTTCACCCTCAGCGCTGACCGTGCGCGTGCCACGCGGGCGCGGGAAAAGTACTGATCCAGCGCCCGACGTCGTGCAGAACCGACAGTTCGGTTCGGCGCTTCTTGCATGGAAACGACGGCGGTACGTGAGGAGCAGCGGGTACTGAGGTCGGGACCGTTTCCTCGCAATCTGAAGGATCCCGCTTCAAATCCCACTCCTGCTCTGCTGCCCTTTTTCAAGGTATTTGCCGTGTTTTTCCTACAGTACGAATGCCCTGCTGCATATATGGATGAACCTTTGTCATGTCGATCACCCAACTTTGTAAAATACCCGGAAAACGCCATTTAAACGCCTATCAATGCAAGTAGAGGGCTGTGTTTTTACGATGCTCCCGGGACTCGAACCCTTCGCCAGTGCGTCGTCGCTTCCACCCACGTCCTTCCCGTACACGGCAACAGCATCCAGTCGAGTCGGAGCAGAACTTCGCCGAAGATTTAAGCCTATAAAGAACATTTTGTGAGGGTGAAGAGCTAAACGCAGACGGGCACCCGCGTTATTCGTTCTTCATTTGGGTTCTTCAAATGGATTTTGCGCATTTCACAGTGCGCACCCAGATCCGCTATTCGGGGGGCGCTTGGCAAGGCTTGCTGGTCAGAAATGAGGGTGGTCTGGGGGGTCTGCGATTGTTCTCCAGTGTGCGATTGCACCCGCAGAGCTTTGAGATGACCATATGTTGGCATAGAGAAAGAAAGGAAAAAAAAAAGATGGAAAGAATCAAAGAAAGAGAATATGAAAACATAGTAACCTGCATTTCAGCGACTGATAATTTGGCTCAAAATATTAATAATAAATATAACAGCACCAGCAACAATACCAATTCTACTACTAACAATACATTTAATAGTTTTAGATTGATTTATATGTTTATACCTATTTATACTGCATTAATGCTCATAAAAAAATCTACAAAAATGGTTTTCTCTATAATTTACTAAAGACTTAATTATCTAATGCTGGCACTTTCACTGAGCAAACATGGTAAAATCATGGGAAATGCAAGTTCCTGGTACAGGCGCCATGTAAAAGAAATCTCATAAGAGCAAAGGGTTTAATATGGTAGTCATTCAGAATTGATGCGTACTAGGAGAAGAGTTGACTATATAAGTGTTTTAGTTTTCTGGCTGCAGATACACCAGTACGCTGGCAGCCAGCTTGTGTGATAACAAGAGCGGTGCAGTTGGCGGATTTTCATTTAGCGTCGTGTTGACCCACAGATGAACACTGTCACATTATGTGAGCAAACAAGCAAGCAAACAAGCACGCTGAAATGATGTGGGGACACCTTGGTGACAGTTAGGTTAGGTGTGTCCCCTGCATGCAAAGACTAATCGTACTGGGAGATGAGACTGCATCCCTGGCAAAGAATTCATTCTGGCTGGCCAGGGGTGCACCGATACACCGATAAGCCTGATAAGTCCTTTCCCTCAGAGTAAAATCTATGCTTTGATAGTGCTCTTAGTGTAATTTGGCAAAAATATAAGTTTTGTACACAGACAGTAAAGCTTTTCAGTTACATTTTA
Source organism: Heterotis niloticus (assembly GCA_018136845.1). NCBI lineage: Eukaryota > Metazoa > Chordata > Actinopteri > Osteoglossiformes > Osteoglossidae > Heterotis > Heterotis niloticus. The sequence goes on along the minus strand of CM030904.1, from coordinate 20,101,223 downwards.
GCTTCGGAATTGACACGAAAGTGCAAATTTTATAAGTGATCTTGGTTGGTGTGATACCAGTTGTTTTGTTCAGGCTGCAGTGGGATTTCAGTGGGCAACTTTGCTGCCGCACCTGTGTTACTAATAATACGCGTTTCCACACTCTGGCACGCGGCCGTGCGGTGTGCAGTTCAACATGTGACCGGGCGAATATGCAGAACACACACGTACACATTTTCGTACAATTTAAAGCGCAAAGAAACAATCACACGCATAATATACATACAGATTTCCATCACATTTATAGTAAAAAGATGATATGATGTAATACTTATAGTTTACTTTAGTTATGAATTATTTTGGTGCTTGCTGCTCCCATGACTGTCTCTTATTGTCAGCTGTTTCACAGTTGTAGTGTCTGGAATGCAGTCATTTTAAAGTCCATATCAGCTTCTTTTTTTTTTTTACCCATTTGTGATAACTGGCATGGCGCCCTGTGATGCTGGGATAGGCTCCAGACCGCCATGACCCTGCTACAGATTAAGTGATTTACAACAATGGATAGATATGTTTGTCATAGTTGTTTAATTCTAAGTCATTTTCCAGCAGTTTTATCACTGTCAGCCATTATGTCAGTGTTCACCCCTCCATTGTTGACCGATAACGTTAAATCAAAGCAACGAGTCAGTGGCAAGAAATGGCACAAAAAAGGCCACCCAAACAAAGTTTAAAATTTGTGTGGAGCATTTGCTGTGTTTGTCTAAATGTCTATTTGTTTTATGTAAAAGCAGATAAAATGGAAACAAGATTAACACTTAGACCACAAGTGCTGCAAATCATGGAAACTGCATGTTCAGACATTCTTTATCAAAGAGCGCTAAAGAATTCTTCCCTTGCACTTGACTGTTTTGTTTGCCTTGTGGTGCTTATTTTTACTTTGCATGTTGAGTCAGATATATCAGGGAACTGGGCCAACTCCGACATTTTGGAGGCTTTAGGCAAGATCGGCCCTTCCAGACTATGATATTAACTAATGAAATAATAAACAAATTATAAATATTGCACTGAATGAGCATAGCTTGTGAAAAGGGGGAATATTTTATCCAGGCTTCCTGTATGCAGATCCTTCAGCTATACTGATATATGAAAGCTGCGATGCTGAATCATTTGTTCTTACGACAGCAGCTCCAAATTAATAATTTTACAGGTCAAAGTTATGTTAAATGCCGATTTTGCACCCGACACATTTCAACTATACTCATTAAACAAGTAAATTATTAAGTAAATTTACTGCAGTCTGGAAAAAATGAACCCCGTTTTCCTATTCACGAATCAGGAAATAGCAGCACGGTTTGTCTAAACAAAAGTTTGAATACAGCTTTTTCTGAAGTGAGGTTGAGTGGTGCGGTGGGGTAAGCTGGTGTCTTGAAGCTCTTTGCTTGCTTTCCTAATTTGGGGTTTAAGTCCAGCTCAGGGGCGAGGGTGTGAAGTTTGTATGTTCTCCTCTGTGTTTGCATCCCTCTAAGGAAAATAAATACGCCAGAAGAAGGCAGTGGCAAACCACTTCTGCTTCTCCTTACCTTGAAAACCTTGCCAGTTGTCACCTTGGACTCAAATGTAGCTCCATGGCATTTTTCAAGTCTGAAGTCAGATTTCTTATAATGAACTAACCAAACATGTTATAAAGTGTCCAAGTAATCACAACTTGGTTAAAAAAATAGTATTTGTTCAATGCAAGGCTCTCTTTAACAAAAGAAGAACCAGTTTTCTTTCTTGGTTTTCAAGTGCATCTATCCAAAGGCACATAACAAATGAGTTTTAAATCCCAGAAGTGTATCCGTATCCAGATTAGGTGGCAAAAATCTGGGAAAACGGTTTGTACCGCCGAATTAGCAGTGACTGACATTAACTTTAGCCTAAATGCATCACACAGACTCATTATGGAATAATATTGTCTAAGTGCCTATTTATGATGCCTTACTTCATTTGGTGTACATTAACTTTAAGATAATTGTCTCTTTTGGAGGTCATGATGTATGCTGATGTATCCAGCAATTTATATACACAAAACAATATGTAAACAGCAATGTCATAGTGAAAAATACGGTCATATTCCATGCAACTCATATTCCTTGAAACGTTTGTTCACGTTCATCACCCCTCCCAGCATCTACATACTGTGTTGTTCGTATGCTGAAACAGAACATGCGGCACAATTTTTTTTACGAAAGTCACATTACATTAACACATCTCGCAATAAGGGGCCTCTGGTGGCTGCGGGCCCCTAGGCAGTGATTTTTTGGCATAATCTCAGGACAAGAGGCTTTCATTCCTCCCGCTTATAAATAAATTCACGTCATGGTTTTATTTAATATGATGGTTGTATAATAAATCTATTTGCAACATCCGATCCGTTTACATGGCGAATCAAAATATCAGCTTACATGTTATTATGGTCATTTATTTAAGCATTTGTCATGGATATTACACAGCCCACTGGAGTTCAGGGAGATTAAGATCGTGACAAACTGCTACTGTTTTCTTGAAGAGTAGCCAACACCAAGTGCCACATGACTACATATGTTTTAAACTTTTCTAAATGGTAAAATGTGGAATAATTTCAGGCCATTGTCATCTGCAATGCTGTTAATTTATTCATTTCTCATTACATTGAAAATTGTGCTTGGATATATAAAAAAGCCAGAACCATCATGGGCAGCGTGTGTTCCCTACCTCTGCTGCAAGATGCTACTAAATACTAAAAATTTTCTAAATCAGTAAGCTATTCTGAATTTATGAAAGTAATACCGTAATATTTACCTTTGACATTTGTCCCACCCAGAAACTTCTGTCCAAAATGCGAGTTTACCTTCCAAGCGAGTGGACACGGTTCTGATTTGCAAACATTTAAACAGTGCTTTAATAAACTAGCAGAGATGTCATACAGAGAGCAAGATTTGTAGGGTGATTTAACATTATTGAATTTCAGTCAATATTTATTCTTTATGTTTGAGTTAAACTTGCGAAAATTATGTATGTCCTTTGATTAACTTGTCAGGTCATTCAAATTTTATGGCTTTTTTGCACCGAGCGTAAGATGGCCATCCGTTTAACTGAGCGTATTTCATTTAGTTTATGTGCCAAGTATAATACCGGCGTCTAAGATGAATCCATTCAGAAACCAGGTTTTGTTACTTAATCTAATATAGCGTACATACAAACTTTTGCGTCTGCTGACTCGTGTTGGCCGTCCTCGTATATGAATGCTCATGAATCTAATGCACGTCATCTCACATTTTATATGGTTTGGAGATGTGATGAGTCAGCCGGGGGATATATGAACACGTTTGATTGAAACTCATCCTACTTGTCATTTTGGTTCAGCACCTCACCTACACAAGTTTTCCCCAGCATTTCTTCCAGAGCTCTTTACAAAGTTTGCCATAAATCTAGGCTGCACATTAATTGGCCCAGAGGCCTTGCAGCTTACAGCTGCGGATCAATCGGGACTCTATTTTTACTGCTAAAGAATATTTGTTGAGCCTGGAGGCGTCACCCCACGCATGCGGTGAGGAACCCTTCCCTGCCAGGTGGTGATGTGGTCCAGCCTCGGAGACACGGCCGAGAGCGGATTGCCAGGTCGGTGCACAAAGGTGCGAATCGACTGAGCGCTGTGCCCCACCCATAGGCTGTCTGCTGCAATGCGGTGGGGCTGATTTGCCCTGGTTTATACGAGCCACCGTGGGAGGGTTTAACAATTGATGCAGACATGTTTAAAATCCAGCGTGTAAGATTAAGAGTGTCACACCAAGGGCATTTGTTGTTAGTAATGTGGCTGAATCCAGTGGCTTTATTTGTATCACTCCCGCTTTATTTAAATCGGCAATGAACTCAACAAGAATATTTACGTCAGTTTAACCCTTACCGCCTGCTATTTTTTCGTATCGTGAACATCGCCGTGAAATCAGTGTGTATTAATGTCATTTTTTTGTCGCTGGTAGTTGTGCGATGTCTTCTAACTGCTTTGTCTCAGGCCACACTTTACAGCTCTGATAAGTGCCATCTCAATTTTATCATGAAAACGCATTTCTAATAGTTTTATCGACTGCTAATTCGGGATGCTTCATGTATTCGTATCTCGAAAGAAATCTGCAGTTTTGTTTGTACAGCTGGTTATTTGACTCAAATAAGTCGCCCTGGAACAGTTCATCTACAGCTGGTCCCTGACTTACGAGCTCATGAGTAACAAACTGTATGAAGACACATACTGTGTTTCGATTATAAAGTCTTGCATTTTGCATTTATTTTATTATTTTTTTTAAAAAGACATGCATCCCAATTTAAAACCACCCGGCGCACCAGCCAGTAAAGACCACGAGTTGTAAGCTCTGTCTTGGGCAGGATGTGAGAACCACAGCACTGTAACACTTGCATGCGAATGACTGCATTTTGCGTAACTCCTAGGGCTGTGACACAGGTTGTATTGAGATGGCAACTAAGTAGTACAAGTAAAGCTAAGAGGTTTTATACTAATTTTCTGTAAAAATGCATTCATATTTTGCTATGTCAACCAAGAGGCGAGGTTTGCGACGTAGTACGGGGATGTCAGCATGGCTCAACCGTGAATCCAGTGACTTTTAGATTCTGGATATTAAGAAATATATATTTATACCTTTCCCACCCAGTTTTTGCTGTTGGCTATGTCTTTCCCCAGTCTTGGGCTTCCTGCTAGAGGCCTGTGAGTTTGAGGGGACAGCTCAGTATCTTTGCTGTTCCTAGGATTATGCTCTTCTGGGCTAAGACTTATATATGGATCTGTCATTTTAGTTAGGTTTAATAAGTTTTTTGGTGTGTTGTGCTAAATCTCTGATGTTAAATTTGGCATCATAGCTGGCATGAGTGATTATATACAGTATGTTTAATTATTGTTTGTAAGTTCCTATATTTATAGGAAAACATAGGTATGGACACACATTTTTCGATGAAACACATTATGATCACAAAATATAATACGTCATCTAAATATGTACTTTTAACTCTTTTAAGTTTTAAACTGCCTTGACTTATTGTTTAATAAGCCAGTATTTGCTCACAAAATTTTGCACAGAAAAGCAGAGAACACTTTCATAATAATGAGTGAAAGCAGTGTTTTTTTGCTTTATCCGTTCTGTTCATGTTTGACAGCACATACACAGATTGATGCGCGCACTACTGTACGCTGACAGCTCTACCCTTGGCATGCTGCAAACACGGTTAACCCAGTTAGAATAGACTAGGCCTCCTCTGCTTGTGTAAAGCGAGTCAGACCTCATGCCAGTTCGAGGTGAAAATTGCACATTAGTGACTAAATGCACCATCAGTCTCTCCCAATTCAGCGAGGCCTTACAGAAAATGCAAAGTAGACCCCCCCCCCAAAAAAAAAAAAAAACCCATGCAGAGTAATTATATAAAAACCACGGTTCTAGGTATCTGGCTTCGAGACTGCATTTGACTAGGATTTTTTTCAGTTCCCATTGTGCTTCTGCAATGCAATTACGTCGATTAACAAAATCTGTTTGAGCTCATATGGGCCCAGACCCTCAGTACGATGGCCCCTGGTTTACATAATCCGGTGAACTTAGTCTGCTAATGGAGCTCTTGTTTTTATAGTTCCATACCACCTTACGGAGGGGAAAAAACCGTTCTCACAGCTACACTTTTAAGTAAAAGTCAGCTAAAACACTTAGTTATACGCAACGTGGAGCTTTCCGTTTATTCTTGCATCATTGATATATTAACATGCTTCTGGAGTACTGGATAAAATGTGAAAATATGCATTAAGTTGCACTAATGCATACAGAAAAGTCACCGTTGTTTCAGTTGTTAAATGTGTATACTGACACCATAATGATGTGTATATTTTAAAACAACCATTCATTTTATATCCAAGTATATCTTACTCTATCTCGGTATTTCTCTGTCTACATCCTACATTAAAAATAATGTAAGTGGCACAGATGTACTCTGAGCAGCAACAAAGTATTGTCATACACAAATAAACTTTAATATGGCTCCCTTGTTGCAAAATAAGATCTTGAGGTGACTGATGTGTAACAGTATGTAAGGTGCTGGGTTGTCAAATATATATATTTTACACAATATCCAGTAACTTCACTGAGTCCTAGTGATATAATAAAATACGTTATATTATCCGTTCATCCGTTATCATTAACCACTTGTCCTGCAGAGGGGCATGGCAGGTCAGAGGCTATATTTTACTAAGTGATGCATGACTGCTACTACTACTAATAATAGTAGTAATGCTAATAAATCATTTATGTAATAAATAGGGTCATATGTCAGTAGGATTCAGCAGACTTTTGCTAAGTGCTAGGGAATTTGGGAGGTACTTTTCCTCCCAAATGGGATCATTGTTACAGCTACGGTGAATCAAATCCACTAAATCTACAATGCTGTTTCATCAACACTGTAAAAAATGCTTGTTTCACTTATTGAATTTTGAGTGTGTGTGTGTGTGTGTGTGTGTGTGTGTATATATATATCTGCTCTATTTTCGTGTTCTAGGTAGTTCTATTTATAATGTAGAGGCATGCACCAAGAAGGGCTTCTTTAAGGAATCCATCACTCATGCCACAGTCAGTCTTTCAGATGCCTTTGAGTCGATCCACAAAGGTCACCTGCTAGGAAAAGTGCTGAAGTGAAATATGCCGAAATGAACTGCAATGCATTTTGCAGAATTAATACGACATATATGTTCTTACACGAATTCAGCAGCAGCTTTGGATTCATTCAATGGCAGCAAACAGAATGTCTGAGTCAACGGATTACCGATTTCGACAGCAGTTACAGCTGTACTGGATGTTATAAGCTCAAAATGATGATCAGTCTCCACATTCCACTCATTTTACTCCATTTGCGTTTTATAATTTTTTTTTTCCTTTTTAATGTTACAGAGAAAATCAGTACCTTCTGTACGTTCATATTTGTCTGAACGTGTTCTTTCCTGGCCTTTGTGACCTGCTCAGCCACATCCGTTCACCTAAAGAAAACAGCGTTTGTGCTATAATCTGAGCACACTGTCTCCAAAAATGAGAATGTAGACAGATTATCAGATACGATGTCTGAAATAAAAGAGCTGTGTCCCTGAATAGTCTTTGGGCATGAACATGATTGAACAACATGATGATCAACACATTACAGCAGGGGCAGATTTAAAACAGCACTCGAAGGTCTTAGTGAGCATGCATATTAAATTCACAAAATCCATCACAAAGCAGATACACAAAATGTACCAACCAGATACTTGAAAAATTGCATAACGCTGCCAAAACACATTTGAAAACAATAACAACTGCAATTTCAAAACAATGATGATGAAGGTATGGACTTACTGTCATTTCCATACATTTTCAGTTCTTCACTATGTGTGCAGTATATAATTATGAAAAATGGTTTATGATTTGTCAAATATCTTTTATCTAACATCATATATAATCATAAAATAAGAGGGTCTTAAATGATGTTTCTATATGGATGAAAGCGCATATCATCTTAAATTCAAGAAGACAATACACATATTCAGGCATGTATCGCTGAACATACTGATACAAGAAAAAGAATCAGATGTTGGGTAGATGTTGAATCAGTCTTATCTTTTCCAAGTTATTTGTGAAGCATGTGTGTACAAACCACTGTATTTTCTGTTTCAGCGGTGGTAACTGCATACGGGTGTTATTTGTCTTGCTGTGCAGATAAGAGGACGGCTTCTGAGCTACAATAGCATTGTTGCATTTCGATAACCCTGGCAATGACCCCTCCTGCGGGGGTAGGGTAAAGATTTATGGTACAGACTTAGAGAATCTGGCTTTTCCTGTTAAAAAGTTCGGAGGTCAGCACTATGCTGCTAATGGCACTCCGGCAGTGATGATCTGTGAATTCCTCCTCCTGGAATTCCTGCTAGAGAAGGTGGAAATAGCAGGTGCTGGTGGAACATATGATATCTGTGCTGAATGCAGGTGGTTACCCATGGACTCAGGCATATGTAAGCATATAATTCACAAATCTTTACAACTTCAGGACCTAAGTGCAGGTATCAGAAAGGTATGCACACATATACAAACTATGGGTTATTTATAATAACCAGTTAAGCTGAAACATGTCTTTGGACTGCGGGAACGATCCAGAGCATCCTGAGGAAACCAACACAGACACAGGGAGAATATGCAGCTGTATTTGAAACCATGAACCATGCCTGAACAGATCAGGTGTTGTGTGCCAGCAGCATTACTTTCTGAGATCTGAAACTTGTTTTTTTGCTAATATCTTCTTCTTTCGGCCGCTCCCGTTAGGGGTCGCCACAGCGGATCAAAAGCTTCCACTTCCTCCTGTCCTCTGCATCTCTCTCCGTCACCCCCACCACCTGCATGTCCTCCTTCACCACATCCATAAATCTCCTCTTAGGCCTTCCTCTCTTCCTCTTGCCTGGCAGCTCCATCCCTAGCATCCTTCTCCCAATATATCCAGAATCTCTCCTCCGTACATGTCCAAACCAACGCAATCTCGCCTCTCTGACTGAGTTTTTTTGCTAATATATATATATAAAAAAAAAAATCTATACAAACTTCTATTCTGTAAACATTCTTGTTGCTACATAGTTTTTCATCCTATGAACCAAAGGGTCCTTTTGGATGCACAATAATGTAATTACTTTTAATTGGCTAATATTTTTGAGCAGTATTGATTTATGAACATCCCCACAGTAGAACTTACTCAGGAACTGAAACTTGACCTCAGCCCCCCAAAAAAAACATGCAAACCTCAGAGATGCAGAACATCCACAGTGCTTCAGCAGCAGAGTTATAGCCCCGAGGATATAAATGAACTTTTGTGTTTATGGATGATGTTATTCTCTCTAGTGAATGCATTCAGCAGGAGCCCTCTGCTACCCAAGTAACAAATGTAAGTGAAATCTTTCAGTACATCCTGTACCCTACATACCGTAAGCTTACTCACTTAAAGATCTCCAAGCCAAATAGACACACTGAACCTCTGGGAAAAAGAAAAACAAAAAACAAAAAAAAAGTCAGAATGTTGTTTTTCAAAGTGGAAGATCCAAGATCAAAACTGGTCACAATATGATATGAAAGTGTTATATAAACAGAATGGAATGTGTGCAAGAAGATGTTAACTATTGTGGGTACAGTTTGTTCATCACCGCGAGCTGAGGAAATGGTAGCCTTCCTCTGTAGGAGCAGCTCTGGTCCTGTCTTGTGTCATGGATGAAAGTATTTCTGTAGATTGGGATTGGGTCCTTGCTTCACCTCCCCCATCTTTCCCACACATCTCCTGCAAAGTTATTTGGCTAGAATACAGAAAGAGGGAAGTGTAAGAGACAGGAAGGAAAGACAGACACAGTGCCAGTGAGTCACTCGGGTTAGTGTGGATTAAGCTGTTGCGCGTATGGCCAGGGTCACAGGTAGAAAGGATTGCCATGGGCACACTGAGTAAACCCTTGCAGCAGTCACCTGTCAATCATTCATGAAGATAAGGGCAGAAAGCTGGGATTGCATAGATAAGGGAGCCCAACTGCAATGGTCTTTGGTAACATCCAGTGTCACTCAACAGAATGTGAGCAGGAGACATCCAGGCAGGATGGAGCAGAGTGTGCAGATGTACGGCCTGTCTACCTCGTTCCAGTATCACGGACATCCAATGGTTAAATGCCATGCACAGTGGCAGGTTGCTGAGGGAAATAACATTTTATGATAGCATTTTTTCCCTTTACACTGCAGTCTTCTGTTGTAATATTTCTGGTACAGTGGTCTGTGTTGCCGTTTTTTTCATTGCTGACATCACGCACTATAGTTGTGAGACTTCATACAGGGCACCTCAGTACACTTTTGCCATTTCAGAGATTTTTGCAAACGACTGGTGAAGATAACTTTTCTGTGCTGCCTTTTGTTTATTTGCAGATCTATCTATCATCTATCTATCTATCTATCATATAGATAGATTGATAGATATATAGATAGATAGATCATCTATCTATCTATCTATCTATCTATCTATCTATCTATCTATCTATCTATCTATCTATCATATAGATAGATTGATCGATAGATATATAGATAGATCGATCATCTATCTATCTATCTATCTATCTATCTATCTATCTATCTATCTATCTATCTATCTATCTGGTACTGACAACAGCATTTAAAACAGTACATCTCCACCTGTATATGAAATAAGCCCCGAAATAATTTTATTAATGCGAAACAAGTTGCAAGAAGCCATTGCCCAGAACTTTTCTTTGGCTGTCTGTAATTCTGCATCAAAAGGTCCTTGAGGGCTCCTGTCTGATTGGAGTTGATTTGGATGGCTTATATGAAGGAGTTGTGTAATCAAAAATAATATGGCCATAATTGTACCAATTATGTCAAAGGCGAAACACATCCGGTCCACCAGGTTGACAAAACCCTTCATTAATTTGAAAAACTTCTGCGCTTTTCATAACAACATTTTTTTTTTTTTTTAAGTCGGGAGGGAGGGGAGGACAGTCAGTAGATTTGTCAATGGTGAGGTCAGAATTAAAACTGTCTAACAGCGCTTTCTATAAATTTGTCATAATTATAATCAGCTGTGCTATTTTCAATTTGGTATTATGGAAAGAAAAGTTTAATCTATGATCCTTCCCCTCAAGAATCAAAAATTATGAGGCATTTAACCGAGATAGAGACCGCCGTGGCTCTCAGCAGTCGGACAACATTTCACAAGGTGACTCTCGAGTTGGGAGACCGGTTGTAAAAGACCGTAATGTAATACTTAGCGAGTCCTACATTTTGGAGATAGAAAAGAACCACCGCCCAACGCAGCGAGGACTTTATGTGCAGTCTTGTTGGGTTTGAATCCCTTTATAATGTTATGAGCCCTGTGGACTTATAAATGTTCCTCCTGAATGTTTTCGGAGCAAAGACTGCTGAAGTGGAACAGACGTCTCGATCATTCCAATTTTTTGGAAGCCGCATGCAGTGTGAGTTTCAATTTTCTATACCCGTCCCAAGTTGCAGTAAGCTCTAACTGAACAAATCTCTAAGTACAGCCGGTCCCAAATCACATACATTTTTGTTTCTACATTTAATCATTTAGTAAATGCTTTTCTCAAAAGCAAAGTGCAACTTATGATTTGCAAAAAGTCCAGGTCAGCGACAGACTAAGGTTTAGTTACTGAAACATGATTGTCAGACACGTTGCTTCTCTGGTCTGATCTGATTTTGTTGGCTCACATTACTCAGGTAATATTGGATTTAGGATGAGATAGAATATAGTGATGCTGGGAGAGACAGAGCTCATTCCAGCAGAACTGGGCCAAAAGGACATCTAGACCTCAGTTTTGGGACCATCAAGCAGGCAGACAGGTAGATGAGCAGAGATACTGGAATGGGTGAAATATTCAGGTCCTCTTTGGTCAAATTAATCTTGAAGATGATATTGGCAGCCATGAGCAGACAGTGGAGAGCAATGAGGAAAAGACATATGGGAATATTTTAGCAACTCAAACTTTATTAACACCACAGTGTTCTATAACAGCTTAAGAGCATTGATGGCAGATGCTGGATGAGAAGACAGGAAGGAGTGACAGTAGACCAGGTAGGACCTAGAGAGTTGTGAGATAAGGGTGGATGCTGAGGATGTTACGCTTCAAAATGCTGAGAGCGCATGAAACTTGAGTCCATTGGTACTCCCAGGCTTTTGGCCAGTGGAGGGGACACTGCATAATGGACCCTCTCCCTTGCATGGAAACTATAAAAGTCCTCTGCGGGAACCTGATCATCTGAGTTGGTCACTCTTGAGAAGATTGCTTTTAACGCATGGCACATAACAAACAAGGTCTTTTGGTTAACTGCCTGAACAGATGAGTGTTATCAAGGTGGAGCTGAAGCATATACTGCTGAGAAGAACCTTAAAAATTCAAAACACAGCACAAATCACAGCAGGGCTCAGCTTGTCCTCACTTTGAGCAGAAGAAAATGAATCAGGGAACACCAACAAAAGTCCCCAGCTGAGAACTATAGTTCGGCAAAGCAATTTTACAGAGTTACATAATTGTGTCAATTATATTTTATGCAGAAATGTTTAAGAATGTCTAGCAAATACTGCAAAAACAATCTCATGCTGCAGACTATTGGTTTTGTGTGCCAGGTTTTGCGTGCAAAACTGTGTCAATTATTAATAATTTGCTTATTGGTTTATTATGGAGAATAAGGACAGGCTGCAACACCACAAGGCTGGCATATTGGTCATGAGTTCCCTGAATGGGGTCAGAATTTCTTTCAACTGTGTTGTTCCGAAAAAACAGATTCAAGACCCCTGCATGCAGAAGAGACTGCATCGTGTTAGAACTTCCCTCTCTGTGTTGCAGCGTCTGGGGGAAAGAATTTACTATGGAAGCTTTTACATCTCTATGACAGATGTTTGGTTGTGTTTCCTTTCTCCGTGATTGCAGCTTCAGTCATGTGAAGTGGAACATCATGCTTGAATGGTGTGCAACGCCTAGAAGGAAACAAGGGCATTTACTAAATGAGCAGAGGTCATGCTGGTGTCAGGAAAGTAATGAATAAATGGATCAAACCAGAGAGATGGAAAAAGGGCATCAGTTAAGTTTAAAAATGTTCTATAAAAATAATGTCATTACTGTTGGCATTGTCCTGTTCATTCTTTATAACACCGCTGCCCTCTTTATAGGTTACTGACAGTCTGTGATTATATTTTTTTAAATCTTGTAAATCAGTTAAAAAGTTAAATTTAACAGTTGAGATTCATATCAAACACATAGTCCTAACAAAAGGACTAGCGCTTCAAAGTGGATCCCACTCCCTAACCTTCATCCTAAGAACCCATCTTACCTTATCCTAACCTGTAAACACCACAGCAACCCCACAGTTAAACCCACAGCAAACCTATCTTGGCACTATGCGATGGCTTATATCTGCCTAATATAGATTCAAGATTCAAAGGTTTATTTGTCATGGGTGAACAACACAGCATAGCAGTGTTGTCCCCATGAAAAGTTTTGTTTCCAGGCATCGTCAGTGCAAATATGGACATAAATACGTATAGTTGGGACAGGAGAACAATAAATAATAATAAATAGTAATAAATAAAGAGCAGAACAAACGGTTAGTAAATAGGGATAGGTATGTGGGGAAACGGATATACATCAGGGATTGGCGGGGGGAGGGAAGAAGACACAGCAGCCAAACCAACAGCACACAGCAACCAGACCTACAACTACAGGCTAAACCTACAACAACAAAAAGCACCAGAGACGGGTGAACCAGATGGGTTTCCACAATGGGTGGGACAGGCATACAGATAGACAGACAGACCCTGATCGACTCTTCCACTGCCCAGGGAGGGGTCAGTGGTTTAGCAGTCTTACGGTGTGGGGGAAAAAAACTGTTCCGGAACCGTTTCGTCATTGTCCGAACGTTTCTAAAGCGTCTTCTGGATGGGAGCAAGGAGAATAGTTTGTGGCTGGGGTGACTGCTGTCCCTCTGGATGGTAAGTGCCTTCTTCTTGCAGCGCTGGGTGTGGAGGTCCTGCAGGGCTGGCAGATCAGTCCTGGTGATGGTCTGTGCTGTCTTGACCACTCTTTGCAGAGCTTTACGGTCTGACACACTACAGTTGCCAAACCAGGCCGTGAAACAGCCAGTCAGGATACTTTCGATCGTAGATTTGTAGAAGTTGACAAGTATCCTGTTGTCCATGCCGAACCTCCTCAGCCGACAGAGGAAGAAGAGGCGTTGTATTGCCGTCTTAATGACGACGCTGGCGTGCCGTGACCAGGACAGGTCCTCAGTGATGGTAACGCCGAGGAACCTGAAGCTGTTCACTCTCTCCACTGGGGCGCCGGCTATAGAGATGGGTGCATGGCCATTCCCCTGCTGTCTCCTGAAGTCCACGATCAGCTCTTTTGTTTTGCTGACGTTGAGGTGGAGGTCATTGTCCTGACACCATATATGCCTAATATATACTGGCGGTGTTAGCCAACTACAAATCCACACATGGTATAGCGAAGTGATGATACAGCATCTCATCGGGTTGTCAAGTGGGCCCCTTCCTTTGTCGGTGTTTCATCGCGTTAGGCCCACAACAGGCTCAACCACAGCTCAGGCATCCCAGAACTGCTCCTCTCCACCACCGTGCGCACCATTGCACTACCCAATAACACAACACATGCTATACAGTTTAGTATCCATGCTAACAACTTTGAACACTAACTGGCCATTCCGTTACTTGCTATCCTTTCTATAACTCCATTAAACCCACCCAAAACTTTACTACACCTACGCTACATCGTGCATTAACCGCATCAACCCCACAACCTGTTAAATGCTAGCCGCTATCGATTAAACAGCAAAACCCTACCACAGTTTAGAAAAGAAAATATGATTGGTGCTGAGATTGTCTTTTATGTAGTTTAGATCCTAATGTTAAATATCAAATACAGAACATTATGGAAGCAAAAAATAATAAGATTTTCAAGAGGATATATTTCCATCCATCCGACGTCTTTTAGAAAACAATACTAATATACACTGAAATGTGGAAAAGTGTGACTATTTAAGGACAGAGCAACCTATAACCCTGGTACTGTGCACACAACTATAGCACTTAAAATCATTGGTATTCTAAAATCATTGTAGCTACTAAAGGGTGAGGTATTATTTGCTACTCTGAAAAGTTTTCAAAAGTTTGCACACCAGTAAGACCCATTCAGGTGGTCCTGATGCTCTGTTGCCCAGCTCTTGACACAACTTCTGCTCCTCTTTGCCTTGAAAACCATGTCGATGGGTGCCCAGGAGTCAGACAGGACTCAGAGGCATTTTTAAATTATTAAAGAGTATAAACCACAGAGGTTTTCTTTTAAAAATGATAGTACAAGCTTTGTCTTTAAGGGATCTTTTCCATCAACCACTACGAAATGTCTAACATGTACTGGTGGGAAGTTTAAGACCTTGTACAAAAGCAGGTGGATGTGCTGTGTGCACATTTTAAACAAAAAGGTTAGCCTGTGAGCTCCATCAGGGTCGCAGTGCCAGAGAGCATTTTCAGATCACTTGACTCGGTATTATGTGTTATTCAGGCGAGGATTTCACAACACCAGCGTAGCACAACAACCTAACAGCAAGCACAAATTTAAATCATCAGCTGAATCTTACCAGCCACCTACATCCCCTTGCACACCCTTCTCATATCAGACAAGTTGTCTTTACATCTGTTTTACTTTTCTCTGCAGTCATGCACTTTACTTTGCACCCCTTCTTGGGGATTACAGATGAGGACTAGTGTGGACCTCTGCGTGGGTAGAGCAGACAAATTCCTGTAAATAAAAACTCACAGTGGAGTTTAAGTAGAACCCAAGACCACTTTTACACTTATGTTAGTTTATGCTATTACTGCAGTGTGAAGCTCTTTGCATACATAGTGTTTTTTTGGGCAGAAGTGTAAATCAGTCCTAAGGCCTTCCTATTGTCATAGTTTTTAGTTAAGTGTTTCAGTAAAATTTATATTATTATCATTTTTATGATGAGTGCACTACATTTGTTTATGTAGCACTGACTCTACTTCATCCTCCCTGATTTCAGTCCAAATATCAGATGGATGCCAGAGGTTATAGCACAATATGTATAGAAAGGTGGACACCTTATCACTTTCATGTCACTAAGAGTATCCATGGATCAGACTGGTTTTTCTCTGAAGTAAAAATGTGCATTTTTTGAGCATAACATTATGCACTGGTACTATTTCTATTGTAAAAGTGATCTACACGCACACATCTCCTAAATCTATTCTCAGCCTTGACTCAAAATATCCCGAAAGAAAGTTGTATACCGAAATGTATTTTTTAACTTTCACATTTACTTTTATTATGAAATGGGAAGCGGAGAGCAATAGGAAGACGGCTGATATATTTACCGCTGGCAGTTTTCCATGTTGTCATACAACATAAAATGTATAAAGTTATGTGTTTGATTCTGACTGAAAAGGCAGAAACAAAAAATTATATTGCATTTTCACCACTGCACATTAATAGTAACGCTGCTAATGTAACATACAGACAAAATCTGTGACTGCATTGCATTCTGGGGCAGCCAGTGGCATAATGGTCACAGTCCTCACTTCCCAATAAAATGAACCTGGTTGGAATCCTGTACCTTTTTCGTAGCACTTGCACTGATATAACAGTGAAAGGGGGTAAATAATTGTCAGTAGCTTAGTAAAAAAACATGGCATTGTAAGATCAGTTACAGTGGAGAAAACCATCAGCTAAATGAGTCAATAATATTTAGTGAGTAGAATGACTTTAAGTGCTTTCTAAGATAAGAAGCTTTGGATCTAAGCTGTTATTTCCTCTGGTCAGAAATAATTACCCCTAGCAGTGGAATTTCTTGTTTTTCAAATGAGCTGGCATGACTTTTTTGACTGAAACGCTCGGCTGAAGAAAACAATTCCTCTACATTTTAGTGTGGACCCCAGATTTTTCTTTTGTCCCATTTTAAAGAAGCCCCACATGCCCCCCAGAGATATTTGGCTTAATGATGAGGTATGCATGTGTGAGGCCCTTGGACTAGCAGGATTTATTACTGGGCACCATGTGGCAGGTATGTGGGTTATGCTGTAAAATAACTCACATCTCGCATGTGTCAGATCTGGTCTTCACCCGCAAGAGCCTATCTTGTCCTTGTCATCTATCATCTATCCATGGGTAGCGAAATGTGCGTGAGATCAGCTATTCAGCTGCAATAATGACTGAATTATTTTGCATTAAATCATTTTCACAAAATTATTGAAAATAACACATTTTTAGGGGAGCAGTCTTTCAGTTTTGTGACTGAAATTTCAGTTTTCACTGCTACAGTAAACTAAGGTACTTTTTTTGCCCTGAATTGCTCCAGAACAAAAATTTCCATCCATCATTTTTAAAAACTTGTCCTGGTCAGGGTCACAGTGGTCCAGAACCTGTCCCAGAGAGAGAGAGAGAGAGAGAGAGAGAGAGAGCTGCATGTATTTGTACTGTGGGAGGAATTTAATATATGAAGTAGTTTAGTATACAAACCTAACATTTTAAGCTATCTTGGACAAAGGTGTTGGCTGAGTAATTGTTAAAAATAATAATAAATCTGTGTTGTGAGTTTTTTACAATAAAATGGTTCCTTTTTAATTGGATCTGAGTGCAGTATTTCTTCCTATTTTCAGTGAGTAAACACAGGGACCCCATCTCATAATTTTTTTTTTTTTGCGCAGGGAAACGGACTGAGATTTGATATGGTTTTATAATGCCATTATTAAACATTAAAGCTCAAGGAAGACTGAAATAACGAAACGTGTTCCTCTTCATCTGCAGTTTGAAAAAAAGAAGAAAAAAAAACGAACAAAAACCTCCGTCTAAAATCAGACCTGGCTGAGATAACAATTACAATTTTTCCGTCTCTGACTGGGAAGGGGTTCTCAAGAACTAAATCAAGAAAGGAGTTCATTATCGTAGCTGCACTTATCATAAGCTTTGCTAATGGAGAAAGTGTGAGGTGTGAGTTTTCTTTTAATGAACAAGATCTCGTCCTCTGATCAATGCATGGCCCAAAAAACGAAAACTCGGGTTTATGGAGACGGAGAACATTAATGCTGGGCTATTTAAGTGCTTTTTGCATCCTAATTGTCTTATGCAACGTTCGATAAAATTCTGGACTGATCCACACGTTTTATCGCTAAACACTTCTGAGGCTCCAGTTTTTCATTTATTTTTTTTTTATTTCGTAAAAATCCGGTTTTATCAACTGCAGGAGCGTGTTGGGCTTTGTTTTGGAAGGTTCTCTCGTACTGAGAGCAACCTCCTGCCGTCGTACCTTCAAAGTTGTATATTTTTCCAGCCCAGTTAAGTGAGGTGAAAGCTAGCCCTCCCCTTACCATCAGGGCCTGCTGGGGAATGTGTTGGGTCTACGGCGGGTGGAAATGTACCCATGTTGGTGGTTTCAATGTTTAATTCACTGCAGAGGTTGGCCTCGTGGCCACAGCTGCCTCTCTTTTCCAGCAAGATCAGCGGTTCCCAAACATTTTTGATGGTGACCCTGAATTCAGTTTCGTCTTAGGCTGGTGGCATTAAACACTGGGACAATACAATGTTATTGACCAAACATTTTGATGAATTGTGTTTATCCCCATAGTTGTTTCGAATTTGTCGCATTTATTGAAGAGTTTTTAATTGAGCAAATGAACAATCTATTATACATGAAAATTAGACTTTATTTTATCAAAGATTTTCTCATACTGGCTTATTTAAAATTATTTTTTACTAAAATTCCACCAACATCTACAATATTGCATTCAGATAAGAGTGCTAATTATCTACAGGCTCCTTGCTGGCTAACACGAGAATTGGATGTGAATGGACTCAAGCATCAGTGTAATGAGCATATATAGATTCTGTATAATCCACAACTTCAATAATTCTTGCTATTGTGCCAGACAAGTTATCCCCTTGTAACACTATCATTTTTTTTTTTTTTTTTTTTTTTTCCTGAGACCATCCCCTGACTCTCATAAACATCTTAGCATCCATCATTTGTGTCATGACGACGGTTCCCGGGAGCCACCGCTTGAGTTGAAGGCAATGGCACCCAATGGACCTGGGTCCTTCTCCCCCCTCAAATATGAGGGTTTGAACAGGCAGTCTGTCCCATTGTTCCAGCTTACTGTAAACTGCATAGTCAGGTTGAATGACTGCCCCTCTTAAAGGTAAAAATCCATGAAGTCAGCTACTGTCTGTTTGAGGAGCTGGAGGCCACAAGAGACAGAATAAAGAATAGAGAAGTCTGTTTATTTGATTGACCTGGTGCTAAGAAAGATAAAGGAAGCTCCCTGGGTGCACTGAGCAAAGATTCAGCGTTATGTGACAAAAATTAATCACCTAAGGTTCGGGATCCCCCAAAGGCATACATTTATTTTGCCAAGCGCACTCTTCCCATGCCTCATACGAAAATCCAAGTAGCTCTAAAAATACCAAGTTCTGGGGGAGCTGTGGGAAAAATTGATTTTTCTTCTCTCGCAATTATTGAGAACAAATACTCGCCTCCTCGCAGGTCTCATGAAATAAGTTTTGAGGGTACCGACAGTATTTTACAGGAAGAAGGAACGACCACCAAGCAATTGTGCAGATGTGTAGAAAACGGCAGCCGTTTTTGCCGTCAGCTTTTCTAATTGATCCCGAAAGGTTGCGACGTTGAGAAATTTACTCGATCCATAGTTTCAGGATGCAGCCATTAACATTAAAAATGCATTTTCGTGCCGGCAGTCAACGCGTTCTGCTGACCGAAAATTGCTTGCATAATTCCATATTAAAATGATAAACTAGCTCGGAGAGGAGAAACTGTCTCGCCTTTTGGGAGATAGGCAGTACAATGACAAGAACGTACTTTAGATATGATCACAGGGTGGGTCTCAAAACCCAATAGAGGAATCTGTGTTCTTCTCGAACGCTTTACACGAATAGCTTAATGTTACTGAGCATCACACTCTCGCTGCGTGTTTGTTGTGCGCATGTTTAGTCAAAGGTAGAAAAGCTTCCGCTTAGCTGTTTGTACAGTTAATGCATCTTGCTGTGCTGTGACAAAAGGGCAGAGGAGAGGGCCGGAGAAATTATGTACGAGTGAGCAGGGCTCAATTCAGCTCATTTTTATACGGCACTCTTAAAAAAGAAATCGGTGCATTCGGGAGGCAGTGAGGGACAGAAAAATGATTTGTTTTCTGAGCTAAAATATATATTGCAGAAGTACGCAAAGGATGTTAACAATAGTTGCCACCTGAAATTCTTTTCAATGAGGCCTTTAACACTGAATGTACTCTGACATCCGTGGACCAGAACTCAATACTCTGTTCGCACCCTGCTTGTCTTCTTGGCTCCTTGCAAGGATTGTGTGAACTGTGTTTTGCTACCCAAAGTCTGGATTAAAATGCTGTTCCCCTCCCACATTACAAAACAGCTGAAATGTGCCGTGATGGTCCAGAATAGAGCGGAGCCAGAAGGGCTGTGTAGCTTGGGGGGGGGGGGGTTTGAATCGAGCTGATGGTCATATACATGTTCTGTAACCACGGGGGGTTTGTTCTGTTTATTATTTACTATGAATGGAAGCAGCGGCGCTACAAGTCAGGGTTTTGCTCCAGCATGATGACTCATAACTGTACGGGCTGGGGGGTCCTGATGCTCCATCTTTTGCAACAATGAACACTCCACACACTTTGTGATCTTAAACAGAGCAGGAGAACACAGGCATTAGCAGCCACGGCACTGTGTGATGCAGCGACTGAAGCGAGGATGCCATTCTGGCACGAAGAAGACAGTTTGCAAATGACGTGGCGCAGTTAAGACGCGGCAGAAAACGGTGACGTCTAAGTGTTTCGGCCCCAACACGAGGCCTGTGTGAGTCAGAGAGACACTCGGGGGCTAAAGTGGGGGTGCGGAGCAGGGCGTCGGGGGAAAAATACCATCACGGCACATTTTTCTGGCAATTTACCGCCAACGGGTCAGATTACTTGAAATAAGGGAAGAAATGAGACAGGGCGAGTTCATTCCGTCACGAGGTGTCAAGGGAATTTTGCGTTTCGTATTTTTCCCTTAAAAATATTTTCAAGGAACGCCTGCTTTCTTAGGCTCTCCTAATTAGACAGGTACTTCTTCAGGCTTCCTAGATCCTGATTTTTTGAGGCCCTTTTGCGGCGTAGTGGTTCCGAAGCTTGACTTGCAACCGAATAGGAAAGCGCAGTTGTTTCAGTCCCAAGAAAGTGCGCTGCCGTAAATAGCCAACAGCGTAGAACGGAACACAACGTTTGGCGTTTTGGGCTAAGCATCCGCTAAGGAAATGCAAACTGCATTTGTAAAGTAATGGATTCTCAGTTTTTCAGTAGGATGCTGTGGCAGGGTTCAGTTTTTATGCCCGCAGTCACAGCAGCCTCATCCAGTGAGTTGCAGCACAGTTGGCGTTGGTGTCGATGATGCAGTTGGACATGGGTTTGATTCAAGCTTGCTCATGATGTTTACATGTTCTCCCTTTGTTTATATGTATTTTCTCCCACACTCCAGGGGCCAGTGGGGAATTGGTGACTCTAAATTTCTGACATTGTGTGTGAAGGTGTTATTTTATTGAAATGCGTTGCAGTGCACAAATATACAAACACACACAGAAAATACAACAAATCACAGCTCAAAAGTACAGACATAAATACAGTTACTAACACACCGAGGCACAAATTTGTCAAACCTTAAGCCAACATCTCTAAACTTCAAATCTCAAGAACAAACAGATAAAAGCCTGGGGTTCTGAGCAAAATGGTGGGGTTTTTAAAGCAGCAGAGTCTGGAGATGTTTGGTTCAGATGGAGGAAGTGATGGCAGGACTGATGAAGATGGGTATGAACCAGAACCAATGCCAGACGGCTGACCAGTACCGGGACGCAACACAGTACAATATCTCTAACATCTAAGTTGCCTTGGATGAAGGTGTCAGCAAAATATTATGCTATAACCATTTATTTCTCCATTCATAAAAGTATCTTACAGATGAATAAATGTAAAAGTGAGCTGTCTTTCTTGCCTTTTTTGCTGTTGCAGAATAAATAATCATAGCTGCATATTTTTAAAATTATTTTCAAGTAACATCTCCCACTATTTCAGAGCTATTATTATATTATAACTATTTCCCAGGACACTGACACTTTTAACCTTGCAGTCCATAACAGTGGTTGGTCTGTTTTTTAATGGACCTTTTTCCTTACTTTAAAATCATAAATGTTGTATATGTACACATGCGCTTGTACTTTTTGCTAATCTTTATACTAGGCCATGACCTGACATTCAGGTTTTCCAGAGAACTGTTTTTGGAGATAAGTCATCCACAACATCTTCATATCCTTGAAAGAAGTAGAAGTGCTTTAAAAGGTTGGCAAACCGTGATGCTTTATTTGTCAACACTACAGTACTCTTCAGCATCTAACTCATGGATTTGAAAGATTTAATTGTTTAATCCTATTTAATTGCTTTGTACTAAGCATCATGCACTTCTCTACTTTTCTCTATGGCACAGTGAGTCAGCGGGTGGCAATGGTACTTCAAAGTATCTGAATGTGGGATTAGATTGGACTCAGTCTGTATGTTCTCGCTATGTTTGTATCACTTTCCTCCCACAGCCCAAAAACATGCACCTCAAATAAATAGCGGGTTCCAAATTTCCTGTACCGTGTACGGATGGGCGAATGACTGCAAAAAGTATAGTGTGTGGTGTGTCTAGCACCGTAAGTCATTTTGAATAAAAATACCAGTAATACACAGCAAAATACCAGTTAAAAATCATTGTATGTTACTTTGAAGAAAAGCATCTGGTAAATAAATTTTAAAAAATGTGAATTGGTGGTTTGTCATTATGTAAAAATTCATTTTCTCCCACAATTGTTACAATTAAGCTGGTTACCATTGTTTGTTTTGGCCTGGATAATTTCTATCACAAAAAGCGCCCCTGGGCCCGTAGTGCTTTGCTCTCCATCAGTCTGGCTGAGGTTCCAAATGAGTTTAGCGCTATCGTCACTTTATATGAGGTATGCTGATGCCATGTATTGCCTCCCACTGCTGCAAAGTTCAGTTCAGCACATCGTAAAACAAGATGCAGTCACGTTTTTTTCATCTTTAATTTAACATTGTTCACATGATGAATACTGTTTGCTGGAGCAGGATGCTCTGCAGAAAGTTTCCATTCCAAGCCGTCTCTGTGTTCAGAATGTGAAAAATAACCTCCAGCAGTAATTCATTTCCAGTAGACAAAACACTTGTGTGGGTTGCAATTGTATGCTGTGGGAGTATAAATAAAGCAAATATAAAGCTACTATGGGTATTACACAATCACGTTTCAATAATACTTAAAAGCACTACAACATGTTACAAACTCCTAAATTTTACCCGAGTTCCATCATTCAGAAACCTTCGCAATGTGCAGCAGCTGTTATAATGCTTACAGAAAGCTGTTGCACCATTAATAACAAAACAATGACTTTTCAGAATTCACAAAAATGTCAATGATAACTAACACAATTGTTCATTTCAAGGCGTCATGTTGTCAGTGGAATGCAATAACAAACAAAATGCATTTGTGCATCCTGCAAATGGCAAAAGGAGAATTGCAGGCGTACATTTAATAAATATGTGTTCTTCAGATATGTTTTTGTATATTTGGTTTAAGAATAATGCCAGCGTGTGGGGTTTTTGTGCCACGTGTGGCAGCAGGGGAAGTGAAGGGAGGGGTGCCACAATTTTTAGTTTCATGTTGTCTGCAAACTGCAGCACTGAGATTGTGTGAGTTTGCCACGCACAGCCCAGATTCATATCGCACCTACTGGTATGACACCCATGATGCAGGTACTTACCTTGAATTCTTCCAGTAAAAATGACCTTGCTGCGTAAATCACTGTAAGTAGCGTGACATTATAAGCTGTTTAGGATGCAAGTATCAGCTGAAGAAATAAATGTAAATATGATTAAACAGTTATGTTGTGCTTCTGGTTACTGCATGACTGGTGGTCACAGTCCAAGCATATGGTATTAGCTGGTCAAACAAAAAATGGGCAGCCATGGTCCTTCATTTCTGCTTATCTCTCTCCAGACCACAGGATGCTGCTAAAAGCTGGCATGGGACTGAGCCCCACGTGAACACTTTCCTGTCCTCTTGCCTTCAACTTCCCACAATGCCCTGCCCTTGTCGTGGGAAACTGAAGCTGCTGGCTGTATCTGCAACATTTATGGTACTTCTGACATGGCTGTACCTCCGAGTTGGAAAATTAGAGAGTGAGTATTTTAAAAGGAAAAATACTTTCTTCTTCTTCTTCTTCTTCTTCTTCTTCTTCTTCTTCTTCTTCTTCTTCTTCTTCTTATTATTATTATTATTATTATTATTAATAAAACAAATATTTTCACCCTTTTTAATACACTAAATCCAAACTCCATATGTAGTGCTATTTTGCAATACAGTTTTATTGCATTTGCAGGAAACACAGGATACGTTTGAATATCCATTTTCTTAGTTGAAGATCGCACTGGGAGTCACTCAAAATTAGGAAGTGCTTATTGGCTAATTTGTATGTTGTACTGCATGCTGGTCAGTATCCAAATGAGGTATTAAATTTTGAATTTTGGCTGTGAATAAAAGATGGTAGTAGATATTGCCGATATTCACAATATGTTTCTTAAGTATATCTACATAGAAAGGCCACTAGTTTAATTAAAAGGCCACACACACACACACACACACACACACACACACACACACACTTTCATACCATACACATCCTACATACACTATATGGCCAAATGTATGTGGGCCGCCTTCTAATGAGTGAGCTGAGCAGTTTCAGCTGGCCCCAGCATACAAACACATTCTTTACAATTGTGTGCTTCCAACTTTGTGGCCACGGTTTGAGGGAACTCCTGTATTGCTCCCCTGTGCACAAAGCAAGCTCCATAAACACATGGTTTGCCCAGGTTGTTGTGGAAGAACTTGAGTGGTTGCACAGAAGCCCGACTTCAACCCCACTGAACATCTTTGGGATGAACTGGAACACCAACTGCGAATCAGGTCTTCTTGCCTGACCTCACTGATATTGTTGTGGTTGAATGGGCACAAATTCCCAAAATGTGCTGGAAAGCCTTGCAAAAAGATGGAGGCTGCTATAGCAACAAATGGGGGAACAACTCCAGATCATTGCCCAATGGCATCTTCAACATGGGTGTGATGCTCTGGTGTCCACATACTTCTGGCTATGTAGCATATAATCTGCCATTATTTTTTACCTTTCCACTTTTTTACCTGGGCAATGCTGGATAACAGGTTGTAAAAGGAACAAATCTTTGCAACAAATGGTAGGGAAAAGGCTAACAAGTTGACTTGCAGGGTAACTTAATGCACCGTTGGTAATGAAATATAGCAAGGGCTGTTAGGAATCGCTGTGTGTCCTACGGAAATCTTTTGCTGGGAGCGCAGAGAATGTCTGACTGTCAGCGGCAGAAAGGAGTAGAGGGCTTTTAAGCAAAAGGATACGCAACATAAAATCGCGATAATCCAAAGAACAGAAATCCAGAAATTCAACTTAATTTGAAAGAGTGAGGCCAGATTCACTCCTAAAACCCAAAATTGGCTTCTTGTTCGTCCGCTCTTGTCTTTCCGCTCATTACAATAAAGCTCACAGATACAGGTGAGGATGAGGATTCAAACTAATTTTCAAACCATAAGTTACCAGAGAATTCAGTTCTTGCTCCCAAAGATTCGTACAACATTATTCCACCCACCAATATGCTGTTTATCACCTGTTACAGTTGCCCTCATCTGGACCGACACTTTTCTCTGTCATTCAAATAGTTAGTCATGCTTTAAATACAACAGCTTTAAGCTTTAAATACACGTTTTAGGTGAGCTATCTTTAACGTAGGCTTTAGACACTCGGTCAGTCTCCTGGCCGTTCGTACAAATGCATGCAGGGAGGCCGAGGCCACGATCATAATAAACAAATATGCTCCTGAATACTTTTTTTTTTCCTTTTTGGCCTCTAAATTAACATTAGAAGTTAGCGTATTAGTTTTGCTTTTGTACATTGAGTTGAAGACACGGGCTGCTTCTTTTCACTTGAAATGATGTCCATTTATCCGTCTCAGTCACGGCGGAAGCTATCCTGTCCGATGCAAGTGATGATCAGCGGTGAGCATAACCAACAGCAGCTACAAAATTCACATTGCTCATTGAACTTTAACACAAGTGAATGCAATGTGGAAGGAATATGTAGCAGAAACAATATTTAGCTAACAAAAATCATTTATCTGCGCTGTATGTGTGGATAGAGAGTGACAAAGCAGAATCTTCCTTGATCGATAGTGTGGGACGGCAGCGAAGACGGCTTCCGTTAACCAAGTTGAGATCCAAAACGTAACTCAAAGTGTACTTTTTGTTTCAGACTAGGTTTTGCATTGGATCTGCGCACATGCATACAGAGCCCTTCACACATACCTCTCTTGAGTCTCCCAGAGGCCCTCTTCAGAAGCTAATGAAAAATTAATGCCCAGAATGGTTTCTTTAATGCAGTTCTCCCAGCACTACTTCATAAAGAGGTCTCATCAGAGCCTAAGAGGAGAGGGTAATTTTCTGGGTTTGCCACACTGGGTTTTACTCTGATTCCAGTGTAATTTTCAAAAAGAATGCTAAGCCATTATACTGTCTGCCGTTGGCAGGCAGCAAGCTCGGATAGCATTTCTCCTGGACTTGTCAGTTACCTTTATGCTGCTTCACAGAATGTGGCCTTCGCAGTGTAAATGATATTTATTAAATCATGCAAGGTCATATTTGCTGGACAATGGGGTGTAAGCAGGAAATTTGGTTCTCCTTCTACAACACAACTGCTTGCTCATCCATGTTTTGGACTCACAATGCATAAAAAAGACCCAGCACAGATGTTTCACAATTCCTAGACCATGGTTTGGGTGTGGGTTCATCGCTCAGTGTTTGCATGAAATTCTTCCAAGTGCTCCTCTATGTTTCCTCCACCTTGTATGTGTGTGATTTGTCTGCGATGGTCTGGAAGCCTTTCTGTGGTAAACCCTGCCTCACACCCTAGACTTCTGAAATATTCTCTGGTTCACCATGGCGCTGTTCTGGACAGGTTCTTAGCAATAACAAATAAAGAAACTGAATGCATGAACTTGCTCGCTCTTCAAAGAGGCAGACAGAAGAATGTAGATTTACAGATTTTACTGAAAGGAATATTTGAAAGATATTTATTGTTCTTACATAATAGATTGTCCATAAATTATTTGAAACCATAGTGACATACTTTATGGAATGAGATGAACTCCTCGCCTCAGTGTAGTTAGCATCATGTTAAAGATTTGACCATGAGCCACTTAATCATGGGGCAGAAGTTGCTTTCAGATCATAGTTTCTTTATGGATATATTTTCTGCAGATCCGTATATTAGCAGTGGTTTCTCCAGTAAATGAAACTAATAGCCCAGACCTTTATGTAGTCATCAGAGAAGGCATGAGAGGGCTCTGGATCTATCCCATGAGGTTTGCAAAATGTTATTGATACTGAATAACCAAGGCAGCTTCTCAGGCTGAGCGGAAGAACGAGGAGGAGTCAGCACTGCACAGTTAAGCCAAAGTAAAGCCATGTTTTCCATGCACAGATGGGCGGTCCTTGCTGATCTACCCCTGCCCTTTAGACCTGTCTGAGCCACAATACCTGGAGCGGGACATGCTGGAATCTCGGGTACGAGAGGTGGAGGAGGAGAACAAGCAGCTGCGTCTGCAGCTCAGCCAATCGCAGGGGGCTGCTCCGCAAGGGCAGGACGGGAGCTACGGCAACGTGCAGTGGGTGGCGTCGGCTGACACGGGTCCTGAGGATGGAGAGAACACAGCTGAGGAAAGGAGTACTCAAAAGGGGAACCACACCACATGTGACCGGCGGCCCATGGTGGAGAAATGTGAGGTACGATATGGAGGAAGCTTTATAGCCTTTATAGCCTTCATAGCCATAATAGACCTTGAGTTTGATGTATCAGTGTCTTCGTTTTCTTCAAAGGTCATCCATGTGGCATGTGTCTGCGCCGGTCACAACGCCAGCCGAGATGTGGTGACTTTGGTCAAGTCCATCCTTTTCCACAGGTGAGAGAGGCTGATGCTCTGCGTGAGGCTCAGTAAACCGATGTGGACCCTCTGTACCCAGGCCATCCAGTAACACTTTGCGTCCCCGTGTGTCTCCTAGGAGAAACCCTCTGCACTTCCACTTCATTACAGACGCCGTGGCCCACCAGATCCTCAAGTCCCTGTTCCAGTCGTGGATGGTGCCCTCCGTGCAGGTCAGCTTCTATGACGCAGAGGAGCTGAAGGTAATGAGATGTCCTTCATCAGTCCTATTGTGGTTTACAGTATAACAGGTTACAATGCAAATGGACAGGAACTAATAACACATGCCTTGCTCCTAACTATTCAGATCATTAGTATTAATGCTAACTGAAGCAGAATGATTATTTAAAAGCGTGCGTCTTGTAAAAATTTTGATCCAATGCTCACTTTCTTCTGCTCATAGTCAGAGGTGGCTTGGATCCCTAACAAGCATTACTCAGGGATTTACGGCCTGATGAAGCTCACCCTGACCAAAGCCCTTCCCTCTGACCTCACCAAAGTGATTGTTCTGGACACGGACATAACGTTCGCCACAGACATCGCTGAGCTTTGGACCATTTTCAGAAAATTTACAGGTGAGAAGGACATTCATATCGCTATCGAACTTGTCGTTTCTTTTTCCACTGATGTTGGTAGACCAAACCTCAGTCTTTCACTCAATCAGACAAGCAGGTAATTGGGCTGGTGGAGAACCAGAGTGACTGGTATCTTGGGAACCTGTGGAAGAACCACAAGCCTTGGCCGGCCCTGGGACGCGGGTTCAACACAGGTTTGGGCTCAAAACCTTTGGAATGCTCTTGTCAAGAAGTTGTTGTTCTACTCGTGCTGTGCTTTGTTCTAGACTTTGTGGAACGGTGGCAAAAGCAGGAGTGGAAAGACTCGTTGTTGTTAATGGTGATCGTTGGTGGAGTTTGGGTGCGTGCGGTCGGGCGACGTCCTGCTCTCCTCTTTCACGTCGCAGGTGTCATCCTCCTTCTACTGGAGCGGCTGCGCAGGATCGGCTGGGAACAGATGTGGAGGCTGACCGCAGAGAGGGAGCTCATGAGCATGCTGTCCACCTCCCTTGCTGACCAGGTGCATCCATAGGGACCTCCCAACCCGTATTGTTCATCTTTTTACCCTCTCTCATGGGTTAAGCTTAAACATGCAAGGAAAAAATGCAGTAATGAAAAAGGAGAGACTAACGTTTAGAGTATGAATGTTTTAGATTTAAATATTTAATATTCTTCTGAAATATCATTGTCTTAAGAAGTATTTTAATGAAACTTCATTATTACTAGGCATTATATGCCATTATAAAGCAATTGATTTGTAATGAAAGAATAAAAGTGGTTCTGCAGCACATATGTTGTTTTATCCTGCAGGCTCCAACCTCAACTTAAAACCACACTGTTTGTAATAGACTTAAAATTTGAGAATTGACTGTGCTTTTTTAAAAAGATTAAACATAAATTTTTTTTAAAGGTCTTGGGAATCAGTAATACTGTGTTTGCACATTCCCAGGACATTTTCAACGCATTCATAAAGCAGAACCCTGTGCTGGTGCACCAGCTGCCTTGCTTCTGGAATGTTCAGCTGTCTGACCACACACGTTCAGAGCAGTGCTACACAGAGGTGTCCGACCTCAAGGTACAGTCTAATGAGGAGATAACATGTTTCACAATAATGACTACGCTTGGACAAGACACCTCATTTCTTTTACACTATTTCTATGTATATTTATTTTTTTGATGTAAAATAATCACACTTTTTTGATGTTGGGTTTATTATAGGCTGATAATTTTAATGCTAAATTCCCACCTGTATGGAATTTGCTTGCACAAATGCAACAAAAACATCTTTTAAATCATCTAGAAGTGCATGATGTCACTGTCATTTTTTAACAGAATTTGACAAAGGCTACTGAACAGCTCGAAAACTAAATAGCTCTGCTTCCTTACAAAGCCAGTTCATTTATGTGAAGTCCGACATCCTAAAGATTTTCAGGATGTTCTTGAAGGATCGTTTCAACACCTGTAAACTTCACCCCCAGAGGACCTACTGTAATGAACCAGATCAGTGGTCAGCAGTTCATAGCTGAGTACAAAGATAAACCAAAGAACTGAGATCTGTTAATAGCAAAAAACAGCTTGAATGTCAAACAGCTCAGTTTAGTGGACAAGTTTGGTTGTTTTACCACTATTTCCTTACATGATTTTTTTCAACACCATAGATAAAGTTCTTCATTTTCAGAAATGTATTAGAATGAGACATCACATTTATTTGTTTGTTTGTTTGCTTGTTATTATTTATTATTTTTATTTGACCATGCATGGTTCAGCTTTGTTAGATAAACATTTGTAATACTGCACCCGCACTGTAATGGCTTTTATTTTCTGACCAGTGTTATGATATACAAACTCCTGAGTGATTGCTATGTGATGCACATTGACAGGTCATCCACTGGAACTCCCCCAAGAAGCTGAGGGTGAAGAACAAACATGTGGAGTTCTTCCGCAACCTCTATCTGACCTTCCTGGAGTACGACGGCAACCTTCTGCGCAGGGAGCTCTTTGGCTGCCCCAGCCAGCCCAGCACCAACAGCCTCCAAGTGAGGTCCACCCCTCTGTCGCCCAGCACAATCTTGTTATAAACATGGAAGTTCTTGTATTCTTTTACATTCTAGAAGTGTCTGAGATATCCTGGATTTTAAGCCTGGGGTCTTTGACTTAAATTAGTCAGCTTCGTATTGTGGCAGTGACAGCAGTATTGTGGTGATAACTCTTGGGCGGCAAAGATGATGATGGCTACCCGCAACAGTCCACCAAGGGAGGCCACCACTACAGCATGAGTACTGTTGGAATCATTTTTCATATTTTTATGGCTCAGAAATGTTTAAAAATATTTGATGTTGGACACTGAAGCATCTTCACTGCCATCACAGACTTAAATGCTTCTGCTGCAGCAATAACCAGGTATATAATTTTTATTCATCTCCTATACCCCTATACCTATGCTTTTTCAAGGATCTCTACAACTGCCAGTTGGCTGTTAAGAAGATTTACCGCTTTCTCGACCTTAGTGAAAACATGGAGCACCCCTAAAAACACAGTCACACAGCAGCCTTCTTTCACCAACTGTCTCTTCTCCCATAACCACTGACCCTCTTGCAAGAATGAAGACACTGCATTTTTTATCTCTCCCTCATGGTCGTGTTCTTTTCTCCCTAACCATTATGTGTCTCTGTCCACATTTCAGTTTCAGGTCTTCACGTACTACTATTGTTCTACATGCACGTGCCATATATTGCATTTTATTTCCACTATTGCTATCTACTATTCTTCACTGTCCTCTGGTTGCTTCTCATCTGTCTTTAAATCTGCTGACCTCTCAACACTGTTACAGAAACCTTTTCTGGACCGAAACTCAGTCTACAATTATAGGCCAGTCTTACTTCTCACTTTACTTTCCAAAATTTTTAAACATGCAGTTTTCATCCAGATATATTAAGTCCTTGGATGATGAATATGAGTTTGGGTTCAAGATCAGCAATTTTATTAAGGCTGCTTTCCTCACACCCTCAGTACCTGTCTAGTCACCTTGAACTGACTTTTTTTTCCTGGTCCTTAGATCTGTCTTCAGGACTTGACACCATAAACCATGAGGTCCTACTTTATTCTCTAAGGCAGTTTCAGTCATTGCCTCTTACAGATTCATGTGCAGCTGTGATGCTGACAAACTTTTTTCTTTTCCCCAGGCTCCACACAGGTATTCTGCAATTGGCCTTTGACATATCTGCTTGGATAACTGATCACCTTCTGAATCTCAGTTTTTCCAAGACTGAGACCTTCCTTTTCTCAACAAGTCCATCTGCCTCAGGAATTCTTTGTTAAACTGAACCATTTGCTCATTTATTCCCCTTCATCAGTCAAGGGCCTGGATATAACAACCAACTCAAGCCTCTGCTCCTCCAACAACAATGAAGCCATAATCTGAACATGTAAATACTTCGGCATAGCATTCATAGAGTCCTCCCTTTTCTAACAACATAGAGTCAACATACAGCTTTTAGTCAAGGCCATGGAGGTATTGGATCTGAACTACTGCAGCACTCTCCTGCCTGGTCTTCCAGCTTATGCCAGCAAACCTCTCAAGCTGAGGCATGAGATATGTTCAGCTTGCCAAATTATTCTCATATATCATTCCTCTTACTTTTATTCCATTGACTTCCTGAAGCAGTTTGTGTCAAATTCAAGCCTCTAGTTACAGCCTACAAATGGGCAAAGGATTTAGACTATGATACCTACCAGACATGATTACTCCCTATTCCCCAGCAATGTCGCAATGTGGTGGTCCCACTCAAAAAATCAAAAGTAAAAGCCCTGAGTTTTGGTCCAGAAAAGGATTCATGGCTTTGGCACTAGGGTGGTGGTATTATCTAGATCTCATTTTAAAAAAGTGCAAACAAGTGTTTATTGTCAGCAGTTTTATTTTTGATGGATTCACTTCCATCTCTCCTCTTACAGGTGCAGAGCGCGCTAGAAGAGCTAGATGAGGATGACCAGTGCTATGATTTCCGCCGGGAGCGGATCACGGTACATCGCCTGCACCTCTATTTCCTCCAGTACGACTACGTCCCAACAAATGACAGTGTGGACATCACATTAATCGCTCAGCTTTCAATGGACAGGTTAGAGCTTGTTAACAATTTCCATGATTACCTCAAACATACTCCTTGTAGGTGTGATGGTTGTGAACCACACTTATGGATAACAGTGACTTTTTATTACATAAATCTAAATGCAATATTTCTGGGAGATGGACAGAGAATAAAACATGACAGAACTGTATGAAACATCAGAAAACAGGATTCTTCTCTCTTTCCAGGCTTCAGATGCTGGAGGCCATCTGTAACCACTGGGAAGGTCCCATCAGCCTGGCGCTTTACATGTCTGACGCTGAGGCCCAGCAGTTCCTGCGCTATGCCCAGGCCTCTGATGTGCTGATGAACCGCAAAAATATCGGGTACCATATCGTCTACAAGGAGGGTCAGTTCTACCCGATCAACCTGTTGCGGAACATCGCTCTACGGCAGGCAAACACGCCATACGTCTTTCTGGCAGATGTTGACTTTCTGCCCATGTATGACCTCTACGATTACCTCAGGTGAGCCACACTACGGGGCACGTGTCTCTGTCAATGTTCAGATTGTGTGGCCCCCCTGCTCACCTACAGGTCACATGTAGCCTCTTAACTTTTGCTATTGTTACACCCACTGTACTCCCTCGTGCCACAGCAACAATTATTTATTATTAATTAATTATTAATTTAGAAGTTTAATGTGATATTTATGAACGGGCTCCTCTTGCAAATAACATGATTCAATGTTACTTGCAATTACAGTAATATCAGATGAGTACGTGTGCATATAATTTTGTGTTATACCGATAGTTTGCAAAACTCATGCAGCAGAAGATCAAAGATCAAAAGAATTTATTTGTCACATACATGGTTACCAAGTATACCATGTAGTGAAATGTGCCCTGATTCAGGAGACTGTGTGGTTCCATTCCAACGAATAAAACAAACAACAACAAAAACAACCAAACATTTTCAAGAAGTCAACAAACACACATGGATAAATAAGTGGTAGATAAATAAATAAATAAAACAAATAAATAAGACCTTAAGTTGCATTATGGGGACAGTGGCAGTGAGGGGAGCAGTCAATGGATATTATAGACCCTTGTTTGCGAGGATTGTGATGGCATCCCTGGGTTCAGAAGTCTTATGGCCTGTTGATAGAAGCTCCTCCTGAGCCTCTCCGTTCTGGCCATAATACTTCTGAAACGTTTGTCTGATTTCAGCAGGTTGAACAGATGATTGTTGGGATGAGACACGTCACCGATGATCCTAGTTGCTCTGGTCCTGCATCTCCTGGTGTAGATGTCCTGTAGAGATGGCAGATCAGATCTGGTGCAGCATTCCACCGCCTGGATCACTCTCTGCAGTGCTTTGATGTCACGAACACAGCTATTCCCAAACCAGGAGGTGATGTTCTGAGTCAGGACAGTTTGTACAGCACCAGAGTAGAAAGTTTTAAGAATCACCAGTGAGACCCAAAGCTTCCTCAGCTGTCTGAGGTGACAAAGATGCTGCTTCACTTTGCTGGCTTGAGCTTAAATGTGTACAGTCCATGTCAAATTCTCAGTGACAAGGATGCCCAGATATTTGAAAGTGCTCACTCTCTCCACTGCAGTCCCGTTGATTTTAAGGGGGGTTTAGGACCACTGCTGTTGCTTACCAAAGTCCACCACCATCTCTTTAGTTTTGCTGACATTCAGTTGGAGGCAGTTCTCCTGGCACCATGATGCCAAGTTCTCCACCTCCTCCATGTATGCTGTCTCATCATTGTTGGAGATGAGGCCCAGCACCACCATGTCATCAGCAAATTTGTTGATGGAGTTGGAGGCGTGCATGGCCACACAGTCGTGAGTGTAGAGGGCATAGAGCAGAGGGCTAAGTACACAACCTTGTGGAGCTCCTCTGTTAAGACTGATGATGCTGGAAGTGCAACTCTCACCACCTGTGATCTACCTGTGAGAAAACCGAGAACCAAGGCACACAGGTGGCTGTTCAATCCCAAGTCTCTCAGTTTAATGAACAGTCTGTGGGGGACATTGGTGTTGAAAGCTGAACTGTAGTCAATGATCAGCAATCTCACATAGTTCCCCCGTTTCCTATTCGCATGACTGAGGGTGGTGTGCAAGACGTGGGATAGGGCATCATCCGTGGATCTATTAGGGCGGTAAGCAAACTGAAGTGGGTCTACAAAGTTGGAGATGGATGCAGTGATGATGGCTTTTATGAGTCTCTCAAAAACCTTCATGACTACCAAGGTCAGTGCAACAGGCCAGAGGGGTGACGGTTTTCAGCTAATGGATAAAACTTATACAGAAGCAATCCAGGTGCCCTTCCATATGCTGCACATACATGCATCTGGTTCACAGGTCAGTTTTATATTTTACTCATAATAATAAAATTTTCTATGCACACTGAGCTCTCTGGGTTGTTTGGACTTGTATTGAATCTGTGGGCCTCTTACCTTGCTATCCCCTTGAGGTACCTGTAATCAAGCAGTGCGACCACTCGGTGCTCCAGGCGCATCCCCTATAGACAAGTCCCCAATCTTCTTTCAGGCTGGGCTCGTGGTGTTGAAGAAAACCTCTTGCTGAGTCTGCTCTCTTGCATCTTGAGGGGTGGGACTGGGGGGCTCCTTGCCGTCATACCATCGTGCTGACTTGTCAACACTATACTGCATGCACACATCACTGTCCATAAGATGCTTATGTTCATATCTTGGGCCCCGAATCCTACAAAGGAGAACGGCACTACATGGTACACACTTGTTTGAACCAAAATCTGTTCTTATTATAAAGCTAAATGGAGTAAACAGCTGAATTTTTATTTTCCTCAATTTCAGGACAGACGAAAAGAGAAAACGTAAAGAATTGCAGAAAAATCTTTAAGTTTGATTATGGTACTGTTTCTCCATCCGATTGACACAATCTGATCTGTGTTTTCACAGAAAATCCATTGTTCAGCTGGACTTGGCACGCACCAAGAAGGCGCTGGTGGTGCCAGCTTTTGAGACATTGCGCTACCGCCTCTCTTTCCCCAAATCCAAAGCTGAGCTGCTCTCCATGCTGGACATGGGGACTCTTTATACCTTCAGGTAGGACCCCCTCAGTGTGTCTCCATTTCCATTTGCAGTTTAGGTATTTTTTATTTACTTGTGGTCTTTGATGACTCATTTACTTGCGCAAAGGTACCATGTATGGTCCAAGGGCCATGCTCCCACCAACTACGCCAAATGGAGGACAGCTACCACCGCCTACAAAGTGGAGTGGGAGTCTGACTTCGAACCCTATGTGGTGGTGAGAAGAGACTGTCCCGAGTACGACCAGAGGTTTGTGGGGTTTGGCTGGAACAAAGTCTCCCACATCATGGAACTCGACGCACAGGTAAACTGCCCTGGAGCATCTTTTAATGTTTTTGGCCCTGTAAAGACTCACTGGTTTACTGTCTGAAACTGGAACGATGCCACTGGTGTCCCACGTATAAATGTGACAATGCCCAAATGACAGAGCTCAGACTCAACTATGGTTTAAAACCCCTTGCTCTTGGAATGACACCACAGGTCTACAGTCCATGAAATATATTGAGGCAGTTTCAGTTTACCGATTTGCTTCAGTGAGATATGCGTTTTTGAAACTTTCTTCCTTCCTTCTTAGGAGTATGACTTTGTGGTCCTGCCCAATGCTTTCATGATCCACATGCCTCATGCACCCAGCTTTGACATCTCCAAGTTTCGCTCCAGCTCCAGCTACAGGTACTGCTTGACTACACTGAAGGAAGAGTTCCATCAAGACCTGTCCAGAAAGTACGGGGCTGCTGCCCTTAAGTACCTCACTGCTGAGAGGAACATCTAAGCTAGGACACTTCTGGTCCTGGTATAAGATGTGTAGCGCCATCTAACAATGCATTCTAGCTGAAGGCACTTTTAAAGAAAAAGAGAGGTAAAGGTACTGGTTTCAAAGTAGCCTGGCTGATTTTCACCTGGAACAGCAAGAAGGACTCCCCTCCCCTCACATGAGAGCTCGGTTAGGACGACCAAACAAGGGCTGCTCCATATCTCCTACTTGTTTAGGAACTGCATATTGTTTAATGGAAAAAGTACCAAATAGTCAGTTATGCCAGTTGGAGACTGGACTTCTGTGAGTAGAATGTTTCACTTCTGAACTACCTTTACTTTAAAGCTTGAAAACAGTTATGTTTCAGAGTTTTTTGACAATCATACCAAATGTTATACCTGGCCTCTAAGTTGCTGTGAAGAGATACAAAAGAATTCTTTGCGAAATCGCTATAACGGAGAATGCGTCACAAACGCAAATTAACTGTTGCGCATCGCAGGTATCGGTTCTGTATCTCAGTCTGGACATGCGAGGGCACAGGAGAAGGAAAATATCATCCCTGGACTCTTCAAGGCAGAAGACAGAGTGACATGGCCAGTGAAATTGGAGAAACATTAGCCTTATTGTTTTTTCTTAATATTAAAACGTCCATTTTCTACGTACGTGATTATAAAGAAAGATCAATTATGTATATGTTTTGATTATGCTACCACTGGAAAATAAATTACTTTTCTATGTTTTGCCCCTCAGAGGAAATAAATTTTGCAGTCTACATTTGATAAAGCGAGCGTTTTGTGAGAAAGATTTATTTTATTTATTGCTTTATGAGGTCATACAGTGTTTTAGGCAGCGTGGGAGGAGATTATAGATACAGTATCTTGGACCTGATGTTTTGCTTCTGCTGTCATTGAGCGACACCTTGCCATTACCATTTAGCTGCTTATAACTTCTCAAAATAAGCATAGCTTAAAGTCACTGAAATAACTTGGAATGCTTCTGGTATTTCAAGAACCGGAATTGCGTTTGGTTCACAGCTCACAGTTAGCCAAAAAGTCTCCAGAACAGTGTCATTTATTTCTATATTCAATCCTCCAAAACAGGTGTATAAGCTACAGGCATTAACTTTATAACAAGTTAGTGTGGTATTTTACTTGAAATTATACATTTTCACCCTTTAAGTTTCAATGTACAGTCATGTGAAAAAGAAAGTACACCCTCTTTCAATTCTAAGGTTTTACTTATCAGGACATAATAAAAAAAAAAAATCATCCAATCCTTAGCAGGTCTTAAAATTAGATAAATACAGCCTCAGATAAACAATAACACATGACATATTATACTGTGTCATTATTTATTTAACAAAAACTAAGCCAAAATGCTGAAAAATGAAGTACACCCTTACTGCTTCCATAGGAATTAAGAGAGTAAGTAGCAGCCAGGTGCTGCTAGTGAAATGCACACAATGTGACCACCTCGGTAAAAGGACAAGTTTTGGTGGTTTGGTCTGGAGCATTCAGGTGTGTGTTAACACATTGCCAAAGAGGAAAGACATCAGCAATGAGCTTAGAGAAGCAATTGTTGCTGCCCATCAGTCTGGGAAGGGTTATAAAGGTCATTTCCAAACAGTTTGAAGTCCCTCTTTCTGTAGTGAGAAAGATTATTCACAAGTGGAAAACTTTCAAACAGTTGCCAATCTTCCCAAGAGTGGATGTCCCAGCAAATTCACCCCAAGGTCACAGTGTGCAATGCTCAGAAAAATTGCAAAAAACCCAAGAGCTACATCTCAGACTCTACAGGCCTCAGTCACCATGTTAAATGTTAAAGTTCATGACGGTACAATTAGACTGATCAAGTATGGCTTGTTTGGAAGGGTTGCCAGGAGAAAGCCTCTTCGCTCTAAAAAGAACATGGCAGTATGGATTTGAACAAACCACAAGACTTGTGAAACAATGTCCTTTGGACAGACAAGACCAAAGTGGAGATGTACGGCCATAATGCATAGCGCCACGTTTGGCGAAAACCAAACACAGCATATCAGCACAAACACCTCATACCAACTGCATGGTGGTAGAGGGGTGATGGTTTGGATTTGTTTTGCAGCCACAGGACCTAAGCACCTTACAGTCATTGAGTTGCCCACGGACTCCTCTGTATACCAAAGAATTCTAGAGTCAAATGTGACGACATCTGTCCGATAGCTAAAACTTGGCTGAAATTGGATGCAACAGGACGCTGATCCCAAGCACACCAGCAGATCTACAACAGAATGGCTGAAAAAGAAAAGAATCAAGATGTTGCAAGATGTTCATTTTTGTTAAATAATGACACAGTGCAATCTGTTGTGTGTTTTACACCTGAGGTTAGATTTAAATAATTTTAGAACCTGGTAAGGACCAGATGATACGTAAAACCATAGAACTGAAAGAGGGTGTACTTTCTTTTCACATGACTGTAGTTTTGACAAATCCCTAAATTCAGTCATTAAACGCAGAACACGTGCACATCACCCCATTTATTAAAAAAAAAACAAAACTAGAGGTTCTAAAGTTAATAAAAGAGTTATTATCCCTATATATATATATATATTTTTTTTTTTTTTTTTAGCTGATGAAGTCCTGAGCTGAGTGGTCTAAAGATGGCAAAGAAACTTCAAATGGTTTCAAAATCTATAGGCCTTTTAAACATCATTGTATATTAAATAAAATACATTGACATTTTGCATCCTCGAGCATTAATCACCTTAACTTCCTCCTGCCTTCATAAACTGTTGTCAGTGGGTCTGTTGCTTGGTTACTGCCTGTTCCACAATGACTTGGGTTGGTGAAGGTGTTCCAAATTGGCCGGTTAAGTTAAAAAAGGGGTCATAAGCACTATTCGTATGCGTAAAGGTTTTATAGAGACAGTCCATGGTCACTCAGGTAGGACACTGAGGAACTGGTAAGCTGCGGAACTGCAAACGCTGCTGTTCCTTAATGGTGTCTGCAGTGTAATAACAAACAGCCCTCTCCTCAAACCCTACTTGTGCTGAGTGTGTCAATTGACAGTGCCTTTGCTATATTGTAAAACTGGGTATTGACTGTGTTACCTCGCGTACCTCTGGAGTTTGGGTAAATGTCAGGCTCTTTATTTATTACTGTTGACTTAAATCAATCATATTTTTCTACACAGCGGAGAAAAAAAAACACTGAATAAATGTAGTTCTTTTCTACAAGCTTGTGTAAGCTTCCTTTATAATTTCTTCTTTCCTTGTGCTTGAAAATAATGGCTTTTGTGTGTTGTGATATTACAAACCTCGTAGTCAATTATAAACTGAGTGAGGGGTCTATTTGTTGCTCCCAAATTCAGTTTGAACTATGGTAAAGTGTTATAACAGTAGTTATGCTTAGATAATGATATTGTCTTATACTGATAATACAATTTTTAGCAGAATGTGAAAATGAGATATTTCAAAAGTACAGCATTTTTCTTGCAGATTTACAGTATCGAGACAGTGTAGCCCTCTAGTATTCTACAATACACTGTGACAATGGTGATAAATGTTTAGGAGTTACAAAATCCTTCACAAAATGTATTGCTACACATACTGTGAGTGTAAACACAATTTAAATATATATTTATATGTGAAGCAGAAGAAGACATGAATGTTTACCAAGTATTAAGGAAATATGGATTTACATTCAGGGATACCGTAGCATATTTTACTCTGGCTTGGAAATGGTTTCAACCTGGGGCCAATAAGACTTTGCCAAAACTAAAGCTCCAGAAGACTTGAGCATACATCAAGTCTGATGAATTTCCCCAGTTGGTTGCTTTTGTGACAAGAAACAAGACACAGGAAAACCTTGGCTAATTTCCTAGCTGTTTGTCAGTTTGCAGTTGCAAAGACTGTCTGTCAAATTGCATTGGCTTCTGCTTTCACCGTCATTTTATTGACACGAGTTTCCTACCCGGCTGTCCTTGCCACGCGGCGAGAGCCTCTTGAAATGCTTATTCACTTTCTCAGACTGAGGAAGGGATGCATCTCGATTCTTGAAACTCAATATTGTGATGTGTACTCTGGACAAGCAACAGTTAGATGAATCAATTCACCAGATCCCGGGTGCCACCCTTAGCTGTCGTTTCAAGGCAGGATCAATGTACCGCGGTAATTAAAGTACATCTAACGTCTAATGGGTCTGAAAGAATCCATTTTTCAGCTCATGAGTTGTGTTTCGGGCACTGAAATAGATGTCAGTAGTCTTTTAATTGTTTATACCATAAAAGTTATTGGTCTTAGAAGAGAATCCAGAGTGCTCCTACGTGCATCACTTCTGTTTTAATGCCAGTATTGATGCAGCTCACAGAGGCGAACCTTTACTGTTGAAAGGAATGCTCTGCTTTCAGTCAAAGATTTACTTAGTTTCAGAAGTTCAGCTAAGTTCACACCTTGCTCCCACTGACAGCAAGGCTCCTTCCACAGCCTCCATTCTCCAAGTCACCTGCTCGTAGCTGCGGCGTTCATTCTGCATAGCAGTCCCCCGTGAGGAGTCGACACAAGACCACCTGATGAAGGACGCGTCGAATGCGCGGAATGTCAAGTGTTGACTCATTTTGCAAAACCAGATCATCGCATTGTGTCTGGTTTACTCCAAAATCCAGACATGAGCCCAGATGTCGCGCAGGCCTGAACTGCACTGCTGCATAAAATCATTGCTAGCGACAACAGCTGTCCCAGAGCTGCACAGAGCTATCCATCGCAGGAAAGCGTATTTCGAATGGTTACATTCATAAAACACTAATTCCTCAGCTGAGAATAGCTTGGACACCGACTAAAATTTGAGTATTACTTCTTGACAGCAAAAGTCTACATTTAAAATCAGCTGACATAAATGACTGAATGGTTTTCGGGGAAGGAAGAGATGCAGAGATTTGAGAAATTTTAACTGTAATTTATATAAAAACATAGTTCTTTGGTGTGAACGTTTAGTTTGCTCATCCAGGAAGCGTTGAGATGTGTTTTAAAAATTCCAACGAATTCCAGTTAATTGTAGGTTAGTCACACATTAAAATATAGATCACTTATATGATAATCACGGACTGTATAATTCTTGAATTTTACCTTTATTTGATGGTAATAACCTTCTGTATCTTGAACTGGGTTCATAAATGTTTTTGGATTTGAAATTTGTTGTTGAAAATTTGTTTCCTGCTATACCTTTAAAAAAAAAATGGAGGGTAATTGTTGGAACTTCAGGGTTGGTGGTGGCATTTGGTAGAGCCTAATTTCTCTCCTTAGCTCTAGGCATCTTGCTTTGGAATAAAAAGTAAGAACCTTTTTCTTGCCGCTCATCATAGAAGAATGCATTTTCCTCAGACTACAATTGGCCATGGCAGATGCCAGCAATACAGTTCATGTGGTCCACAAGATGTTTGCTCATTCCACCATAGGCTTAAACTACTTTCCAAAGGCTCTAAAATGTATTCCTAACAGCTTTTTCATGTGTTAGAATTTAATTTTTCAATTTTCATTTCCAATTTCATATATAGTCATTGCTTCTCAAATAAGTAAATGATAAGTCCAATTTTATAATGGCCTTTTTCTTTTTTTTTTTTTTTTTGCAAATACACTTTTGAATGTGTAAGTAAGTATAGCAAATGTGTTTTTAGTGGAGTTCCACAATTTATCGTGTAACCGCTGTCGGCAGAAAGTCGAAATTTCTGAGTTTGTCATTTGCTCGTTGTATAGTAACTGCGCAAAACGGGACAGCATGTTTGTAAGCTCAGATGTGGTATGTTGAGGTTTGTGCATTTGTTTTAGCTTCTGTTTTGCAGAAACCGCCTTCACTATTTACCAGAGTAACAGCATTTTTTATCTTTTGCAAGGTCTCAAATCGTGGGATTTCTTTGGTATTGGCATTCAGCGTGAAAATGAATAGTTTTTCAGCGATAAAATATTGGCTTGCCTTGGCTTTCAGATTTAGCTGAA
This sequence comes from Heterotis niloticus, assembly GCA_018136845.1. Lineage (NCBI taxonomy): Eukaryota > Metazoa > Chordata > Actinopteri > Osteoglossiformes > Osteoglossidae > Heterotis > Heterotis niloticus. The sequence continues at coordinate 20,059,058 of CM030904.1, read as the reverse complement.
CTGTAACACAGTATGCACATTGTATGGCGAAAGCAGGTACGCACCATAGCCTCGGTGAGACGTTACAGGTTAAATATTCCTTCATCATAGTTTATTAAGGTTAACTGTATACTTAAATATAAAAAAAAAAAAAAAAAAACAGAGAGTAGACACAAATAGTTGACTTTGTCTCATCATTCAAGTGTGCCAGACTAAACCAAGTTTCAGCAGTATGGTTTCCAGATTTGGTTTTGACTGAAACTCAGAATGATTTTTTTAAATGTAGACAAAGACTGGGAGTAAAGGAACATCGCAATGAAATAAAAATAGCACGTAGTTTCCAGATTACGTGCTAACAGACATAGAGTCTTTGTTTTTGGTTATTTTTTTGCCCCCACCACATTATACATGTGCTGATATAAGAATATTATTCACTAATCTAACCTTGCATTGATAATAGTTACCTTTATTATTTAAGCATGAATTAAAAATGCCACTTTTAATGAAACCAAATGAAAACTAGTGCTGTAAAAGGGTTGATTAAATTACAGTACAACAGGCTGGTTTTTCACGGACTTTTTACCCTTTAGAAACAAGGTCATTTTCTCCCCAGGTCAGCACGCAATGCTTATTCATTTTCTTCAGATGCGTCATTATTGTGTTGCCCTCAGCAGCTTTTTTTTTATTGTGATAAACAATGAACTATTTCGCGGGGAATAATCTAGTGAAGTTAAGTCAGCATTAGAGCAGCATTGCCTTCATTTTTATGGCTATTTATGGTGACGGTAAAGTGCCATCCCACCAATAACAAAGGAGAATCTCACTACTCAATAGCAACTTATAATGATTCTAGATGTAAGTTTTGCATTATTACAATTAACAGGTCATTTAAACCCAGATTCTTCAGTGCCATGCATTCAAAAATAGATTTAAATTTATATATACTGAACATAGCGAAACATTCATTTCAAATCTACTGTTAGGCCATCATGAAGTCTTTATAGTAAAAATGAGACATTAAATTGAAATATCTTCTTTATATTTTCAGAAACAGTTGTATTCCCTCTCAGCATGTTTCCCAAACTCTAAAGTATTGTTTCTCCGCTTTGTTTACACTGCAAATTGTCACTTTATTAGGTACACCTATCTAGTAGCGTGTTGTGGCTCCTTTGGCCATCACAACACATTCCACAAGACACTGGATGTTTTGTACCATGTAGGAAGGATTGTGCTGTGTAGTTGCTGCAAATTGGACAGCTACACAGTCCACCTCATCTCAAAGATCCTTGATAGGGTTGAGATTCAGCAAGCTTCTTTGAAATTCTCCAGTCTGACAGGGGCTACAGGTCAGTGTGCACCAAAGCGAGCAGATACAGAAAGAGCTGATGTGTCTGTTAGTCTGTGCAATGTTTCCCTTATAACATTTATTCTTGCTTATAATCTTATTCTCATGCACTGTCAGATATCTTTTGCACATGGTGGTGTGTATGTATGTGTGTAACGTATGTGGACGTTGCGTTGTCTTATGTCCACCGACTGGAACCCAAAACCAAATTCCCTGTATGTGGGAGAACACTTGGCCACCATGTTTGATTCTGATTCTGCTTCTGCTTCTGCTTCTGTGCGGGCCACCCAAGCAACAAAAATTCACTGTTACGTTCCAGAAAACATTTGGTGACAACAAGGGTCCTGTGCTTTCATTAATCTTATTTTCCATGGGTGCACAGGTTTGTTTCCATGCGGCAGCGACGTTCTACTACTTAAAAATAACTTGTACTGTGGAGTTGTAGTGATGAAAGGATGAAATTGGTCGGCAATGATGTTCAGATGCGCCATGCCATTCTGAAGTTTTTCAGTGGATGTCAGGTGCCCTATGAGTGCCAAAACATTCTGCATGCCGTCACATGGCCAGCGCCGGTGATAAGCGCCATGTTCGGAGATGGCCTTCTGCTTAACACTGTTGAATTTAAACGGGATTGCCTGGTTGAGGCTCTTGTGCTTACAGGAGTCTCATAATTTTCCATTGACCCCTCTAATCCACAAGCTTTTTTCATCCACAGGATCACCAGTCCCTGATCACTGGTCCTTTTTTTGCTTTTCACACAATTCTCAGTAAACTTTTGAAATGGCTGTGTGTGAAAAGGCCGGGATGACAGCCATTTGGGGAATCCGAAAACTGGCAGAGAAGTCCTTCACCCTTTTTTCACTTTTTTTCAACCTTTTTGAAGAGATTATGGGACAGCCCTGACTAATACAAATGTGCTTACATCATATCTTGTCTATATCCAGACTAAATGCATCCTGACTGACATTCAAAGTCTCTTATCGCTCTCCCTCATATTCAGGCTGTATCTCCAATGGCTTTGCAGTTTTATGAGAAACATCTTTCTTTTGAAACTTCTAACTGAAAGGCAAGCGAGGTCTATAGTAGAACATGTTTATATCTGTGGAGAGTATTCAGGTGACGGTTTGCATTAGCAATACTTTTGCTTTGACATTTTAGGAAATGGAACTCTGATATGGAATAAGTGGATGTCTTCTAGATGGGAATATTGTGGATGTTGTTGAATGAGACAAAAAATCTGGTTTTATTAGTGGCCATTGGTGTACAGGTCAGGGTGTGCAGGGTGGCAGCCATGTTCTGCTAAATAAAGGTAACTTGAACAATTTAAGAAGCCAAAGCATCTGTACCACACATACCAAAATATACACATGCACAGTATTGAGAAAAAATATTTCAGATATCGTAGTCAATGCTTGGATGCAAGCAAACTCCCTTTGAGAGTGCAGAACAAATTAATTTTCATAGGCTGATCTCAAAGAAATGCTGCAAAGAATGTTACCCGGCACTCCACATTTGTTTTCAAGGAAAATAAATTCAGTTACAAACTTGTTAATACTGCTAAGGCAGGGCTGCAGAGACTGTTTCTTAGCCTTCACTTATAAAAATAACATCTGTTCCTTAGCTACTCATAACATTTATCTCTTATTCATCAAAAGCTTAGAAATCAGATAAATGTCCTTTTGAACTTGTTAAAATGAACTACTTATCATGATATTTACTATGCAACAATAACTTTTGCTCATCTGTACATAATGATGTGTTCTAGGACATTTTGGAAGGGGTGGGTTATAGTTGAGTTACCTTCTGCTACTTGGGTCACAAAGGTGGAGCAGTGGAAAGATAGAAAGTAAAAACAGATTACATAATCACCAAACTGTTTTACCCTTAAAATGACTGTATTTGGTACATACAGTAAGACATGTGAACAACAGAGAAAAGAACGTGCACATCTGCTGAAATCAAGTAGAAAGGGAAAAAAGCAATATATACATCACCAAACTTTATTACCCATAAATAATATATGCAGTGCTCTGGGTGTGTCTGTGAGTCATGTACAATTTCTTATTATTATTTACATTTTTGTTTGTTAGCATACAGCATTTACTGACTGTCACCAAACACGTGGATGACAATGGCGGCAACGTATGCATCGGCCTTAGTGATTTGTACACACTAAAATCAAGTTATCTATTACTAATGTTATTAATTTAAAAATGGTGTCTACTTTAGCTTCCATACGGTCTCCTTTGAGGGAGAATATGTGCGTGAGAATGTATGTGCTTGTGCAGTGAGAAAACCTGTGAGGGTCATGTACTTCATCAATGGGTTGACAATCCATCCATAGCACACCAAAACAGTTAGATACAATTATTTACAAACATGCAACATCAGTGCAGTGACAGCTGTGGCTCCCGTGCTGAAGCTACAGTAACAAAAATATCTAAAAATATATATACTCAAAGGTAAGTTGTGTTCAGTAAATTATGTACATTCATTACTATTGCAAGGAGAGTCGAAAGGAAGCGGGAGAACAGGAGCCAGTCACAAATTCTGTTTCATAGATACATTTCAGAATGTATCTTACTGCATGGCACATTATCTTCGGTTTTTGCTGCAGAAACAATCTCACAATGGCTAACTCTAAACCTGGCCTTAAACAATAACCTTTGAATTTATTCAATGGTTTTATACAACAGGAAGGTCTAGTAAGGCCCAGGAAACCCCTTTCCATGAAACTCATACTCCCAGATCTTCATTTGAAACAACGCTGCAGTGAAATACAAGCAAATCTCCAGGAATAAAAAAAATAGCAGCACAGTCTCTTTTGTGCATGTTTCTCCATTCACATTTTGGTCTAACCATGATATTTGGTTTAACTATAACATTTTGGTTTAACCATGTACAGTATACAAGCTTTAAAGTTTCTCTGAAGATCTAAAGTTGCTGATAAGTAATACTAGCAGTTATCTTTCTATCTGATAGATTATTTGAAATTTTCTCGAACCTCATTTTGTTTGACTGAGTTCATTTTATCATACTGTATGGTTTTCCTACATTGGATGATTCTATGAACAACTGTTAAAAACTGTTTGCAGAATACATACTGTATGCAACTAGTCACCAAATGAAAAACTCACTAACAAATCTTGTTTTTCACTTTCCCAATCTTTTATCTCAGCTGTCAGCACACCAAGGTGGGGAGGTGCAGACTTGTTGGGCTGCCATTCAGACTGGAAGGTGACCCCACTTAGCTTATTTGGTCATGCACCACTTCCTTCTCTGACTTAATTTCACAGTGTTTTCCCAGTAGCCCTTCCTTCTGCAGCTGTGCTGTCACTGTTTAAACAACCACAAGGTTCAAAATGATCCTTTCAGCTGGTTCCTGCTTCAAAATACCGTTGGAGAAATGGTGCTCATCTTGTCATGTATTTCCAAGTGAAAGCAAAAAGAATGTTCTTGCATCTCTCCCACAACTATGCTGGAGGAGGGCATTAAAATTTTAAAAATAAGCATCATATCTATCTATCTGAAACTGAATGAGACAAAAAATCCAATCGCTTCAGTTGTTGTGCTTTAATTTACATTGAATTTCTATAACTTATTTTGTAAGTCAGTCCTGTTTCTCCTTATCAGAATCAGAATCAGAATCGTGTTTATTGGTCAAGTATGTGAGCAAGCAAAAACAAGGAATTTGATTCCGGTAGATGGTGGCTCAACACGCAAGGGTATAGAACAACAACGTATGAAGACAAAAACAACAACATATGAAGACAAGCAGCATGTACAGGCAATGTATAGAAACATGTGTAGACAATATATAGACAACATGTAACAGTATAGTCTAAGTCTTATCTACAAAATTAGTCTTATCTACAAAATTGGTCTTATCTACAAAATTATACTGTAAATAAGGATTTGCTAGTAGCCTTGACTTCAGATTGCTGTGATTTGGTCAACCTTTCCTTGGGTGTTACATCAGATACGGACGTCTTCTTATATCAAAGCGCCTTCTCTTCCAATTCCACATGACGTGAGGCCCTGGGTGCCTGGAGGATCCCCTAAGCCACATGAAGACCTTTCCAGTGGTAACGTCCTGGTAATACAATTATTCGCCTAGAAACGCAACGTCTGGAATGGCTGGTGATCTGGGTCCAATTTGGAAGCAGAATCTTAACAGTTAAGTACCATGGAATCAGAAATGGAGATACTCATGCAGAGCTAAGGATGAGGTTTGTCTACAGTAGGAGTTTGTTCATTTTGAAGCCAATTATATGTTAACACAAGCCATTCCTGGACAGTCGATGGCTCAGTTTAGTATGCTTATTATTTCATGAAGTTAATTGCAAAAGGATTAGGGAAAGGGTTAGCTGCCCTCACATTTATTAAAGTAGATAAATCTCATTACACCCATTAAAAGACAGTGAGAAAAGTATTAATGTGGTTAACTAAATAAATAAATAAATAACTAAATAAATAAACAGTCCAGTGAGGAGCTGTAGATTAAAGATGTTTTACACATTTGTAAATTAACACAATATTTCAGTGTAATGTGTTAAATATAATGAATTTTCATGTTTTTCTCCTATTAGTATATATATATAATAAATATATATTTATTTTTAAATTGAACTATAATTATAATGGTATCTAAAATGATAGACTAACTGGGAATTCAGTTTTCCTCAAAAATAGTCATAACATCACATCTTTTGCATTGGGCATAACTCAAACTAGATCACATGACCCCGTGCTTTAGGAGGGAGAGGGGCCCACAATATGAAAGGCAAAGCTAATGTATAAACAAAACCTGTAATAATGCCCTTAACCCCTCCCAAAGAGGCATTCAGGCACTAACTATATTTATGGGTGGCATCTAACTTGACATCCATGGCTATACCTTTCCCCTAGCACCCATCAAAGGTGAAATAGAAAGAGGAAAAATTCATTGAAAGCAACTGAGAAACTAGATGAAAGATGGTAAAAAGTTACACCTTCTGCTCCCAAGCAGCTATTAAATTGGTTTTTGAATTCGGCGAGTCCTTCAGCTCAGAGATCCTGCCTTCCGCCTCAGTGGAACGAATCTTTAGTTTATCCACACAATTAGTCAAGTTACAGAATTTTCTTTCCAGAGCAGAAAGGGAATAGGAAATTCTGTCTAGTTTGATTTCAACAGCGTTCAGAAGAATATTTATGATGTCTACTTTAGCATCCATATGGTTCATTTGATGTGATAAACTTCTCATGTACGCTAACAAATCTGCCAAATCTGTGCCCAAGGGTGAGCCGGTGCAGCTGGTAGCAGAACGGGTGACCCAGTTTCTTCACATTTCTCAAAAACATGCAATGCGTCCATACTAATCTTCTTTGGTTGCATAGCTTCAGCCATACCTTTTTTCAGTGGATTCTGCTTTTCCACTCTTGAGAGCACAATGAGGCGAAAATCAGATAATGTTTCTTGCTATTACAAGGAGACATTTCAAATTCTACCAGCAGCAGTGGCCTAAAAGCACATGAATGAAGAAAAAATGCAACAGTTGTACCTCTTTGAAGAGGAGCCGTTTATAAAGCCATCTTGGAAACCGATCATATTTTTACTTTTTAAATTTCACATTTTGTCAACTAATATATTTGATTACATAACTGGGCCTGGAGTGAAGAGGATTAACCAACTAACTAATAATTTAATTCAACCCAGCCATGTGTCCAAAACTGTATTTTTCTCATTTCCAATACCATTTGTTATGGCTTCAAATTACATTGTCGCTGTAAAATACAAAGAGTGCTAAATCACAGTTTGTGCCAGTTGCCCACAGTATAATGTCAGGTCCTTTGTATAAGCAACACTTTGCACCAATGTCCCTCGAGCTACGATCAAGCAATGGTTGTGCTGACACCACTGACCATGTCGTCCTTTAGAAAATACTGGAGATCCCCTTGAACAGAAGAAAGGTTTTACATGCATGACATTATTCAAGTATCTGGCATGTGGCAAAAGAAAAGATTGGCCTGTCCATGAACATACCAGAAACAACTCTGACATGAGCTCAGTTGGATAACGTTTTGCCATGCAGCAGTTTTGTCAGATGTTCCAAGAACATTCAGAACAGTATAACATGTAGGCATCAAACTAGCCATTCCTCCAGGAAGGAAGAAAAACAGCAAACGGAACTTTAAAGCAGAAAGGTGTAAAAAGTTTCTTCCTTCAACTGGCTTTAAGAACCTTTTTGTGCATTTCTTTTCTTTTCTGCATCTGTGGACTAACTGGCTTCCTAAGCAGGGTAAGAATAATGGCCTCATGAAGATGGTTCCAGCAGTTAAACAACAGAATTGTTTCCATCTCCTTTTGGGCCAAACAAGGTTAGTTTCAAAAAGGTTTTCAATTGCAAATGGAAAACATCAAACCCTAAACGTCTTCATAGTTAATATTTTTTTGCAAAGATTGTCCTTTTCGATTAAATGCTACAACTGCTTCTTTTACACCTTAATAAATTTGAAAAGTAAATAAATGGTCGATGTTGCATCTTGAATCTTTTCCATTGTGCACCCGAACCTCTTTGTATGACTGCTTGTAATAATTGGAGGTTTTAAAGAAACATAACATTTAAAAAATCCTGGCTCAGAGGTGAAGGAGGGTTGTAATAAGGCAAACAGCATGAGAGTCTGGCGACTCTGGCTAACAGTCAGCGCACAAAATCCTTGGGTACATTTAAGCCTTAAATTCTAGTCTGGTGCAGATTGTGTGTTTTGTATGTCTTTATTGAATGTGTGTAATAGAATAACTCCTTCATCACTCTGAGTATCATATGCACAGCTTAAGGTTGACTTACTGTTCCCACACAATGAACAGCATGACAATGGGGGCTCCAGGGTAGGTTAAATATTTGTATTTTGCTCTAAATATGTAAATTCAGTAGAATGTTCTATGTAGTCTCAAATAAAATATGCAGTTCATAAATAAGTTGTTTGTCAGCTTGTTCGATTTAAAAAACAGAAATGAATAAAATCCCCCAAGGAACAGTGTTTTTGCTCTTGCTGGGACTGAACTGTTCTAGACTAAAACCGATGTTATCATGTTGATCTAATGGAGTTGCTCTTCCAGGTTAGGAGTCACAGCCCTAAGTACTGCCATCACCAATGGGACTACCTTGGTTTTCACCTTCCACGTTCTTTCCGGTTCCTCTCTCAGTCCTTGATATTTCTCCAGCTTCCCTTATTGTTTCTTCCTGATGTTTCTATCACTTGAAATCACCACATCTATCACTGCCGCTGTTTTCTCCTCCTTATCCATTACCACTCTATCTGGTTGGTTATCTGTCTGGATGTGGAAGTCCCACAGAATCTTGGCTCTGTTGTTCTCCGCCGCCTCTCGTTCAGAGTCGGGAGTATCCAGGCTGTATTCCTTGCGGATGTTCCCGCGCACGATCCCGGTCACTCGACTGTGCTTCTCAGTGACTTTTGCAGTTGTTAAAGAAGTAAATTGTAGACTAATTTAGAGGCAGCTGTCAGCAGTCTGGAGAAATCCCAAAGAGCTGGTTAACAATTTGCAGTGTTTCTGGCTGACTTAGAAACAAATTCAACATCACGGTCTCTTGCGAACTGCCCTTTGTCTCCTACTCTTCATTCAAATCACTGACATCTACTTTTGGTCCATGGAAATGCATTACTGCATGCCTCAGGAGGCTCAGTATACCAGGATTTTCAACTAATAGTATATCCTCATTTCTACTCGGCATGCAGAAAAGAAGGATATTGGTGATTAAAAATGCTTACTTTTATAACCAAAAAAGGGAAGAAATCCCAACAAAAGCCCTTAATAGGACATTTGTCTGAATTGAAACCTTCTCTCATCTCTCGGACTTCATAACAGCTTCAGCTTCATATTCCCTCCCCTATTAATCCCCTATTAGGCAGAAACCGGTCTGCATTCAGCAGAAAAAGTTGGAATGAAATGGCCACTGGGGAACTTCCAGTCAAATTTGGTCAAATCCCTTATCAATGTTTCAGTTCACAGCATCATGGCTGTGGATTGTAAAATGACAGATGTGCTTACACTGCATGGGTGCTGTTTACTGGTTAAACAAAAATCATCTTTACATTCATACCCTTGAGTCTTCATATTTCCATTTCAGTATCAATATGAGAGCTGAAGTGTAAATATGAGACTAGAATGAGACATGAATAAAAACCCTTTTTGTGATAACAATGGCAAAAAACTGTGAATGTGAATAAACATAGCTGTCTAACAAAGGTGTTAATAAAAATGTCCCAATTGTATGTTCTCTCCATTCCTAGGACGGGTGGGCAGCCAGTTGGCCTCAAACCTCAAAAGGTTATTTTCTCCTGTACGTGCCTTAGACATTTTGTTTCCTCTCTTTCACTGCATTGTAGCTTATTCTGCCCACGTTTGTTTAAAATGCATGGACCCGGAATATTATTGTATTCTTAATAGTTGTGTGATTGTGCTGTGCTGCTACTGTTTGCTTTGTTGAGTACCTTAAGGCAACATGTTGAAAAGGGTGTTATACAAAAGACAAAAAACTGAAGTTGAAATAATTATACAATAAACAAACATTTACATTTATTAGTTTTGTAGATTTTGTCCTGAGCCAAACACTCAGCCAAAAGTATGTGGACACCTGATAACCAAATCCATATGTGCTTGTTGAACATCTCATTCCAGACTCATGGGAGTTGTTCCCCCTTTACTGCTATAACATTCTCCTCCATCTGGGAAGGCTTTCCATCGCATTTTGGAAATTTGTACCTATTCAGCCACAGGAGCATCAGTGATGTCGGGCGAGAAGACCTGGCTCGCAGTCAGCATTCAAATTCATCCCAAAGGTGCTCAACGGTGGTGAGGTCAGGGCCACTCAAGTTCTTCCACACCAACCTGGGCAAACCGTGTGTTTGTGGAGCTTACTTTGTGCATGGGGGGGCACAGTCATGCTGGAGCAGGAAAGGAGCTTCTTCCCCAAACTGTGGGCACAAAGCCTGAAGCACACAGTTGTCTAGAATGTGTGTGTATGCCGTATGGGTGCAGCTGAAACATTTCAGCTCAGTCATACTTTTGGCCATATCATGTATAACTAAGTGTCTCAATACAGGCAAAGAGCTCCAGATGCAGTCATGACACTGTTACAATATAGTTAGTTGTAGTAAATTACTTGTAAACTTCCACCTGACTGATAAATATCTGACCTGTACAATAATTCAAACCAACTGTGGAATGTATGGTTACCCTTCTGGAACCTATTAGATAATGCTGTTTGGTCCTACCTGTGATGCACTGTGGCCACCTGACCCTCATCCCCTCACTGTATCTAGGTGGAGGTCCTGTGTCTTGGTGTGCTGCCTTTGTTTATATATCTTGCTGTGGACAAAAAAAAAAAAAATACAGCTTTTTGCCTGTGCACATTGCACAATTACCTACCTGTGGAACAGAGTTTATTAGAAAATACTGTGACAGAAGGGGTATTGCAAACTTATGGAGTCTTCCGAGGATTGGGAGAGAAGTGGGTCTGAGAAACTGATCCTTCATGAATGTTATAAGGGACAAAGGGAGCTTTTTCTATTACGTTAGTGGCAAAATCAAGAACCAACTGACTTCTGATTTTGAACCTCTCATGAAGACATCCATCCAGAGACCAAAAGTGTGAGAGTAAAGCTCTTTTAATGTAGCATTGAAAGTAATCAGGCTTTATGGGTACTGGGGTGCAATTGCTTTGGCTATCTTGGTCAAAAGAAGGGTTGGGAGAAACATGAAGAGGGTAGATACTTGGGCTGGAGGTTAGAGTGAGCTGCAGTACTCAGGAGCTGTGTAGGCCGTGTTGTGAGATACAGGTGAATCCTGCAAATGCTGCACAGAAGAAATCTGTTGTTTCACCTCAGCTCGCTCAGTTAATTGTTACTCCCAGGCTCTTGACCACCGCAGAGAAGGAAGTTGTCCATTTCAGTCAAACATTCCTGAGTGGACAGAAGTGCAGGGAGATGGAATATGTCAGTATCATAAAGGATGAGTAGGAGATGGATGTTAGGCTTGCAAGCAGATTTGTCTATGAGGCAAGCTGCCATGGTGGTTGGGGGAAAAGAGAAGACGAGCAGCATACCCTCAGGGATGCAGTGATAGGAGAGTCTGTGAGAGGTGATGGCAGTGGAACCAGTGCGTATGGAGAAGACCAAGCCCTACAAAATATCAGCTGAGAGAGACTGAGAGCGTAGAGCCACACTAAACCCCGTAAGACTTAGATCATTTGAGAACTGACCAGAAGTTTCATTAGCCTAGTTCCATTTGGTGGTGCCAGTGGCATGAGATCACAGTCAGTTTATACAGGAAGTATAAACCAAATACAGATGTACGGTAACATACCGCATTCTGCAGTATGAAAAGAGAACCTTAATAAAGGCAGAGCATCCGCTTTTTCTTGCATGTTTTGCAGTTGTACCCACTGACCTCAGATCCATTGAAGTGTAACTACTACTGGTTGTGTTTTTCTGTTTATGATTTAAACTTTACTGGTTGTTACTTTGTTTGGCTAGAAACAGAGACTAAAATAAGCCAAGAAAGCCTTTGTGAAGCCTGGAGGATTCCCTGATCTGGCAGAATAAAGATGAATAAACCAGCAATCCAAAGGAGACTAACACACAAGCATTTCTATTCAAGTAATGTGTGTGCCAGGTTTTATAAGTACATTTTTCCTTTAAACCCACACAGGTCAGCTGGTTCTATTGCTTGGCTTGTAGACACCTCATCTTTATTCTACTACTCAGTAGTGTAAATTCAAGGTACTAATTATTAGTAAAATCTGAAACATTAGCAAATGCAAATTACCAATAATATTTCCAGACAGTTGCATTGTATTTATATACTGTATATATGTACTTAATATATTAAATATACATATGTACAGAGTAGAGAGCATGAGCTACTCTTTACTAAAATGTTGTAGAAAGCTACAGATGGTTCTTAAGTTACAATGGTCAGATTTATAATTTTCCAGCTTTACAATGTTATGATAGCGATATGCATTCAGTAGAAACCATACTTCAAATTTAGATTTTTTCCCAGGCAAGCCATATGCAGTATGAAACACTCTCATGATGCTGGACAGTGGCAGGAATCCGCATCTCCCACGCGGTTGCTAATGTAGACAACCGATACTCTAGAGTGTTCTGTGTTGCCAGTGTTTGTTTTGGATACCATCCTCTGTATCTTGTATTTTGTGCCTCCATCATGTCTACACAATGCCCATCTGTGTCTGTGTCTTCTGAAAGTGGCATGAAAGTGGACAGCCCATAAAAACTTTTAAAGTAGGTTAGACTATAATGTTTGGTAGGTGTTATGACGTGGGTTGGTGGAAGCATTCGCGAGACACCACAGTAAGAATTTTAAGATCCATTAAACTCTTTACTGAGTGTTGTTTCCAACAAAGAGTGTTGCCATTATCCAGGAGCTAGTGCTAAACATTAGCTATTAGCAGTAAACAAAAACGGAAGATGCCGCAATTCAAAATACAAGGTCTTAGCAAGACAGTGTTTGCAGGAGAGTTCACAAGAGGGAGCACACTGACCAGAAGTCCAGGTAGGAACTAAATCGTGCACACAACTGGTTCCTACGCCAATCAGTCTAAAGATGGGGGTGAAGAGACCATTTTTGACTTACGTTGGGTTTATCAGAACGTAACCCTATCACAAGATGGGGACCCTCTGTATTTACTGTACTACATAGTTGAGAAATGTCTGTGAAACAAAATCTGAAGTAATCCCACTTAACAAGTTTATGATTATTATTAGTTATATGTTTTATATTTAAATGACAGTTTTTCACAGTGTAAGGAGGTTATCAAGCTTTAAATGATACTGGCAATGGTACTTGTACTTTTCTAGTAGACTGTGCTTGCAAGTTTTAGTTCCAGCAGAGATATTAATGAAATGCCTTCTATTTAGTAACAGCAGGAATGAAAATGTCTTGTGATTTGAAACCATTTGAATTCTGTGATTCATTCCTGCAGCAGCTTAGTCACTTGGCTGTGGGTTGATGACATATGCAGCTATTATGTTTCTGCACCTTTTCCCTTTGGTACATTTAGTTTTCCTTAGCATTACAGAAGGTTCAAGAATTCCCAAGAGCCTTTCCATGTATTGCAATTAAGTTTAATACATATTTTGGGACTAAGGTCAAAGTTTTTAGGCATTCAACTGTGCCGTGGATTTAATTTCTGTCAGAGACTCTCACCATTAGAGACTGGAAAGATATTTTGGTATAGTTTTGTTGCCTGTGTAACAGGTTTCATTTTTCGGTTCCAATTTCAGACAAAATGATCTCATTGTTTTTTTTAATTTATTAACCATTTCATTATACTGGGATGTGCAAAGTATGTCAGTGCTTTTATTTTCTATTTTTACTTATGCTTTACCTGCATGTTGTTTTTGGTGTAGTTTGGCATGGTTTTCTTTCAGAATGTACTGTGTCTTCTGGAGAGAGCAGTATGTGAAAAAATGCAGATTCTGGTTATACCGTCTTCTCCTGCGATGCATTCTACACACCCAAGATGCCAATAGCCTCAGCCTTGCAGTGAGTTACTTGATATTCCAGTCACTGCAAATGGAGTGTTTCGCTATGAGGGCATTCCTGACTCTGGCTCAACTCTATACCTCTATGGCTTTTCTATTAACAAAAGAGTTAGGCCAAAGAATGCTTGCAGAAGATGTACTCACAACCATGAAATGGATGAATTAACAGGTGACCTTGGGTGGATGTGGAAGTCATCAATTTCATCTAAAATCTGTGTATGAAGTAAAGATTGAAATATATGAAGTGGCCTGTACTCTTCCTGTGCTTGTGGTCTCTGGAAAGTAAAAATCCATATCCTGGGAATCAGTGTGATTAAGCACATCATACACTCGATGAAGAGCAATGGTGACTGTTGCGGGATGGTGTCTCATTGTGATTCTGGGGCATCTTTTGATAGTTCTCATTTTGTTAACATGATGAGAGGACTAACAAGATGGAGGGGCTAGGAAATACCTAGTAAAATTGATATTGTTGGACTCACACAAGCTGTCACCATTCTCGCTAAGCAGGAGCACCTTGTCTAGCAATGTTCCTTTGTCACTTGCGAGCACAGTTATTGCTGAGACTACTTAATCAAAAAATGATACCATGGAGCATAATGGTGTGCCATCTAGTCACATCTTTGTGTGGTGACTGATGGGTCCCAAAGAAAGTGACACTGACACTGTCCACTTAAGAAGAAACCGAAGGTTGGCAGATGTCTTCCCATATCCGGCCAGCAAGGATTACAATGTTCATCAGTGAAGTATTCAAAAGGAAGAATATTGTGAGAAAAGAGATAATCTTGAGGACCTCATAAATAAGCTGTCGGTGATAGGGCTACGAGATGTGGACACATCATGACACATCAGTTCTGCTTCCAGACTGGAACTAGTTCAACTGTTTGTTGATTTGAACATCTTCTCTAAACACACCTTGGATTGCGGTAAAGCAAAACAGTTTGTTAATTGAATCTGCCAGTGGATGAATGACCATTTTGACTCCGTAACAAAGCACATTACCAGAAGTTAAGGGAGGTTCTGACTGGGATGGAAGGACAAGTTATCGTAAGGAAATTTAATTGTGAATATGCTTTTCCAGTAGTTATGGTTTGAAAGTAAGATAGCAGTTTATGGATTTGCACTGGTGGTGGAATGCATGAGCAGTCAGTTTCAGTTACGCACGTGCTGCCATATCAGTCCGGCTATCTGGTGGCTTCTTTCTGTTAACTGCCATCTAGCGGATGTCGACTCATGGCATGTATGGATAATTGTCCTCAAATTCATCCAAACTCTATCTGATGGCTTAATAAGCTTTTAAACACTGTGGATTTCACATGGGCTGGTACAAAATTCTCAAATTGGACGAAAAAATGCACAGCTCTTCCCACCCTATCTGGTCTTTATGAATGCAATAGAATGCTTTGTGGCTTATGTAACATCCCTGCTACACATGGTGACTGAAACTTTAGTAGTTTGTTGTATTATTTGGATCATTTGTTGGTGTCTGCATGCAATGAGGAAGATACCTTAAGGAGGCTGGAAATTACTTTTCAAAAGTTGCACATGCACAACTTAAATACTGAGCCAAGTCATTCTTGGGCTGGTGTTCTATAGTCAACATTTCATCCCTAACTGCTATTCCATAGCTAAACCACTTACAGCTTGACAGAAAGACAAGGAAAAGCTCAAGATGAACAAGTTTTCTGGTACCTCTCAGGGACTTTTGGACTGGACAGAGGAGTGTAAGGAAGCTTTGTTAATCTTAAGGAAAAGCTGCTGCATCGTGTGATTCTTGCTCACCTTAATTCTTTAAGGCCATTTGTTTTGCAGTGGATTAGTCTGAAGAGATATTGGATGACCTTGTGCATTTAAAGGTTCAGTGTCAGTAGACAAAGAGGTGTAATGATGATACTGTGAGCGCTCAGAAAACTTCTTCTGTCCTCTTAGAGTCAGAAACAATGAAGGACTGGGTGCAGCTGCTCCCTTCTCTGCATCAGATTTTGCCTCCAAGTCAAGATGTGCTCTACACATAGAGCTCTAACTGTGAGAAGATGTACATGTACATATATTTTCTTATCATTGGTCAAAGACTACTGTTGACCGATTATGTTATTGTTTGCTTAAGAATAAATAATGTTCTCCAATTCTTGCTAAAAGTTCATTTGTTCTGTATTCTTCTACTGCCAGCCCCCAAGTGCAAACTTTCTGTCTGCCATTAGCAATAAACTGAGTTTGGTTTGTTACAGTAGATGAGCACCACAATCCCTGTTTGTGCGTGTGTATACACGTGCGCAAGGGTGTGTGTATGCGGTGATCCCTGTGCGCTGTGCTGTGCCGCAAGGTGTTTTATAGGGATTTAGGGATATCTGGGAAAATTGGTTTTGGGATTTTCGGAGGAGCTTGGAAGCATCATTATTTTTCCTGACGAAATAATGCCAAAAGCTGGCTGGATTTATACTTTTTCATAAAACACAGACTTTTCAGGAACCAATTAAAGCAAATAAATCAAATGATGACTATTTATATGCTCACATAAACATAACACATTTTAACTTTCTGGAGTACATCTTAAGGGTAAAGACAATATGAGTCACAATCACTGAAGCTATTTCCTCAAAACATACAAGATACTTAGTCTTAAATGTTCAAGTTTTGAGCACAGTTTGCTTCTAAACCTACTCCAGCTAGAAATCTAGTTTGTTTTCTGACCTCCAGCATCCCATCAGTCTAAATGACTCTTCTACAGAGCAATGTTAACTGTTTTAAAATGAAACTCTCTGTACAAAGCTGTTTTATGGGAAGAAACACCCTTCCGTTGTTATTCCTTTAATGTAACTGCTGATCAGAACATTTGGAAGTGGAACATTTGCAGAGGAAATTGACTAACTTGTGAAAGAATGGACCAGTGGTGGAACAGAAGATAATTTAGTCACACATTGTTATGGCCCAAGTATAGGGTTAGACTGTAATGCAGAGATTACAGCCAGACAGAAAGGAACCAAAACCTGGTAATTTTTTTTTTTTTTTTTGATTTTATTAATATTATTGGTACAACTCAATAACTAAGCCCATTCTCCAGGGGTGAGCAAAGCCAACAAAACAACCAAAAATTCCTGTCTTTTTGGTGTTTACTAAACTAACTTGACAAACAAACAAGGGCACACAGCTGTGCCCTGGCTCTGTAACCGCAGTAAAAACCAGGAGAAAACTGTTCAAAGAAGAGTCTCACCCAAGGTACTTAATATTTACAGGTTTGAAAAACTGTGCTATTTAGAAAGATTCAACACCACTTACACTGACAACTGAACACAAGAACACAAAGTATAGACAATTTATGAACTATCACTGATAAATACACCAGTCAGGCAGCTCCACTCTCTTTCCCTCTCCTTGTTCAGGTGACCCCTCTCCTTTAATGCCTTCTTCACATTTGGCTGGCCAGTGGCATCCTGCTATCAATTTACCACCTAGACCACCAACCCAAACAAATACTGAAGGCCTTTTGACCAAGGCCGCAACACACATAAAAATCCCAACTGTCACAGATATCTTGGTAGGCAAACTTGACAGGGCAGAAGCACCAACAGTATCTACCTCATCATCTCAACGGCAAATGTACTAAATTTGGTTATTAACACTTCTGGCTAAGTCCATTAAATCAAGAAAACCATCTGCAAGATTAATATAAAAGGTGAGGAGGTCCATTTTCGTACATTTAAAACCTACGATACAGAGTCAAAACAAACCAGATTTTATCATTTCCAATAGGTTTAGCTAATAGTTTTCTTCAGATCAGCTTTTATCTTTCTGTAGAAAATTAAACTATAACCACACTAGTGCTTTGCTCAGAATTACTGCAACCAGTCCCTTTAAAAGTTCCACAGCATGAACCGGCAGTCTCGGAGTTGCAAGTTCAGGATGCGATGACTGAAATTCAATATGTTCATCCAAAAACACTCCCAGTATTTGCATGTTTGCCTTCGCCTGTCACACTGGGCACCAACCCAAATCACAGCACTAAGGAGCACGCATTATTTTTTGGTTTTTTTACAAAGAAAAAACTCTTAATGAAACAGTACTTCTAATAGATGGAAATTGTAAGGTTAATGGTGCGCTTCAGATTGATTCTAAAACTAATTCTCTATCTCCTCTCTCTGGGAAGAACTTGATTACATTCATATACAGCACATTGCTAATGATAATGTCTGGTACAGTCATCTGAGCGGATATTTGCCAAAATAAGAAGATAATATACGTTTTTTTTTTTTTTTTTAATTTTACAAATTGTTTCCTATTTTTACATCTATTGTGAACCATATTTACTCTGCTATTAATTCTCTGTGAGAGTGACAAAAGTGTATGTCCACGGTGAAAGTCTCCAACATCGCATAGATTACAAATCATAGCTGCATGCATCCCTCACATCAACATTTTTATTTTGAACTCGTGCCTTAAGGCTAAATCATCAATCCAAAATAAATTCTTTGTAGTTATCTTAAAGGATGTGAAAAAGTGAAATATGCAGCTTGCGTAAATATTCAAACCCCACACGTTAATACCTGGCAGAGCCATGTTTTGCTGCAGTAACACCTTTAAGTGTTTTGGCTGTTTGTACCAGGTTTGCACCACAGTCCAGGAGTTATTTTAATCTGTTCACCTTGGCAAATCTGCTAATACACTCAGTCACAAGGACTGCTTAGACTGGCCAGTGCACTGTTTCACTAGTTTACTGCCATTTTTATGTAATCGTTGTCACATTTTGGAATTTTCCGTCTACACGGAACCGTGAACCCTTTGCAGCGTTAATAGGTGTTTAGCTATTTACTTATTTACTATGGCGTACTCAGTGAGCATGTAAAACATTATGCTTTCGTCCTGTGGTCCTGCTATGTCGAACACGTAGTCACTAAATTCTGTTCAGCTTTAATTTTTTTTCTCTGATCAGAACAAAGGCTGTTCTTCCTTCTGATGTCTCAGCTCAAGACTCCTGTGAAAATGTACCAAGATCATCGACTAAAGATATTTTCGTTTAATAAGCACCACATTTTGAAAAGGCATACATTAAGCACATCTCTGCATGAAAGCACAAGGAGTGAAGTGACCTGTGATGCCCAATCCAGACTCAAGCGGTTAAGCTAACCTTAGCTACTTCTCTAAACAGTTCAAAATGTCCTATGGAGGTGCCTTCTGTAGTGTTTTGAACCACATGGTTTTTGTTCCATAATTTTCCGCACCTCTTTACATCAAATGTACAATAGCGAGACCGTCAGTAAAGCTAAAACAGTTCTGTGTGGAGGAATGGTCCAAAATTTACCTCCACTAAGAGCCTAGTTAATATACAGGAGGTATTTAGTTGCAGTCACTGCAGCCAAACGTAGGATGTCCATTTCATTGTATTTCACAGTAAAGAAATAAAAGAAAAATATGACAACATGTTGTCACTTTTTCCCAGTGAGGCTCATTTTAGTCATACCACTGACTGACCAAAAAAAAAAAAAAAAACTACATTTATCAACTCCGTTCAGTTATTCTGCAAAAATAGAGGGAAAAGGGGTTAAGAGTTTTTCACAGCATTATGTTGGAAACAGTTATCCTTAAAGTAAGATATCATGAATCCCAAATTATGGTTAAATGCATCTGGTAATAGAATTTAAATCTTGGCTGAGAGACTTGTTTGGGCTTCCATCATTAATGCAGCCCTACCCCTAGATGCACCTGCTTGAGTTGTGTGCATTTAGCTTTTTATCGCAAAGCCGAATAAGTACAATACTTAGCTCATGCCTTCGTCCAAGGTGGCTCACAACCCTTGATACACTGCACCAAACTGCCTTCCACGTTTACAGCAGAGCAGCGTAACACACATGCACACGCACTCTCACACAGCGCCGATATCAACAATCCAGAAGACATCTGCAGCTATACAATTTAACATTTTCGCTGTACAGTCCAAACACAAGTACCTGCTCCTCGGGAGGACCACAGAAGAGAAGATGCTGCTCAACTATTAGAGTAACCAGTGTTTTTGCCCAAATGGATGTCAGCTTTCAGGCTCTGGAGTGCAGAAAAATTTCACGATGAACAAAATCAGTAATTAAATCTTCGAGGTTGAGCATTCACTACACAGAGAGTTTTTCAGGAACACATTCTCTTCGCAAGGTGGGGCAAGTCTGCATGTACAAGGTTTCGAATATCTCCCAGAAGCCCTGTATCACTCCTGCAAGAGTGCCGTTGGGAGCTAATTAAGTTCTGAGAATAAATTACTTGTGATTCTACTCCCACAGGTCACAGTCCCACAACTTCTACTCTACTTCATAGGTCGGGGAAGAGCAGCTGTCTCATTCATTTATGTCGACATCACACCCAGTGTTACGGAGCACAAGGGTGATAATTAGATGATGCAGCCTGAACCTC
This sequence comes from Heterotis niloticus, assembly GCA_018136845.1. NCBI lineage: Eukaryota > Metazoa > Chordata > Actinopteri > Osteoglossiformes > Osteoglossidae > Heterotis > Heterotis niloticus. The sequence continues at coordinate 20,038,771 of CM030904.1, read as the reverse complement.
ATGTACCAGCCTGTTCTGCTTATAATAATTGTTTCCTGAGGTTTAAATTAGTCAAACCTAATATCTTTCAGAAATATTCTATTCCATATGCAAATTTCATTAAATTTGTATGTACTTATTTTATGCATTTTCAAATATGTAGGCTCCTATAAGAGCTCCAGGTATTGTGAATGTTAGAAGCACTGCTGTGCTGTCTTAGGGTCCTAAATTAAAGTTCCCATCCCTGCTGTTGTACATTGGAATGGAGTGCTTGCACTCCTTCAACCGGTGACTGCATGGTGGAGCAAATGAACTCTATTGATGCTTTGGTCTGTCTGGACATGGGTTTAATCCCCACTCAGTCTCTGTGGCGTTTCAATGGGATTACTCCCACATCGAAGACTCGTGTTTCACATTGAACAGGTTTGGTCAGGTTAAATGTGATCTTGGCAATTCTAAATTAGTCCGAGTTTTTATGTATGAGTGTTTCATTGCTATGCTTTGTACTTGGATGAATGACTGTAGGTATCAGGACTTGGGCCTGAACTGGAACTTTTGGGACCTGCTGGCCATTCCGTGTACTGCAAGGCCATGTGCTTTGTTAACCCCCATGTGTTCCTTGCCCCACCTCCCCCACCCGATCACCATTATTACCTTCATTATTACCTCTTGTGTTTCTCCAATGGCTCATCGCTGTTGTTTATTGTGTTAGGTATTTAAGTCCTGTGTTTAGGCCAGCTCCTTGCCAGACTGTTTTCCTGTGCTTGTTCTGTGATAATGGTTTCTGTTTAATTTTTTTTTTTTTGCCTGACCTGCTTTTGCTTGCCAAGTTGGATTGTTTGTTGATTGCTTCTTGACCTGTTTTTGCCTGACTATTTGGTTTCCGCTGGAATAAATCTCCCTCAATCCCTTGAATCTGCAACTGGGTCCTAACCTAAATACCTGACTGTAGGCAGTTTTGTGTAACATATCTGACATGCTACTACCCCATCTTGGTGTTGGGCTTGGTCAGGTGCTGGGGGGCAAAAGGGCTGTATATAAAAATGGGAGAAAAGAGAAGGAAGGTAAGCATAGTCATTGTCCTGAAAAAAAATCAAAGGATTTGCAGGAGGGGTTTACTGTTCACTATGTTAATGATGTTGTGCTCTAATGAAAAACAAACCAACTATTCTATTGGGTGAAGAACAAAAGACTAAAATCATCCTACCACCATGGGAAAGAGAAAAGCAAAGCTGAAAATGTCTTCTGCTCCTACTGACTACACTGCTCTAAACTAACAAACCAAAACACACAAATGGGAACAGAGCACCAACCTCCATACAAAACCAAACACAAACAATGCACAAGTACAGATGGTCCCTGACTTATGATAGGATTACATTCTGATAAACCCATCATAAATCAAAAATGCATTTAATACATCTCACCTACTGTCATGCCTGTGGCTGCTTCAGCAGTGGAATGTAGGCAGTCTCTCTGCCCCCATCTTCAGACTGATTGATTAATTGGCATAGGAACCAGGTGTGGAGAGAATTTAGTTCCTACCCAGACTTCTTGCTGGTGCTCAGTTTCCACAGCCCCTTGTGAACTCTCTTGTAACCACTGTCTTGCTAAGACCTTGTGTTTTGTTTATCTTGATTTGTGGCATCTTCTGTCTCTGTTTACTGCCGATCACTAATGTTTAACGCTAGCTCCCGACTGATGGTAACACTCTTTGTCAGAAATAACACTCAGTAAACAGAACTTAAACTTATTACCATTGTGTCTCACGATTGCTTCCACCAACCCAATGCCATAACATCTACTGAACGTCATAGCCTAGCCCTAACCCTAACCTTAAAAGTCATTACGGCCATAATGGGCCTGCTGCCTTCATGCCGGGCAGTTATCTTGAGTTTCTCCTCCAGAGTAATTGCTTTCCTCCTCTTCTTCTCACCAGTAGCAGGAGACACAGATGGGTGTTTCATAGACATGAAGGATACACAAAACACACCAGCATTATCAGTCTCCTTTAGAGAATTCAGCCTGACTTTGAGATTATGTTAAGGAGAAACTATATTTCCTGTCTTCCCATCCACCACCAGCAGAGCTTAACCCACACTAGAGCAATATGATTTTGTCCCATGATGCATAATATTAAGTATATTAAAAATTAAGTCTTAAGTCTTCTCATTTGGAATCTACTTGACTAATGCAAGAATTTACACGTTCTGCTACCAAGTCAGAGCAACCACCTCACTGTAGGTTTATTCACAGGACTTCCAATGTACTTTTTAGAAAACTGGAATTTATCTATTTTTCATATCCTTCCAGAATGTTGGGACAGTACCCTTTAATCCATCTTAATGTTCCATGCTGAAGGCTGTGACAGAAAGGTATGGAATGATAAGTTATTGAGCTGAAAACGCTTCCATCTTTCCTTGCTCGAGGGTATGGGAACACCAACCAGTTCACCTCCCAAGCGAAACAGTGCTATGCAAGCATGAAATGGTGTGAAATTTCTCTTTAGTTTCTGTATACAGTTTTCACCTTAATTTTTACTCAGTTTTCTGCAGCTCTTGGAGCCAATGGCAAAATGTACAGTACAAGTGAGTGAAAAGTCAAAAGTCTATATATTTATACATATGGTATATAGTATGAATTATGGGATGTGTAATCTAAGGATGAACTATTAAAACTTCTGTGAACACATGCAGTAGTTTAGGAATACATTACAGTGTGGTGCCTCACAAAATTTGGGCTGTGGATTTGGTGGGTTGGATCAAATCCCAAACCATTTTTATTCCCTCCCATTCCTAAGAAGCAATGAGAGTGCTTGCTTTGAGTTGGATACATCAATACTTCCATCCATTCATCCATCCATTCATCCATGCTTCAAATCAGACACCCACAGTCCAAAAACAATTGTTCCAAGTGAAATGGTGACACTGGATTGAATTTATAGTGTGGATGGGTGAGACTGACTGACTGCACTGTGTGTCCATGGTTTACCCTGCCTAACGTAGAGCCTTAGAGTTCTGGGAGAGGTTCCAGCCCACTGCAGTCCTGTAATAAGAAAAGCAGTCAATGACAGTGAGTAGTGACTAAGCTGTTCATACCACAAGGTGAGGAGCAGATACTATGGACAGAGCAGTGTGTGCTTCAGCATGGATTAAATGAGAAGAAGCAGCGTGTGTCTGTAACTCAGTGCACAATTATGTCTGCTAAACTACTTTCCAAAAGAAATAAGTGAGTAAAATATCTACCAAGTGACAGAAATAATTTCCTCGGGTTATTCAATTTTGACTGTAATTTTTAGTCATAATCTACTTTAATTCTAACTTCATGCATGTAATCCAATTTTACATCATTGCTATGATGTGGACAAGCCTCTCACTAAACTTATTAGGATCAGTAATAGCTGAACTAGAGCAGGGATGAAAATCAGTGCAATACAAACGCAAATGGTAAATTTTAAATTATTCACCTTATTCTTATCGGCAAAACGATTCATTTAAAAGCTGGCCAAACTACGAGAGTCTCGGAGAACGGTGATTTCCAAAGAGTTAAAATAAATAATCTTTCTGACCAGGCCTGTCTCAGTAAAAGGCTCACATTAACTATTAACCTGCTCAGTTTAGCTAGCCTGCTGGGTGCACTTAGTTAAGTTTGCCACCTGGCTATTTTATACGCAAACATTCAACACACACATTCAACTTTCCCCTCTGTTCTTTGTGAGGCTTGCAGCACATTGCATTTTATTATAAGCGCTGAAAATAAATTCTTATGCATGACTGTTAACTATCTTGATGTAATGTCTCGTATTACATAGTTTGCTTTGTTTTATCGTGATCACATGTTGCATAAACTGGTTTAGGCCTTGGTAGGGGAGGTCTGTTTAAAAAGTTCAATGTGCTTTTTTGGGAGGCTGCTGAGCTTAAGGCCTTCCCAGACCCTTTGGTTGAAAATGTCATGTAGAGAGACTGTTTGTAGAAATCGTGCGTAGTATTTTTCCTTATTTTTTTTCCACTCCAATAACAACTTTCTGCAGACAGCAAGGGCTTAACTAGGGATGACATGGTAACTATGAGCTTGTTGATCGTACATAGGCAAAGGTGTTAGGGCTGATAGGGTGTCCAGGTGTTTCTTGTGTACAACGGCAGGTGAATAAGAACTGTGCGCTCTATCTCCTCATGTGCCATGCGGATTTCATCTTCATTTCAAGACTTAAGGTCTTATTTTGCACATTTGGAGATTGTAACGGATTTTAAAGGCAAAAACCGTACAGAATTTTACGTTTTTATGCTCGTGAAAGCTCATTTTTTTTCCTTCATGGTCAGTGATTAATATTACAATTCAAATAATGATTAGAGCCACTTCCTCAGCTCTTTATGTTATAAAACTTACTGGCTGAATTTTCCAGTGTTGCCTGGGTCAAAAACTTGTAGAGGTGTAAAAGTTAAGTAGCGTATTATATGCTACTAAACTGTGTTAACATTAAACCGGTTACATTTGGTACATAAATATTCATGGTTCAGTTGAAAAGCTGGACTCAGTCCTGCGGAAGAGTGGGAAAGAAAAAAGTAACAGCATAATACTAATCGTGAAACTTTATTATCCTTATGTAAATAATATGTGCAGTACAAAATACGCGTTGGAAATTTAACTTTTGCATTTTTACTTGGCACAGATTTTACGAATTATTTTTATAGTTACGCATGCTACATTACTGCCTCATGTCGCCACTCACCACTGTGGTGATGATGGTGTTTTTCCATGTCTGAACCAACCCCTGTCACCCCCTCCCTGTTTCCAGTTCGGGTCGTTCCTCCAGCACACACCTCTGTTATCAGTTCTGCTCTTCACTTCAAGCATTGTCTAACCCCCAATCACCCCTCTTTCTCACTGTTCTGTTAGAGAACAAACAGCCCGATGGATATGTTATGTTCGGTGTGTAGATGCTGACGTATAAGAGCTACTGGCTCCTGTAGTCAAACACAGATATCACAGAGAGAGAGACACATGCATCGGTCATAGTGACATGCAGACAGTAATCACAAATGATATACAGTTAGGTCCATAAGTATTTGGACAATGACATCATTTTCAGTGTTTTGCCTCTGTACACCACCACAGTGGATTTGAAACAAAGCAATCCAGATGTGATAGAAGTGTAGACTTTCAGCTTTAAATTAAGGGGTTTAACAAAAGTATCGCAAAAACCATTTAGGAATTACAGCCATTCATATATATTGTCCCCATTTTCAGAGACTCAAAAGTAATTGAACAAATTAAAATAATAATAAATATAAATATTATTTTTAATACTTGGATGCATATCCTTTGTAGTCAATGACTGCCTGAAGTCTGGAACCCATGGATGTCACCAAATACTGAATATCATCCCTTGAGGTGCTTTGCCAGGCCGCTGCAGCGGTCTTCAGTTGCTGCTTGACTGCAGGTGTTTCTCCCTTCAGTTTTGTCTTCGGTGAGTGAAAAGCATGCTCAGTTCGGTTGAGATCAGGTGACTGACTTAGTTATTGAAGAATATTGCATTTCTTAGCCTTGAGAAACTCTTGGGTTACTTTAACTGTATGTTTTGGGTCATTACTCATATGTAGTGTGAAGAGCCTTCCTAACAGTTTTGTAGCATTTGGTTGAATCTGAGTAGATAGCAAAACTCTAGACACTTCAGAATTAATCCTGCTACTTCTATCAGCAGTCACATCATTAAGAAACACCAGTGACCCAGTTCCACTGGTAGCCATACATGCCCATGCCATAATACTGTCTCCACCATGTTTAACAGGTGAGGTGGTATGCTTTGGGAGTCCTTTCTTTCCTTCTCAATACTCTTCTGTTTCCATCATTCTGCTAAAAGTTAATCTTGGTTTCATCTGTCCAAAGAATCTGGTTCTAGAAATGAATAGGCTTTTTTATTCATATATATATATATATATATATATATATATATATAAGCTAGAATTCCCCAAGTCCTGATGGAAGGCACCTCTGAAAGTGGTTGAGAACAACAGAGCTAAGATCCTGTGGGACTTCAAGTTCCAGACAGACAGGCAGCTGCTACCCAATCAACCAGACATAGTGGTGGTTGATAAGGAGCAGAAAACAGCAGCAGTGATAGATGTGGCAATCACATCAGGAAGAAGGAGCATGAGAAGACTGAGAAGTATCAAGGCCTGAAGGAACAACTGGAACAAATGTGGAAGGCGAAGGCCAAAGTGGTTCCCGTGGTAATAGGAGCACTTTGGGCTGTGACTCCCAAACTTGGATAGTGGCTCCAACAGATTCCAGGTACAACAACTGAGGCCTCTGTCCAGAAGAGTGCAGTTCTAGGAATAGCTAAGATATTGTGTAGAACCCTCAAACTCCCAGGCCTCTGTTAGAGGACCTGAGGTTGAGGAAGGCACACACATACCACCCCCCCCCAGTTAGGGGAAGGTGAGAGGGAGATTTTAACTGTAATGGTGGCTTTCAGTTTTAAGATTCTCTGGCTAATATTACTGCTGACCCTGCACATAAACAATTACTATCTAAAGTGTCTAACTTTTCTACAATGCATAACTGTATTAGTATGTGATATAATAAAAAAATTCAGTATTAATTGATTTATAGATTCATTTTATATAGGTTATAATGTATAGATATAAAAGATATGAAAAGAAATGTTAACATTTTTTCTGCTGAAAAATGCTTCAAAAGATGCTAATCGTTTGTGCATATTTATTAGCATAAAAGAAAAAATACAGCCCTTTGTAGTTTATGCAATTCATAATTTATTTAGCACCACCGTGACTGCTGACCAAGTCGTGATATCTGTGTTTGACTAAGTTGAGGTTGGCAGACAGAGTCCAATATCTTTGGCCATGGGAGATTGCTGTTCAGTGCATGTCCTGCATAGATCAATGCCCTACGCCCTCCTGGAAAGATTCATCACTGTTCCAAGTCTTCTCCATTTAATAGATAACTCCTGTCAGTGTGGTTTGGCAGAGTCCCAGAGCCTTAGAAATGACTTGGTATCCCTTCCAGACTGATATGTTTCTTTCTGTAACTTTATTCCTTTTCCTCTCATCTGTACCAGAATTTCCTATGATTGCAGCCTTAGCATTATTGTACGAACTTTGTGGTAACTACTTCGCTATCATGGTAATCAATGTTCAATACACTGTATAGTAAGATTTAGATTCAACATCACTGCTTTGGGCAAGCCTATCAGTATTCCTTCGTCTTAATCTAGTTATCAATCAAATTTGATCAATTGACTGACTAAGGGGACACTTACTTCCTCACAATGGTGACACGAATGTGTGGATAACTTGAAATAATAATTTTAAAATTGTGTTGTGTCTTTGCTCAGCCACTCTTTGTCAAAAAATGTATAAACATCTCAAACCATTCACCAGCGTAACAAATGAACAGTAGTAATAACAAAAAAAAAATCAAAAAGGCTGTAGATATAATACTTGTTCACCTTCTGCAAAAGCAAGAACAAAACAACACAAAGGAATGATAACGTAAGCTGAAAATTTTGTTGTTTTTTTTTTAAGAATAAGTGCATCTTTTATTTTACATACTGAATAGTATTAATGTATTGTCAATTTATTCTGTCAAAATCTGAAACATCTTATTATGCCTCTTCTGTATGCTGCTTGAAGTTGCAGTGCTGTAACCATTACTGCGACGTTCAGGAAAACGGTGGCGAAAAATGTCCAAATATGTCTACATATGCTGAAATCATAAAAATCAATAAGTCGTCATAGTGCAATTTTTAGTTGGCCAGAATGATGAAGCTCTTCTCTCCTTGTGGATTTACTCCGGGATTGAACAGTTTGAATTTACAAAGATTTTTTTTTTTTTCCACCGCACAAGGTTACCTTCAGGATTTGCTGTAAAAACCAAGCAGTAAAGCTTAAAAAGTAATGGAGCATAAATGATGACCCAAAGACATCCTAATAAATTACACATCCCCACATGTTTGTACTTGCTGAGAAATGAAGAATGAGCTTGACTCCCATCTTGCTAATTACTCTCATTGCACTGAAGACCCATTTGGGTAAATTTCTATTCAAATTTTGCCAATCTGGTATTATTGCTTCCACTCAGCCAAGACTAAGTGCTCTAAAATGTTCATCGTGGGACCCAGTAGGTTTCTGTGTTATGAGCTGTTTATTTTACGGCATATATCTTCAATTTTCAAGCTAAAGCAACTTTTGACTTATTTAGGGTTCCTCTGGAATTCCTTTTTATGCTTTTTTTTTCAAAACCACATCAAATGGCGTCACCCTCTGTGCAGATATCCCATCGTGAACTGAAAATTGGAACTGAGATTCCAAATAAAGACCCAGTCTACATGTCCATTTAAGCGTTCAGTTCAAGTGTTAAGGTGTAGCGTTTAAATAAAAACCTGAATAAACAAAAAGATCAAGGGAACAAAAGGACTGAGATCTAAAGCAGTCACTGTCCATCTATTTTTACTTGTTAAATTGTACAGGCAAACACTTTATTTTACTTTATTTTAGCTTCCAACTGAAAAAGGTTAGTACAAATGCAGTCCAAAATTAAACTTGCCAGCAAATAGCTTTCTGTGTAAATACATTTCTCAGGAGAAATTCTGTGCTATATCATTTGCATTCAATGCCATTTCTGGTTTATTTAATTTTTCAGGTAATACTAAAAGTGATCTCTTATGTGTGCCTTGGAGACAAGGCATTGCTGACAGTCATTCGCATACTGATTTCAACAAACACATGGGTTTTTCATGATCAATGTCATGGTTAATTTCAACCATTAATGAAAACTTCAGGGTATGCTGGTGCAGGGATAGGATTCGGTCAAGGTTCAAATTCTACTTCTCAGTGAGCAGCATCATTTGTGTATTTAGGTGCATTTTTTTCTCTGCAGTATTTGTGAACAGAAATGGGTCGTAACAATTGAAGAAAAATAATTGAAAGGAAAAAGAAATTACCATAAAACATTTTTTTTTAATTCAATATATGTGTGCCAAAATTATTGACATCCCTAGAAAGGCATATGACTAAAATCTAACTAAAGTTATATTCTCATTTATACGATATGTTTTTAAGTTGAGTGACTGGGAACACGAGGTGACACACAGACAAAATTTCCTTAATCATCCATCATAATGGGAAAGACCTGAGAACAAAGTAATGATCTGCATCAAAAAAGTGTCGAGCAACACAAATCAGGAAATGGCTATAAGAAAATAGTTGAAAATGCTCATTTCCATCATCAGGGCAATAATTCATGAGTGTAAAGCAATTGGAAATGTTAAGAACCAGGCTGGAAGAGGGCATGCATCTATAATGGCCCCATGCATGATGAGGAGGATGGTTCAAATGGCCAAAGAATCTCAAAGGATCACAGCTGGAGAATGCGAGTGTTAGTTGGGTCTTTGGGCCCGAAAGTTTTCCAAACTACCATCAGGCGCCACTTACATAACCATACGTTATCTGGGAGGGGAAAAATCCTCTGATGTCATCAAACAACAAATTTGAGCGCTTACAATTTGCCAGACATTACTGGAACTTTCAATGGGACCGAGTTCTATGGTCAGATGAGACAAAAATATAGCTTTTTAGCAACAAACACCAGACGTGAATGCTGCGTGCAGAACAATCATTCCCACTGTAAAGTATAGAGAAAGATCTTTAATGTTGTGGGGCTGTTTTTCTGCCAAAGGTCCTGCACAACTTGGTACCATCAAGTACCAGCAGATATTAAATCAAAACCTGACTGTCTCTGCCAGGAAGCTTAAACTGGGGTGTAGCTGGATTTTCTAGCAAGACAATGATCCAAAGCTCACCCCAGAATCAACACAGAAATGATTCGGTGACCACAAAATCAAAGTTTTGCCATGGCCATCCCCTGACGTAAACCCCATTTCTACACCTGTGGGATGAGCTGAAGAGGAGAGTCCACAATCATGAACCTTGAAATCTGTAAGATCTAGAGAGATTCCGTATGGAGGAATGGCCCAGATACCTTGTGATTTGTCCTCCAACCTCTTTAAGCATTACAGGAGAGTACTCAGAGCTGTTATCCTGGGGATAATGATGTGGGGCTGCACAAAGTATTAAATGAATTGGTGCCAATAAATGTGGCACACATACAGTATATTTAATACAAATATTTATTTTATGATAAGAATTTATTTTCTTTTAAATGATTTAGCTTCATTTCAAAGTTAGATTTTTGTTAATATTCTGAACGAAAGATCAAGAAGATAAACAATAAAGACATTTTTTTTCATAGCCCATTTTGCTTTTATTTACCAATGCTGCTAATATTAGTGGAGGGCACTGTATATCAAGAATATTTTAATATTATAGCTACTGTGTATAATATTGCTCAAATGGACAGGGTTACAATTTTTATCACTGGTGCTTATGCAGCACTATCTAACAAGGGCCAAGAAAGAGTTTTAAAGTTCATTCACTTTATCGTACAGGACAGTTATTCAGTTTTCTCGCATATGCTTGAGTCAACAACATTTTTGTGAGGTGAGCTTATGCTGCAGATCTTGGGGCAAATGGAAGTTTTTTTTGTAATTTTTTTTTTTTTGAATGAACATAGTTTCAGTAAGCTTGCATCAATTAAAATTCCCAGAATAAATGTATCAGTGTCCCAAGCAACCCAACACAGCTGAAATGTTCTCAGATATAAGAAAATGTACTGAAGGAAGGTACATTGGTGCTAGACAGTTTGTGAACCACTGATAATTTTCTGAATTTTTGCATACATTTGATGTAAAATGTGATCAGATGTTCAGCTACGTTATAAAATGACAAAATACTCAATAAAACAAATAACATGCAAAATGTTATAGTATGTTTTTATTGATTCACTGCTCGAAATGATGCAACATTTAATGTGTTTGTTGGAAAAAGTATTTATTTAGTTGAGCCTTAACCTATAAACCTGAGTCTTCACTACAAAAGTCTTGTTTTCACCTCACAAATTTGTGAATGTAAAGCCATACTTTAATGAAGGGAGGTTTCGTAGGACCTCAGAAAAGGAGTGGTTAATATTCATCAGGCTGGAAAAGGTTGCAAAACAATTTCTAAAGGGGTTGGGCTTCACCAGTCCAATATCAGGCAGATGGTGCACAAATGGAGAAAATTCAATGCCACTGTTATTTTTCTTAGGATTGATCATCCAGCAAAAATCACTTCAAAAGCAAGGTTTTAGGGCTAGGCATAGTATTCCTGAATATTCCTGGAGATGACAAATAACCATGATTTATTTATTTTTTTTCCAGATCTAAGGATCTGCAGATCCCTTTTGCATTGGTTAATGTCTGTGTTCCTGAGTCCACCATGAGGCAAACACTGAACAAGAACAGTGTGAATGGGAGGATTATAAGGAGGAAGCCACTGCTCTCCAAAAACATTGCTGCCTGTGTAAAGCTTGCTAAGATGTGGAGGTTCCAGGAAGCTACTAGAAGAATGTTCTGTGGACTGATAAGTAGAAGATTGAACTTTTTTGCTTAAATGAGAAAAAGCCAAACACTACATTCTCACACAAGAACCTCACCCTGACTGTATAGTGTATTTTACTGAATTGACAGAGCCATGGGAGGACACAATGGAGGAGGCATTTGAAAGAAAATTAGGTATAGTGAGCTGGTGGTGGAAGTAGAGAGGTGGGGATGGAGTGCGAAGGTATGTCTAGTAGAGGTGTGATGTCACGGCTTTAAATCCTGGTCAACAACGACGCTGTTTTGAGAACTTGGAATCTGGGGACAGAACCTGCGGAAGGCGATGAAAAAGATGGCGGACGCAGCGGAGCAGGGGAGGTGGTAGACATGGAGGAAAAGGAACAGCGCTGGTGGAGGACCGAAGGAGACGGCGTAAAGTGTGCTAGGCATTTGCTGCTTAGATTGTACCGGTGAAGTGTAAGCATTTTGTTTGACTGATGCGTAGTGTAATGGAATAGTTACCAAATGTAGTGCATGCATAGTCAAGTTAATGGTGGATTTAATGGAGTTGTGAGAAGGTGGAACAGCAATTTAATACATTAGAATAAATAACAACTTCATACAGCAGTTAACTCCCAGCTTCCCGTGCTTCTCTGTGTGCATCTGTCAGTCACCTTAAGGCATCATTAATAAAACCTTGTGCATTGCACAGGCATTCATTCTTACAAGATGGAGGTCACTCTGTTCTCCTGCTGCTTCCTATCATGCCGCATAGATATTTTAACACTAATCTCTACAAATGTAACGCTTGATAAGTGATATATGCACATCCATGCAGGTAGCATGTATTTTCATGAATGTAATGACAAGATGAGAGAAGCCTGTTATTCTGTTGAAGCATAATGTTAGCCAGTATTGTTGACTATTAGTATATAGTTATCCTGAAAGGCATGTCTTGGGGTTTTATTAATTTTTCACAATAATCTTACTTTACAAAACAACATGAACAACATGGTATTGTCTGAATATTCCAGATATGATGCTATGGGCACTAAGACATTGAGATGAGTTAGTTCAGGCCCAGCTGGGGATAGTTTTCACAGGCCTGGCACCTTCTTAATGGATAGCCCCAAAAGACTTTTAAGAGAATGATATCCAACAGCTCTGAGATACTAATCTCCACTATTAATTCAAAAATAAATTCTAGCTACATAACTTCACAAAATGGAACTGTTCCCCTGACAATTTTAAAAGTTTAATATTACCAATTCGAATGCATAAAATGCCTCAGTTTTTTTTAAATTAATTAAATATGATTTCCTAAACTTTCCAAAGCAAATACTTTTTTACATTTTTTTTCCCCTATATGCCAAAATGTTTAATTGAAAATACAAAAGATACAAAACATGTCAACCTGTGGAAACTTGTTAAATTTTTCTTGCTATATTTATGTTTTTGCTTTGTTTTGTTTTCAGTTGTTGTTTTGTTTATTTTGTGTTCAATTGCTTGACAGTTATTTTGGAATAATTCAAATCTGAAAATACTATAATATGAATAATTAAAGAATGTGGGTTAAAAAGTTATGTGATAGAGTAGTTGCTCCACACATGGATAAACCGTACCATTCTGGTGTCTATGATATGTAAACGTGTTGTTTTCATATGAAACAGGTACTGTACATTTTCATAGTAAACGTTAGTAGAAACTGTGTGCTAGAGTAATAATTATTTTAATGGTAGTAAAATAGAAGCTGATGGCCAGCTGGCAAAGGAGGAATGATGGGAAATGTAGTGCCTAAATACCCTGAGGAAGAGCCCAGCTGAGAATCCACCGAACAAGTATAAATTGCTTGGATTTACTTAAATACTGTGAGATGTGCGTGCTGAATGAATGAATGAATGAATGAATGAATGTGTACTTGAAACAAATGATGGTTATTGTGTTGTATTTTTAAAAGGAATGAATGCTTGTTCCTCTAAATAGAAAATGGAATGGCTTAAATTGGAATGTAAAGTTGCCCATTCTGAGAGAAAAGATGGTGTGTTTGATGGATGAAGGAGGCCCATGAACATTATTATAAAGAATGCTGGCTTCCTAGCAGAAGTCTGATGTTTGTAAATAGTTATTATTTAACTGGTGAATCTGTAAATAGTGCACTGATAAAAAAAAAAAAAAAAACGTATCCACAGTAACCTCATGTTCACTCCATTACTTGGTCAGCTGGGTCACAAGCTTGCTGCCATTTTTGGATTTTAACACAAGAAAAACTTTCATTGGAATTTGTTGCCAGTTCATCTACCTAAATGATACACAGAACTGTCTCCTTGTGATTCTTCCACTTTCTGCAAATGTGCATCTACAGACAGTCCTTATAGTAATGAATTCCTCCTACCTTGTTCACGACAAGCTGAACAAAACACTATGCAGGTAGCATTTTGGTTGGTGCCAGCCCTTTGTTATCAAAATCTGTAGGACACTGGATTTACCCTGGATTTCTGCTAAAGAAAATTTCCAGCAGTAAATCCTTGTACTTTACGTTGGATTGCAAGAAGCTACATGAGAGGTACTTGTCAGATGACACCTGTTTAGAAATAATACATTATATATAATGTGCATTCATAGAGATAATCCTTCTTTTTAAGGTAGCAATGAAACCTTCCTCCCCAAGGTACAGGGTCGATTATATTTTTTCTCATGAGGGGACTGTTTCTTATGTCCTCACCTCTCTTGAGGAGCTCTCTGGGTTTTACAGGTGAGGGACCATTCAAGCATGCCAACACCTACAGTCATGTATGGATGTATGGTGTGGGTTTTGCCACACGACTGCTGCCGGCATTGTAAATGAGAGCATGTGTGTCACTCTGCCTTGCTTTTTGCTTTGGGTGATCTGACAGCTCTTATTATTATTTATTTAGCAGAAAGCCCTTTTTTCATGCCACATACTCTGAGCACAAGATCATACCATTCAGATTTAATTTAAGGTTAAGGCAGATTAACTGGACTATCTAAGGCAATAAACATATCTAAGAGCAACTGTTCTGTAAGGAGGAATGGCCTAAAATTCCTCAAAGCTGACGTGCAGGACTGATCCGAGGTTACCGAAAACATTTAGTTGCAGTCACTGCTACACGAAGGGGGGGGGGGGGGGGGTCACACCACATATTGATAGCAAAGCTTCATATACTTGTGGAACACACAGATATGAAGCATTTGATACTTTTCTTCAATAAATCAATGAACCGGTATAATGTGGTCTCTTTATCCAGTTTCAGAATAATTTGATCACGTTTTAGGTCATATTTATGTAGCGATAGAGAAAAAGGGTTCGCAAACTTTCAAACAACACTGCAAACGGATTGTTTTATTTTTATAGAGAGGTTTAAGAACAAGCAAGACCTTTTTCAGTGATCTTTAGCAAAATATTTAATTTCTCGCAAGAAATTATCCAGCTGTGTGAATGGAAAAAAGTCTTAACTAAGAAAAAAAATATATTACTGAACGGACTTTGCTTCTGAACTTCATATGGGTCTCTAGCTCATCTCATGTGGCCTGTTTTAATTTGCCCTACTTTGCTTACTGTAAAAGAGGTCAGATCATTTGGACTCATTCCTCTTCGGCACGGCTGCCTTCTTTGCCAGTAGCATTAGGCCGAGTTTTGTTGCCAATTGAAAGAAAAAGGAAAAAACGCACACGTGGAAAAGCAAAGCCGAGTGTGTGGCCACACAGCGTGCATTCATTAACATTCACTTTCCTCTCGGAGAAAAGGAATTTAACTCTGCCTGAAAAAGAACATCAGTTTGTGTGACTACAAATGTCATTATGGGTTTTAAAGGGCTTTTTGAATGATTTTTTTGGTTCCTTTTCATCTGACATGACCCACATTGCCTGCATCCTAAAACATAGAAGAAAATCTAAAAATTAAAAAAAAATAAATAAATACATTTTTCATCCAGCGGTTATTAATAGAACTTCACAGCTCATGTTGTTTTTTTTTTTTTTTTTTTTTAATAACAGATTACTATCTAAGTATCTGAAGCAGTTCACTCTTCTCCATCTTAAGTTTAATCCTCAAACATCTCTGTGCGCATAAATGGTTCACCATTACACACCGGTAGTGGAATAAAATCATAGCTTTTTTTAATGCTGGCCATGAGATTTAAAGCACAAAGTACATCGAAAGTGCGTTTCCATTTCAGTTCCTAGAACTGTTTGCACGCGCCGACAGCTGAAATCCCATTTGGCGCAGGGGGTGGGGGAGGCCTCCTCCATTAAGGAGACTGCCCTTTATATCTGTGCCAGCTGCTCAGTTATTCCGCTCAACATCCGCAGAGCACCACTCCTGCAGCATGGACACGAACAAGTGATGGGCAAGCAGCCCTGTCTGTTTACACCCCTGTACCGGTGCAGACTCTGTTTGAGGTACATCTAGCATATTGCATTCTGATAAGTGTTCTTGCGGTCATTAGCAGCACGGTACTCCCACCTAATTCATTTTGACTTGTGGTGGGAGCTATTTATTACCTGTCCTCAAGCCTCTCCTCCACCTGTCTCGGACCTCCAAAGTGCACCCATTACTCCATCTGCCTGTCTGGTAGTTCTGAAGCTTAAAGCAACAAAATGACAATGACAATATGACAAAAAATAAATAAATAAATAAATAAATAAATAAATAAATAAATAAATAAAAAATCCAGATTAGATTGTTAGTTGTTTTGATCAGTCTTACTGGGGCCTTTATTGCCAGAAATGTTCATGCATGATAGTGAAAGCCAATGTGTGGAAAAGCAAACCACTTTTGCTGATTTCTTATATGACGACTTGTGAAATTCATATAAAATGTGAAGGGAGGCTGAAAGCTTGCAATACAATAGAAAGACCCTAAAGCTCAACAGTTGCAAAGTTTCAGAAATGCTTGTCTTCAGGAGCTTATTATGTTCATCTGCAATGCGATTGCATTCGGTGGCTTATGTAACGTCAGGTCTTTCCCAAAGCGCACTTGCAATGTTTTGAAAGCATGATTTCATGTTGTGAAAGCTTCAGTGGGTAAAACTAATCTCAAGAGCCAGCAGAAGAAAAAAGAAGTGCATCAAAACTTTCAAAGTCTTCCATAAAACCCCACCAGACGGGACAAAACCAGATACTGACAAGCCACAAATCTGCATGCATCCTGGAGAACAGGTTTTAAGAAATGTCACGATGCAGAATATACAACATAAAAGCAGCATTATACTGGCAAAAGGTTAAGGAATGTATAAATACATTTTTTTTAGCTGTTTACCTTGTTATTTTTGATAGTTCTGTTGCCCCTTGTACTTATTTCTGGGGAATTTTCAACAGTTACCTACCCTAGACTACTCATTCAGTGGCCTGTAGGTTAAACTTGAAACTCAAACAACAGATGTGACAATTTTGTTAGCTTTTTAAATATTTTTACGGTGCGAGGTTTGTGGCCATACTCAGTCACAAAAAAGTTATGCTGCTTGTACTGGGAAGGTAACAAATAAACTTTTGATCCTGAAGCCTATTTTTTATCCATAAAATAATGTTATAACAAAGGCCGGTGAAATAATTTTTTTCTTTAATAACTGTACAAAGTTTGCAGAAAATGTGTCTGTACCAGGATTAAGTAGCGGAAAGGTTAAATACGCTCGTACAAATCTTTGGTCTTATCCTCTTGTAGAGCTGAGACTAGAACACCTAGGCAGTATTCTTGCTCCTGGACCTGCTTGACTTTGATGCTGCAGTATTTGAAATGAGTGAGTCTGAGACCTTCTACATGAACATTCACATCGCTAATGCACAGAGAAACAGCCAGAGGAACATTATTTGAACCAGTGCTGAAGTTTTATTGCTTAAGCAGCACCTCTAAGGTTCATTTTCCAACAAAAAGTCTCCGGTTCTTCAGTGGAAAGCCCATGTGAGATGAAGGAGTCATGCTGCCTTTATCTAACACACTGAAGGCCTTGTATAATGAAGTCTCATACGACAGCGGGTTATGAAAATAGCAACCTCTTTTTAAGTGATCTTTCTTCTCTTTAAGTTTATTGTTTTTGTGTGTCATGCTGCCATTTTATCTCCAGGATGGGTATTTTATTCTGTGTAATGGAGCAGAGATACTCATTTTGTGTCTTAAACTCAAACGGTTCCTTAGTGGCATTAATCTATTTTTCAAATATTTTTACCCAGGAAACAATGACAGCTGGTGCTTAAATAGGGTTTCTACTTAACCAATTTATTAGCAGGGTCATGCTTGTTCCATAACAAAAACATTATGAATACATACTGTCCTTCCTGCTTCACTCCATCACACTGGCAGTCTCAAGAAATCACAGGCGCAGATTAAAGTAAATATAAATCACAGCTGTAATGCTAGGTTCAGCACAAATATTAATACTCTGCAAACACCTGGAGGAACACCTGTGAACATGGGGGAAAATGTGCAGACTGTGAATGGATTGAGATCCATTCATGTTTGTGTCCAAAGCAGCAGTGCAGGAGCTCTGAGGTGTTAGCCGTTGTGCTACTTAATGCATACGTAAAGGGTTGGGGCTTTATCTGTGTAATACTCTGTATATACAATACACCCCACAAAACAAGAGTTTGTGCGCTGCGGTAAAATGTTGAATATTGCCACTGTGTATGCTGAGCATTAATACAGGGCACTGCTAGTGTGGTCCAGCTATAAGGTGAGCTTGCTGATCATTTTACATGGCGTCCAACTGAAGCGTACAATAATACAAACAACCTAAGTCCAGGTACCAGAATTTATTGCATTTATACAACAACAGAATAAACATAAAGACTGGATGCACATTCGCTAGTTTATTCTTAAACCTAATGTTTCACAAAAATCAGCTGACCCATCCAGGGTTTGTTGCCTACGATTCTGGGGTGGTCTCGGGCCACCGTGACTTTCACTGGAATGAAGTGGTTGATGGTGATGGAGGGATAAATTTAACTGTATCTTTGGCATGTTTTGGTATAACTTAAAGGCTTTGCTGCTTGCCTTATTAAAATTAATAAATGATCCCCCTATCATCCCATATACAGAAATTAGCTTCAATAAAATTAAATCCAATGGGTTTGTCACCCAAAAAGTGTCAGTCTTAAAAAGCTTCTGGTTATTAAAAAAAAGACTTTTGTAAAGTTCTGAACTGGATATTAAATAGAATTTGTTGGGTTCATACAAAATACAGTCCTGAGGGCTGGATCTTACAGAATTCTGAGGTGTTTTTAGACCACTAGTACTTAGAGATCTAAATCAGTTCAGTCAAGACAATGCATTGAATTGGGTGGTTCACTGCCTGACTGAAGAAAAACTTCCTGGGGTCAACCCTCTAGGAGAGGAGCAAAATATTATTATAGAAGCTCTGCTCTCATCCTTATAATGTAGTTACTTCCACCTGGTGTCACCAGTGTCAAATAAAGTCCCAACTGAATGTCTAACACACTCCCACCAAGACAAACAATAACAACAACAACAACCTCATTCTTTAGTGTGCTAAAAAGCAGCTCATCTGCTGCAAAGTTTTCACTATACGTTTTTGTTTTAGTGTGTTATTCTAAAGATTTTTACAATATCTTTATTGTGGTATTACTGTCATCCGTAGTCAAATATTTTTGTCATTATAACATGAATGCATAAATTATGGTGGACCCAAGCGCATTTTTTGCCAGCATAAGTGAAAAAGTTTCCTTCAAAGACTTAGGGACAAGGAGATTGGTGGATTTGAGCAATGGAAGACATGAAAACTCTGAAGACAGAGAGTGAAGAACTTGAAGGGAACCATGACATAAGGAACACTGGGGAATAAGAAATCCTTCAGCAAATGGTTTACAGAAACATACAGAACCGCAGACACAGCAAACAGTCAGCATGGCATGGACGGGTTAACATCTTGTGAGTGTCAGTCTCTCTTTTGAAATTCTGGACGTTTGTTTGATAGCCTGATTCGGTTAGGGGTGCTCCATCTACATGTCACCCCTTCAGTTGGTCACTGGGGGTTATTTCTGCCAGGGCCCTTAACAAATTCAAGTGGTTCTTCATTAACAGACTAACAAAATCCATCCGAGGATTTTGGACAAAACATGCTGTAGTTCTCAGTGTAGTCAAACTCTACATTTCAGTTGCAATTTGTTAGCCTGAAAGCATCCTCAGGTTGTGGAAGCCATTCCTCAGAGTTTCTAACAATTCCACCATAACTGCTATCACCCTGGTATTGAGAGTCCCAGATCCTGCACCCTTGATGTCCAGGTCCTTGAACTAACAGAGTTTGTCAGCCTCATTCAGCAAAATGTTTGCAAGCTCTGGAATGGAAATATCAGTCAATAGGAAGGACTTTGCTTTCTGCTACTGCGACTGTATGTCAGGATGGTAAATTCACTTTGTGTGATCTGTGACTATCGGCATGCCCCAAGTAAAAATCACATGACTGATGCCGACAACCTTTTGGTTAATATTAGGCTTAGCATCAGGGTATCATTCCTAGCTTAATCTGTAAGTAAATTTTGCTTTACTATACTTTTATAAAGCTTCTGGTTATTAAAAAAAAGACTTTTGTAAAGTTCTGAACTGGATATTAAATGGAATTTCTTGGGTTCATACAAAATACAGTCCTGAGGGCTGGATCTTACAGAATTCTGAGGTGTTTTTAGACCACTAGTACTTAGAGATCTAAATCAGTTCAGTCAAGACAATGCATTCAGTTGGGAAGTCACCGTGTAACTGCAGATGTATTTGTAAGATCTTGTACCATACCAGCAGGGACATCAGACTCAACAGAAGGTTGGTGAGCCAAAGCTGGGTCAGGGGTACCTACATCTGATATCCATGCAAACAGGTCACTGCACTGTGTTTTTCCCAAACACAGTGCAGCGGCCACATATTTGGCTGTTACCATGGAAATTTAACTGCTGGTACCCATCACAGCTTGCAGTTTTGAGCTGAGTGACCACCACATGGTGGCATTTCCATCATTCAGGATTTGACGTCAGAATTTGCTGTGTCGAAGAGTGGCATGGCACGTGATGTGTGATGTGAGCTTTTCTCTTTGTTTGCAGCCTCTCTGATGCCGAGCTGCTGCGCGGCCCTCTTGGTGGATCTCAGGAGGGTTCCGATGAGTAATGTGAAAACCTTCAGGGTAATGCTTTTCACAGTGCAGGATCTGGTCCTCCAAAGGTCTGACAAAGGTCCAGTTATTACATGCTCCATGTCTCTGGATACTTGAAAGGTATCAGTTACTGTTATGTACTGTGTTGCATCAATTGCCTATGTTTGTTGTTTCCAGAGTCAAATTTGGAGGAGAAACAAGTGTTGAGCAGACAAGATGCTGCCCGCCTGCGGTCGATGACTTGCTAGCTTGTCCAGAGCTGGGCAGCAATTTCACTTTCTTTCCTGACTGGCTATTGCATGCTTTTTTTTTTTTTTTGGTTTGTTTTTGGCTGAGTCAGCAGCATTGTGAAGAAAATATGAAAAGAGGGAAGTGTGGAATACTTCTGCCACATTCTGGACACGATGTGTTTGGTGACCATTGTCTTTCCTTTGCCCTTGTGTAAGCTTCAGATCTGAGATGGTACTATGGCATTATAGCTAGCATCATCTGAGCCCTATTTATGTGTTTTACTGTTTTCTTATTGGTTGTCTACAAGAATATATGCTCATCATACATTATAATATACAAATATGTAAAGGTATAAAACCAAAACCACT
This sequence comes from Heterotis niloticus, assembly GCA_018136845.1. Taxonomy (NCBI): domain Eukaryota; kingdom Metazoa; phylum Chordata; class Actinopteri; order Osteoglossiformes; family Osteoglossidae; genus Heterotis; species Heterotis niloticus. The sequence continues at coordinate 20,017,649 of CM030904.1, read as the reverse complement.
GAGGGGGACATTTGGTGAACCCTTGATGTTTTCTTTTACCTGCATGTGTGTGATTCCTCATTGAAGCACAATTTTATATTTGGCAGATGTTCCCCTATTCTTCGAGACAGTGAACTGCACAGTTCAGGGACCTCATCCCTATCGAGCATCTTTGGAATGAGGTGGAAAGGATTGTTCACAGGAAGACTGGGGGCAGTCATTCAATCTGGAGCTGCGTCATTTCTCCATGGAGCAACTTTCCTGCACAGCACATCCAGCATCCCCATACCCAAATTCTTGGTGTTTTTGAGGCAAACGTAATGCAAGTTGCTGTTAGACACTCTAGGTGTCCTTGTTAAACGCAAACTCAGTGTACATGTAATGCAAAACTCTTGCTTTATGCTTTATGTTGCTTTGTTGCTTTATGAAGAGCAATTACAGTAAAAGATATCCACATATTGGAATATAACTGACACAAATTATGAAAGTCATGACTTCTTTTAGACAAACTTACAGCTTATGCAAGTAAAATGTAGTAATTTCATTTCTAAAAGCAGTGAGAGGAACCAAATCTGCTGTCGTGTGAGTGACACCAATTGCTCACACTGTACGGCATAAAAATGCCGCAGTATTCTTCTGTCCCGAGTACATTTTCAGAATATATTGACTATGTATTGCATGAGAGATGACATTGCTCAAACGTCTGACTTGCGGGGATGTATGATGTGTTTTTCGGTAAACAGAAAAATGTGGCACATGGAACTCTGATCCAGACTGTCTGTGAGTGCTGTGAACACGGTGCCTCCAATTTAAAAAGATGGCGGTGTGCAGTTTGACTTTCCAAGAAAAAGTTGCTTTTTCCAACTTAATTAAATTAGGTATTACTTTGTTAGAGAATTTTCCATGGAAACTTTTGCACTGGTATCATTTGCATGGACACCAACGTAGCTTATTCAGCTGAGCACTCTATTAGACTAGAAATTACAAAACAAACTAAAACCACAGTACAAATAAGATGGAAGGTAACTACATAACAGGGTAGCCATGAGCCAGAGAAGGAACAAAATTAGCCTTGCATTAGCATAGCCAAGCAGAACTGGGGACATTGTGTACAGACACCGTTTTTTTTTTCTAAATCATTATCCCAAAAAATCATTATCTGCAAAAACGTTTCATATAAATAACAGCTAAACAGAATAGTCTGTGATACATGGAGATTGCATTGCTGCTGTTTCACAACAATGTGTATGCATTTTCACCTTTTTTCCCCTGCTTGTTTACTCCTTTGGTGATGCTGAAAGAGTGGCACGAGAGAGGAGAGATACGCATCAGTAGACAGATGCTGAACTGATGCATGCTGGAGCCCTGAAACATTTTTCCATGCTGCCATTTTGTCATGTACCCTTGGCCTTGTGGTTGGTATTACCGTGCAACACAGAAGTCTTTTTACTGCTGTGGTAATAAAGCTTCTGACTGACTGAATGAGAGCACGTTTTGGTTACATTTAACTAAGATGCTTATTCAACAGTTTATTAATTCCTACATACATTAGCAGTATGCATATATGGACCATCATAATCCCATTATTATTATTATTATTATTATTATTATTATTATTATTATTATTATTACCCAGGGGACACTCATCTACCCTCTGAGTTTTCCAACTCTTATCACTCTTGTTCAGCTCAGCTGGTCACAGTAATGACTTCAAGTTGCTTAGCTCCAAAGGCAGCCAGCTGAGCTCCATCAATGAGCGCAGATTGGAGATGGAGGGCATGTAAACATTAGCAGCTGATCACAGTCAAGCCCCCATGCTGCTTCATGACCTCTCAAAATCCATTTCATCATTTTTGAGTTTAATGTGTGCTAAAAATTTATATTCAGACAGCATTATTAGAAGTAATTTGGGCTTTAATAATTCAGGTTATCACACTGGCAGGATAAGGAACCTAATTTTTACAATGACAGCCAGTTACTCGGTGCAGTTAAAATAATCAGGCGACAGTCAGTTGTCAGCAAAAGAACAACAAATGACAGGGCAAGAGCTGCAGGGCAGGCAAAGGATTCCAGCTGACTGTTGCCCGATTATCTTAAATCCACCTGCTGCATCACTGCAGTTGCAAATGTAGGAAAGTGATGTTAGAAAATATTGTAATAGGTTTGGGGTTTTTGAATTGGTATCACTTTGAGGAGGTTATAACTTCATATTTATTGGCTCAATAAAATCATTCTCCCACTACAGAAGCACACTGAACAATAGAATATATACTAGATAGCAAGTGAACAGTCATTTCTTCAAGTTGATGTGTTGGAAGCAAGAAAAATGGGCAAGTGTAAGGTTCTGAGCCACTTTGACAAGGGCCAAGTTGTGATGGCAAGATGACTGGATCAGAGCATCTTCAAAATATCAGGTCTTGTGGGGAGTTCCTGGCATGCAGTGGTTAGTACCTACGGTACCAAAAGTGATCCAAAGAAGGACAACCGGTGAACCAGCAACAGGGTCATGGACTCCCAAGGTACATCGATGCACGTGAGGAGCAAAGATTAGCCCATCTGGTCCGATCCCACAGAAGAGCTACTGTAGCACAAATTGCTGAAAACCTTAATGCTGGCCACAATAGAAAGGTGTCAGAACACACAATGCATCGCAGCTTTTGCTGTGTATGGGGCTGTGTTGCTACAGACTAGTCAGAGTGCCTATGCTGACCCCTGTCCACCCCCAAAAGCTCCTACAATGGGCACATGAGCATCAGAATTGGACCATGGAGCAATGGTACAAGGTTGCCTGGTCTGACGAATCACGTATTCTTTTAGATCTTGTGGATGGCTGAGTCTGTGTGCATTGTTTACGTGGGGAAGAGATGGCAGCAGGATGCACTATGGGAAGAAGACAAGCCAGTGGAGGGAGTGTGATGCTCGGGGCAATGTTCTGCGGTGAAACCTTGGGTCCTGGCACTCGTGTGGATGTGACTTTGACATGTACCACCTACCTAAACACTGTTGCAGACCACATACACCCCTTGATGGCAACGGTATTCCCTGATGGCAGTGCTTCTGCTACACTGCAAAAATTGTTCAGGAATGGTTTGAGACAAGACAAAGAGTTTAAGGTGTTGTTTCGGCCTCCAAACTCCCCAAATCTCAATATCATTGAGCTTCTGTGTGATGTGCTGGGAAAGCAAGTCTGATCCATGGCAGCTCCATCTCACACCTTACAGGACTTAAAGGATCTGCTGCTAATGTTTTGGTTCCAGATACAACAGGAGACCTTAAAAGGCCTTGTGGAATCCATGCCTCAATGGGTCAGAATTGAAAGGGATCCACACAATATTGGGCAGGTGGTTGGTGGTTGGTATACACACACACACACACACACACACACACACACACACACACACACACACACACACACACACACACCATATCAGCAACAAAAAATCACTCTGTGAGCTTTTAGATCATTATACTGGCACTTTGGGTGAAGCCCAAAACAAATCAGACCAGACATTGTAAGCAGTCTCCATCAAAATGTAAATGCAATACAAATAAAATGTTCCCATACACAAACATGAAAGAAATTGCCAACAGAAAATTACTTAGATATCAGCAAAGATAATCGCTTGTCATTATGAAACAATTTTCTTGTCCCCCTTTCCCTGAAAATGAATGTGCCCTCTTTGCAGTATCTTGTCTGAAAAGTACATGAGCAAAAAATGTAAGTTGCCAACATTAATGGCCAGCATAAAAATGGAAAGAATGAAAAAGGAAAAAAAAAAAAAAAAAACTGAATATTGAGAGTTCACTTTTACGCAGCATGAGGAAAAGCGGATGGCATGGTGGCCCAGCCGGTAGTGCTGGTGTCTCACAGAACTTGGACTGTTAGAACAAATGTCCATTCAAACCCCATTCAGTCTGTGTGTGGTTCGAATGCTCTCCCCATGTTTGCCTGGGTTTCCTCCCTGGATCAAAAGTCATGTGCTTGTGGATGTTGACTTTAAGTTTTGTGTAGCTACCCTGTAATGGACTAGAATCCTGGCACAGGATCTGAGGCACCATGACTCTACATTAGGTTAAACATTACCAGTAGCAAGTAAGTGATAACTAAAAAGCAAGTCTCCTCAGTTTATGCTGACAAGTAATAAATTCCATTAAAAGTACAAGCAAAGCACTGTAATAGAATGGAAGAAGTCTGGTTTTCAGCCTTATTACTAATTCCATCTAATAAACTGAGCTCGCTGAGTTTTGCACATTATAAACAAATTGGTCAGGTTGCAGAAGAGACGCATGCTTACATACTTGCATTAGTCATTACGTTATTTATATATTCAATTCACTTCATTTCCATAGAGCACTCCTTCTCACATAGTAACCCAAAGCAGCTGAACAACAAAACAACACAAGAGAAAAGACAAAGAGGTATAAATTAAGCCTACAGATAAAATACAAGCTATACATTGAATTACAGGAAGAACTATATTGGCAAGGAAAGCAATAAAATAATCCAGCTGGGTACTGAGAAGAACACAAAAAACTCCAAACAAAAAAAGGTGAGGAAGAAAAATAAACCAATAAATTTGGTTCAAGTGCCAGCAGAGGCCCACTCCCCCTGTGCATTTTACAAATAAAAATAGTGCAAGTAGTTACAGGCTGGAAAGACTATACTGTGGAGTAGGACTTTGTTTTAAACAATCGAAGGTAAATAAATTGATGCCCAGGTATGCTAGTCTCAAGCATCCTGGCATGGGGTTCTAAGCTCTTGGCAGCAACATGAGAAACAAAGGACAGGTTAGTGCCCAATAAAATGCCTAAATTATTTACATTTTTCACTCATTCTGTACATTTGAAATTCAGTCCATGAGAGCTAAAAACTGATCTGATTAGGTCATGGGTAGCAGCACCACCACTCACCATAAATTCTTTAGTTTTTACGAGTGTTTAGAGATAAAAATTATTACTTATCCGCAGTTGTATATTTGATTGTTAATTGTATATTAACAATTTGCTAAAGATGCAATAGGTGCAGATCATCTTAAAAGAAATGTATAACTAAGTGTCAGTATGGATAATCTTACCAGTGGTGGCACATAAAGAGAAAATGATTGCGGACCCAGCACAGAACCCAGAGGCACACCATATTGGACCTTGCAAATAAATGATGGGAGGTTGCCATCAGATTTCAACATAAACTGCTGATGATTAGATAAGCAGGAACAGAACCACTTGTGATCAGAGTCTGTTAGACCAAGGAGGGATTCAGGTCTACGGAGTTAGATGTTATGGTCAACAGTATCAAATGCAGCACTCATGTCCAGCAACGTAATGACTGCGGTATAACCAGCATCAGATGAGATAGCAAAATACAGCAATCCCTTGTATGCAAACTCTCTATTCCCTTATTTTTACTGTAAGGCCTTTGAAAAATGCTTACCTAAATATTAGTATTCAAAAGAAAACATTTGCAGTTAAATTTTTGTCCAAAGTTTATCTATAATAAAAAAACTGAAAACATGAATAAAACTGTAAGTAAATATAATGTAAGTAAAATTCCATTCCAACAATGGAAGGTGAAATTGGCATGAACAGAAGCCATGCTTTCAAGGACATTATTGAAGATTATCCTGTTGCATGAAAGAAAACTGCAGTTCCATTTTGATTTTTTTTGCCCCACATCCACCCCTCTTCCATTCCTTTCAACTGTTTTACACCCCCAGCAGAGGAGAGAAAACTGACGCGGCCGCCCCTTACCTCCACACCAGACCTTACGAGGCTCTTTTCTTAACTTCATCCAGCGAGGACCTAGTAAAAACTGTTTGGTTTGTTTGTTCAAATTGTCCTCTGCAATGTTTTTATTGGTGTTTTATTTTGTTAATAAACCTTTTTGTTTAAATGCTGGTGGCAGCACTAGCAAGCAAAATCCCCTGTACTGTTCATGTTGCACCAGACTGTTAGAAATCTGCACATTAATGACAACATTAAGTGTTTTCTAGTTGGGTACCTGGTGTGTACAGTGTTTTACCATGCTTAAATAGTAGTTTATAGTTATATAGTAATATAGGTGCTTTTGGATTGGCTGAGAGTGCATTTTTTCCCTTTAAAATAATGGGAAATAGGCATGCAGATGCTGAAATTTTGATATTTGACCTACGATGAATTAGACTCAGATACCAAGGGTCTGCAGTGTTACATATGCATTTTATTTATAAATATAAAATTGCATTTGTTCTTATATCATGGTGCTGTACATCTGTAGAGAGCAGTACTGCCGCGCTGAACCATTGGTATGTAAAATCCGAAAGGCCAGTCATGACGGAACCGCTAGCCTAATAATCTTTTTTAAATTACTGCAATCTGTCATTGTAGATATCCTTCAAAACTTTAACATACTCATTTCTGTGCTTGTTTGTTTGTGATACCTTTATACGCAGATTAAAGTACTACTTTAAAGCTGTAAAGTTTTTTTTATGTCAAAATGGCTGAACCAGTTACTGAAAACGGGCACAAAAATGTCACCGATGTGACTGAAAATAAACAAAAAAATATCTTAGAGGGATAACAGAGAACGCTTCTCAACTCTGGGTTGCTTAACTGTACTTCTAAAATGTACTTATTTTTTTCAAGCAAGCCGTACCTCTCTGTGAAGCTGTGGAAGAGATAGAGACAAATGTGTTGGAGCGCAAGTAAAGTCTGAAATCAGAATTTAGGGATTTAAGTGCAGGTTGAAACCGACTTGCTTACTCAGAAGCATCATGTTTGCAAAACTGCCACAAAGCTGCAAAATATTGGAGAGTTTTCACCAATTTCTTCTTTTGTATGACCATACTTTTTATGATGTTGCCTTGTGGTTCACCATCAAATTTAGCATTCATGAAATCCACTGCTTTCTCTCGCAATGTTGCTCACAGTTCCAGCTGGACTGCACTTCTTGTGCTGGGTTGCTCAGAGGGATCTGAATGCAGCATTTGCTTACATTCTTTTAGTTTAGATTTAAAGATATTTCTAAACAGCATGAATGAATACTCCCTTTGTCATACACACACAAAACTACAACACAACAGACACAAATTTAAAAGTAATGATTAAGTCTTTCCAAACTGTTTGGCACCTCTTATCAAACCACTGATTCTTGGCCATGATTTGAAGATCTCATCCAAAAAAATCATAAATTATATGTATTATTTTTATACTTATTGGGTACTCTTCTTAAAGCAAGTGCAAACACTTAAAATGAAAACCTTTCTAAAAAAAGTAAATTTTTTGTAAGATCTTTTGGCAATAAGAGTGAGAGAAGATGAATGAATCTAGACTTTCTGGATAGATGTTATATCTACTGAAGGAGGACAGCACAAACAGCAAAGTCATTTCAGTTCCACGGTATACATATTTAGCAAATTCACAAAGGGACCGACCATTAGGGTGGCTCCGATTTTGAAGCTTCAGTGTTTTCTATCCTTCCCTTGTGCTTTGCTCTGCACACTTTGTCCAGCGGAAGATATGATAGCGATTTTGGCTCAGATCCACATTTCTAAATACATCAGGTCAGATTAAAATCACTGCTTTTCTCTCACTCCCTATTCATCAGTCTGTCAGTCTTTCATCACCAAGTTAAATGCACCTCATCTGACCCCAGTGGTAGAGAAAGATTCTCCTCAAAGCAATCTGAGTGCAACAGCAAAACACACCAGCACTCTCCAGGAAGGGATGAAATCAAGTCAAGTCAGTATTAATCCTCACCAGTGGCGGAAAAAGATTCATTAAAGTTTTCTGAGATCCAAACTTTTTGGAAAAGTAGCATCACAGAATGGAGAACATTTTCTAGATGTTCATGTACCGTTACTGCACGTGCACTCTGTTTTGGCTTGTAAATATCTGCAAAACACCACAGCAGTGTGGACCACTTACACAAATAATGCGATAAGGGTGAGAGAATTCCCTCCCCAAGCTCCCTGTGAAACTTAAAGCAACCGTTTCTCCTTCACACTCGCTTAGTCCACTTAAGCCTCTCCTGTAAAACCAACCTCTGAAAGGCAAGAAGGACATTATTTCTCCAAAAGAGGCTTCCTGTTCAGTGATATCCCCAAACACCTGTCCTTGCTACTTCCCATGTTACCATTATTTATTTCGGTCAAAACTGATCCATGGGGTCCATTTCTAGCTGACTTGCTGCAATATCAAGTGCACCACATTCTGTGCTGCACTGTGTTAACTCCAGTGTCTATGCAAGACTTTGTCACACCGCATTGGTGCCTATCCAAAACTTCCAAGCAAGGTAAAAACACAACGTAAACCTTTTAAAGTAAAATACGACCTTAAAATCCATTTTAGCTGCTTTGAGAAACTTTAGTAAACACCTTACATGGCCATAGTTTTGACAGTGATGTACTGTAGATACAGGTGACCCACAACACTCCCTCAATAACTCTCACCTCTCTTGTCCTCTACTGTCTGTTATCTAAACTATGCTAATGTGTTTGTCTTCATAATGCAATTCCTATAAAACTGCATTATAAGTCCCAGTGCTCCTTGTCCTTCTCAACCCTCCTGTCTGCTAAATGATGATGCCTTGCAACCTTTGCATACATTTTTGTACAGACACAATAACAAGCAGAGTGGTCAAGAGCTCTGCAACTCCTCATGGTTTCACACCTTTGAATTAAAGATTCTTCAACAGGTATTTTTGCATAATTCTGTATTTACTTCTGAAGAATCATTTGTGGATGATGGCCCAGGGTGGTGCAGTAGCATTGGGCTTTGTGTTTGGACAAGAATTTCTACACAATTCAGTCTGTGCAGAGTTTCATCACCACACATATTTGTGTGGATTTCCTTCTACGGTTCAAAGATTCACTCTATGGCCAAAAGCATGTGGACTCCCGTTCTAGTGACTGAGCTGTTTGAGCCGCACCCATACAACATATAAACACATTCTAGACAGTTGTGTGTTTCCAGCTTTGTTGCTACTGTCTGGGGAAGCTCCTTTCCTGCTCCAAAATGACTGTGTCCCTCTGTCCACAAAGTGAGCTCCGTAACCACATGGTTTGACCAGATTGGTGTGGAAGAACTTGAGTGGCCCTGACCTCAACCCCGCTCAACACCTTTGGGTTGAACTGGAAGGCCAACCGCGAACCAGGACTTCTCACTCAACCTCACTGATGCTGTTGTGGTCAAATGGGCACAAATTCCCAAATCTGTGCTCCAAAATGTAGTGGAAAGTCTTCCCAGAAGATGGATGTTGTTATAGCAACAAAAAGGGGAACAACTCCATATAAATGTCCATGAGTTTGCAATGGGATCTTCAAGAAGCATATATGGGTGTGATGCTCAGGTGTCCACACACTTTTGGCCATGTGGAGCATGCATTTTAGGTGAAATAAAAGTGTGGGTTTTCCCTGGAGTGAAGTTCTGCCCCATCCAACATGTGCCCTTCTTTAACTGCTGTTGTCTGGTTGGCTGATGTGGTAAAAAAATTATACAGCCTGGTTGTTCTTCTCGACTGAGGTAGTAGATCTACTAGTGTGACTGAAGCACAGAAAAACAAGCTGGATGTATTTCAGATGGGAAGATATATTTTATCTATCTGCGTTTGGTAATCGACAACAAGAATATTAGCAATTGACCACTGCATACTTTAAAATGCTATTTGTGTGCATTTTTACACATAGTTTGTTTAATGGAGTTGTTAAGGCGAGGAATCAGATCATTTATTGCAATAAAAAAGAATAAAATAAAATGTGCACCAATGACGAAACAAAACAGTACTATAACTTAGCCAAAGAAAAGCTTTACTCTAAGAGCGATACAGTTAGTTTTAATAGCATGTTTCACTTTTACTTTGCTCTGTATTCCTTCAGTACACCCTTACTAAAACTAGTTGCATCTGTTTTAGCACTTGTGCTCTTATATTAAAAGAAGGTCACCTCCATCACCAAGCATTTCTTCACAAGCATCTACAGAGTTCTCCATCATGACTTCAGTCTCTGCCTTCTCACCTTTCTCAGAAACTTATATCTCTGACCTTTTTCTCTTTTACGAGGCCATGACCTGTGCTCTTGACATCTACAAAGACAGTAGGAAGCGATGTTGCCTCAACAGATTGTTAAAATTATTCAGTATGGGGTTACAATTTACTCGCAATTTTTGTACCTGTCTATTTCATTGGACTGCAGTACTTACTGACCGATTCTTTCTTCTTCAAGTTTCTTTTTAAAAATTATATACATTTATATATATATATATATATATATATATATATATATATATATATTTTTTTTTTTTTAAATAATTGAGTATTTTGTGCCATTTAACAGTAGCATGTAGTAAGCACAAGATACTTGATCTCCTGTAACTGTTCTGAGCTCATTGATAGTCAGTCATTGGTCGGGGGGTAGCTGGTGAAGGGGCAAAGGTGGTGCTATTGGGGGATACTTGGCAGCTGTGGGAAAATGTTTGCTGTTCGTCGTATGTGCGTGCCATGTTCGCTGTTGTTTTGTGATGCTGTTGTACTGGGTTAGGATATAAAGTACTATGTTATCCCACGGGAGATGAAGGGTGTGTTTCTGTGGGGTTTTTGGTGTGAGTTTTGTGACATGCACAGTAAAGGGAAGACATGTGCCAGATTAACCCACTGTGTCCTCATCTCCCTCTTTCATAACAGTGAGAACAACTAACAGTATGTGAGAATGTATGAGAACATTGTAGCTGGCTGTGCAGGGAGGTTGCCACTGTATTGGAACACACAGTCTCCTACAGCGTTCAACTCCTGTTCTGTCTTACACTTACACAGTAAAACAGTTAACATAATAAACAAGAATGAACACAACTAAACTACAAGTCAACCGATTCATTTTAATTTTACTACTCTCTAGCCTGTAAATGCGTACTGTTGCACACCCCTTGTAAACTGTTTTATTTTATGTATCTGACTGTGCAAATCTGTAAATATTGCAAATAGTTCAGTGCTTACTGGTGGAGCATTAAAACAGGTGCATAAGCACCAATGCACAAAAAAAAAAGAAAATATTCAAAAACAAATTATTTTTGTTGCTGTTGTTGTTGTTGTTGGTGTTGTTGGTGTAATCGTTCTTTGACTCCGGACCACCACAGCTCTGGATTCAGTGCTTAACAATAATGGATGGATGGATGAAGGGATGTGTAAATTATGATTCGATTTAACATCTAGCTTTGTAATATCTATTTGTATGTCATACTACTGAAAGGTATTTCTTGCAAAAGGGTCTTTCAGTTCTTTTTAAATTTGCAGGAATGGTCTTCCTGGGTCCTTTTGGAGGACTGCAGTGAGACCAGGACCCCCCACTAATGCACTTTAACATGGTTAATGGTCTGAATCACCAGTACGCTCACTGCCTCGGACAGATGGCAATGTTGCTGTAAGGATGGGTAGGCCAAGGCTAATGGCTCTCTCCTTGTTGTTTTGTTCCGTGTACTTTAATTTATTTTCACATCCAGTGCATGTAGTGGCTACAGTCAATTAAATAACAGTCATATTATTACAGAGCAAAGCCATCAATGTGTTTTCCTTATTTTTCAGTTCTTTGAAATTGCATATTTGCCATTAGTCTATATTGGATTTACAAAGTTATATGTTTATTCATTCATATTCTTTTATAACCGAAGGTTATTGATTATTCTGACATGGAAAACAGACATCTTATGCTCAGGTATAACAAACATCATTCTGGATTTCCAAGCTATTGGTAATAGTAAAGTTTTCATTTGTCCCACTAACATGCAATGGTGTCGGCATGACTTATTTCAGCATTTCAGCAAATACATCAAGCCACCTTATTCCTCCAGACACATTGTGAAGTATGGTGCCCAGTCCACCGGTGGGAGAGCTCCAGTTACGACAAATAAGCTGATGATTCATATGAGGACCAATAAAGAGAAAGCTGGAGGAAAACAGAACTGTGGGGTATGGACAGAGCAGAGAGACTCACGGTGCTCATTGGTTTGCATTATAGGAGACGTGTTTGCAGATTTGGCTATGTTCTTATCAGTGAAGCCTCATTTTGTTGGGGTAAACCTATCGTCTTCATCTTTCCTTTTATCCCTGCCACCACCCTTACTCCACATTCAGCCCGGGGACACAAATTCAATTCACACTAAATCTAAAATTAAACACTACAACTCGATCCAGAGGAGAACTTCATCCTCTTAGACGTTTAACACACTCCTTGTGTTAAAGCTGTGCCTCATAACTTACTGAATCTGTAAGAACTGCGCTGCAGCCGAAGCTGGAAGCAGTGGCAGAACCTCCTGCTTGGAGGATTACTGTTTCCAGACAAAGAGATCTGTGTGCATGGTTCTGTGTAAAGCACAGCGACTAGTGGGGAATTCCAATTTTGGCACATTTTAAGAAATGATAATAGAGCCTCCGTGCTCCAGTGTGTTGTAATCTTCCATATTCAATTGCTTGCACTTCTTCGAATCTTATTTCCAATGATCTGGAACTGAGAATAGGAGCATTATGATTCATTTTTGCCCCGCACCTTTCCATTTTGCCTCTTATTGGACATGTAATGTCAGCAATAACAAAGGCAACATATCAAGAAAGCGTGCCTAGTCAGGGCAAAAGGGATACAGAATTGGTGGAGGGGAAATGAAAATCAATTTGATGCACATAATGTTAACACTGACCATTTCCTACATTGCGGCAGAATACGTTGCAGGAGCAATCTTCACAAGAGACTGATAAAGTCTTAACCTGCATTACCTGCGCAACCTGCAAACCCGCTTAACAATAGCGAAATAAAATGCTGCTAGTGGATTATTTTACGCAGTTATTGGACTTTGAGTGTAGCTTACCAAAACTAAAGGCACATACTCCACAGTTATAAATACACTGCCCAGCCAAAAAAAAAGTCACCACCTGAATTTTACTTAGTGTTATGATCTGGGGTTGCTTCAGTTGGTCAGGTCTAGGTTCAGCAACGTTATGTGCCCAAAAATTGAGGCGAGCTGACTACCCGAACATACTGAATGACCAGGTTTTTCCATCAATGGATTTTTTCTTCCCTGATGGCACGGGCATATTGGAAGATGACAATGCTAGGATTCATTGGGCTCAAATTGTGAAAGAATGCTTCAGGGAGCACGAGACATCATTTTAACACATGGATTGGCCACCACAGAGTCCAGACCTTAACCCCACTGAGAATCTTTGGGATCTTGTGCTGGAGAAGACTCTCTGCAGCGGTCCGACTTTCCCATCATTAATACAAGAGCTTCATGAAAAGTTAATGCAACTCTGGATGGAAATCAATGTTAAGATATTGCATAAGCTTGTCGAAATGATGCCACGGCGAATGCGGGCCGTAACCAAAGCTAAAGGTGGTCCAACCAAATATTAGAGTGTGTGACTTTTTTTTTTTGGTCAGACAGTTTATATACTGTATATACTGCATAAGTTATAGGTGAAGACTGCCGCTCTTCTCCCTGTGCGTATTTGTGTGAGAGAGCGCTTTAGGAAACACAAGGACCTCCTTGTGTGAGACCAACTGAGCAGTTGTGTCATTACACCCAAGCAATTTTTGATCCTTTAATAGAAGGCAAATTTGAACACCAAAGCCCCTCTATGCAAAGGGCAAGTTAGCTGTCCAAGTAGCTGCCCAGGCAGTACCTCTTGTCTGGGTTAAAGCTTCCATAAATCATGGGAAGTAGCTCTGGCCTGTCATTAACATTGCGATGTCTTTTAACCCCACAGCTGCTTTCACAGATTCTGTAGCTACACTCTGCTGAAATTTTATCAGCATCCAGTTCACAGATGAATCCCAGAGGAACATGAAGTAATGCCTTTCCTGTTCCAGATCTGTTCCGGTACTGGAATTATATAATTTCTATAACATTGTCTCAAAGACAGTGTTTACATCCTACAACAACAACAATAATAATAATATAACATATTTGTCATATTTTCTTTGTGCAAGCTTTCCATAGAGACAAATGCCAGAATAATGTCAGAGGAACAAATGAAGGGAAGATCTGAGCGCAATTTGAGGTGTAAATGGCCTTCTTATTACTGGACGCACTTCACAAATCATCCACAGTGCTGTGCGCCAATGGATTTCCACCAAAAGTCAGAGTGTCATAAATCTGAAGAATGACTGCCTCGCAGAGCTGGACTGAAACACAACATTAAATGCTGAATAATTGACAGCCTTATTGAAAAATGCGTAGTTTATTTTGTGCAGAATGGGTTTTTCCTTTTTCCTTAGATTTTCTTACATAGCTGCATTTTTAAATGCTTCTTTAAACATTATTAAAAGCATTGTTCCACATTGAATCTAAACAAACCTTAAATCCTTAGCAGAAAGATGTATTTTTGAAAAGGCAGCATATGCAGGATGTGGGCTTTGCCAAGCGCGTTCTTTTCAAGTGGAAGTGGTCTCTGCTATTTATCCAAAATGTTTAACATCTTTTGAAGTTTCCAGATCCTACAGTCACTGAAAAGACTGAATTGGGTTTTACTGAGCTTCTTGACTGGAAATCCTCAAGCTTTCAGTGCTGCCTGAAGGCTTATAATTTATACATATATTCGTACTTCTGATGCTGAACTGCCATATTCCTGTAATAGTGAAAGAGTATGGACACAGGGAGCTCTCCAAGGGGTCATCTTACGCTATGGAAACTACTAGAAAAAGAACCTCAAAAGTTTTGGGCAATATGTCTGGTTTAAAAATTCATGTTGACTAACCAGTAACAAAAAAGGAGGGGCTTTCATTGTGACCGCAGCACAACATAATCTGCTTACTGTTTGCTATTAAAGAAATCATTTTTATCAAATCAGTTTTGGCAACTGCTTGTGTGCACATATCAGTCTTCCTTAGGTAGCTACAGTATGGAGAACATGATAACCGCATCCAGCAGGAACAGATTTTATACCCACACCTCATTTATTTGCAGAACGACCAGTTTTGCTCTGGTCGTGAAGACCGTGTCAAAGAAAGACCAAGCTTTTTTTTTTGGGCAAGTTCACTTGAGAGGTCATTTAATTCCAACTGTGACGCTGCATTTCCTAGTCTAGGTCTAAGTCTGGGTGACTTCTCTTGCATTCTCAGCTGCATTCCCACCAGATTTTAACAAATAGACAAGGATATGCGACGCACTGGGTGCAAACCTCTCGGATGTTTGTATGTTGTGCGCTTGCGTGGTTAAAAACAAGAAAGGAAGCCCATTAGCAGACAACTAAATCATCTCATATGAAGGCAGTAATGAGGCATCAGAAGCGACAAAAGCCTCATAATGACATGAGGGACTTCACATGCTGTTAACAAACAGCACATAACAGCATTGGCATTTACAAATTTATCTTCTCCATCGTCGCATTAAAGTGAGATGTTGGACAGAATGGTGGCAGAGAAAAAAATGACTCTGTGTTATTAAGAATGCTGTTTCAAGCCCCATGACCATATACATGGATAAAATGGCTCCTTGGATAATGGTGTCCACCATATCAGAGAATCACCCTACTTTTACATGAACGCCAAGCAGCTTTGACTGCACGTTAGCACCGTGTAATAGTCAAACGTCTGCTTTTCTGCTTGAATCTGGGCTGTATGAGAAATGTACACTTGAGGGCGAAACAGCATCTGTGTCTTGAAACGGTGCACAAACTCAACGAGTTGTCAATCAATAATATTCGATCACCTCCGTATTTCCAGAATTTTGGTAAATGCTGTCACCGTTGTTGTGTTTACTGTAATAACAATAGTTGAGGAAATATAATTCAGTGGTTGCAGCCCCTAAGTAGCTTACATGACATATTTCAGAGGTCTGCATACTCAGTCATAGATAGATAGATAGATAGATAGATAGATAGATAGATAGATAGATAGATAGATAGATAGATAGATAGATAGATAGATAGCAATGTTGTGAAATATCAACACAGTGAGACATAAACAGTCAAAAACTGGGATCCTTTGCTTTGACTGATATATCCATATCATCATGTCAGTTTCATATTTTAATTTGTATGCTTACAGTGTTAAAAGCCTTTGGAACGGTTTGCAGCAGAAAGAGGGTTCTACCAAAAAGGACTGGAAAGGGGCCTTTGGGATCATTTTGCACTGGTTGACCTGTGGGTGATTTTCGTTCTCCTACCAGGAAATGGAATGTGGTGGGATTTCTGTTGCAGGTTGGGAGCGTTTATGTCCATGCTGTGTTGAAATTGCACTGTACCAACACCTTAAACAAAACTTGCATGTCTTGATTTTCTCTTGGTCACATTTTCACAAGGAAGCGCTATGGTTAAAGATGGTACAACTGGAGTATTAGCACAAGTCAATTATGGCAGCGAGACTCCCTCTTCGGTGAACACTCCTGCTCTCCCATCATGCTTTGCTCAGAATGAGTGTTCATAAATTCATAATCTAAACCTGCTGCACTATATAAAGAAGCTCATCTGAAGGTTTAGATGATCCTATGGGGAGAACAAAGTGTATCTGATGCAGAATTGTGAGGATTTGGCTGTGGCTCTTTTCTCAGAAATGTTCAGTGGCAACAGTGGGTGTTGGGTTTGGAAATGATTAAGTAACGGTTAGTTTGGTTAACCACCGTCTGCCTTATTTGATACCAAACATCTACAAGCTGGATGTAGGTAATGAAGACTAAATAAATATATGTTAATAAAGTATTGTAGATCTTATTCTGCAGGAATGTCCTAAACAAAAGCAGGCTAGCTGAGCCCTAGCTGCATTATTCATAACATGAACTGGAACCAGGGATGGGATCTCTTTGGGTCCATAAATGTTCGAACGCTAAGGAGCGACACATGGTTAGCAGGGGTTATTGTGTGCGTGATACAATAAATCCCAATTTATACTATTTAATCCAAAATATTAATCTGGGCAAATGCCAGAACAGAAGCCCCAGAGATACTAATTTGTCATCCCTGACCATTTTAAAGATATAGTATGACTTCTGCCCTCACTTGGTTTCACCATTTCTAGTAAAATATCAAAACAAAGAATAGAAAATAAAATAGAAATAAAAAATCCTTGCTTTTTGAAGTTTTTTTTTTTTTTTTTACACTGCAGTCTCTCTCTGTCCATTATATATGTGTGCTTCCACCTATGTGGCCACAATTTGGGGAAGCTTGACAGCATGACTGTGGTGAAAGTCCTTCCTAAGAAGAGTGGATGCTGTTATAGCAGCAAAGGGGGAACAACTCCATATTAATGCTCATCGGTTTGGAATGGGAGGTTCAACAAGTACATATGGGTGTGATGCTCAGGTGTCCACATACCATCGTGCCATTTAATGTGTGTATGTGTGTGTGTGTGTGCGTGTGTGTGTGTGTGTGTGTGTGTGTGTGTGTGTGTGTGTGTGTGTGTGTGTGTGTAAGTAAATGCACCACAGCAAGATGGCATCCTGTGTAGTATCAACATCTAACACATAAGGCTTCTTGGTCTAGTTGTAGATCTCTGCATGTCTAATTGGAAACTTATGAAGAAATGCTTTTTAGGAACCATTAACTCCTACATGACAGGGGTAGATATGAATTTAGTCTAGAAAATTCTTTTCATTCAGGTTACACCCTATCATTTTTACACAGATAGAAACAAACCATGAATGTTTATGAGGGGACACTTAAAACTTAGAATGCAACTAAAATGTGCTATGTCTCCAGTGGGCCCAGGAACATCAAAATTGGACCTCTGAAGAGTGGAAAAAAGGCACCTGATTAGATGAACCCAGGTTTTTTGGCACCATGCTGATGGAAGAAACAGAATTTGGCACGAGTTACACAAAACCATACAGCCTCCTGCTTTGGTGTTAACAATACAAACTGGTGGTGGTAGTGTGATGGTGTGGGGAACATTTTCCTTGCACACATTAGGGCCACTGACACCAAGAGAAGAACGTCTGAATGGCATGGGGTATCGGAATACTGTTGCTAGCCAAGGTCATTACTTCACAACCACACTTGGACAGCCATTGTGTCACAAGGCACGCATCATCACCAAATGGTTCCAGGAATGTGGCCTCCACAGTCCACACATTTAAGTTCTGTCAGACATGTTTGGAATGAGGTGGAAAGGGTTGTTCACAGCAACGCTGTGCATTCATCCAGTTTGCAACAACTTTGATATGACATTTCTGTGCAAGACATCCAGCATCTTGTACAATCCATGCCCAGATGACTTTGTGCTGTTCTGAAGGCCAAAGAAGACACAACATGCCACTAGACAGGTGTACCTATTAAACTGACAACTTGATGTGGACGGAGTGTAAGCACACCTTTATAATTATGATTAATAATTCATTATGAAACATGATTTTTTTTTAAAACTTATGCTAACCTTTTGCCTGTCGATACGTCAAAGTATGATCCTTTTAAATTAAACACAGCTAAATTTTGTTTAAATGCAATATATAGAGGACAAATTGAGGCATGGTGGTCCCATGAGTGTCAAAGAGTCAAAAGAGTTTATTTGTCACGTATATGGTTGTATACCATGTAGTGAAATGTGCTCTGATCCAGGATAGACTGTGCCAAAAAATTTACAATGGAAAATAAAACAGACAAGCAAACACCAAGAAGAAAAGAAACAAACAGCAAATAGATAAATAAGTAAATAAATAAAACGGTAAAGAAACCTTAAGGTGCACTGGAAGGACAGTGACAGTGAGGGGAGTGGTCAGAGAATATTGAGTGGTGCTGAGGAAACACAGCTCTCGTGCTATGTGTTGGAAACCGTCTCTGCTCTGTTGTGTAACACATTCTTTTGTTTACAGGTTTTCTTCCCACAGTCCAAAGATGGGTTTCAAGTGAACCAATGAAGTAAAACTAAACTTGGTGCGCACATGCAAGCAGCCTACGATGCTCTGGAATACTGTAGCCCTAATGCATAAAATGATACTTAAAAATGGATGTAGAGTCAAGCCAAAAGATTATTGGACTGTAAAATTATGTATAATGGAATTTAATTCCATTCAAATAATTTTATCTGGACTTTTTACAGATGGTTCTGTTCCTGTTTATGAAGTATTGTTTTCTGTTAAGGTTTGCCCATTCTCTACAATCTATATTGTAAAGTAAGGCTGAGTCAGTTAACTTGCTTTTATGAGATGAGGATTTCCCATGCCTTTGTATTTAGGGAATAAAGAAAAATGAAGCCTTCATGTGCATAACAAATGCTCTGTGTCTTTTATATTATGATTTATTTTTCTGTTTTTATGCATTTTTTGCCATTATTTAGTACTTATACTTGACACAATTTTTACATATTTCTTTTTGAGAAGAAAAAGAAGTTGAAGTCATACCCTGTTTGGTCTCCTTGTGATAATCCAGTATGTCAGTCTGTAAGGTAGATCTTTTTTTAATAACCCAAGACCTTGAAGCTTTATCAATATAATAATCAATAATTCATTTCAGTTCAGTTGTTTAATTTTGCACTTTTAAAAGGAAAATGCTGTTCAAAATCAATAATTTGATAAAGTTTATCCTACAATAAAACAACTTCACAAAATTTCACAACATGCAGTAATTGATTCAGGCATCAAGGTTAGAGCTGAAAAGTCCTAATCTTCATTTTCTCTTAAAAATATATTATGTAAAATTTTATTTCTGTACGGGGGGGGGGGGGGCTCTCCACCTCAGAATTTTGTTTTGCTTTATCGGCAATTGATGCCATAAAATAATATCCAAAATACAAAAGGTGTGTGGCATTTTTTACCTGTTTTTGAGAAATGTTAAATATTTAGTTAGTGGACCACAGGGGTTAAAATCAATGTAAATAAATGTACTTCAGGATATTTTATTGAGAGGCCTCATTCTTGCACAGAATAGCTTGGTTCTGGAAACATGGAGGCTGATGTCTGATATATCACTTTTCCAAATAGTACAGCTGTGTCTGCTTGAGGAGCCTTTCAACAAACTGATGTTCTTCATGCGATGCTTCATACCTGTACTTCATTTTCTGTCCTCCAATCCCACCAGAACATCAAAAGTCGCAGTCCTTCATTACGTAAACAGCCAAGGAATGGAAGTTTGAATTAAGATGTAATCCACCAACAAGACAAAAAAGTCACAGGTTTTGAAAAAGTGGACTCAAAAAGTAAAGTTCAAAAAGAGTTCAAAAGAGTTTATTTGTCAAGTACATGGTTGTGTACCATGTGTTGAAATGTGCTCTGATCTGATCCAGGAAGACTGTGCAAAAAATCTATAATGTAAAATGAAACAAACAAACATCCAAACACCAAGAAGAATAGAAACAAACAGCAAATAGATAAATAAGTAAATGAATAAATAAATAAATAAATAAATAGTGATCAAAATCAGTCATTGGGGAATAATAAGAGTGAAATTTAATGCACAAGAAAACGTCTGAGCAGCCTTCAGTTGTGGAATTAAGGTCTTTCTTTGTCTATAATCCCTTTTTGGTTGGGTACTGAAACTTAACACAAATAAAACAACACAGTGCAAACTTTTTTTTCAAGTGTAAGAACAAAATTTAGCTGCTGCACATTTCACCAAGGTAACAAATACGCAAGCGTGTTTACCATAGTTCTTCAGATTTCTCCTCCACTTGCACTTTCAAGGTCTGAAATTGGACAATCGATAAAAAAAAAAAAAAACATTACTTTTAACATAATCTATATCATAACAATAAATGCACCATGTATAGTGCATACAAACAATAGCTGAAGCTTAAAAAATCTGAAATGAAATTATGCTTTATGTAAAGGCATGGAAAATGTAACAGAGGCCTTGGGAGCACTTTTAGCTTTAAAAGCAGGAATGACTCATTGAGCCTTTGATACATTATCTGTAAAACCATGACAGCTGATACCGTTTTTCATTATACTGCTAAATTGTTCAGCTGCTAGAGTGTGGGAGAAGGCTTTGCATTTATTGGGGCGGGCGGTGGGGTGGGGTGTAGCTTCAGTTAAAGCAGAAGAAAAACAGCACCTACACATCAGTATTAACGCAGCAAAATTGGCACTCAAATAATTTCGGCCGAGTGCATTGTTTGCAGAATTTTTTTTTTTAAATTACTGAAGAATTTTAAAATATTTTTTAAAGGATTTACAGTGTGCAGGTGATTTGTCTGAGCTGCCGTATAGCCATTCACACCCTTTCTACAGAGAGCATATCTTATCAGAATCATTTGAGCAATGCACCCCTTATAATATTTATTCTTGTACTTCTTGCTTGCACGCGTGTACATTGTGGTGTCTTAACGTACACTGTGAGCCACTGAAAACCAAACCCAAATTTCCTGTATCTCAGCATGTGTGCCCAATAAATATGATTCTGATGTTAACACAGCAATATAAAATGTATTAAACCTGGTCCTTCGAAATCTTCCAGCTTCATAGTAATCATTTGCCTTATATGAATAGAATAACTGAATACCATAAAATGTTGATAAGTACACAAGATAAAAGTTTCACATTTTACTTTAACCGGGTTATATTTCTTGTCTCTGGAGTTCATACCTAAAATTTGCCACCAGTTGCCTTCATAAATGCCAGATTACTGGTACAACCAACTCTCAAATTTCTTGCACTGCTCAAATGTGCTTATTAACAGCAAGTGTCTGTGAAGATTTAAAAAGATCAAATAATTTTTTTAATGTTTTTTCATTTTGTGATGGAGCAGTTGCTCCACGTGTGGATAAAACCATAAAATTATTATAGCTATAGTTTGCGAAAGACAAACATATGATATATGAATACATATTTTATGTAAGTGAGTTGTTGTCATATGTTGCCGTGGTGCATGCTAATACAAACAAGCTGCTTACTGGAGTAACAAAACGATTGCCTTGCCTGCAGTAAAATGGCAAAGAATTGTGGGAAATGTTGTGCATAAACGCCAAAGGAGGAGTCCATAAGAGAATACATGGTACAAATAAAGATCACTTTAATAAAGTGAGATGTGTTATATTAAATGAATGAAGATTATTTTGTTACACTTTTAAAGGAAATAGACTTTTGTTCATTTAGATAACTAATAAGTAGTTAACTAGTTATAATTTAATGGGCAGAAGGGTTAGGGTTAGGGTTGCTCATTGTGAGAGAGAGAAGGTGCAGGGTGTGTGTGGGGTAGTGGATAAAGGGAGGCCCTTGAATATTGTTGTCTAGACTTTGAATTTTCTAGCAGAAGGCTGAGGTTTGTCAGTAGTTATTTCTGAAACCTTTGGACCTATACATAGAGTGCTGGTGTGTTGGTAAAGGGAAATAAACCTCTAAGTAGAGCCACAGTAACCTCACATTTATGTCATTACTGGGCCAACCAGGTTACACTATTGTTGCCCCTTCTTTTTTTATCAAGGATTGTTTAAAACAGTTGATAAGCAAATGCATTTGAGCTGTTTTCACCAAATTGGTGTCATTGGTGACACTGTGTTGTATGTATTTTTGAGCACAAAAGCGAGTTTCATCCAAAATCGCTTCAGCAATGTGCTGCCAATTTCAACACAAATGTAGTCTAGTCGCTTCCTTTTGAAGTTGCACGTTCTTTATTTGTTGCAAAAAAATGGCAAAATGCCATCAGATCATTGGCATGGATCCTTGGTCAGCTGACCCAGATGGATTCTCACAAGCAAGAACAGAAAAAAGTCTCATGTCTGAGGTTTTACGAGTTCAGGTTGTGATCCGTTTGTAAAAGAATAAGAGGATGCAGCATATATTACAGCTTTTTTTGAGAGAAAATCTAACCAATTTAAAAAATATATTAGCTGGGTGAAAATAACTATTTGCTGCAATGATGAAGCTGCCTGTTGCTTACAAACCTCACCTTTCAACAAACTTGTTATTCTTCTCAGGTGAAAACAGGAGGTGGGCACACAGGAAGAACAAACAAACTCTCCACAATAAAGCACTTGTAAGTGACACAAAAGAAAGTTAGCATATTAGTTCTGTCTTTTAATTTTGGGAAAAAGTTTTGGTGAATGGTGTCATTCTTTTTAAAAATGTGTAAAGGAAAAGCTGGGTAATAGCAACATGAATAATTCTGACATTCACACAGTGGGAATAATGTTGTGGAAGTGGCTACCAAGTCAAGACAAATAAACACTGTGAATATTTCAAAGTTGTGTTGAGACACTGCTTTTGTTAATAAACAAGTTCATGTCAACACTGTGCGTGTGGTGTCAAATCTAACCCACTGGCGACCACTGGCTTGGTTTCCAAAGCTAGGAGAAACACAAGTGGTTTTGTTGCTGCCTTTCTTCACTGCATCTTTTGAAGGGTGTGAACGTGCGGAGAGCATGCAAAATCCACACAGCCTGAGCTGGGCTTAAATCCCACAGCAGGCAAGCAGCCCAGCAGCTGTGAAGTACCAGCTTAACCTGCTGTGCTCGTGCGTCGCCCCTGGCAGCACCGCATCACTTTAGCTCCCTGAGCTAATCTTTAACAACCAAAGCCTTGACAGTTTAGATGGATTTGACCTTTAAGCAACAGTAATATTTAGACCGAGATTTTTTTGCCACACATCATCTTCATCAACACCTCCATGGATGTCGATAAAAAGATCTCGCATGATTCTATTTGGAAACTGTCATGTCGCCAAAGGGATTATTTTATGTTGCTGCACAACACAGTTACTTGCATAAGTTAGACAGTGCACATGAATATGTGTGTGTGTGTGTGTGTGTGTGTGTGTGTGTGTGAGAGAGAATCAGTTCACCTACAGTTTGGTGTCCATTATTTTTAATTTATTGGACTGCTGTATGTAAACTGCTGCACTGCTACTGTAAAACACAACATTAAGATGTTTTAATACACAACTTGTTCATTATTGGGGTAACTTGTTTTAAACTTGTTCTTTACTGGACTTGAAAACCGAAAAGCTATGTGTCAAAATGTAGGTTTGTTTAAATATAAATATATTTTAAAATTTTTGAAATATATCCAATATGCTTCCTGGTACTGTATTTTATAATACTTTATTCAACAAGCAGACATTTTGTTTCCAATGTGTGCTGCAATGCTTTTCAAGTATAAACCCATTTATAGCCATTTATGGGTTATTTTTGTGTTGGATTAGTTCAGGGATTCAAACCCAGTAGCTTTGATTTTAAAGCAATGACTAGAACCGCCAAGTCACCTGCTGCCCCAGTATGTACAAGCTATGTGCAACCAAAACATTTTTTCACTAACTCCTCTTACCCAGACCACAGTAATGGTTGACCTTCACTGTATGAAGAAGCCCTCCAGGTCTGTAGAGGTCTCTACTGTATAGATCAATGTTACCTCCCTGTGCAGGTCTGCTGTCTGGCACTGGTTCTGGTTCATATCCGTCATCATCAGTTTCACTTCCTCGATTCAGACCGGTCATCTCCAGTCTATATATTTCTTTCCCCTTTCTGGTTCTTCCAAGGGAATTGAATTCTGTCCCATGCCCAGAGTCACAATGCCCACGACGGCAAACTGGCCACCTCCTTGAAGCTGCAGGGACTCTGCAAGATTCACTCACCATCGCCTGTCCTAACTCCCGCTCTCTTCACTCCACCACTACACAGGGGGCTGAGGCGGTAGGGCCCTGAGGCTTCAAACACTTCTGTCTGTTTGTTCTTGAGATTTGGAATTTGCTGCATGAATTTGTTTGCTTTTGCATTGCTTGTGTATGATTTTGTACAGAGGGCAGTGCCCTGTTCCTATTTGTGTGTTTTGGTTTGTTAGTTTAGAGCAGTGTAGTCAGTAGGAGCGGAAGACTTGCTTTTGGCTTTGCCTTTCTCCTTCCCATCTATGTATGTGGATTTTAGTCTTTTGTTCTTCACACGATTTAATAGTTGGTTTGTTTTTCATTTGGGACACCTTAGAGCACAATGCTATTGCATTAGTAAGTCTCTGCTTTTCCTGTGTGCTTCACTTCCCAAGATTTCCTATTTCACTCCATTCCGAAATGCATTGCCATTTCTTCATTCATCCCATCCAATTAGAATCCTGCCCTTCAAGTCATTCTATAAAAGATGCCATCAGAAGCAGACACCAAGCCTTGTAGCTTCTTTTGCTTATTATTCTATACTTTGGATAATGCTTGGATTATTTTGACCACTTTACCTGTTTATTGACCTTGCGACTTGTTTAGCCCTTGAATGAGTGTTTAGTGAATGTTCGTATGTTTGTTAGGGGACTGTTGACCGGATCTGTTTATTTAACTGAGTGTGTTTTGTGCTAGGCAGTTAGGAAAGTGGTTTTGTATGTTTATTTTGTGTAGGTAAGATAGTCTGGAATTGCTTTGACTTAGTTCGACATATTTTGTTTATTATTTTGGTCTGGGTCACTCCTGAAGTTTCACTGCTCTAGATACACTTATGGAATCTCACTTATGTATATATGTATAAATGCAATTTTTTACTCGTATAATACTTTCGTTCTCCTGTCCCACCCCTCCATTCAGTTCTTCTCCATCTCCTACATCACACCCATTCTGCTACGTCGTGAACCTAGACTGGGTTGTAACAAGATATATAATATATACAGTACATACTGTGTGTGTGTGTGTGTGTGTGTGTGTGTGTGTGTGTGTGTGTGTGTGTGTGTGTGTGTGTATACACACTCATACTGTATATACTGTATATACTGTATATACTACATATACTGTATACAGGAGGGGACATTTGGAAATGTCTCATTTCTTTCCTACAAAAAAAGGGGAAAGAAATAGAGAACTGCTTCTTCAAGTTCTTCTTTTTAACAGATGTCTTATCTGAGTAATCTGCCGAAAGACAGTATTCACAGCTGCAAAATAATTAAGTGTTTGGAACAACTTTTCTGCTGACCACCCGTATCCAAAAGTGCTTCTTACGAGGAGATTAAATGGAACAAAAGTCCTCTTTTGCTTTATGATTTGGCCAATTAATCACACTTGGGCTTAGTTATAAAGCCTGAAAGAAGGAGCACCCGACCCCTCCAGTAAAACAAGCTTTGTTTATTAAACAGGCACTCCGCATTGCTCAGTTTTGAAGGATGGGTGAGGAAAAAAACCTGAGAAATTCAAATTGAAATAGAATTCAAGATCGCAGATACCCTGGGGTTAGAACTCCAAAAACTGCTGTCAAGTTAAAGGGAATAACTGGACTCCAGCAAGAATTTAAAAGTTTAGGCAGTAGGACTTTCAGTTTTATCGCTTATTATTTTCTGACACAGCAGCTGAAGCTGAGATTGTTAGCATGTTAAACCATTGAACCTAAATTACGTAGCAATTTCAGCAACGTAAATGAATACAATTTTTTGGTTTAAATCAAATCTGGACTGCTCAGTTTTCTATCCATTACCTGAAATCCATAAAAACTTATAAAGCCTACAGATTACTTGACTGCTGCCAGTAATCGGTCATTGGCAGTCTCTCTCCTGGTAGGTAAACTTTCATGTTAAATTCACGTCACTTTTGCAAAACTTGGATATTTTTTGGAATAAACTGGCAGTGTGTCATTTTTATTTTATTTCCTACTTTTCAGTTCTTGAGAAATCAGCCTTAAATGAACGTTTCTACATCATTATTCTACTATTTTGACCCTTGGTGCCATTGTGTGTATAACTGACAAACCCTTCGTGTAAACAAACATGTGTGGCAATGGAAGCATTTAGCTGAAATGTGTTGGCATTTTGTACAAAATAAAGAATATTTCTTGCTAAGTTCTAGTGTCCTTTTTTCCATATTAATAAACCCATGATGGAGCAGTTGCTCCATACTTGGATAAACCCAACCATTTTAGTCTCTGCTGTGTGTTGTTGTCATATGAAAGATGTACTGCACATTGTCAAGCATCAGAATTAAACCTAAAGAGTAATAAAGAGAACAATTCGAGCTTGAGATTACCCACCCACATGTAGACATGCTAACATGAATATTAGCTCCTCCATTTGGTGACACTGATGTCAATAATGTCATAAGGTTTTTTGGACTTGCCATCTTCGAACATGACATTCTGTAACTTTACAATTCTTTGCTGGTTGAAAGTTTTTTGAAAACTTGGCCTCATCAATCACCATTATCATAAAGTTGCCATCACAACTCCTACCTGGTTAATGTGGCCCAAATTTCTACCCAGACCATCTCAAGGTTTTGGCATTTTTCACCCTTGCTAGCTTCAGTTGATCATTTCTGTGGATATTTGATGCCAGTGGAAAAGTGCACTGGTGTTAAATAGAATCTTTATCTGTCAGTTCTTCAAACATAAGACAACCCCATCTTTTTTAGATGTAGTTCTTTCTTTAGATGTAGTTCTGTATAAAAAAATACCATGTTATATTCTGGCCGATACGGTACTGTCGACTGACTTGGAAAATGTGCCAGCCGGAGGACAGATGCGATTAAAACTGAAAATCTGTGGTATGACCTGAAATTTGCTGTTGAATGGTGCACACCATCTAATTTGGCAAAGCTGAAGCAAATATGTATTGAACAATAGGCACAGATTCCATAATCTTAGCGTACTAAGCTCTCACAGACATACTGTACTTAAGATAACCATTTCAGCCGTTTTCTAATTTCTATCTTTCATACAATTCGGAAGACATCTGTTACCACCCCAAGGCTGTCTAGGGCTACAGTGGGGTGTAACATAAACTGCGCCAAGTTATTTGTGAATGAATTGTGTGTGTTTTTAATAAAGACACTGGAATAAAAATGCAAACCAAGAAATAACAAAGAAAACAAGAAACCTAAATAGCCCAACTTTTTCTTTTACATAGAAAGAAATAAAGAAGGAAAAACTAAAACAGGTTACCATCTAAACACTATTTCATTTATTCTTTGAGGAGTAACACAGATTTTTTTTTTTTTTTCAATTTTTATATGATGTACAATTTCATAGGACTTGAAATTCATAATAAAACCAACTGGACTGAAAATACAAATATTCTTAATATTTCAACATTGTCTTCAGCTATTTCAAATTTTGTACACAGTAACCCCTGAGTATCCAAATTTAATGGGTTCCTGAAAACGTGCTGGATGCCAAAGCTGTAGATAGTGAATGTGAACTTCAAATTATTTTCATACAAGGGAAAAAAGCAAACAATATCCTCCCGGTCCATGCAAAAACACCAACGTGCCCATCAATCCTCTATACGCCGGTTACCTAATTAGAAAACACTTAAGGTTGTCATTCATTTGCATGTTTATAAGCTTCGGACAAAAATTCATTCGAACAAAAGTTTCTGTTTGGATGTCAGCACTGTGGTATTCATTTTCAAGAGCTGTTATAACTAAAATCCAATGCGGAGAGTTTGGGTACCAAGGAATCGTTGAAATGCATCATCGTCGTCGTCGTCCTTGTCGCTGCCGTTGTTATTCATTATAATATTTCTGCTCTTTTGAAATGTTCCTGGAACACTTCCCTTGCACACCACGCCGAGAAGGGATCATACGGCATATTTTTTTGTTTTAATTTATTCATTTAACTGTTGTGTTTCACCCCTTATTGCTGGCTGTTCATCATATTAATTTGCATGGAGCATTGCCTCCTATAATCACAACCTGGTGCTATTCCCTCAAGGGTTTTTTTAATGTGTGTCGCTGACTTCCTCTAAACACATTTATTAAGTCCCTGTTCAGTTGTTCCTGTTTGCTTTTTCCAGAGGTTAATTTCACAGCATTCTAACTTCTCTTCAGGAAAACAATCGAGGTGCTTATTTTCCCTTCTCAGCAACATTAGGGCTTTCCCTGCCATTATTACCGACCTCCACTGCATAAAACCAGGACAATGGAGCGGCAGGTGCAGCAGAGTTTAGGCAACTGGAATCCAGGATCAAATGATTACCGGTTTGTGTCCCTGGAGAACTATTAATGTACCGCTGTTAATAATAAATAAGTTGTAAAGTGTACAGTTCTATGTGTCCATGATAATTTAATGAGAGGAATAGAGCAGCTAAAAAAATGACACTGTCCCAAAAGGAGTAAAACAGTGCAGGGTTTCAGCTGATAAAAAGGCATTTCTTGTAGCACAGAATCACCTGCATTACAGCAGCACAAAATGTCGATACAAATAACATAAAAAAAAAAAAAAAAACACGTGCGACTCTGTGTTTATTTCAAGCTAAAAACTAGAACATGCAATGCGTTTGATGTTGGTTATCAAAATTTCAGTCATATCTTACTGGGGAGTATAGTGGTTTGACGTAAAGGAAAAAAACTGGAGGCCTAATATTTGGCTTTGACTTCTACTTATTTATAACGACAAATGAGAAAAGTATATATAGTTGCAAAGGTATGAGATAAAATAACATTTCTAGGAAAAGCTAATAGCTTTATTGGTATTGAAGTGCAGGGTTTCTTTCTTTTGTTTTTTTACACTCACCTGAAATTTAACTGTTGTGTTTCAGCCCCTAAGGGAAAAGGCGTGGGAAAGAATACGTCTTGCACTTTTCTCTACATAATCCCATAATAGTAAAATTTTGCCTTTGAATAGTTTGTCATCTAAAGAATTCCACTTTTGGCTCCTCTGTCTGTAGAATGTTATCCCAAAAGGCTTGGTAATGATCCAGGTGTTTCTTCTGCAAATATTGAGAGGTGCATTGATGTTATCCCTGGAGAGCAGTTGTTTCCTCCTTGCTACTTTTCCATAAATCCCTTTTTTTGCCCAGTCTCTTTCATATTGTGGAGTTGTGATTTTCTTCTGGTATTTTCTGTGACTTCCTGGATAAGTTATCCCTCTGCCCTTAGGGTAATTTTGCCAGTTGGGTCACTCTTGGGAAGATTCGCCACAAAGCTTCTTCATTAGGAGAAAATGTCTAAACGTGGTTCAATGGAGTTCAAAAGCTTTAAAAATAGCTTTTCCAGAGCTTCCCAGACTGATATATTTCAACAACTTTTTTTCTGATTTCATGAAGCTTAGACCAAACCATTCTTAGCACAGGCAGACTTAAAGAGGCTCGAGATGGGTCTCTGCTACCTGAGTGACTTTGTGATTCATAGCCCTTAGCTTACAGAAGCTTAAACCCATGAAGATTAAAAACTAAATATGACACCTGTGTAACAAAAAAAAATATATAATAATAACACAATAATAGAAACAAAAATACATTTAGCTATTTTTATATATTCTTCTGCTGCTGTAGCCCTGGGGTCCTGAGCTGCAGCCCAGTGTAGTCCAATTATAGGTCTGGCCCTGTTTCTTAAGTACTCCAGAATAGCACATCAATTAGCACATTAAACATCATACCAAAAATAAAATAATTTTCCAATATATATTGTATATTTATATATTGTATTCCCTTAAGATTGAGTCTTAATACTGAGAAAATGAGATTTTTCTACAAAGAAAAACATAACCTACCATTCAATAAGGTGGATAAAAAGGATTTACACAGGTCAACTTTTTCATATTTGGCTGGATGCTTTTTAGATGCCAGGGATTGTTCCTGTGAGGAATTCATCAGCATTGGGTTTCATTAAAGTAGAGAGAATTAACTAAATTTCCATTTGATCGCTAATGCATATCTCAGTCGCAAGTTCCAGCAAGACCCTGGTGTGCATCCCATAACTGAGTCAGATATTTTACGACTATGCCTTTCACCATCTGCCCAGTTTTTTCTTCGGTTAAGAAGCACTGCAGCTTTCTCTGATGCTGCGAAAAAACAGTAAAAACTGTACCCAATGGAAATAAATTCCAACTGGGTTTTGTGCAGAGGGACAGAGCACGGAAATAGAGAAGGAACAGAGAGCAGATTTTCTGTAGATTCTGCGAAACATGGAAGTGTTTTGCTACTTGGCTTGCTCCTGTTTTCATTGTTCTTTTGAGTAAAGAGATGTTTAAAATCAGCTAGGTCCCAGCATGCATCAATAGGCTTCTATCATTTTATTTTACCATTTTATTTTATGTGGGGACAAAAGGTGTCATCTCCCATAGCTTTTTTGATGATCATATGTTCTGCATATTTACTCACAGTGATCTTTGAACAAACTGCAAATATCGATATTACAAGGGTTAATATTATGAGGGTTCGCCCGGTGTGATGAGCACAAAAGCGCTTTCAACTGTTAAGATATTTTGGGAAGTTCAAAAGAGATGTGTACTGGGGACACACCTGACTTGCACATTCGTAAAGAAATAAATACAGCAAGAACTCAATCACCCGCTTTAATAAAGCATTTAGTGCACAGTGTGCAGAATATACAAAGCAGCATGTCCTAAGGGGTGTCCCAAATTAAAAGTGAGATTGTCAGCATTGCTTATAATAAGTCTTCAGAGAGGGGCTTAAAATTACTGAATACTATTTGTTAAATTAAATATTAAAAAAAATAGATTAGATTGCTGGTCCTCATCTCTAACAATGATGAGACAGCATACAGTACATGGAGGAGGTGGAGAACTTGGCATCATGGTGTCAGGAGAACTGCCTCCAACTGATTGTCAGCAAAACTAAAGAGCTGGTGGTAGACTTCGGTAGGCGACAGCAGCGGTCCAACACCCCCCTTAAAATCAATGGGACTGCACTGGAGAGGGTGAGCAGCTTCAAATATCTTGGCGTTCATGTCACTAAGGATTTGACATGGACTGTACACATCCAAGCTCAAGCCAGTAAAGCAAAGCAGAGTCTTTACCACCTCAGACAGCTGTGGAAGCTTTGGGTCTCTCCGGCGATCTTAAAACTTTCTACTCTGGTGCTGTACAAACTGTCCTGACTCAGAACATCACCTTCTGGTTTGGGAATAGCTGTGTTCGTGACATTAAAGCACTACAGAGAGTGATCTGAGCAGCAGAACGCTGCACCAGATCTGATCTGCCATCTCTGCAGGACATTTATACCAGGAGAAGCAGGACCAGAGTGACTAGGATCGTCGGTGACCTGTCTCATCCCAGCAACCATCTATTCATCTTGCTGAAATCAGGCAAACGCTTCAGAAGTATTATGGCCAGAACAAAGAGGCTCAGGAGGAGCGTCTATCCACAGGCCATAAGACTTCTGAATCCAGGCATGCCATCACAATCCTCACAGACCAGGGTCTTCAATATTCTGTGACCACTCCTCTCATTGTCACTGTCACTGTCACTGTCCTTCCAGTGCACCTTAAGGTTTCTTTACCGTTTTATTTATTTATTTATTTATTTATTTATTTAAAAATTTATTTTACTTATTTATCTATTTGCTGTTTGTTTCTTTTCTTCTTGGTGTTCGGTTGTTTGTTTTATTTTTCATTGTAAATTTTCATGCACAGTCTATCCTGGATCAGAGCACATTTCACTACATGGTATACAACCATGTACATAACAAATAAACTCTTTTGACTTTGACTTTGACAGTCCATGAGCAACTGACTGATACATCTACAACAGGGCAACAGGACGGTGGCTGACTATGCGCTGGAGTTCTGTGTCCTGGCAGCCTGAAGCGGGTGGAATGAAGCGGCCCTCCGGTCCGTCTTCCACAGCAGGCTGAACGCCCGCCTCCAGTTGGAACTCGTATATAGGGGGGAGGACTGGTCGTTGGACAAATTCATCCACACTGCCACAACCATCGACAACCTCTTCCGGGAATGGACAATCAGACTACAACTCCTGACTCACGCACCCCCCCCACTCCTCAATATGTTTCACAGTACCCGATGCAGCTCGAGAAGGGACATTTCTCTCCCACGGAGTGCTGATATCGGATCTGGGAGGGGTTCGGCAGACGCTGTGGCCAGGCAACCCACTTTCGCGCTGACCACCCATCCAGATCAGCAGCTGGGTTGTCTGTTGGTGTGGTGAGTGGCCCCCTGAAACGCACCTCACAGTTACTTTTGAGTATATTGGGGGGAGCAAGTAATTGATGCCCAGGCACTGGTGGATTCAGGAGCGGCGGGTAATTTCATGAACATTGCGTGGGCAAAATCAGCCAGTGTGCCAACACAGCCGTGCCAGAAACCATTGCATATCAGCGTTCTCAATGGGCAGCCCTTAGGAAAAGGGGTGGTAGAGGACGGAACGCATCTTATCGGGGTACAAGTAGGCTTGGTACACCGAGAGCAACTTTCCTTCAATTTAATTAAGTCAGAGGAGAGTCCTATCATCCTGGGGCACCCCTGGTTGGCAGCATACGACACAATGTTTTCTTGGAGTACTGGGGAATTAGTAGCATGGGGACCCCAGTGTCCAACCAGATGTCGCAGACTCCCTGTTTTGGCTACATCCATAGAGAGTCCAGGTGCAGACAAGTCAGTGGCTATACCTGCTGAGTACCAGGACCTGGCAGAGGTGTTCAATAACAGCAAGACAGCCTCACTGCCTCTTCACTGAGAGTGGGATTGCGCTATAGATCTCTTGCCTGGGACTGCCCCTCCATAGGGACGTATTTATCCACTTTCCTTCACCGAGCAGAAAGCCCTGGAGACTTACATTTCGGAGGCCTTAGCAGCAGGCATGATCCACCCGTCCACCTCACCAGCAGCCGCCAGGTTATTCTTTCTGGAGAAAAAAGATGGAAGCCTGTGGTCATTCATAGATTACAGGGGCCTCAACGTAGTGACTGTTCCCTACCCACATCCACTCCCGCTAACCACGGGGCCACTATTTTTACAAAGTTGGACCTGCACAGTGCGTATAATCTAATCCGTATCCATGCCAGCGATGAATGGAAGACGGCATTCAGTACAGCCATGGGTCACTGTGAGTACCTAGTTATGCCGTTTGGCCTGGCCAACTCTCCCTCAGTATTCCAGGCCTTTGTAAACCATGCCTTGGGGGACTTTGTGGATCACTTTGTCCTAGTGTACCTGGATAACATACTGGTGTTTTCCCGTTCACGAAATGACCACGTGGGGCATGTGTGGCATGTGTTGGAATGCCTGCTATGCCATGACCTGTTCGTTAAAGTGAGAAATGCTAATTCCACCTGTCGGAGGTGTCTTTCTTGGGGTTCATCCTAAGCTCGGGGGGAATACAAATGGACCCTAGAAAGGTTGAAGTGGTGGCAGCCTGGCCCAAACCCCTGATAGTCAGAGAGCTACAACAGTTTCTGGGGTTTGCTAATTTCTACTGCTGCTTTATAAGGGACTTCAGCACCATTGCTGCCCCTCTGACTGCACTACTGTGTGGAAGCCCGAAGTGTCTGCATTGGACTGGTGCTGCGGTTTTGGCCTTCGGGACCTTGAAGAAAAGGTTTACCACAGCATCTGTGCTGAGACATCTGGACCCAGCCCGACAGTTCATCGTAGAGGTGGCCGCCTCCATGGTCAGGGTAGGGGCAGTGCTCTCACAACCACACGGCACTCCACTCTGGACACACCGATGTGCATTTTTCTCCAGAAAGCTCTCTCCAACGGAGCAGAATTGTGATGTGAGTAATCGCGAGCTCCTGGCAATAAAGCTCACCCTGGAGGAGTGGAGCCATTAGCTGGAGGGGACCACATTACCTTTTGTGGTACTTACCGACCACAAGAACCTCCAGTATTTGCAGTCAGCCAAATGCCTGAACCCTTGTCAGGCCCGGTGGGCCCTGTTCTTCTCCTGTTTTTGTTTCACTGTTTCTTACAGGCCAGGCTCCAAGAACAAGAAGGCTGACACCCTATCCCGACTCCATGAGAAGGACGGTGACCCACCCAAACCCACAACAATCCTCCCAGCATCACGTTTCTTGGTCCTGGTCCAGTGGAGCTTCTGGGAGGACCTCCAGGAGGCTCAATGAACAGACCCAGGTCCACAAGACAAACCAGGTGGGAAGGAATATGTCCTAGTTGTACTTCGGTCCACACTGCTTCATTGGGGGCATGATTCCCCATCCACTTGGCACCCGGGGATCCGGAGGACCCTGCACCAGATCCAGCAGCAGTTTTGGTAGCCCACCATGAGGGAAAACATTGCACAGTTCGTGGCCACCTGTGTCATCTGTGCTCAGTCCAAGGTACCCAGGCAACTCCCTGCTAGAGAGTTGGAACCATTGTCCATCCCCAATCAGCCCTGGTCCCACATCCTGCTGGACTTTATTACCGACCTACTTGTGTCTGGAGGTAACATCACCATTCTGGTGGTGGTCGACCAGTTCTCCAAGGCCTGCCGCCTAGTCCCCTTGAAGGGCCTTCCCACAGCCATGGAGACAGCCGAGTTAATGTTTCTCTATGTGTTCCGGCTCTTTGGACTGCCCAACGAGATTGTCTCTGACCGAGGCTCGCAGTTCACATCGGCCGTCTGGAAGGCCTTCTGGGAAAGAGTAGGGGTTAAGGTCAATCTGACCTCAGGTTACCATCCACAGACTAACGGACAAGTAGAACAGCTAAACCAGAAGATTGGTCATTACCTCCAGAGTTACTGAAGTCAACACCAGGCTGACTGGAGCTGCTTTCTGCCCTGGGTCGAGTATGCGCAGAACTCTTTGATAGAATCATCCACTAATCTCAACCCTTTCCAGTGTGTTTTAGGTTACCAACACCCCCGTTTCCTTGGGACCCGACTCAAGGAAGCAACATCCCGGTGGTAGATGAGTGTTACCGCAAGAACGGGCAGCTTTGGCAGTCGGCCCATGTCCACCTCCAGAGGGCAGTTCGGTCGCAGAAACACCACGCAGACAGGAGCCAGCGATGTGTTTCCTTTTGGGTAGGACAGAGGGTTTGGCTGTCCACGAGAAACCTCAAACTGACGCTCCCTTCCAGGAGTTCAGCCCACAATACATAGGCCCATTCTGGATACTCAAACGTGTCTCCTCAGTCATGTACCGCCTCCAGCTGCCTTCCCACTACAGAGTCTGCCCCACTTTCCATGTCACCCTCCTGAAGCCCTACTACTCTTCCTCCTTGCAATGCAACCGATTGCGGCCGTCCCCGCTGCCACCGGTTGTGGTGGATGGTTCACCAGTCTATCGAGTGAAGGATCTCTTGGACTCCAGATGCCGGCAGGGACGTCTGTTCTATCTAGTGGACTGGGAGGGTTATGAACCGGAGGAACAGTCCTGGGTGCCTGTGTGTGACATCCTGGACCCGTCGCTGATCGCCAATTTCCACAGACTGCACCCTGATTGTCTGGCCCCACGTCCCAGGAGCTGCCGTCCTCAAGCGCAGGCGTCGGGATCTGCCCGTAGGGGAGGGGGTACTGTCAGGAACCAGCTAGGGGCAGCCCGCCTTCCCATCACAGCTCCATCAGATCAGCTCATTAGATCAGCGATAAAAGGCACAGGGCCAGACAGCTCCAGCACGGGATCTTATACGTAGCTTCTCTTGGTTACCGCGTGTTATCCCTGCGCTCCCTTGTTTTGTGTTAAACATCTT
Organism: Heterotis niloticus; assembly: GCA_018136845.1. Classification (NCBI taxonomy): domain Eukaryota; kingdom Metazoa; phylum Chordata; class Actinopteri; order Osteoglossiformes; family Osteoglossidae; genus Heterotis; species Heterotis niloticus. The sequence goes on along the minus strand of CM030904.1, from coordinate 19,981,510 downwards.
TGTCCCTGTGAATCCAGCCCCTTGTGTCATGTCCCCAATTGGGTCCCTTACCCTGTCCCCTCAGTGTCCTGACAGGTTGTTTGGTTGTTTGTTTTCTTCATGGAATGGACCCACACGCAGTCCTCTGTTGAATCAGGGCATATTTCAGTACATAGTATCCTTGGTAACCATGTATGTGACAAATAAATTCTTTTGATTTGATTTGATTTGATTTGATTTGATTTGATTTGATATGAGGTGGAGCAGCTAGAACAGGAACGTAAGTGCTCTGCGACTCAGCAGAATTGAATAGGACTCACTAGGGTAAAGGCTAAATAGTGTCTCTGTTACACAAACTATATTAGTAAATTATTACTCTTTCAAAAAAAACAATGTCACTGTGAACCAGAGAATAAACCTGGCTGTCTTTTGGCTTATCAGTTAAACTTCAGCAGAGTGAGATGTCTGTTAAAGCAGTACAGACCCCTTCGAGGTTGATTACTTATGACTATTGGTTGTAATATTTTTAGAGGTTACTGCAAACCCTCCATACAGCTCAAAAATTAGGATCTTCTGATGAAAAGTATTAATATCTAGCATGATTATTAGTGCCTAGCATATCTGACAAAGACTTTCATGCTTCATTCACAACTAAAGAGATCTGGAAGAATACACAACTAATGCCTTTAGGAAAAACACCAGGGAGAGACAGGTATACTGTTTTAAAGTCAGCAATTAACAAGATACTCAGAGAGGGGCACATCTCCAACTCCTTTAATACTGCTTTAGTTAGCTTAGTTTTTAAGAAAGATTCCCATCAACTTTTCCTTCTACCAACCTATCAGCTTGCTGAATGTTGATATGAAAATTGTGGCCAAAACCCAGGTCCACAGGTCTGAAATGGTACTGCCAAAAATTATTAAATCAGTCAAGGCCAGGTTTCGCTCCAATATCTTACATCAGCCTTTAAATATTATAAGTCTGAAGGAAAGGAAAAGAGTGGGCCTGTACTACTGCATATGCAACTTTACTATAAAGTCAAACAAATGCCTATTCCAGCTCAGACCAGACTCTCTGTGGGTTGGTATTGAGTCAGCCTCGTGTTACCCAAGATTACTAATGTTTCTGCCTTTCATTCAAAAATTTCACAAGATTCTGACCTTATCTGAGAACATTGTTATATTCAACTTTCTCTTAACTTGGAGAAACATTAAGAAATTTTGGGAATTCCATGCATTCTTTCTCTATGGTCACCTATTGCTGTCAACCAAGACCTTCCCACAAACATTATTCAAATTGGTCTCCAGAAATAGCTCTATAAAGGTTTATTGGACATTTAACATCTGTTTTCAGACCAGTCAGTGGTTAACTTTGAACATCTAAGAATTAAATTTGACTTCTCTAGTACAGACTTTTCTTAAAATATTTACAACTCTATCATTTTATTTCAACCACAGACAAAGAGAATAAACTTCAGAGAGAATTAATTGAAATAAACAATTTGTTCAATAGATATTGAACAACTCAGAGGTTTAATTTCTGCATGTTAACAAGTGTTTGAATCAGTGTCCATGATGCTTTGAGGGAGACATGTGAATGCCATCGTGATGCATCTTTAAGTAGTCATGAAAGCTATACATACAAAGGTTTTCCCACTCTGCTCTTCCCAAAGCATCCAGGAACAAAACATGAAGCTCCTCCACAGAATCTACCTTTCCCCACTGCATCTCCACAGGATGATTCCAGATACACAGCAGCTCTGTTTCAAGTGAAAAGCTGCCCCTGGCACTTAAGATTCACCCATTCTGTGAATGTGATACAGGCTTACTGGAAGGGAGTTGACTCAACCATTCAAAAGATCATAAATATAAATGTTGATTTCTAAATGTTGTGTTAAATCACAACTCAAATTCTCTTTTTATGAAGTTAGAGGGTGTTAGGCTGCTCACCCTGACCTATATGGGGGAGAAATGTATTTTATAACTTTGGTCTACAATTGAAGTTCCCTCTGTAGATATCTGGATGTTTAACTTCCTCCTGCTAGAAAAATGAACATTTCACCTGTTCAGTAATTTTGAATTGTTTGGACACCCTTCTGGAACCTATTAAACAATGCAGTATGGTCATACCTGTGATGCACTGTGACCACCTGACCCTCAGCCCCTCACATAGAGGTAAAATGTCTCAGTGTGTTGTCTCTGCTTAAATATATTGCTGTGACCAAAAAAAAAAATAAAATAAATAAATAAATAAATAAATTTAAAGCATAACAGTCATGAGTTAATTTTAAAAACATAATTACATTACTTCAAGTATCATACCCAACAGTGTTATGGGCCAAAAAAAATACATCTTTATGACTCTGAATACAGCTTCAGTTAAATAGTTCAGTAACAATTTACTACTTGCATAGGTCAACATCAAACAGGAGCTCCATGAGACTGAACAACTCACTCATCTCATTCCCTATTTCAATCAAAGTTGCTTCAGGCTTCTGGTTGTCCCCAACACTCAGAAGCCATAACCTGATCTTACAGATACTTCATCTAAAATATGCAGAGAATGTATAGCACCTAAATCCCAGCCTGCACTCAGCTCCTGGTCTAAAGCATGGTAATATTTTGTCTAAACTGCAACTTCCTTTTGCTCTTTAGGGCTCTGCCATTAAGCCTCTGCAACAAATCCAGAATACTGTTGTAAGTCTTCCCTCTGCCTCTTTCCCAGATGGCTTCCTGTGGCTTCTAGAATCTAGTTCAAGACCCTGGTTACAGCCTGAAAGATGGTCAAAAGGTCTGTTACGACCCGGCTCGTCGGCTAGGGGACCGATTTTAAGGATCGTCGCATTTTAAGGGAAACGGGAGACAATGTAGGTGGTAGGGGAAGAACCTTCTTTGACCATGAACCCGATACAGTGAACAAGTGACGTTTATTTACAGTGGGATGGTGATGCACATCTATACAGTTACCTAATCAAACAAAAACCAGAAAACAGGCGCAAAACAGTTATACAAAACATAGGCGGTTCCTAACTCAAAACACAACAGGAAGACAAAACAGACATTCCGACCTGGGCCACGAAAGAAAAGAAAAATGACAAACTCGAGCCCAGAATACAACAGATTGCTTACGGGTTAGCAACAGGTAGACAAAAGGGGTGTGTACTCCCCAGTGCTAACACTGTACAAAACAAGGGCAAACAGCGAAATCCCCCGCTAGACATAAATTGCCAGAAAGCACGATCAAGATGGAGCTGTTGCCGCTGCCTCCATGGTGGTCCGCACAGATAAGCGCTGGCGGGGGTGACGTCATCCGCCGACGGACCAATCCTGGCTCTGACTGACTTGTCAAACGCTGAACCCCTATGGAGAGACCGCGCGAACAGGAACACAACAGTTCCCCACCAGAAAAAAAAAAAACAAGAACCGTAACAGGTCAGCACTCTGAAACCAACGCATTGCTATCTATTCCTACAGCTTATCAAGAATGGTATACTTTCCCACCATTGCTCACTTAGTTAGGCATTCAAAAATCAACCTGATTGGGTAAAATGAACGCTATCTTCCAGAGGACTGCTGAATTCCTTCCAATGGTAAAAATGGTATAAAAACCTCTTTCTTCTGGACTCACTCTGCCCTGATACCTTTCAGTACTTTGTAATATAAAGTATGGAAATTAAACTGCTGTTAATGTCACATTGTTGTTGTAAATTATATAGTTGCTATGTACATGTGGCAGTCAAATCCAACTTATGTACTCAGAAATTTTTTGCTGCTGAACTTTTTTTTAAGAGCTGAAAAATGATGCCCACGCAATCTGAGATAAATCAAGATGCTTGGTCCATTGTACTGGTTTTACAATGACTCAGATTCTCATGGGAGGATATGTCATGAAATGCTGGTAGGTATGTTGAGTGGGAAGGTTATGGTAACAGCTCACCATTGTTACTGTAAGCATTTTGCTGGGAAGTTTCCGCTCAAGGCCACAAGAGATATTTTGTGGGAAAGGTTCCAGCTTGTATAAGCATAGACTGGAGTTCAGGTGATGAAAAGGCAGTGGAAGAGATTTTCTGTAGGAATAGCATATTGGTCTGAATACAAGACAGTATTTTTTTCTGGTAATGACATAAAAAAAAAAAAAAATGGGGCGCCTACTGGTGGCACCACTTATCCATTGGCTTCTATTGTCCACAGAAATGATCAACAGGAGCTAGCGAGTGTGAAAGACGGTGAAACATCAAGATGGTTTGGAATAAAGTAGCTCAGAGTTAGGGCAAATTAACCAAGGAGTGAGGAGGAGTTGTGATGTCAATTTTACAATAATGGTGCTCAATGAGACAGAGGTGTCCAACAACTTTTAAGTAGCCAAGAGATGTAAAATTACAGAATGCCATGTTCAAAGACAGCAAGCCCAAAAAGACCATCTTAAAAACAGAAACATGGTAAATATGAATAAATATGATTTATTTTTTAAAAAACTATTTAGTTGTGAATGTATTAATTTGCTTACAAATCACAGAATGAAAGTATATATTATATTTTCTGACATCCAGCCAGACTCCTACCATATATATATATATATATATATATATATATATATATTCACAACAAACATGCATAAGGGATTTATGGATTCAGTAACATAAATTCTGCTTTCAGCAGTTTCTCCTTTCTCTGGCTTATTAACACTAAAGTGGAACTAGTGAGACTGGTTAAGTGTCATAAATTCACCCAGCAGGTGACACATCTGCAACCATGGCAGCCTCCAATATAGTATATTCAAGCCTTTATATTAAAATATCACTGTCGACATTTGCTCTGCACTTTCATTTTTAACTTACAGGCAGATACGTTCATGCCAGTCACTTTATTTTAGACTCCAGTGAGCAACAACTGCAATGGCAATCAAGAGTCTTCAGAACCACAGACAACAGACAGGCATGAATTTTACAGAAAACTCTACCATCAATGTAAAATAAACAATATCATAAAAAAACAAGTAAATAAATTTTTTAAGAGGGCTTCATGACCATACTTGTGAAGTATTTAATGCATATGGATGTATTTGCTCAGTGCTGGTGCTGTGTCAGGTGAAAACTTCTCTCCTGCAGATTCTGACAAACTGATCATGTAAGGTCCTCTCACTGCTGGCTGCCACATTTTGGGCCAGCTAGCAACAAAGGGAATTTGCTGTGCTTGCAATAATTTAACTGATTATTAAATTGACATAAAAAAACTCTGGTGCTGAACCTTATTTTTTCTTCCCTTGTCAGAGCCACTATGCATAGGAACCACCAGTATCTGCCACACCCTGCATCAGCCCTATGCAAAACAGTATGTTGCATGGATGCTTGTCATGGGACTGCATCCATAAATCAAAACAAGGTTAAATTCTTCATTTAGATGGTTATTTAAATTATAAAGGTTTCTTTATTCGGCAGTCAGGAGTTTATCACACCACAGCGCTGGGAGTGTTGATGGTCTCACACCACACTCAGGTGAGGGTCCCTCCTTAAAACATCCATTAAGGTGGAAATGTGGTGCTGCGGCAGAGTAAGCTGTAAGTGTGTGGAGTTTGCATGTCCATTGCATGTCCATCCATATCCATTAGTCCTGTAACTAAAAACATCCTTTCATCTCAATGAAAAGCTTGTTTACTACAACACAGGATGTGCACTAAGGGTAAATTTAGAGTTAACGGTTCACCAAAAACATATGTATCTGGACTGTGGGAGGAAACCAGAGCACCCCTAAGAAGTCCACACAAACACAGGGAAGACACATAAACTCCAGCCAGACTGAGTGAGGTCCACCCAGGTCACAGCACAAGTGCTGAACTGCATTTAGCTTTTAAATATAATCATGTGGGCAGCATATTGTACAGTAGTAACACAGTAGAGAAAGGCATCTACAGAGCTTAACTATATTCAGTATTTCAGCATTTTAGGTTACTGCATGTGCCCATACAGGGGAAATCCAAAAGTACCTTCAGAAATGTTTTGTTTCTTTTAGTCATTTGTATCATGGTTGTACGCCTTCCTATTTTTTGTGTATCAGGTGTAAGGATTCATCAATGACTTTGAGAACAATATAGAAGTGAGGCTTTGTTTCAGGAAAGTGCCTACAAATGCATGGAAATGTTCAGGGATGACTGTGTGGGTGTCGTAGGTGAAGAAGAATCAGACTGTACATTCAGCCACTAGTAGAGACGCCACCGGAAGAGCCTCTGACATGGTTCTGGCAAATGGGTGCATGACGCGATGGCAACAGCCCATCTGCCGGTCACTCGCTCTTCTTCTCCTTATGGAATCAGCCATGGCATCCTTGGCTTTTGTGAGGTTTGTGAACGCTGGGTTCCAAGACAGTTAACCGTAGACCCTGGCGTAATTTTGAAATACAGTATATCACTACATTTCAAATTGCTGCCCGGCTAGCTCAGTCGGTAGAACATGTGACTCGTAATCTCAGGGTCGTGGGTTTGAGCCCCACATTGGGCGTCGATGCAAATCCAGCCACAAGGGGGTGCACTTCTGTGCCGGTCCCAAGCCCAGACAAAATGGAGGGTTGTGTCAGGAAGGGCATCCGGCGTAAAAATCTGCCAAACCAAACATGCAAACGAACCGATCCGCTGTGGCGACCCCTAACGGGAGCAGCCAAAAGTCGGTTTATAATAACAAACACGATGCTTTTTTCAACAGCAACTACAACATTTTTTTAAAGAACTGTAAGGAGTATACAATTCTGTGCACTTTTTTTGCACTCCACATGGATCACATGGGGATCCCAGGTGTAAATATTGCTGTTTAAAGCTGGCATTGCCACTGACCTGCTACATTAATTTAAAATGCGTTTTCTCCCAGTTGTGTATAGCCGCTTTGTTTTCAAAGACCAGTGCCATGACATTGATCCAGTATATTGTTTAAGATGTTCTCAGGTGGGCACACACACATGCACCTGCAACTATGCCAGTCAAACAGAGTTAATGGTTCCTCATGTCTCTGGTGGAATGATGGCATCATTGCGTGAGAAAAGGCTGTGGCCTGCAATCCACGTTGTGTATTCTGATGCCTTCAGTGCTAATCTTTGCACAATAATAATGAATTTATATTATGTCTTCATGTGTGGTGTTTTTGTTGCTGGTTTACAGCAGGGCCAGAAGACATTAGGTTTATAAACTCTCTGAAGCAAAAAATCCAGCACAGTTTTGGAGGAGTGAGAACATTCCAGGTTCTGCAGCTGCAAATGGAGATCTCTCAGACCAAATGAACAATGTCCTGCATCCAGTGGCAGAAACCAAGCACTTGAAACATTTGATTTGTGGAGCACGGAGAGGAAGGATTAAAGCCGGCCTTCCGAAAATCTCTCTGCCAAAGCTTTCTTCGCTCTTCTTACACCTGTTCATTGGATTGTAAATGGAAAACCTACAGGGTAATTCTGGAGAAGATAACTTTGAGGCCAAGGAGGCATCCATCTCCCTGCTCTCCTTTTACACTCAAAAATCCATAGTGACAGAAATCTTGGGTGAATTATTTTTTTAATTTAAAAAAAAAAAAAAAAAAAAAACATTTTTTCAAAACCACGGGTACAGCTATGTAAAATTTGTTTAAATTCTCAAATTTAAACTTAGACATATTTACTTATTAACTTGTATGTGGCAAGTTAATTGGTAAACCAAAAAGATTTCATGCCTCATCTGTGTTATTATTTTATTATTTATATAACATTATAATTCATTGCTTTTGTGTTGATATTAACTTTGGATTCCTGTGTCTGTGATTTTCCCACTGAAGAAGCCTGTGTGGCCCACACACTTTCTCCCAACACTACCCTCGCCAAGTTACCACTGGTGTTACATAGGGCAGTAGACAACAATATTAGTTTGCCATTGTGGCCTAACTGGGAATCCACACCGTCCAGCGGTTATGACGATGAATGAGTAACTTAGGAAAGACATCTCATCGTCCTTAAGCTTGGCTGGAGCCAAGACTGATCCTCCTGAGCCAGTTTTGCTCTTTTCCCCACCTCCATTTCTGCATAACAATTGGTACCGCAGATGCTTCATTAATCGCACTAAGTGGTGGGCTGAATGGAAGCCACTAATGGTGAACAGGAACCAAGAGGACTTCAGATTCAAACTTGCCAAAAGGCCAAGGAACACCGCATTACATTTATGACTCTTAACATTTGTCCTTTGAGGTAGGCAGTGACTTGCTTTTTAAACACTATTTACTTCCTGTCACTGTGGATTGGAAGGGACAGAAAGAGGAGGGCTTTGGAGCGAATCAGTGCCGGAAGGAGACACTCATGTCTCATTTCCTTTGAGATTATCCTAAATCATCTTCCACATGAACTGACTTTTAGGTCCAGCCATAAATATGAAAGATCACATCAGCAAGCTCTCACGTCTGTCCTTCCTGGCTTGCTCGCCAGGGCTAATAAGATTCTCTCCTACAAGGGCTTTTGCTACCATGCCATCCACATAGGCTGATCTCAAGGAAACGGGTTTATTGCTTGTGTATTTATGTCTGGCAGTCACCTCTGTAGAATGATCCAGAATGGACATCGACAGCGGTTTTGAGGCGAGGGATGCTATGCTAAACAATCTTTGACAAAAATTAGGATTTTGCATTTTCAGTTCCTTTACCAAAAGCCTGGGATACAGGCTTAGGAATGTAATTTAAAAAAAATGTATTACTATTAAGAAACAGGAAAACTCATGTGAGGTTCTCCCCTTTTTTCACCTGAAAGACAACAGCTGAATATGGATGGTGCGGCTGTTGTGACGATTATGATGTGTGATACACACCCCATCAGAGGAACAGAAGATGGAGAGGAACGGGAATTTAAAAAGAAAGAAGCAAATGTGTTTGAGGCATGTCAGGGCGTGCCAGGTTTGGGGAATCACCATGCAGGGGCAGTGGTGTCCAATTTTGTTCTTTCTGCCTGATAACAGCACACAGCCTCAACCAAGATTGTATAAAAATAAAACAACCATGGTAACAGAGAGTTAAATAAATAACCAGAATGAACAAATGGAAGGGCAGAAGCAGCATCTACACACAAATTCAGATCTTAGCACAGCTGTCAAACAAACTTTCACCTCATCTCTCCCTTCTGACTCTGAGAATCCACACTTTAATAAAATTCTTCAATGATTTATTCCCAGTAGCAGGCCATCATTGCACTGTTCAACTGTGCAAGTGCAGCTGCCAGACTTTGGGTTTGGACGTGGTCAGAAATCTGCCTCCGGTGCTGAGCGACAGATTTCACACCCCAGCTGCTCATCTGCCTCAGGAAGGAAGCCGACGAAGAGGCTAACTGCTGTATTTTGATCAGTTAGTCGTCGCTGACTGCTTGCGTTGGCACTGCCTGGAATATCTTGGTCCTCCGTGACCCGTTCTCTTGGTTTTGCTTTGTAGCTTCACATTAAACTGTAAAACTTGAGTCCCCCACAGCTCCTGCTGCTGTCTGGTTCTTCTGCTTAAATTTTAAGATTTCCAGAGCAGTTCTGATATCCTGGAGCATTTGGTCAGATTTTAAAAGGCAGAGCATTTTGGACTGGGACAAAAACAGCAAGGACACTTGAGTGCCATGCAGAGGTGAGCATTTATTGTTCTGTTTGTGACCATTATGCCCAGTATGTGAGCTAAGTCAGAAGTGAGGTAATACTATACTCTGTACAGTATTATCTATGCTATTTTTCCCACTTTTTCAGCACTTTGAGTTCCAGTCGAGGGGACGAAAAAGAGGAAACTTGAATGATTGGAATGGCCATGAATAATACCCGTATTGGCCAATGGAAAAACCCTACCTGCAACAAAGGATACTGATGTATTTGGAGAATAAAATGCATAATAATACGTGGTTGGACACACTTATTCACACTACTTCTTGGATGTGAAGGGAGTTACAGGAGTTTGTGCATACACTGTACATCAAAACTGACATCTTGAATGTATGATTAATGGTGTCCAGGAAGCAGACCTTTTACAAATGTCAGTTCTCTACAAAAGATTGATTTCCAGGCCTTTAAATAGCAGCGGGCCCTTGAAATGTCTCAAGTGTTATTTATTCACGAAATCAACAATGGGTGTTAAACTGAGAAGTCATTTACTTGGGAAAGCTGGGCAACAAAATGAACTCTTTCAATGGAAAAATTTGCCATGATTCATGTTTCTTCACAGAAGAACTCATTCCTTGGTAATGAGTGCATGCTTGTTCTTTTTGTATAACACAGAATCTATACCTCTACCGAAAGGGGTGTAATGTAGTTGTATTTAATTTTTTTTAGTCAGAGGCATACATTTCAGCAAATAACTACATCAAAGCTTCAGTTATCGTTTATCAATTTTTTGGAATTAGTATTTCCTTCTTCTATAGTGATTTATTTTTAGGCCACCATTAACATCCTTGTTCTTATGGAGAAGCTTCAGTGCGTGCTTATTTCTGCATTTTTGCACATCATCTCTCATCTTTCGCATCATCTGTCACTGGGTACATCACCAGTGTGTGGATGATGTTGTGACCATTACATCTGTCAGAACAACACCGAAAGAACAGCAGTGTGAGTGATGGGTATGGGTCTCTGCCTTACGTGCTGAATGTCTTCTAAAACTGACTTTAAGTCGTTACTACCACACTGAGCATGAAAGCAGCAGCTCATCTTGATGACCAGGTACTGTCTGTCTCCTTAACTGATGTAAGGGGAGCTTAGGTGAGAGTTACATAGAAAGCTGCAGGACCTGATAGCAGCCCCAGCCTTGTGCTGAAGGAGTAGCCTAGCGAGCTGGCAGAGGCTTCGAAACCTCAATCACCACCCTGGTCATCATGAAGAGCTTCGAGAGACTGCTCATGTCACACATTAAGGCTTACATCCCATTCTCCACATATGTCTCACTAGTATGTGCATCGCTGGATAATGGTGGATCTAATGGCTCCTTGCCCACAATACATCTGGCCCTTCCCCACCTTGGAAGGTAAAGGCTGTTATGTCAGATTGCTGTTCGTTGTCTTCAGTTCAGCTTTTGATACCATCATCCCCCAGTAGCTGGTCAATATCTGAACACTTCCCTGTCCAGTAGGATCATGAACTTACTGACCAGCGGGCCACAAGTTGTAAGAAACCATGGCAGCACATCCCACACAATTATTCTGCACACTGGTGCACCTTAAGAGTCAATGCTCAGCCTACTGCTGGTTACCATCCTAAGTCATGACTGTGTTGCCAAATGTAACAGCAACATCATCAAGACTGTCAAGAGTTTCTTAAGGCACTGAAACAAGCTGGACTTTCATCCACATCCTCATCAGTTTCTACAGGTGTGTCATAAAGTGCATCCTGACCTCCTGCATCACTGTCTGGTACGGGAACAGCACTGCCTCTGACTGCGGAGCTCTGCAGCAGGGACTGAAAACTGCCCAGTACATCACTAAAACTTCACTGTCCACCATCCAGACTACGTACAACAAGCAGTGTACCATCCTCGCCAATGATCCTTTTCACCCTCTGTTTTTATCACTGCTATCTGGAACTTAAAGAGCCATTACTAAGAAGCTAAGAAACAACTTTTATTTGCAAGTATTCAGACTGCCTAATTCAGAACAACATAGGAAATAATCACCACCACCACCGCCGCTACTAACCACCCACCTTTCCACTGTGGAGTCATTACTGACTTTATACTAATCCTCTTATCTCGCTGATCTGTTTGTCTATTAATTTATCTGTCCATTACTTATTTGTCCATCTATGTTTAACTGCTTATTACTATGCTTATGTACTTGCCAATTGCATTTGCCTGTGTTGTACTGTGCTGTCATGCCATCAGTGAGGTTGGTTACCAGTGTCAGGCGAGAAGGCCCGATTCACCGTTGGAGTTCCAGTTCATCCCAAAGTTGTTCATGCTATACTGTGTACCATGGTAAGGGGGAAACTACATTTTTTTGCTTATGTTTATCTGTATAATGGCAGGAAAAAAACACTGATGTTTCATAGGACTTAGCAGTTTGGAATTAAGAATTTATGCCCAACTACCTTATGTTTACCCTACCCAGGTACGCTTCCCATTGATTTCTGGATGGGCTCTGGACCACCATGACCTTTACTAGGACAAGCAGTGAGTAAAAGTGTGTGAGTAAGTGAAAATTCTTTGTTTCTGCATTCAGTCTTTTCTGTCCTTTTTTAACTCTACCACTGTTGGATAACATTTCTCAAATGTAGACTAAATGGCCAAAAGTATTTTGACACCTGAGCATCACACTCATGTGTGCTTGCCGAACATCACATTACAAACCCATGAACACTGATATGAAGTTGTTTCCCCCTTTGATGCTACAACAGCTGCTGCTCTTCTGGGAAGGCTTTCCGTCAGATTTTGGGAATTTATGCCCATTCAGCCACAAGAGCATTTGTGAGGTTGGGCGAGAATGCCTGGCTCACAGTCCAATCGGTGTTCTAGTTCATCCCAAAGGTGTTCTGTGGGGTTGAGATCAGTGCCACTCAAGTTCTTCCACACCAGCCTGGGCAAACCATGTGTTTATTCAGCTTGCTTTGTGCATGGGGGTGCAGGCATGTTGGAACAAGAAAGGAGCTTCTTCACCAAACTGTGGCTACAAAGCTGGAAGCACATAATCATCTAGAATGTGTCTGTCTTCTGTGTGGGTGAAAGAGCTCAACCCAGTCATTAGAAGGACGTCCACATACTTTTGGCCACATTGTGTATTTATATTGCAGAATTGTGCTTAGACACAAAATGCACATGATGTCAACATGTACGAATTTTGTACACAGGTACATGGGAACAGTTTTCATTGTTACAGAAACTTTGTAAAATGTATTTCATTAACACGTGTTCTTCACAGCTATTAAATAATGTGAAGACAATTTAACACACCATTGAAATTCACATGAACATATAATGCTTTCTTGGCTACACAATGTGTTGATGTAACTAAAAATAAAGATTCACTCTGTTTTACAGTGTAACTGAAATATGGAAAGAACCGCTAGACGAGTGTATAATATAATTTTTTTTATTTATTTTTTTTTTTAATCAAATTCAGCACATTTTCCTTGAAAGTCAACATAACTACAAAATGATAACTATAAAACAGAATTTTTTGACAATGGGAAAGCTGGAAAGTACAGTGTATCCTATATACAGCTTTCAAGCATGTGACTGAGTCTACAGGCATAAGCATTGCATTTTCAAAGGTCACAGTTTTCTGAAGTTTACTTAAAAGGCTTTTTAATGCTAGTTATTTTGACTATTGGCAGTTTAACCTAGTTAAATGTAGTATTTATTCATTCAATAGTGCTACTGAAAGATTACTTTGAGCCTTTGGAATTATTCTTTCATTAACAGCCATGTAACGGCAGCAACCAGAAACCATGAGTAACTTAACAGTGGATCAACAGTGCCTTCCAATAATTTTAAAAGACAGAAGGTCCAGATGCAGTCACCCTTAAGCATCATCCAGTTCTTCCAGATCACTGTCAATGATTATATTTCTTAGTAAATATATTTTTGGATGGTGTTGTCTTAATCTTAATCTAAAATAAGCATCTTAATCTGGCACAAGCAATTTATCAGTCACTACAATTTTATATACATTTCTCTGGAATAATAAATGGTTTGTTTTCATTTTCAAAGCACACGAGTGACATTGCCCCGTTTATTTGAGTAAAAGCAATGAGTCATCCCAGTCATCCCATCCCATATAACAGGTTGTTGCCAGAACAGTCAGAAATGTAGGAGGCGATGTGCTCTCTCATGTAGAAAAGGCAGCGGTTGCTCAGAGCATCCCACCCACAGCCTCTGGCCTGCCATGCACCTGGACCTTCTCCTGCTAAGATGGCAGCATTTGAATAATTCATCAGGGTGTCTTCAGGGGTTTCAGCAAGAAACATGGCACATAGTTAGAGCGAGTGCAGAAATGTCCAAATTTTGGGAGAAGCGCAGGTTGCTGAAGTAGCAAGTTACTCAAGAAGCAGTTGTCATGCCTGGGTGGTTCTGAGTAGTAAGTAGGTTTAAAAGGTTCTGGGTACTGCCGTTGCTGTAAAACATGCAACATAAAAAGTTAATTTTAAAAACCCTTTCGCAACCATATTTACTTTCACATTTATTTTTTGAAACGCTATTGGTTTTAATGTGGCTTATAGCTTAAGGTGAAGCATACAAAAAGAAAGCTAGGTTTTAGTGCAGAAACCTCCCAGCTCTTGTCCTATGGATTGTCTTTCCTCCTACACTTCGAAGACATACGTGTGTGTGTGTGTGTGTGTGTGTGTGTGTGTGTGTGTGTGTGTGTGTGTGTGTGTGTGTGTGTTGGAGGGGCAATTCCATTCTATATACATGTCATGCTACTAAAGCTACAAGATAAAATGGCTGTGTAGGTATTTTTTCTATACAGGTATGTGCCACATGATGTGCCGGTCAACAACAAACCCCAAATACGACGGTGATCCCATAAGATTATATACAGTACATAATACTTCATAATGATAATCAACGGCTATGTTACTGCTTTATGTATTTACTATGTTGTACTTTTTACCATTATTTTAGAGTATACTCTTTCTACTTATAAAAAAGTTTACCGTAAGATGGCATGTCGTGTTACGCCGGTCAAAACAGTCAAAACAGACGTGATGTGACACATGCACATGTTATGACGTTTGTGCAACAACGAAATCACCGAACAACACATTTTTCAGAACATGACCTTGTCATTAAGTGACACGTGCCTGTATATAAATAGTCTATGCTTGAAAACAGGAACAAAACAGATTTATTGTACTTTTATTGAATTGGGCTTTAAATGGCATGATAGCTTCATCTTTATCTTTAATTGTGAATTAGGTTTCAGTTTTAGCAGCAGTTTCTCAAGTTACAAGAAAATAGAATTACAATAAGTCATATATGAAGTAATATACACTGTACTGTATAACCTTAAGAACAGACATATAACCAGGAACTGAATCTCGCTGTGCAGGTGCTGTTAGCAACAGAGAAATGGAAGCTCTGCCTCAATGTGGCAGATTATTACAGTCTTACATGGCTGGGTTTTCACTTTGAGCAATGAAAAATTGATTAAAAAACATTCAGCTGTATGAAATGAAATACCATCTCTCCGGAAAGATATGGTTTTGGAAGTAAGTCTATTTATTGTTGTTATTATTGCATTTGCGATTCTGTAAGTCACTTAGCTGGGTCATGCAGGTTTGGAGGCCTTCCAAGATAGAATTTGCAGAGCAGCGTTTTTATTTATAAGGCAACAGAATCTCCACTTTCCTCATAATTTATAGGCACCAAATGTAAATGTGCACACAAACATGCACGGTGCAGACACCCTGTTTGTACCGTGATTTTATTTAATGAAGCTTAATACTTTGGAGCTGCTGTTTTGTTGCAGGCTATTTGGTTAGTAGTACCTTACCAGGGTGCTTTGTATGGCTTTGTATTAATAACATATTACCTTCATTATTTACTTCACCCAAGGATTCTAGGGTAGTAAATAATGGACAGAACAGAGCATAACAGGATGCTCAGTGGGTAGCTTAATGGTTAAATGTGTTCTCTCACAAGCTGAAGGTTGTGGGTGGTCCCCAGACCCACTGTTGCTCTTACTATGCAAAATTCTTCCTCTAAAGTGCCCTCTGTATCTTACAGCTCTCTATTCTTCTTCTTCTTCTTCTTCTTCTTCTTCTTCTTCTTCTTCTTCTAAGCTGGAGAGCATACAGTATATGCAGTTACTCTCTGTTATGAGTTGATACATGTGGGTACAGCAGAGTTTGCCTACTTGTGTGTCTGTTTTATTTCTTCTTCATCTTCTTTTCCACCCCGGTCAAGATTTGGACTGAACAAGACATCCATCAAATATCTTCATGCCCTGGAATTTGCATGGCTTTGCTGGAGAATGAGAGGCACATACAGTTTTTACTAGAACATAAAAGTACTTCCTGGGCAAAGCTAGTGGAAGACTCTGCTTCCTTGAGCTTTTTCCTTTGTGCTAGCTTTTTTATTTATTTATTTATTTATTGTAAAGCAGCATAGTTAGGCTGTGGAAGATTTTAAATTTGACACCCTTTTCGTACTTTTTTGGCTTTGAACCCAAATGTTGACTGTGTATTGTAAAGGTGTTTAGTCAACTTTCATTTTGCTTCCCTTTACTGCATTTTTGAATTTATTTTGAGCTCTTTGTTTCACACTGTGTCCTGCAAGCTACTCACAAGTAACTACAGTTCATGTTGCACCCCAGTGTAACCCTGGTCAGCCTGCGGTCATAACGCTGACTTTGAGCAACATAGCTGGTGCTCCGTTTAATGCTGTGAACTGTAAAGTGAAATAACAGCTGAGGCTGTCTGAAATCCACAGTCTGATATTCTAAAACAAAGAACATCAGGCAGAGACATCTGCATCTTTTTCAGTGACACCATGAATTTAGGTAATTCTGACCACAAATATCTCTGGTTACACCTTTATCTTCTCATTCATCTCTGTTTCTGCGCGGCTCCTGTTGGGCGTCATTTCGCTCGGATTAAGACCTTAGCACTTCTTCGCCATGGTTTTCCTTCTTCATTGAGTGTGACCATCGAAGCATGACCATGATTACGGCTGCTGGGAATAGTTTTCCACTGGGAACCCATCTGATAAGTCTTCATAGCTTTTTTAATGTGTTCCCCTCGGTGTGGGTCCCAGGACCACTGGGAAATGCTGTTCCTGTCTGCATGGCTTTAGAGTCTGTGAACGTTTAAAATGCTTCCAGACTTTCTTCACCGTGGCACAGAGACTGCTTCCTCGAGCTTTAATTTTCTTTCTCAGTGGGTTTCCTTTTTAATTTTGGCGTGCCACAAAAACTTACTTCGGTGTACAATGGCAAAATGATTAGAAAACACCAAGAAACACTTAGCTCAGAAGCAGATCTGCATCTATCTTAAGAACTGATGTTAACTGAAATATATTGCAGTCAGTAATAGAGGTGACAACTCGAGGCGTGAGGCTTTGTGCTATTTCTACATCAGAAATGAGCGTGGTAATAGAAACATCGCGAAATGCAGCCTCTTCTAATTTTCATCTTGATTCAGGATGATCCCTTACCTGTGCACAGGTGGCTTCCTTTAGTCCTACTTCAAAGAACTGTTAAGGCGATGAAGTTACCGGAGTGTGCAAAACGGACGGCAGCGCTTGCTATCATTAAAACAGAAACTTGGACCTTGATTCCTCTGCCAGAGGGAATTGCCTGTAGTCCCGAATATATTAGACTGAGGCCTGTGGTTTCCTTCAGATGATTTGCTGTGCTTAATAAACCGCACATGGAAAAACGGAGTCATCTACTGCCTCCCCGTGCGCAAGGATTTGTTTTATGCACGTAAAGATACCCTTTGTGAAAAAAAGCTACTTGAGTTTGGTTTCATTTCAAAACATGTACGATGCAGACTCAAGTTATTCAAAAATGTCAGGAATATAGTAAACTTTCTGTGCTTTAAATTCAAATCTGGACCTCTTCACAATTTCTGACATCTCTGGTAAAATTATTTTAGATGGGCACAGTACTGCTATATTGTGTCCTGCCACAGTAAAGATTTTTTTAACAATAACATTTTTAACAAGTAATTATATTTATAACTACAGCATAATACCTACACAGCCATAGATAGAGGTCATTTGAGCTCTGGAAAACAATACATGAAGTCAAAAATACTGACCTCTATCATTCATGATTGCCCTTTGGCTGGCACTGCACCTGACCCCCACCCTTAACCTTGCAGGTGGACACAAGATGGCTCCAGATCGCCAGTCCGGGCTGTGCCTGCCCAGGGTTTGTGTGTCACGCTAGCTAGTGGATAACATCCGCAGGCCTGGTTGCAGGGGTGCGCTGTACACTTCGTTCTTTTCTGTGTTCTAATGCAGGTCTTCATGGCCCCTTCTTTGTATAGACTCCATCCCACCAACCTGCCTGCTATGGGAGGTCCTGCCAGGAGCTCCAAACCCCAGATGATACAGCTGTGGAGTTCATAGACACACGCAAGCTACAAAAGGCTTGGAAACAGGAAGAAAACCTATAGACCTTGATGGTTAGTCTAAGCATCAAGGTGACTGCAGCTCTTTGCAGAAGTCTCTCAGAAGTTTATATTAGCATGCCCAGCACTCTGTGTTGACTTGGCAATTCATGGCAGATTACAAGGAACAGCCAGGGCAACAAATTTCTCGAGCCATGAACTCGGTTGCTCTTTAGCAGCGTACAGTAGGCATACACTGATTTTCCCTCTTTCCTACAGAACTGCTGAACCCTTTTCAACATTCAAGGTCTCAAAATGCATCTCTTCCAGACATCCGTTTCTCCTAACCGCTCTATCAAGCTATGTCATCCCCAATCCTAATACCTTTGAGTTTCCCGCAAACACTACAGGCAGGTACTTGTCCTCTGCATGCCAGCTAAAACCACTACACAAACTAAGCGTGCGTCAAACAATTGCACGTCTACATCGCTAACCGTTGTGAACTGCGCCTTTGTTTATGCTCGACTGTATGTCACTTTTCAGAAAAGCCCATCCTAAATGAGTTAATATAAATTTTAATGGGGTTGTTTTCCCTTATCCATTTGAAGGTTAATGACAACAACTATAATATAGAGATAACACTCCAAGGAATCAGTTGCTAGTGCTCTCAAATGGATAAAAGAAGTTGTCCATTGCTATAAAGCTAGTCTCCGAAAAGATGCCTCCTCCTTGCACATCACCCTATGTGGCCAAAGTGCCTCTGTCACGGAAGCGTTTGTTATAATGACAGCCCATATGGCGCATTTGCATTGGCGCCATTCATTATGCATTCACATCTGTATAGGCTAAATGGGATAAACTTGTGTGCGGCATAGAAAAAGTGGACTGCAGTTCTCAAACGCCACTCAAACAATGGACTCCATCAAGAATGATATATTATGATATTTATAGGACCGTCTTGTAAGACATATGGCAAATAGCTGCTGAAAAACAGAAAACACATTTTGCCTGCAGAGCGCTATTGATGCAGGAAAAAAGTTTGAATCTTGCACTCATGTCAGTGGACAAGAGACTGAATTTTTTTGTTCCTTTTTTTGAAAATTTATATCATAAGAGTAAAGTTATTTTATTTGTACATTACATTCATTTCTATAATTAAATATTGTGTATAGAATGCAAAAACGTTCCTATTTATTACATTTAATAGTTTTAAATCAGATTTTTTTTTTTTTTTTTTTTTTTTTTTAATATTTATTGCTCGAGCATTTGATCGACTCTGATTCCAGCATCGGGCTCTCTGTCACGCTGGGGGGCGCATCAGACAGCAGCCCCCTCTCCGGGATTGGGTCGAGGCTCAGCGAGGCATAATGGGAACATTTTTTTTTTTTTCCCTGCTGCGGCAGAAATACAAGTTTTCGTAGGTGAAAAAGTCACCGCGCTCTTTTATAATAAGAAAAATGTGCTGTTGCAACGGAAAGTGCGAGCGGAGGGAAAGTGCTGATCGCATCATGGGACTTGATCAAAACCCTGTAGGTGGCGTATTAATGACTGGCGAAGTCAGTCTTGGTTTTCATAGTACAGTAATTCCAATTAAATTTCCATTACCGTGGGTCCTACATGACTTTGTTCTGACCTAATTAGAGCACAGAAATCTCTAAATTCACTGGAAAAGATGTTAGAAGCTGAATAATCCTTAAAAATACTCCTTAGACCTACATGGTTTGACTGCTGTTGTGCAGAACTTGGAATGCGGTGGTGTCTCCTACCTCCTGGGCTGCTTGCCTGATGTGGGGCTCAAGTCCAGCTCAGGGGTGGGTGTGGAGTTTGCGTGTTCTCCTCTGTATTTGCACCCCTCTAAGGAAAACATATGCTTTAAGAAGGCAATGGCAAACCACTTCTATTCCTCATGCCAGTGGTTGCCTAGGAGTCAGACATGACTCAATGTCACTTTCCAGTTCCATACTGTAATTAATAAAAAATGTGATATAAACAAGAAAACAAACACGAGTGTTCACGGAGGTCACTTGATAATGTAGTGTATGTGTTTTATCTCTTTTTGTTTGTCTGGCTTGTTTCCGTGGATATCCATCCACCGATCCATCCGTTCGTTCATCCGTCCATCTATCTTTTATCCTGGACAGAGTCTCAAAATTACTGCGTGCTTTGCTCGGAAAGAACTCCTGGATGCAACACCAGTTCAGCTCTTGGCTCTGTACAGGCTAATGCGAGGGAGGTCATCAACGTCGGCCACTTTCTGCTCGACTCGGGAAGCTTATTTAAGATTTATGAGCTATTGCAGCGCTTGCTGCAACATGAGGCCTTGTATGAGCCAGCTTTTCTCATGGGGCTAATTTCTCAGGTAACCTTTGCAAATGTGGGTGATGGGCATCATTAGCAGTGGGAGCAGGAACACCGGAGCCCTTTATAACCTGCTTAACAATGCGACTAAGGTGTTACATTCTCATTTTGTCTATTTTATTAGTGCCAATTTGCCATGTTTATGAGGGAAAAATGTAAAAAATTTTCTTCTTCACTCAGCGGTGTGAACAGCAGGGCAGGGTAGCAGTTGGAGATACTGCCTTACACTTGAAAGACCCAGGTTTGATGTCCTCCTGTTATAGTATCAGGGTACTTGCCCTGCAGTACTCCAGCAAAAATTACCCAGCTGTACAAAAGGGTAAATCCCTGCCAGTTTCTTTGCAGAAAAGAATGAGCAAAAACAAAGATGTAAATAAAAATAAATA
The DNA here is from genome assembly GCA_018136845.1 of Heterotis niloticus. Taxonomy (NCBI): domain Eukaryota; kingdom Metazoa; phylum Chordata; class Actinopteri; order Osteoglossiformes; family Osteoglossidae; genus Heterotis; species Heterotis niloticus. The sequence goes on along the minus strand of CM030904.1, from coordinate 19,960,793 downwards.
TCTCACATGACTGCAAGAGTACATAAGACTTTTACTACTTAGCAACTTTGGTTACTTGGTAACACCGGTGTCAGGAACCGGCTAGGGGCGACCCGCCTACCCATTGCAGCTGCACCAGATCAGCACATGAGATCAGAGATAAAAGGTGCGGGGCCGGACAGCTCCAGCATAGGATTTAATCCGTAGCTTCTCTTGGTTACCGCGTGTTATCCCTGCGCTTCCTTGTGTGTTACAATAAACCTGTCTGGTGAAATCCATCCTTTCGTGTCATCTCCGCTCTTGGGTCCCTTACCTTGTCCCCGTCAGCATCCTGACAACAGGGAGGTAAATTATAAAAGCAGAAAATGGGTTTTAGTACATTATACAAGTTTTATTAGCTGACAAGTCTTGGTGGCATACAGTTGTGGGAAAAAGTAAGTACACCCCATGAGTTTTTTGCGAATAACTAATTTTATATAAATATCTATTTGTAAAATATAGCAAAAATATCTTTACTATGGTCAGTCCTGCAGCATGTAGATGGATGCATTTGCTATTGCAGTTCACACTGGAAAAGAAGTACAAAGCAGACCTCCAACCCTGAATATACAGTTCCTGCACAAAATGACAAAAACAGATTGCGAAATGTAAATATAAAATGATAAAAGATTACGAAATAGTCGTTTTATGTTGAACAATAAAATAACATTTAGATATAATACTTACTACACATGCGCAAGGAATAAAACATAGGCAGCAAAAGCATGCTGAATGTTAAGTACTTTGCTTTATTTGTGTCCTAAGACACAGCTTCCTCCCGGAGCTTCGTGGACCACTGATGGTTTAACAGCTGGAAAGAAGCCGGCACTGCGTTTTGCTCAGAAAAACAAAAATGGAAACGAGAGCAATTTCAGACTATTAAATAGAGTAAGAAGAAAAGTGTTGCTGTAAGCGTGGAGACAGTGTGTACTGGGAGCTCACTTCTCACTTCATGCTGCTGCCTGCTAACCAGAGACAGAGCGCGATAGAAAGATATGATCACTAATGAGAGTTATTAATGGCTGTCTGGCAGTGTGCAGGGGGAAATGGAGAGAGCGCAAAATATTAAGTGGCAAAAGCATCTACTCCTTATTTTCCTTAAAATTTCCTTAAAATTTCCTTAAAATTTTAAGGAAAATAAAATAATGTCAGCTTGACATCTGATTTAAATTGTTGTCCAAGGTCTGTCTGGTGGAGAAACTTATTTATGAGCAGCAAAGAATACTGTGGCCTTATGTCAAAATGCCACTTGAGGTCTGTACACTTGGGATGCTTTCCAAGTCTCGCAAATAAACTTTGGAAGCAGTGCTAGTGAATTTGATGGGTTTTTTTTCCTAACATGGAATTGCGTACATATAGGGCTTTGCTTTCTTTACAGTTGCGTTCATCCAAAAGCAAACAAATGCATGTTCAAATGTGTAATGCCTTCATTTAAATGTCTGTTTAGTGTAATCCTGTGTGCAATCATTTAGGTTTATTTTCTTATCAGGTGAACATGCAGTTTGTTCTATTTTTTTAGGATAATAATAATAATAATAATAATAATAATAATAATAATAATAATAATAATAATAATAATAATAATAATAATAATAATAATAATACATTCACCAGAAGAACTCCGTCCCAAAGAAATCATCTACCTCTGTGACTACCATCTTGTCACTGTCTCCTCAAACACCTTGAAGTGCTTTGAGAGTAGCCATGTCCCACACCAAGACCTATATCCCACTCTCCACACTAGGCCCCCACCTGTATGCCTATCACCACAGATTGCTGCTGTGCTTCTGAACCTGTCCTACCTGGAGGTTAAAGACCATTTTATGAAAATGCTGTTCATTGACTTCAGTTCAAATTCATCCATGATCCTCCAGCTGGTGGTCAGTAAACTGTCCTCACTGGGTCTGTACATTCACCTGTGCAACTGGATCCTTGATAGTGACATTAAATTGTCTGCAGTTTGTGACTGTGAGTGAAGGTTCCAGTGTGCAGCTATCTTTTGGTGAACTGGCACCCCATCCAAGATGGACCACTCCAAGTTTTAGTACCCTTGGGTTATTGGATAGGCTCTGGACCACTGAGACCCTGACAAGGACGAGCAGTTAGTTAAAGTCTGTTTTATCATAATTGTAGATAATGCATTCCATCACATTTGGCATCCATACCAAATAATTATTCATGACAAATAAAGCAAAGTACTGCCAAAACATTTAGCTTCACTTGCTCCCAACGTTAAGGGAACTGTACTTCATTCTGTGGGCGATTTTTTTTTTAGCATCGATTTCCACCTGAGCCTGTACAACCCTTTTAACAGTATACCACTGATTGTGGAGAGAAGCAAAAAAAAATTCTTTAACGTTCCAGAAATGTGTCAAAGTCTGGAAGAAACTATGTCCAGACTGCAGGGTGGAAGAATGCATAATCCAACCTTTTTCCCATTCACTGTTGGAATATCACCTCAACCATCCAAGATAGAAGTGTGTATTTGATTAACTATTGCCAATGGACTGCTTTGACAAAGTGACTTACACTTTATCTTTCAAACGTATTTGTTTTTATATGTATTTATTTACCAATTCGTATAGCTGGTAATTCCAACCATAGGTTCTCTCCTTTATATATTTTATTAAAAACGTTTTTTCATACTGTGAGTCTTGAAAGTTTTGAAATGTTTCTTCTGCCTATAAAACTTTCCTCATAAATAAATAACAGGGACAACTAGAAATATTGACTAGACAGCCCTTACCTGTTTCTGAACGAAAAGTGAGAATATGTGATGCTATCAGGATTATTGGAGTTTGTCAGAAAATCTACATCTAAGCAATGGTGAAGCATGCTGCTTGCTGTGTTACACCGTCCAGCTCACACACTCACTTAATGTTGACATGAACATAAATATTTGCTCAGAAATCTCCAAACTCTATGCTTGTGGTATCTTGAATTGTATCTGAAAGATCTCATTCCCATTAGCCCATCTTCCACTCTTGTTTTAAGCTAAACAAGTATGTTGTATGCCCAGTGGTGAGCACTGTTGAATGCCACTGTTTAACTCTAAAAAACCAAACTAACTTTATATGTCTTTATATATCTATAGCTTTACAATAAATAACTTTATGTTTAACAGACACAGCATAGGTGTTGTCATGGAAAGCACCATTATCGGTTCCTGAACAAGCCAGAGGGAAAGGAATGTTTATTTATTAGCTTGTTTGTTTGTTTGTTTTAAATTAATTGCAGGGAATTTTATCTTTTCCACATTATTTTCCTGTTGGTCTTTTTTCACAGTCTTAAAGTTGTCCCCCAAGGGAGTGCGGGTTCTTGAGCCAGCAACCTCTGCCAGCCTTTTTAAATGTCAGAAAGACTCTTCAATGCATGCTGTAGCAATTTTGGTCAATGGACAACAGAAGATCACAGCTGGTGGACTGACCCTTTAATAATTTCTTCTACTGCTTTAATAACCACCACTGAAATGATATTGGAGCTGCTGGTGCTTGAATCCCATGCCTGTCCCCACCACTCAATCACCATCACTTGAGTAATGTTTGCAGTTTTGGTTGAAAGAGTCTTTTCAACAACCAAATCACTTTAGACATTTGAATTAACCGCCAATTTAACTGTTTTTATAACAAGCAACTGTTTTAATAACACACCTTAAAACTGTGTTATTTTTGTGTCACACGATTCATGTGTAAAATTGAATGCGTTAGCTTCAGACCTGTGATTGTTATGTGCTTAATACGAAAAATATTTATCATTGCAAAACAATTTTTTCTTAATTTCCTGTTGAAAAAAAAACTACGAATTACAAAACTAAGCACAAAACTTATTTACTGCTTATTTTCAGCTATTTTTTCTTGTTTTGGGAAAAGTCAAAATAAACTGAACACTGAACTATTTTCATAGGTCTACATGCATTTGGTTAAAAAAGCATTTTAATTTATAATTTGGTTAAACAAGTTCAGAATTCTACAGAATTTGAAGAGGAATGCCAGAACAAGGTAAATATTGAAAGATATCCTGAACTAAACTCATGATGAAGTTCACTTTTTACCTACTGCATACTGTGACATATGGATATCTTTCTTTGTTTGATTTATTCCAAACCGCAATAAATTTGTGTTCAACATGTATTTAATAAATAATATTCACTGTTATATTATCTAAGTAAAATATAAACAGTTTCCATATGATTTCTCCAGACTATCCAGCTCTCAAAATGGAGCCTCAGTCTTGTTCTGACAAGGACAAATGAAGCTGAATTAAAATGTCATTTGAATAAGGAAGCTTGACTATCAGAATAGGCTATTTGTCATCACCTATCAATGATCTGCAGTTGCCGTAACTGAGATTTGCCTGAACTGGTTGTCAAACTGCTGCTACATTTGTTATAGGGACAAGGACTGCTTCAAGATTTTTCTTTTGTTCCATGTTCTTTCATCTTCATGACAAGTCAAAATCTGTTTGCTATCCTCTATATGCATCTGTGATGTGATGCAGCTCATGCTTTGACCTGTCCTGCCTTACTAGTAGCTAATACACATCAGGTTTGGTTATACACCCCAGTTGTAATATGCAATTGTGATAAAGTGCTACTCTTGTGCTGCAGTGGCTCTTAGGGAGGTCTGGTCCAGTCAGCAACACTGAGAACATTTTGCCATAGGGGGTGACAAATGTGTAAAACTGTTTAACCGAATAAGACTTCGAGCTTGTTGAAAGGACCAGGCAGGTAGACGGTGCACCACAGACAAGCACTGATCAGTGCTATTGCGGATTCTGCACATGGATTTATTTGGTCGTAATCCACAGGAGCATTTAAGTGTAGACCACAAGCCTCATAACAAACTGCTAGCATTTCTTTTTCCCTTTTTCAGCTTTTATGAATTTTAAATGCCAAGAAGGTGACTCACTCTTCTTTGGAAATGAGTTCTTCAGGAATCCATTTTGACGACTTCATACCCTTTTGCAGAACCGTGTCAATTTCCCATGCATCAGATTCCCCAGATCCTGCTGATACGCTATCCAATATATGAACTTGAAACTTGCCAGAACAAATTTGGAATTTCTGTCATTTTAAAAATTATTTTACTTCCCAAATTCAAAACTGTAGCGTCAACGTTCACATGTAAATCATGCACAGGTCATGGTTACAGCCATGAAAATGAAGAATAATACACCCCACCCTTTGCACCATTCTTATAACCAGCATGTGCTCAGGCTTCCTCACCCTTCTCTCTCGCTGTAGAAATAATATTAAGGTATCTGTAGAAGAAAGGTGCTATGGTTCCTCTAAGGGAAAAATTTTGAAGAGCAAAAGGCTCTTTGTGAAGCTGTCCAATGAATATTTTTTGTTTACAAAAGACACAACTACAGAAAAAACCATATATTACAGAACATGTAAAATCTCACTGTGAATGTTTATAGAAATATGCAGTTTACCTGAGGAACACCCACTTGCCTTGCCTTAGGTACAACAGAAACTGATGGCCAAGCGGGAAAGATGAATTATGGAACTTGTAGTTCTATAAATACTAATTGACAGAATGAATGGAAATAGATATTTTGTTTCAGAGCATTTCTGTTGTTTTATGGATCTCATCAGACTGTTTACAGGGGTCCAACTGCCACTGGTCCTTCATGCTGTCAATCATCGTTACTGATGACATCACCACACACCAGCCAATGAAAATCAAGGCAGAAAAAGAATCTGACAACTGAAGTTGGACTTCAGAGCTTTTGTGCTGAGCTTTAGCTGATTTTGCTGTTGGACTGAGTTTCTTGTGTTTAGTTTACTTGACTGTGTTTATACACTATATGGACAAAAGCATTGGGACACCTGACCATTACACCGACAGGGACTTTTATGACATTGCATTCAAATACATAGACTTTAATATGGAGTTGGCCCCCCCCTTTGCAGCTATAACAGCTTCCACTCTTCTTGTAAGGCTTTCCGGAAGATTTTGAGTGTTTCTGTGGGAATTTGTGCCCATTCATTCTGTAGAGCATTTATGAGGTCAGGCACTGATGTTGGATGAGAAGGCCTGGCTTGCAATCACCTTTCCAGTTCATCCCAAAGGTGTTCAGTGGGGTTGAGGTCAGGGCTCTGTGCGGGCTAGACAAGTTCTTCCACACTGAACTCATCCATCCATCTCTTTATGGACCTTGCTGTGTGCACTGGGGACAGTCATACTGGAATAGAAAAGGGTCTTCCCCAAACTGTTTCCACAAAGTTGGAAGCATAGCATTGCCCAAAATGTCTTGGTATGCTGAAGCATCAAGATTGCCCTTCACTGGAAGTAAGGGGCCTACCCCAAACCCTGAAAAACAGCCCCGCACTATTATCCCTCCTTCACCAAACTTCACAGCTGGCACAATGCAGTCAGGCAGGTAACGTTCTCCTGGCATCTGCCAAACCCAGAGTCGCCCAACTGACTGCCAAACAGAGAAGCGTGATCCGTCACTCCATAGAACACGTTTCCACTGCTCCACAGCCCAGCGGCAGTGTGCTTTACACCACTCCATCCGACACTTGGCATTGGTGATGTGAGGCTTGCATGTAGCTGCTCGGCCATGGAAACCCATTCCATGAAGATTCCGCTGCACAGTTTTGGAAGTTTGGAACTCTTCAGCTATGGAATCAGCAGAGCATTGGCGACTTTTACGCACAATGCACCAGAATCCAAAATACGCACCATGCACCATGCATCCAGAAGAATGGTGGAAGTTAAGTTGAACTTTAAAGGAAGAATGTATGTTTGTTAATTTAAATGGTGAATGGAGTAGCTTAGAATGAAGCCATTTGTATAAAGCTGTTCATTACCGAAGGAAACTTTAGAGATATATGCAAGCAAATGAGGAATATTTTTAACACTGTTGTTCACTAGCAGAGGTATGAAATTTATAAAGAGCTATTATTGAGACTGTTGCACCTGTGAATAGAGCCTGGCCATTGCTGAAGAAAAAGGAACCTGCTGTGGGGCTATAGTAATGCAGTTCACCTCATTGCATGGCCAGCTGGGCCACAGTAAAAAAAGGGTATTGTGAGAAGCTGCAGACACTTACTCACCACTTCACTCATTTTGAGCAACACAGTGGATAACATCATTTTATATAAGGACAACTTTTTATCATTTTTTTATCAACTTTTTATCATTATAAATGTGTGTCTGTGTGTATGTGTGTGAGCATTCCAACTAATACATTGTAAGTGTACTCCAGTTAGTGAAAAAATTTAGTGTCTGATTTGTACAGTATATTTCTTAAAGAACAATTTATCTTAAAAGTAAATAAAATCATTTATCCTGTTGACAGAAGGTTTGAATTTTGTAATCTTCATAAGCCTGTGAGCATGATTGATTCTTCTCTTTTTTGGTAAGGATGGAAAGGGTTATGTTGGGTCATAACCACAGCAGTGAGGGTAGCTGTTTTATTCCCTTTAAAAACCATCTGCAGTTACCATGGCAATTTTCCAGCAAGCATGCTTTACAAAGTATGTAAATACACAGTGAATTGATATTCCCCTAATAATGTGAAACCATTTCCTTTCTGCAGTAAACACTACCTAGACAACAGCACATGTACATCTTCATTTAAAGAATGGAGAAGAAACTCCTAAAAAATGACCAATATTACAAATTAAAGGTGGAGGTGGCGATTCTGCTCAGTATTCCATATGTGTGCTGATCCCACCGCCCTATTATTTTTTAAACATTTTTCCTCATTTCAACCACAACTGACAAACAGTCACCGAGAAGATGACAAGCAACCTATTTTGTAATTCATGTTCAGGTTATCATTATTTACTTTTTGCAAGAGGGTGTTATTTACTTTGGCTTTTAATGCAGATGAAAACAGTCCAAGAATGTCTGTAAGTGCAAAATAATAGTAATAACCGATTCCAAATTAATATGAATTGGAATGTTCACTGCATGTTTTTAATTCACAACATATTTCAGTTAGTCTGCTTTTTTTTGGCTCACCATGTCTAAAAGCTAAACATGCAGCGTCTATTGCACTTTATTTTTTGCATTTCCTCTTATACCAGATTCTTTGCACAGCCCTCTCACCCTTACTCATTCATGATCTTCATTTTTCATGATTTGCATTTTAGATGTGACATTCCATTCTGACATTTTTTTAAATATTTATATGTATAAACCCTCTTGCTGCACATTTGTTAAATCTGAGTTTCAATGGGTCTTAGGAGAATGTAACAGCACCTCATGAAGAAATTATTCTGACTGAATATATATCGTATTTTATCCTCCTGGATTTCATAAGCATTCTTTGTTTCTTTATTATTTATACATATTGTTACTTATTTTATCTTGTGGTTAAAAGTACTTCTCTGAAATTACTTAACATGCTTGACAAAAAATGTCACATTGTTTTATTACACTACTCCTAGAACACACTTACAGCCTAATGCCAAGTTTAAACCCCAAATACAAATGAGGTTACTGTTGCAGGATGTAAGAAGGATTAAAATTTCAGAAATAAGCATAGTGAAAATGTAAAAATAAAATACAAGCAAAATCACAGGATTTATTTATTTATTTTCATTAAGTGCTTGTCCTAATGTAAGGTCATGGTGAGCAAAAGCCAATGCCAGAATCATAGGATATGAGGGATGGTGCACTCTGGGTGAAGCTATGTCAAAGCAAGTGCACATACTCGTGCCCTCTACAGGCAGTTTAGATTAAAAAATCACTCAAAATTCATATTTTTGGACTGGGAGAGAAAATCTGTGACCTACACAAACATAGGAAGAGTATGCATACTTCATGCAGACTGATCTGAATTCAAAACCATTCCCCGAAGCACAGTCCATCCCTATGCAATTTTGCCATATGCCAATGTGTTTGAAAATATTGTTCAATATGCAATGCAAGGCCACTGTGGAGCAGATTGTACTTAAGCAAAAACAATCAAAACCAAGCTCATATTTCTAAATGGAATTTATCACAGGTGGTATTATACAGAATTTTTTCAGGATACTACTGACTCATTCTACAAGGATAAGGAACAAGTAAAAAATTGAATCTGTTTTTTCCTAGTCCAGGAACTAAATCCAGTGATATAATTTGTCAATGTTTTTCCACACAAAATCAAGCAAAACTTTTCAGCTTTTCATATTATCTTTTTAGATACTACATTCAATGCATAGACCAAAGTTTAACTAAAACCCAGGCTAACTTATTCCACCAGTGATGACAGAGCTTTTGATGGGACTCGGGTTCTTTGTCGTCGGTTATCTGATGACTCTGATCCCTATTTCTTCATCAAATGCCAATGTGTTCCTTCACCAAAGCCTCTTTAAGGCTTCTTTGTTTGTACAAATTTATCAAAATAGACAGCAGCACATCTTAGCCCAACTGGCACAATCTGTGTAGTATCAAAATGACGTATCGTATTGTCATTCTTAAACGGTGACTTTTTTGGTGACATTTAGTCATTTGTTTCATTTTAGAGACAGATTTTGTTTGTTTGTTTGTTTGTTTTGAGATAGGATTCCAGCAATTCTGTTTTCAAGTAAATTGTCTGAACTTGAATGGACTAAGGGCAGAAGATGAAAGAGCACCTTTAAGGTATTTCAAGATTTTGGATTGTAGACTGCCAAAGATTTCTTCACTGTCAGCCGTTTGATTATTTTTACATCTTTCATGAAAATTTTTCATTCCATAATTTTGTCTGTGTTCCCCTTTGAGGAAGATTCAGTCGCAGTCAGTGCCCAGTTTACGGTTCTCATTAAGCATGATACCAGTACCTTCTTGGAATGGAGAAACACCTCCTCTGATGTGAAGTTTGTGAGAAGCACCTCTTCTTTATGTGAAATCTTCCTCAGGCCACACAACACATAAGGCTAACAAGAGGTAAACAGAACAAAATGAAGGTGGATAACCTTCCCAGATTTTTAACAGAGCCCAGAGGATTACAGGTCAGACATTACACTTTGGGCCTTCACACTGCACACCACCGTATAGTTTACTATGGAAGGACTGCCGATGCTCTTGGTTGGTTGCATTTTGTCTATAAACCTCCCCTTTTTGTACTGCGTAGGTGGTCGAAATGACAATAAACTCCTACTTTACTGTTTTTCATTTTCATAAGAAAATTGTATGGACTAAGCTTCTCTACCGGGCAGAACTTCAACTATACATTTTTTATAAAGTCTACAAGACATAGAGGTAAAACATGTTTGTTAATCTTCATTGAAAAAGAAAACTTTTACCCATTCTTTACTTGGGCTCTAGAGAAGTCTGTGCACAACTAAGGCCATCTGATTTTTGCAACAAACTGTCAAATGAGAGAGGCCCATTGATTTCTTTCCATCCCTCATGTAGATGCATCCTAATACCAAACTGTAGTTACAGCCATTGAGTTGAACCTGCTGCTGTGAGTTTTCAGTCTTTTGTGCCGTTTTGTTCTTTTATCTTTGTGAGACACTAGCTATGAAGTCTTCACATTATGATTTGCCAGCAGCCTTTCTTTATAGCATTTATATTTTTCTTTTTATTTCTTATTTCTTCAGATTTGATTAACTTGTAGACCCTATGGCCAAAAGTATGTGAATTCCCACCCACCCCCCCCAGATGGCTGAGCTATTTGACCTGCACCCATAGAGCATACAAACATGTTCTAGACAATTGTGTGTTTCCAGCTTTGTGGTCCCAGTTTGGGGAAGCTCCTTTCCTGCTCCAGCATGAATGTGCCACCCCCCCCAGAGCTTATAATATGAACCAATACATACAAAATTATTTTGAAATAATTTTGGATAAAGCTGAAGTCAGGTTAAAAACTTTTAAAACTGGTAATTTTGGAATATACTTGACTCATATTTGCAAACTATATAGCCAAGGTGTACACTTTTCCAAGTGTGGGATTTGCTCCTTTATCGATGGTTTCTTTATTTTTACAATAAATAAATTAAAAGGTTTAACTAGATGTTTTGGTTACATCATACACTGCCCGGCCAAAAAAAAGTCACCACCTGGATTTAGTGTTATGATGTGGGGTTGCTTCAATTGATCAGGTCTAGGTTCAACAACGTTATGTGCCCAAAAAATGTCAGCTGACTACCTGAGTATACTGAATAACCAGGTTTTTCCATCAATGGATTTTTTCTTCCAAGATGACAATTCCAGGATTTATGGGGATCAAATTGTGAAAGAGTGCTTCAGGGAGCATGAGAGAGACATCATTTTCACACATGGATTGGCCAACACAGAGTCCACACCTTAACCCCATTGAGAATCTTTGGGATGTGCCGGAGAAGACTTCACACAGCGGTCCGATTCTCCCATCATAATACGAGATCTTGGCAAAAAATTAATGCAACTCTGGACAGAAATAAATGTTGTGACATTGCACAACCTTATCGAAATAATGCCACGGCAAATGTGTGCCATAGTCAAAGTGTGTGTGTGTGTAATTGATTTATATTCTTATTTTATAGCATATTTAGTACTTTGTCATGATTTAATGTACAACAAGAGGTGTCATCATATTGTAAATGTCTGAAATGTCCAAATGCATGTGTATCAACACATACAGAGTTCTTACTGCAGCCCAGTTTATGGCTTCCAGTGAATTTATGCATCTGACTACAGCATTCAGTTGTGTGGTAAACTCCAGAGCCTGAGGACATAAGGCCATGGGTATGATGTTGGTTGTGAAAAACAGATTAGCAGTGGAGCTAAGCTGACAAATCTACAGTCATTGCCCATGAAAGTCATTACCCTTTGCCTTTCCAGGACTGATAGATTGACACCAGACGGCTGAAATACATATAACCCTGGTGGTGTCTTTTTGTATAATCAGAACTTTGTTATGTTTTGAAATGCAGACACTGGCCAAGCTCAGTCTGATTCTGTCCAAGAAGTGACTGCCAAGCCTGTAGACAGGATTTAATCTGCAGAAATGGGAAAGTGTGAAATTAATTTAAACAGGAAATGTGCTGTTGGCACATCCTTGTCTGTTTTTTTCTGGGGGAGGTGGTGACAGTCAGCAGATACCCACTGCTGTCAAACAATCATATGTATGCACAATCATATGATTTTGCACTGTATGTCGGGTTCGATGAGAGCCTGAAGAGGGCTGGTAGTCAGCGATGCATATTTTCGACACTGTTACATTTTCACTTTGGAGGATGGTAACAATTTCCGAAATGGCGGCCCTGCTCATAAACCACTGGTACTCTTTTCTGCTCCCTGCCTCCCGGATCCTCCGGCTGGGCCTCTCTCCCAGCAAAGTGACCCTTTTAGTAAAGGGAAATTATTCTAAATAGCCCTTTCAACATTTCATTTCTCACAGTGCACTAAGTTACTCAAAGCAGCCCACACTACCTTCCTATCATTAACACCAGCAATAGGTCTCAGTATATTTATTCAAAGGAGAAATTCAACATTTAATTCTTTGAGAGGTTCCTGATGCTGAGTGACACACACATTGTTGTTGTTGCTAAGTGTTGTTGAGTCAATGTCGACTTGTGCTAACTCTATGGATAGTCGCCCTTAAATACATCTGGTTAAGACTTGACAGAGGGGATCCCTGGCTGTAGTGACCATGCCCATCCATCGCATTGCAGGTCTTCCTCTTCTGGTCACACACACTAAAATGCCAATAAGGAAGCATATATGCATATTTATTGTCCATTTCAAGCACTGGCTTTGTCGTGTTGTTCTCCAGTGGTCTCTTTGCCTTGTTTGTTTAAACTATAGCATATGGGGATGCTGCTCACCAAGCTGGAAATCCTGAACGCCCAGTTAATAAAAATGCTACAAATACTCAAATGTTATACTATTCAAAAAAAAAAAAAAAAAATCTTACACAAAATGAACACACTTTGAATTTCAATGCAAAAATTTTCTAGCAAATCTGTTACCCATCCCAGAAGGACAGCCTAGTTTGCTGTAGAATAAATCTGTTCCATGTGACTCTTATGTAAACTGTCAACTTCATTTACTTCTATGTTATAAACAAACAGAGGTTTTGTCCAAATGGCTGGATCAATTGCAATCGATTCAGGTAAAAGGTATGCGATATTACAAATTAGTAAAGATTTTGTGTCATTCATTCGGGGATGAACATTTAAGGAATACATTTTAATGGGTATGCCAGAAATGAGCACATGCGGCCCACCATATTTTTTTTAATGGGCTGTGTACCATTTGAGATTTAAAACCATAGCAGACTGTAGCACACAGGGGCGACAGACTTACACATACCCCGAACACACCAGCACGCTACCATGGAGCATCCTGCAATACAGCAATCCATCAGTGTCCAACCTCTCCATATCCAAATTGTCACTATAACAGCTCTTGAATTTATCTAATAAATCAAAAGGGTTAACAAATTCTATGTAGTACTGAACAGTGTACTGTAATAAAACAACTGTATGCACTGTAATAAACTATATTGTGCACAGTTAGGAATTTGTCCTAAGCTGGACGCACATGCACTCACCCATCTTCTCAGACATTTCTGCATTTTCTTTGCTCTTCATCTTACTACCCAGTGTACTGTAAGTGTATTGAATTCCCACTCCAAACCCTCCCATGCGTCCTCTCATCTGCCATGGGTAACATAGTGACACTGGTGGTGGCTCTACTGTGTGAGAGGTTCTGTGCTGTACATACAATACATAAATACACAAATTAATCACATTAACTGTTTTTGAATTAGGTAAATGGTGTTTAGAGAGTTTTATTTGGTTCAAATATGGAACTACTGTATGTAGTTGTTTTCAAAAGGGTTGAGAGTGAATTTATTTCTTTTTCCCCATGTAAAATAATGGGAAGCTGGCATTCAATATCCAAAAAATTCTGGCATCTGACATGTTTTCAGATACAAAATAAATTCAGATATCGCGGGATTACTGTGCCATACATGGAGCCTCAGGCACACAGGCACATCATTAGTGCGCTTGACTGCTGAAGGCCACAGAAAGAAGCAGAGGGACCTTCATCTTGAAGAGAAACCTTTCACTTTCATTCAGCTCCCCCGCCTGCTGGTTGCTGCTGGAAGTGCTGGAGGAGAGCAGGTTCACCAAGCTGATTGTGCGGGACGGGATTGCTCAGTACTCTCAGAGAGGACTGGCGCCAGCATCCCTAACCCAAGGGGTGCAGCTGGAAGAGAATTAGAGAGCGGTTTCAGTGGATCCATCCGCACTCTGACCAGTCCTGAGCAATGGCCCCCATACAGATCTGCCCTACAGATGCCACCCCCTGGCTCGACCTCAAATCTAACCCAAGAGACACTCCATGTATCCAGAGGAAAGCTATGAAAAACCTTTACTTACAGATCTTCACTGGTCCTTTCACCTGTGGTCCACCTATGGTCACATGATAGGGACTCTTAACTGCAATACATGAGCTACAATGTTGGTGCTGTGGACAACCAAGATACAGTACAACCTACTGAAAACACAGGTAATTTAAAAAAAAAATAAAAAAAAAAAAAAAAAAATCATAGTCCGCACAAAAACCAAATGCTTAGTTAAGTGTTGCTAAAAACCTAAAAACTTGATTTGTAAGTTTTTTTGCAAATTGAGACTGAATGACTGCTTGCAACATTCCTCAGGCGCCCATTAGGTTCGTGCTGCTTGAGTTTCTCTGTAGACACTGAGGGTTATTGGAACATCGACCTCGTAAAAATGAAGTCCAGCAAATTCTAGACTTGCATGAAAAACTGCAGTCATCATCGACAAGTCTAGTCTTATAATGGGAATGCCCAACTGAGATAGTTCAGGCCAGGTGAAGAGGACATGATCTCCATCCAAACATCCCCAAATTGTTGTCAAAAATGGGGCCAACCCCCATCAGTTATGTCACATTCATCACCTAGAATAAATGACCAGTGGAAGTGGACACTTCCTTAGGAACCCTGGTTCCTGTCAATGTCATCTTAGCCCCAACATCCCTGCACTCCCCAAAGGCCTCCCCAGGGCCTGCCAATTGCCCAAAAGTCAAGAGAAGGATGGAAGGGAGTTTTCAGCTAAATTCAGATACCGAGTACAGTGAGTACAGTGACAGTTTGTTATAGGAAGTTTAAGGCTGTAACAAATTTGATGTATACCCAGTGCAGTGGACAGACAAACTATTGAACCATCTGTGTTCAGCTTACTTTTACTTGACCATTCAACCACAGTTTGTAGAGTCCTGTCCACATTCTTTTGGCCATGCAGAGTAGGTGGAATTTAATCTATTTCAAATTTAACAGTTGAAGTCAGACTGATACTATTTTGCACTGAATTAATTGTAGAAGAACAGGTTCTTTTATATGAAAATTATGACCATCATTAGGTCAAAGCAACATACAAGCAGAGACTTGCACACATTTACCTTGAGCAGGGGGTGAAGATCAGATGACTAAACAGTTATGAACAGGTAGCACCCATCTAAGTTTCAGAAGGAAAGAACTGTGGAACATTCCAGAATTTTTTAAAATTATAATTCAGATCAAACTTTCAATTTCTTGACAGAAAATCAACATCAGACATCCACATATTTACAGGAAGTTCAGGCGCAGGTGACATGTTAAAAATACATTTCCACATAAGGTATGTCAGCATAAATATCTATGCACAATGCCTTCATGAAAAAGGGAATATGAGTTGTTGTTTAACAGAAAAACAGAGTGGGAAAAATCAAACTGAGGGCAAAAGTCTCTTTTGGCTGGATAAGTGAACTCTGTGGTAGTAAGCTTGTATATTTGGTATTGTGTTACCAAAATGTATGCATCAACTAGCTTGGGATGCTGTTATGTCCCATGTAGATGCACTGTGGAAAGGGAGATTCTGTAAAAGAGCTTGAAGTTCATCTCCTGGATGCATACAAATGTACAGGAAGAGAAGAATTAGGCACCGCTCACTGAAATATGTGTCAAATTTTTGTTTCTATTTCTAATTATTGCAAATCCTTGACAAAACAGAGTAAAATGCATAAATCAAGCGTCTAGAATTCTTCACAACAATGAGCTGTTTCTCCACTTCAGTTAACTCTGTCCCGACTCTGTTCTCCTTGCATGAGGTTGTTATAAAATGTTATAGCTGTAGATATTTGTAGAAGTCCTTTTTCAGTAGCCAAATGTAATTCTTAGGTCTTTAAAGCTTGACAGTATTTAGTTTGTGTATAAAATATCCAAGAACCCTTTGGACAACCATGTTATATGCACATAACACAATTCTTTGTTATAATAATAATAATAATAATAATAATAATAATAATAATAATAATAATAATAATATTCTTCTGGCCGCTCCCGTTAGGGGTCGCCACAGCAGATCAAATGCTTCCATTTCTTCCTGTCCTCTGCATCTCTCTCCGTCACCCCCACCACTTGCATGTCCTCCTTCACCATATCCATAAATCTCCTCTTAGGCCTTCCTTTCTTCCTCTTTCCTGGGAGCTCCATCCCTAGCATCCTTCTCCCGATATATCCAGAATCTCTCCTCTGCACATGTCCAAACCGACGCAATCTCGCCTCTCTGACTTTGTCTCCAAACCGTCCAACCTGTGCTGACCCGCTAATATACCCATTTCTAATCCTGTCCATCCTCATCACACCCAATGCAAACCTTAACATCTTTAACTCTGCCACCTCCAGCTCTGCCTCCTGTCTTTTGGTCAGTGCCACCGTCTCCAACCCATAAAGCATAGCTGGTCTCACTACCATAATAATAATAATAATAATAATAATAATAATAATAATAATAATAATAATGAAGAAAGTAAATGCGCATCTGTATCAAATCCTTTCTTCAGCGGGCAAATGGCACATTTACAGCTTGACCTGAGACAAGATGCCTGCCAAGACCCTCAAAGGAGGCACAAAAATGAAAATAGGAAAGTTATATTCCTAAGACAGTTAATCAAGACAGCAGGAATAATACCCAAAAAATATTCACAAAGTAAT
The DNA here is from genome assembly GCA_018136845.1 of Heterotis niloticus. Taxonomy (NCBI): domain Eukaryota; kingdom Metazoa; phylum Chordata; class Actinopteri; order Osteoglossiformes; family Osteoglossidae; genus Heterotis; species Heterotis niloticus. Next base: position 19,943,858 of record CM030904.1, on the reverse strand, counting down.
AAAAGATCATCTAACTATCCAACGTCAACAGTAGAATGCTGTATCATAAACTGGAAACTGTGATGTGATATGAAGGAGTGTCAGAGAGGAGTAAAATCCTCTTGAGAAGTGAAATGGAGTCCATGAATGCACAACGTTTTTACAAAAGGAAGCCCAGTCAGGGCTCCTGAATGTCACACCGTGAGCCAGAGAATCATGACTGACGCCGCTGGAGTGCTTTCCATTCCACAGAGCGGCTTCCTCCGCTCCCTTCCACTTTGAACGTTCTGTCCTCCTTTTACTGAATATCTCCTGCTTTTGAAGTAAAACTTATGCTTCTTATAACCGACAGTCTGGCGATGTTGCATCTCCGACTTGCTTCAAATTTGCAGCGAAAGCAAATTTTTGAAGCTGAATTGTTCATGTTATATCTATGCTGTAGTTGTGTGGTATCTATGCCTAAAGTGACCTGAAAAGTCCAAGTGTGGACGATCAATATGCCCAGACGTAAATATGTTCCTAGAAGAAGATGGCTTATTTTTTAAATGAATGCGCACAGAAAATTCCTCATCTCTTTTTGGAAAAATGTACATTTCAAAGGTTTATTAGAATCAATTTTAACCAGAAACAAAATAGTTTAAACACCTCTACAACCTGAGGAAATGAGAGGCATGCATTGTAGTAGAATTAACCATGCAATGCACATCAACATGACAAACTGAATAAAACAGTGACACATTACAGTAAGACGTCTTTATTGTCACCTATTGTTCCAGCCGTGGTGACGTACAGGTATCAGTCGAGCACAGCTTGAAAAATCACTCACTTACTCATGGTTTCAGTTCTTCTCAGGGTTGTGGCAATGCAGAACCTATCCTGGAATCTCTACAAGGCTGAGCTAGCTGAGCCAGGCCATTGTGTGGTAGCTTGAAAAGTGGACATTTGTCTGATGGTGAGTTTTAAAAGCAAATAGTGAACAGCATGGGAGGTTGTGGTGCCTCTCAGCTCCTGGGCTGCTATTGGACATAGGTTTGATCCCTCTTCAGGGGTGTTGGTCATTCCATCTTCTTATATTTAAATAAAAGTTGGGGAAATTTTTGTTTATAATGAAAGATAAATCTGACTGCCTTATGATTCTTTGGATAACTTAAAGTCATGAAGCAAATCATGTGGTCCAAATTCTGTGATTATAAAAATAAAGTAAAACATGTCCCCTATTTGGCTTTTTTCTAGCCACCTGGCAGATTAAATGTTTCTCATTTATCCATTATACAGTTGGCCCTGAAGGAGAGTCCCTTACCCCCCCCCCCCCCCCCAGGAGGAACATGGATATTTCAGCATTAGTGGACTAAAACCTCAGTGAAACTTCCTTACCATGGAAAATCCAACAATATTTGTCAGCTGGACGGCACCCTTCCAGCACTGTAAATATTGGAAAAAATCATTTAGCTGATTCATATTGTATACAGACATGCATTTATATTAAATAAATTATGTCTGATTCTCATTTTTAGCTGGGAAATATTAATTTTTAGATTTTCACTGACGGCCATACCTCATGTAAATATTTAATGACATTTTGAGCGTGGAGCACAGTCCACGTCAGATGAAATTTGTCTAATGGTATTCATATTGAAATTAAAATTCATTTTTAAAAGAATTTTCAGTGACTTTCAGTCATATGTATGGGTCAGTACACAGCACAAGAGAATTCTGTGTTCAGTGTCAGTCAGTAAGAGAACAAAAATGTAAAATATATTTTGGCTGAATTTCCCTTCTTCACTTTAAAATGTCACATATATATATATAGAGTTTAAACACCTCTACAACCTGAGGAAATGAGAGGCATGCATATATATATGTAGACAAAGATTCTTAAATGTGATTATGAATTTTTAGAGCTACATAGAGCTTGAAGTGAAGCTATTTGTTTGATTTAAAACACCAAAAATGAAGCACTTCACCAGCGTTGAGCTACTGTTGAAGCTCCAGTGAGGAAAAAATTGCTCATTAGAATAAAGAAAAGCAGAATCCTGATACGCACTCACAGCTCACAATATTTTAGCAAGAGAAGATATTGCTGGAAAGGAAAAGGAAAGGAAAGGAAACTGCTCCTCAAACATAAATGTTCAACCATGCAAACACCAACTGTGCCAGTTACGGGGAAGCTATAGTCGAGGCAGACGGTAAGAAGCAAAGTCTACTGTGAATTTCTTTGACTTTTATTCGCTTGTAAGCCAGTAAAGTTATTGTTTAAGTGCAGCTTTGCTAGCATGATTAGAAAATTGGGTAATGTTTAAATTACTGCAAAACCCTTGCACCTACACATCCTTACAGAATTTTTAAATGGAAACAAAGGAATTTATGCTGTGGCTCAGAAATCACGGTTGTTTCTACAGTTTCCACTGTTAATATTGCTACTACTGCCATTATAATAATAATAATAATAATAATAATAATAATAATAATAATAATAATAATAATAATAATAGTCAACCAACAATAACTATTGTCATACCTTTGTTTGCATGCCTGGTCCAAGCATTACAGAAGCAACCCATGTCTTTAAACAGTCTAAGCTCAGCTGTCACTGTCACAGACACACATACACTGTGATTTAAGTTTGAATATCAAAGGTAACAGATGTTCACCTGCTGCTGTCTCCAAGTCATGCACCTGTTCCCCATACTGTAGGCTCCAACAGCTTCGCTAATGAATGATGCAAGCTTGCAAGAACAGAAGAACCAGGAGGGCAATACTGGACTAGAAGTGGAATCTGTTGCGTGATACAAACTGAACGAGCAAGATATGAAGTTGCTGTATTTTCTTCCCCAGGTACAGTGGAATACTTTTTCTGTGCACTTGGCCCAACAGCAGATGGAATATGAGTGAAAACGGCATGTATACTTAACAACTAACAGGTTTAGCATAAATTATGGATAAAATTGATCTGCAACTTCGCAAGCAATTTAATGCTTATAGTTTTTTTGTTGCCACAGAAAAGCGTGTTGACTAGCATAGGGGTTTGCTCAATTATGCAATAGGCTCATTTTTATTCTGCTACCCTTGGGCCCAGTCATTCTGGCTCTGAAACACCTGCAGTGCTGAACCGGGACATGGACGGATGGGTCATTTTTACCCGTCTGGGACAAGTACTTTGCTACAGGCACCATAGTAGGACTGCAGTGTGGTGAGTCAAACCAATATTATACCTGTTACCCCCTGTTTGTGCAAAGCATGTAGAACTAAGCAGCAAAATGGTGCTGTGAGGAACTTTTAAGATGACAGTTTTATGAGTTCTGTAAATCTCCTGTGCTGTCCTGGTCTTATCTGTCCTTGAGCTGTGTATTTGGGAGTGATTTTTTTTTTACTGTCTGAAAGGTCAGAAGGGCATATCTTTTTCTTGTTCTGTTTCCCTTTTTGCTTGTTTTTTTTTTCCTTACAATCCTTGTCTTTTTCTTGTAAGTTGGAAATTTTCCATGATGTATGCATACTAAATAACTAGGGATGGGGACCTAAAAACCTAAAACCCATTTCCATCTGACTGATATTTAAGAAGTGGCATCCCTTTGTATAAGCAGGAGTGGCATCCCTTTGTATAAGCAAGAGGGCAGTCTCCCAGCATATTTATGCACTAAACTATTGCCAATAAACTGATTATTTTGTGACAAAGCGTATCGTTCTAAACTATTCCAAAATAGTGCCAGAAGTAATACAAGTCCAGTGCAGATTGCAAATGTTGTTCATTCACCTGTTGGTGGAGGCTTTCACTCACAGGGGGGAACTGTGTCAGCATCTATGAAGCCAGCATTGACACAGCGTTCATCCAGCAACAGATGGGAATTTGTACACCCGAATGAGACTATTTAAGCTGTGCGGTGAGCTGTACCTGTGCAAAAAGCTGCCAGAATTTAAGTTCACTCAGTGGATCCCACATGAAGCTAATTGAAAAGTCCCAAGTTAAATTCCTTTATAGAGTTAGCTACATTCTCTAGCACCTTTATATCAGAAGCAAATCCACCGAGTTCAGGTGTCATATTTACCCCACAAAAGCAAGGAGGGCAAACGGCACAAAGCATTCACATGAAATGATTTGGCAGCAAATTCCCCTTCCGTACCTTTAACACATTAAAAAATTTCTGGATCAGTGAAGAGATGTTAGTCAATAGCACTACACATCCATTTGAATAGTTTAGTATAGTTTAGTCACTCTTGGCAGAACTGATCGATGTGGGTGTTTTTGATAGTGGGAACTAAGATATGAGGTCAGTGACTCATACACTGGGGGTGTAAAGGGGCTTAGGTGGATCAAAATAAATAGTTTGAGGGATAAATATAAGTGGAAAAGATGTGGCCTCCAGATATCAATCTATTTTCAGGAGGAGAAAAAGTTGCCACTGTTTCCCACCGCAATGCCATAGGCCTCAGCTGCAGGTTGTCGGATTCATAATAGTTGATAAGACTTAGCAATGAATTGATTAACATTTTTAAATGCTGCAAAAAGGTTGTTAAAACTATATGAGACTTGCAGTTTCATTTACAGTGTTTAGGTACATGAGCATTTGCACTGTATAAAGTGAGACTGCGGATGTACAGTGGAAAGCAGAGGACATTAATTGGCAAAACTATCGTGCTTTGCGTAAGTATTCAGACCCCCCCAAAGTTATCAACACTGCCTGGACTACAAATTTTGCTTACACATATTTTTCCGCTCAGGATTTTTACTACAGACTCGTATGGTCTGATGCTAAAATCAAGTATTTGCTTGCAGATATTTTTAAAAGAGCAGCTCTGAAACAACCATGCACAGTTACACTTATAAAAAAAACAAGATTTCTCAGTTTGCGATTGAGGGCAGCAGCAAGAAACTCATACAAACATGAGGGAAACACGGAACCACAAATGGAATGGGATGAACGATCTTCAACTCAGATGTTTGAAGCGCCTATGGCAGGGAAAATTTTCATGAATAGAAAAGGTGACAAAGAGGAAAAAGAGGTGACTGCTGGAGATGGCAACACAAAGTTTGGAGCATCAAGATCCGGGCATCCATGTGCAGCGCTTCTTCATGCTGTGTAGTCTGTTAAGGAACAGAGGAGGCTGTCCATGGTGTGTGAGGCCAACTTGTCCAGGCCAGGCTACCCTAGCTCAGCAAGTGTAACCCAAGAGCAAGAATGCACAGTGCTTAGAGAAGTTTCCCAGAATCCCAAAATTTCATCATGGGCCCTACAGGTAGCTCTTACTACTGTTGGAACCGAATTGCATTAGTCTACCAAGAGAAAGAGGCTGCACAGATTAGACCTACACAGAAGCTGTGCCAAGAGGAAACTTTTACTGTCCAGAAAGAACATCAGGTCCAGACTAAAATTTGCCCATGGACAGCTAGGCAGAGACCAGGACTTCTCAACAATGCGCTATCAACAGATGAAGCAGAGGTAAAGTTATTTAGCCACAGTACCAGAAGACATGTTTGGCAGAAGCATGGTAAAGCACAGTAGTGGAAATGTTATGATTTAGAGCTACTTTGCTGCATCAGGGCCTGGGCAGGTCCCCATCACAGAATCCATTATGAATTCTTCATTGTCCCAGAGGGTGCTCGAGGATAATGTGAGACAGTCTGTCAGAAGATTGAATATCAGCCAAAAGTGGACCTTGCAATATGACAGTGACCCTAAATGTACCAGTAAATCTACCAAGGAATGGCTGAAAAGAAGAAAATACAGGGTTCTGGAATAGCCAGGTCAAAGCCTGGACCTGAATCCCTTCCAGATGCTGTGATAAGATTTGAAAGGGGCTGTGCACACAAGACTACCCTCAAACATCACACAGGTGAAATAATTCTCTATGGAGGAGTGGGAAAAATAATCTGCCGGTCAAGAAGTCAGACTGGTCCACAGTTATAGGAAATGCCTGCTTGAGGTTGTTTCTACCAAAGGGATCAATACCAGCTATTAGAGTCATGGGTGTACTTACTTTTTGTCACGGTCGAGACAGCAACTTGGTGACTAGAGAACTGGCAGAGGAAGGAACTAGTAAATTAGTGACAAGGAGACAGGAGTCCTTGGGAACTTGGATACCAGAACAAAGTGGGAACTGGAACTTCGAACTTGAGGTAGGTAGGCAGACTCAGAAGGCACTCGGGATTGCCATCCACACAGGCAGTCACAAGGAAGGTTGCTGTGTAAGAATCTACAGCTGGATCTCAGTCAGTTTCTGTCTTGCACAACTGGTAAGTGGAAAAAGGTATGTTTGTTCAGTGGGCAGTGCCCCCTGTGGTCATTTGAAGTATTACTCTAGCTGGAGTGGCTCCAGCTGTTCTGTCAGCGTAAAGGCGGGCAGCCCCTGGGCGATCAGCCGATCCGTTTTCTTGTGCGCTGTGGAAGTCCTCGATGAGAGTGGGGCTTCCTTCAAGCACCATGGTCACCTCCCACAATCCAGACACCCATTTCAGGTGAACTGGTGACTCCAAATTGCCCTTAGAGGTGAATGTGTGAGTGAAGGAAAGATTGTGTTGGACAAGCGATTATTGACAATGGATGGATGGACTAAATTTTACTGCTAAACTTTTGCTGTTAAAGAATTGCACACAAAATTATTACAACTAGCACAGTATTTAAGCAAAATGGGTGACCATTTATTATAAAAATTAACCTATTTTCTTCAAGTAGCAGCTTTAGTCATAGTCCCTTGGGAGTTAATGTGCCTTAGGGGATAAAACTGACAGAGACGAAGAACTGTTTGAAAATGTATTATTATTATTATTATTATTATTATTATTATTATTTTTTTTTTTTTTTTTTTTTTTTATTTTTTTTTTTTTTAATGACCTCAAACACCTGTAGCACTGCAGTATAACCTTTAAGTCCATGATTGATCACCATAGGGCATAGATGCAGAGGGAAGGCTGCTGCACATGGCATCGCAAGGTGTGGCATGTTACCGGATTTTACCGCCAAAAAGGAAGATGATGTGCTTGGATGGCGAGGAGCACTGCCGCTTAAACTTGATCGTTGCAGACCATTCCTCTGTTGCACTGGTGCGCAAGTTTTTTTAGTTATTATTATGCTCAGTGGACAAATCCGCACAGTTTATTTTGTCACTTATACTTGTAAAATGTCCAAATTTATCATTCTGTATGCAAATGTGACATGTGACTGACACCCCCCGCACCCTAAAACTCAGTGAATCCATTAAGGTTAAGCATAACATTATACTGTTAAGCATAAAACAAACATTAAAGGACACTAAACTAAAATTCCATTGGCCAATGAGAGGAAGAGCTGTTTGCCTTTTTTTTGTTTGAAGAACCTGCTTAGGAATTCCGCTCAGCATCGGATGTGCAGCACATGCTCAACGGAGCCTTGGTAATATACCCGTTCTGTCTGTTTTACTACACAGTTGTTTTTTACAAAGTCTTGGAGCAGTACCTACCTAAAACCTCATTCATTTTAAAACGCATCACTTTTGCTATTGATTAACAGCCTACACCATCTACCGTGCTTCATTCTGCCTGGGTCATCCCGTTCCCATTATTCTGTGTGGTGCTAACTTTCAAAACAAATTCTATTAGTTTCACTCTCAAGAGCCATGAATAATAGATTAAAACATTTTTTTTTTTTTGCCAGACACTGCAAGGTGTCAGCTCAGATTAAGGTGATGGGAACGGTTGACAAACTTTGTTATTGATTTTTTAATTCAAAGAAGGCAGTGTTTCAGAAAGTGCTGATGCATTAATTGTGATGGTATTTAAGGTGTTTAACTGTTATTGATACAAAATTCCCTTCGAAGTCCAGTTAATTATATTTTGCATAGTTTTTTTTTTTTTTTTTTTTTTTTTTATTTACCCCGGTGAATTCTGTGCACCTTTACTTTGCCTTTACTTTTCAAGTTAGTCAGCCAAAGATGCCCATGGCCATGTAAGTCACAACATAAGACCATATACAGTAGTGGTGTATTTGGTATTTGGATTTTGCCTTTGGCACCCACCCCCCACAATAGCCTGTGCAGCCTAATAATTTAGAATAATAGCTACAGTAAAATTTTGGAAAGTCCCGTTGAGTCATGTCTGACTCCTAGGTGACTACTGGTATGGTTTTCCAGATAAAGAGGAACAGAAGAGGTTTGCCATCACCTTCTTCCGGCCTTTTTTTTTCTTTAGTGGGGTTCAATACGCAAACACGCGCCCCTGAGCTGGACTTGACCCCCACATCAGCCAAGCAGCCCAGCAGCTTGACCACCACATCTTGGTGTAGTACAGTACTATTTACAGTATATGTACAGTACAGTACAGTACAGTCACATAATCTGACTGTTAAGAACTGGCAAAAAAAAAATCCAAACAATCAGCAAATTAGGCTAGATTTTCTTTTATTCTGCTGCTTACATTTCTGTTTCTATCTACAGACACACACATACATACAGACACATACAAACACAAACAAACGTTCGTGCACAGACAGACAGATAGACAGAGAAGAAAGACTCTTGTGGTTATAAGAGACAACATATGTAATGCACTCGGGCTCGTAGACTTCTGGAAAGACCCAAAATAGTAATTCTGCTTTTACCAGATTTAGTCATTCAGAAAGTCCCCTGGCACCACCCCCACTGCAGTCACTTTTTTGCAGCCTTGGCACCCCCTTTCTCCTTGGTACCCAGGGCAGACTGCTAACCCCCCATCCAAAAGGCAGACCACCAACTGCTATACAGCATAAATGACATCTTGCAGCCAGTGCAGAACTCTGATGAAGCTTTCCAGTCCAGCCGTACTAGAAATTGTATTTTGTTCCTTCGCTGTGGTGGGGGAAACCCAAATGCTTAAAAAATACACATATTACATAGCATGAATATACACTGGTCTGCATATCTGACATCTGGTGTTATTTAAACTTTTTTTGACTTTTTGAAAATGTGTGTTTCTTTTGATATGTGAATGAGAGTTATCTTTTGTCGTATTGCTGTGTAAACTCCCCTGTGGACAGTCCCAAAATGTGCTTGATAGAACCTCTGAGGAAGTCAGTAAACGGGCATCTTTAAAACTGCCTAAACCACCTCAGCTGACTCCTCTCACTCCAGAAGCACTGGACTCTACTCCAAGACTCTCCTCGATAACCACATTCCTCACCTTTTCCAAGAAAGTCAGTCTAGCAATTCTTTGTAGAAATAACCTCATTTCAGCAGCTCATGTCCACAGTGTCATTTTTTTTGGTCATTACCCATGACTAAAGAAACAGTTCATCATTAACATCCTTACTTTAGTGAACATATAGACTAAAAATTAGACTTGATATTTAATATGTGTTATAACTATTTGTTTTCTGTTTGGTACATGCAAGTTTGGCACAGTTTTCCCTTTTATCCTTCACTTGTCTTATAGCCATTTCCAGCTCACAAGGCTCTCTAGGGGTATGGTGGGGCTCAAAATAATCTGAACCAAGTTATTTGTGAATCAGCTGACATGTAGGGTGCAGCAGGTCAGGTGCATATATGTAGTGCAATACAATTGCAAAACAAACCCAGAAGCAGCAATTAAGCAAAACAAAAACAAACCTAACCCTAACCCTTTATTTTACATGTTGCTTCAAAACTCAAACACAGAAAGGGTCTAAAACCCAAAATAAAATATTTTGTAGACTGACTAAGTTCACTGCTGTATACTAACTATCTAATACTACTACTACTACTACTACTACTACTACTACTAATAATAATAATAATAATAATAATAATAATAATAATAATAATAATAATAATAATAATAATAATACGAAGAAGAAGAAGAAGAAGAAGAAGAAGAAGAAGCCAAAAAACAATACAAAAGTAACCACAAAAGCAAAGAACAAAACTGTAAGGGATGGTAGGGGATGAGCATAAGGGAAGTACAAAACAGACACATCAGTGGATGTAATAGCATGAAGCCAAACATTTTAAAGAATCTTAAATGTTGAAAAGGTAAAGGGAATCATTATATACGGTAATATTTTAGAACAAAGTGAAAAAATGCATAGTGATTTTTAATGTGTGGGTATTTAAAGGTTTTTGGGGCAGTTCTGACATTCTGGACTCTGTGTTCAGGTAGATCGCCTTTGTATGTAAACATGCAGGAAATTTGTGATGAAATGAGGCAACGTTTGCTGTATGAACCTGCTGAGCTCCAAAGTCGTGGGTTTGAAAATTGCCCAATAAATAAAACGCAAAAGCTGGATGTCGTTCATTGCTAGCCGTGTCCCACCATGAAGTAGAGCAGACACAACAATATTGACGTCTGAGGCCAAACAGTCACGTTCTGGTTTATCCAGAGCGGTGTCCTATGAATCCACTGACTATTTTACTTCAAACAAATAAAACAAAAAGGGTCTGCAGAGCTCACTGAGGAGGCCCAGTGCCCTGCTTTGGCTGGAGGACTCAGACTAAATCCCTCTCTGACATGGGGTTAAGCTGACTGGTGGGAGAGAAGCAGATGTGCTGAGTGGACTCTATAAAAGGCCATGTGGACATTGCACAGCCAGGCTGTGATTGATGGTTTGGTCTTTTGACCATTTCATTTCCAAAAGGACAAGCAGGTCCTTTCCTGTGGATAATTTATTTGTTACAGCTAAGTAGGGGATGCAACTCAATAGGTTTCAGTGGCAAGTTATTGTAAATACATGTGGCTGTTAAGCTGTTTGAGTGTGAGTTCAATTTTTGCTCAGCCTGTGTGAAGATGGCATGTTCTCCCCATGCCAGACTGCTCAGGCAATGTGCTGCAAACTCTAAGTGAGCTTTGATACAGCTGATTTCAAACTTTGGATTCCTTCTGGCCTCCCTGTCATAAAGGCCGCTTTTATGTTGTCTTCTGGAAACCGTTGACTGATGCACATTCTCTCCCAGTGCAGCCATTTTCAAACTTGATGTAGGCCTCAGATTGGCATCTCTTGCCCCTTCCCTTCTTGCCCGAGTCCTCGGTTTGGAGGGAACGTTTGATTTAGGCGGTGTCTGGGCTGTATGTTGCTTCTTCCTTTCTGATGGCATAGATTGCAGTCGCAGGGCCTTTGAATTTAAATGTCAACTGGAAATAAATATTAAAGTATTATTATGTTGCCCAGTTAAATATGTGATTTTATCAAGAGTCTGAACACTTTTGTAAGGTATCCAATATATATTTATACACCCAGTGACCTCAGGTTAAGCCAATAATAATATTATAATAATAATATTTATAATATGTTGCTTTGGAGAAAACCACTTGGTCAATGCAGCATGTACATTTGCTCATTATAATTTCATCTGTTTATTCCTCAGCAAATAGTATAAAAAAGCAACAAGGTTATGGGCAATCTTCTCAGAGAACTTGAGATTTCATCAGTGCTTACTTATGAAAATGCTCCAGTTCCATGTGAGAATGTTTTGTCATAGTGAGGTGCCAACTAACTTATTAGAATTGTGACATGAATTGTCTGATGGCACAACATGAGAACTGACAAAATATTTTAGAGCATGGAGAAAGACTCCTGTGGACAAACAGACTATCATTTGTTTCCCTTGGGTGGAGAACATAACATTTAATAATATAATTATTATATCATTAACAATATATTGTTTAACATTTATGCCCCCTGTACATATAGTGTCATCTAAGACTTTAATACTGACACATTAACTAGGCACACTTTTGTACAAGTAATTATATAACTTAAAAGAATAAATAAACCCAATATTACTTAATATTTAACCAGTAAAGTCTTCTCTTTGTATTAATTTGTGTGTGGTACTTGTTTTTCTGAGCTCTCACACCAGAATGCGAACGATGTCCATTCATGGCGAGATGGTGTGTGGTTATGGTCGGTGGCACCCAGTGAAGAAAAATTTTGTGACAAGTTGGCAACCAATTGCAATTTTGCAACAGTCAAGGAAACTGATGATTCATCTTTCAGGTGTTGTATGGGGGCAAAAGCTGAAGACTCACAATAAAGACTGGCACAGATTTCTGCTTTACCAAGCGCACATTTTTGCCAGTATAACAAATCACTAAAACACCCCCAAGATTGAGTGGAAAACCAAAATTACGCCTTGCATTTCTACCATTGAATTTTTGCTTCAAAGCCCAAACTTAAGCTGCACTGAACATCTGAGGTCCAACTGAAAATTTCTGGTTGCCAATGCTCCTTCTCATTTGTTTCATATTAGTTAAATGTATGACTTTATAGCAATAGTGACGTCTATACGCATGTCTGGGGTCATAATGGAATAAAATATGTGCTGCATGTCACAGCAGATCCGTAAATTCTTCCTGCTCACTACCTATTCCGCCTTTTTTCCTTAACTTCCCCAATTCTTGTAGGAGATAAATGAAGTAATTTACAGTGAATGTGAATTACCGTCGGCTGGCAGTTCTCCAGACGGGCCAGCCCATCCTCTGCTCCAGCATGCAGGAAACCGATCCTCTGAACAGCCTCACACCTTCTTCAGCGACTTTAGAATGTCACAATTTACCATAAAGGAGCAAGAGCAATAAACTACCTGTGTTCACCCACAGAGATATTGTGGTAATCTCATGATTTCCAAAATAGACCCCATATCAGTTTGTGTCTCTCTGCTCAAACACGGATAGTTTTCCTTCATGTATTATGAATACAAAAGCTGTAAATGGAAAATTAAGACATTTGTTAGTGCTTCATCATTTGAGTTAACCATTGCGCTTCTTGTTGAACCTTTGGCTGCAATCGTGTTGTAAGTCTCCTGCACAACTTAAGGATAAATACCCTGGGTGGATATTATGTTAGTGTCTCATATTAGTGTCTCGTATTTATTTTCTTTGTATGAAGACAAGCTACCGGATACTATAAAATACTACAAAAGGACTTTTTGCTTTATAATCCAAAGTCCAATTAAAAGTACAATTTTTGGCAGGTCCCACATTTTTTCATCATGGGTGCACTGTGAATAACTGTCCTCAAGAGTGCAAAATATTTACATGTGTTCCGGAGAGTTTAAAGCTGTTTTGGTCTATTTTGGTTTGTATGGAAATGTCATAAAATTAAAGACTTTACCTTTTCTACCTGTTTCAAATAAAATGTATGAACCAGCAGGTGTAGGCAGTTAAATTGGAATATATTTGGAACAATCCCAAAATAATTTATTTTCCACTGTGTGATGACAAAACACACTTAAACCAGTGCTTTGCATATTTTGCTTTTTTAGCACTTAATTTAAGTGTATAGCCATTGAATTTGTCCCTTATTCAGGTTTTCAAACACCTGTGAATGGTTTCTCTCAGCAGTGGGATACACAAAGCACTCCTTTGGACCAGTGTCTCCTTAAAATGTCCCAGGATCGGCGACCGGTCCTGAACTTGGGCATTAATGTGAGATATCTCTTAAATGTACTCACCTGTATTTCACCAGCTCCATGGTATTGACAAGTAACTCCAGTCCTAGAGAAGTGAAATCTCTAAAATTACATTTTTACATTTAGTTTTTGACAAGATACCAGGATACACACAGTAGATAAGATGGGGGTTCCATGCAAAGCTTGGGTTGGGGAGAAATAAAGCACAAGTAAGCTAACAAATTGGTCAGTTTAATATATGGTTTGTTCATGTAAAACTGCAAAGTAACTAAGCTAAATAGTTAATCTGATGTTGTGCTGTGCCAACTGAGTTCCTTCCATTTCATTCTGTGACAGAAATTAATTGGCTTATATTTTAAGCATTGATAGATGCAGTATGAAAGAAAACTTAAAATGAATAACCCAAGGGGACAAGAACTTAAGCCAGACATTTCTTAAAGAGTGAAATAATTCAGCATAATACATGTAATATAGTCACACGGGGGAATACATAGTACTTTTATTGTACAGTTTAATTAGTGCTCGAGGGTAGGATAAAACATCCAGAGAAGTTTGTGAAAGCTCTAAACTTGACCTTAGAGTGGGATTATAAATATGTAAAAATGTTCAGTAATATTACTAAATCATAAATTAAACATTACAGCTGATGTTCAGTGCATTGCCTCATTGACTGAGGTTCACTGGCTGTGACCTGCCTAAAGCTCAGGACCTCTACAATTCCTGAAGGCATGAGATCAAGCTCATGTCAAGCCCTTCCCAACCCAGGTGTCACATCATCCAAGCCCTGCCATGTGAGTAGTGATAGACAGACTCAAAGAAGGTACAGCATCCTTTTCCCTCACATGCTTTCTTTACTCGACTTCTAATCGATGTCACCCTTTGAGTTTGCATTCATGTTTTGCCCCTGGTTTCCAGGTACTAAACTAACAGAACAGCATCTAATATAGAGAACCCGGCTGAGCTGCCCCCTGGTCGATTAGTCAATTGGTGAATTAAACACATAACTGCTTTACCCTGAAAGTGGTGCATTCAGTACATAAGTGTTGTCAGTGCTGCTGAACAAGCAGATGCCACAGAGAGTGATACACTGGTTGTAGTCAAGTGGAAAAGTAGAATAGAGAAAAGGAGTAACAAAATACATATCACCTTTACTACCCTGACATTAGTGTCCATTGCCATGTGCATCATGTATTAAATTATAAATGATAGGTTAAATTGTTACCAGGTTGGGTCTTTGATTCAGCATACTCTTGGTCACCTCTTCCTTGTGTGTCCCTTTGTGTGTGTCCCTTTGTGTGTGTGTGTGTGTGTGTGTGTGTGTGTGTGTGTGTGTGTGTGTTTGTGTGTGTGTGTGTTTGCAATGGACTGTTTGTGAGAAGTATCAGTGTCCCAGATTTCAAGTCTGGTTTGAAAAACAAACTTATATATAAAGTATAAACAAACAAAAATTAATCTTAATATACAGATATAGATTTTTAAGTGTTTCCAGTTACACTGTTTGTTTGTGTTTTTCTCATAGGCTCATATGACTTAGATATGTTCATACACATCCCTACAAATAATTTTTTTCAGTTTCCATTTGGCTTATCTAAGTACAACTTTATCGACCCTGCAAGGACCTTCACTGCACAGCAGCTGGATAAATAAGACGCATAAAATAAGACATGAAACCCATAATAATAAATACTAAGTAACAAAAGCAAAAGAAAAAAATAAATAAATAAAAGCAATAACAATTATAAACACTCCAAATGTTATTAATAAGGAATGGAAAATCCATACCTTACCTTCCTTTTCACTGGAACTCTATTATCCCAGTGAGAAGAGAGCTCTATAAAAATAAATGGAAATGAAGTGAATTGCTGTAAGCTTTTATTTATTTGTTTATATATATTTATATAATGTCAGCAACTTATTCCATAATTTGTTATGAAGTTATGGTCTTCTATCAGGGAAAAAGAAAACTCAGACAATCATAAAACCTGGCTTACAAATGATGACTACTGAAATAATGAAAATGGTCTTCTGATGCAAGCTTACGTTAGCACAGTGGGCCTCAAAACCGCTAAATAATAAAATGTAAAATAAATGTAAACTTTCATTATTAGTGACAATGATCTTTAACCTGTTAATAAACTTTTAAACACGGCTGAAAGGTCATAGTTAGATTTCTGGACTGTTTTATGCTGAATCCACACTGACTTAAATGTGTGCAGAAATTTGACAGTTTGAAAAGCATTAATTTCAAGATCATGTCCCTAACAAAAAAATGTAGATATGACACACTGTAGCATCATAAAATGGCTTGTGGAGACTTTGAAGTCATGTGGGAAAAGTAGTTTGAAATGTGACTAAAACACTTTTTACATATTTTATTCTCTCTGGGAAGCCAGTGCTGCAGGTGAAGACCCTTTGGGTGACCTGCAGATGGCTAGAAGCTTCTGAGCAGCCTGAAAGGGAAGTTCTTTGAATTTGACCTCTTTTTACAAATTCTCTCCCTAGAAACATTTACAGAAAACTGATTTTTCACTCTGGCCTCTAGGATGCTCAAAAAAGAGACAAGCAGTACCAAAGAAGGTGTTTACCGGTAGAACAAAAGATCAAAGAAAGTAGAAGAAACGTTTAGATGTTGGGGGCTGTTCTCAGGGTCACATCAGTGTGAACTGGTGCAAGACAAACATGTTAAAGATATATATGAGATTGAGACCTATTTAAAGCTGCTCGGCCTTACCAAGGGGTAGATTCTTAGTGCTAAGCCTAACCTTAACTCTTAAGGTCAGTTCAGTTCACCAGCCTCTCTGGCTTTGGACTGTGGAAGGTGAGGAATTGGAAAGTTTTCAGTATAACATTTTATACGTCTCAATATAACTACAGAAGTCAATATGTAACAAACACGATTTAATGACGTTATTACTCAAATCAGTATATAAAAATGTGTGTTTCCATGATGCTATTGTGCACAACAAAACATGTTTCCGGTTACATTGGTCATGAGTGCATTACGGATGAAAAATCAGTTTAGTTTAGTCTGCAAAAGAAGTTAAAAGGCACGAGCCACGGAGGATGAAATGTGGGCAAAACTGTTTGTGAAAGATAAAGGAGCCGGAATTGGGAAATGTTGTCTTGTGTCTGGAGAATCGACGTGCGAATAACCAACCAGTCGGAGAAGAGATGATGTGGGCGTTGGTTCTTTGTGTCGTGCTAACAAATGAAACAAGTATCATCTGCCCTGACTTATACAGAGGGGAACTGCTCGTAGACAATTTTGGGTGTCGGTTCCCTCATGGCGGAGCATTTCAGTCAACTAACACAGCTATTAAAGGAGCCTTCCTCCTGCTGGTGAAGCATGTGGAGGAAACCAGTAAGCACACTCCATACAGACTGAACAAGCAGAGACCTGGCATGCAGAAGCTGAAAATGTGTCTGCATACATAGAACAGGGCTCAAAGGCTGAAAGGTTATAATAATGCCACAGGTATGAGCAAGTAGCGCTGTATCATAAGTTCCAGAAGGGTGCCCACATGTTCTAGAATCATCATGTAAATTAAATGTCAATAAAATGAAACTCTTTATTCACCTACATATTTACAGAGAGAACGTCAGGTGAAGATCATAGCATTAAATGCATTTCCTTGCCAAGTGTGTAAGAGCAGCCAGCCTGCATTCCATAACTTCCCCAAAAGGATCGTTTGGGTTGTGGTTTGTGAAGAAAACTGCCTGCGATGCCTAAATTGTTATAAAACTTTTGAAGCAGCCACACATAGACAGGGGCGGCCTTTTAACTCATAAACTCATTTGCGTAAGTTGGATAATGGCAAGAAAGATACTTTTTCATAAAACATAAATTCAGTAGAAGTGCTTCCATGGTTTAGTTCCACTGCTGACTCGCATTTGGGGCCGCTCCATCATCCTCCTGTACGGTGGGAAATTTTTGGGAGATTTTTTTATTTGTTTCCAGAGGGAGAGCAGCTTTTACATAAATGGATACTGCGATGCGCAGCAACAATAACAAAGAGACGCACTGCCGGGTAAGCTTGTTTTTTGCAGTATAATGCAATATATTAAGCTTGTACTCAAGAATAGATGGGCATCCTCTGGCTGCTACCTGCTGTGTGCTAAGCCACCCTATTTTATTAAACTGCTAAACAAAGTATTTTGCAAAATGAGAATAAAAATTAAGGGAACCAATAAATGACCATTTTTAATAATACCCTCATGTGTTCCTTTGTAGTTGTCAGAAGTACATAGCTACCAACAGTCACCTCAGTACAATCCAATTCTAAGTTCAACCCAGTCTAAGTTCACTTTACTTTTCCGTTATTGCACTTATTCCTTAGGATAAAATATTAGGCTAGATTAAAAATAATTTTAAAAAAAACATGCTGAGTGGATAATTTTTTTTTTTTTTAACCGTGCAATAAATAAATTAAAAGCTTAGCTAAAACAAAGACTTGCTGAGAACAACCATGAACAATGGCATTGCGTGGTCATTCTAGTGTTGCTGTCAGAATGAAATAAAAGTTTATTAGCTTAGCTTTGCTTATCTAAAAGATCCCTTACAGAAGTTTGTGAGCGTGACAATTATTTTATTTTTCAATAAGTGGATGGCTGTGCTCAGATTAATGCAATTTGTTCAACTGGTAAAGCCAGTGCTTAAGGAGAGGAAATCCCAGCAATTCTTGTCCATTAAATTAAAAGCTTTTGTCTCTCTGTTAAATGCAGCGTTCGGGGAGTCTGATCCATGCCCCCAAAGAAGCACTTTGTTGCCCAGACTTCTCAAAGAATTGCTTTGGTCAGCTTTATGCGTTGGTAGATTAGTGTGGATGGTAAGGAAACTGGGAACCAGGTGAGCACAAAAATTAGGACATTTGCCCAACAGCTCCCTCTGAAGCCTCTTGTCTTTTATTTATAAAAATAAATTAACATATGAAGATGTCCATGACCCAAACATAGTCCTGACTATACTGAGGGGAAGGAAACAGCTGGCCTTAGGGTTCATTTCTGCATCTGTATAGAAAGCACAAGTGATGCACATTTTTATCCCCAACCTCTTTCTGAAAATTTTTTTTTTTTTTTTTTTGCTTTGGGAATTACAGAAAAACTGTGCTCTGTCGTCTCAGACTCGAGGGCTGCAGTATCATTGAAAGCAAGGCACCTAGCACTTTCTGCTCTCAGAGGTGTTGTTGTTTTGCAGGTTTTCGCAGGTCTTTCTCAATAATAAATACTTTGTTGGTAACGTCTATGTCCATCTGTGTAGACCATGCTTGCTTAAAGTATCTGCTTAAAGTATCTACTCTTGTGTGAAACGGTTAAGGGTAAGGCTCTGTTTTTTTTATACCGCTATGATGCCGCAGGAGTGTAATTTAAGAAATCCTATCTCTCGTGGGTTTTATTCATAAAAGAAGTCTTTGGGATGAGATGACTTGAAGGTGGCACAGGGCCACAGTGAGTAGCGCTGCTGTGTCACAGTATCTGTGCTGTTCAGACATGGGTGTGAGAGGCCAGTTTGGCATGTCGCAGAGTCATAGTGACCACCAAGTACCACCAAGTAAATTAGTTTAAACCGATTTAATTTGCTTTATTTTCAGTGTAAGCATAAATGAAATTAAAACAAGTTGGGAAAAATGTCCATTGTGTCAGTGTGCGACTACGTTTTTTGGAACTTGTATAGCTGTTAAAGGGTGAACATTTCCTCCATCTGTGTCTTCACTCCTCCAGGGGCACAGAGTTGATGGTTTAGAATAATATCCACTTTATCCGTGGAAACTGTGGTTAACGCATTTGCTATATTGCCAGTGGTGTTTTCCACAACTTGAGGTATAACTAAGTACTTGCCATTTCAAACTTGAGCCCAGGACACAGGATTACAGGGTTCGTGCGTAGAAGTTGCCTTCACCTCGAAATCTACCGACTCAGCTTCTTAGCCTGAACTGAATCAAAAATAGCTGCCGGCAGTTAAAAATGCAGTGTCTCCCTCTCATATTCGGAATAAACTGCAGGAACTTGTGAAAATAAGCAAAAAAGTGGTAGTAAGGTATAAGGTAAGGTACAGTCTTAAGATTTCTTCTTTTCTCTACAGAGAAAAGCCGCACACCTAGTAATGTGGAGAATTTAATATTCCTCACCTGAGTGCCTTTGTAACAACCCCCCCGAGGCAACTATGCCACACAGCAGTCCATTGTTGCAGTTCAGCGCTGAAAAGAGACACAATTTGATGACTTGGTCTTACCGAATATCTGCTTGAGGTGCCTTTACTGGAAGAAGAATAAAAGTCTACTCATTGTTTTGAAAACTGGATTGTAGTGCCAGTGCCATGAGAACTCTAGAGTCAGGGAACAAGTTCTCAGGAGGAAGGATCCAATGTTTTCATGGACTCTCAGAAAAAAAACCTGCATGCATTGGAAGCAGAGCTGCTGCTATTATTATTATTATTATTATTATTATTATTATTATTATTATTATTATTATTATTATTATTATTATTATTATTATTATTGTTTATGATGATGTTGTTGTTGTTAGTAGTAGTAGTAGTAGTAGTACTAGTATCATCATTATCAACATTACAATGAAGCCAAATAACAAACCACTCTTTTTAAAAAAAAAAATTTATTCTTATTAAAAGAAAACCACATGCTAGTAGATAAGAAATTGCCCTAAGGGGTAAGAAGGAACCTAAAGGGATCTCAAAATGAAGTTTACAAACACAAAAAAGTAGAAATTATTATTCACGCTTTGGGTGGCTTCCTCTGTTCCCATTTTTCATAATCAGAAGACAATGAAGAGGAACATTAAAATGGATGTAGCCTCTCCATTGGCACAGTAAGCATGTTCTAATCTCTACGGAATGATACATTTTTTAAAAATTGTTTTTATTTTCTTAATGGCCCAAATATTACGCATTGTATGCAAACAGCTTAAATATGTAGCCCCAGTTTTCAGAAGTACCGGGGGCACGAGAGGTTTTTAAAGTCCAAAAAAGTGATACACACAGTCCAAACATAAGGTCTGTCGAATGCTGAAAGCATATATTTAGTTATTGTGTAACTATACCTATACTACACTGTGTAAAATATGTGATTTAACTACTTGTTTCTAAAAATATATATTTATTTAGAATTGAAATTGAAAACTGGGTTGATGGCTGCTGTATGAATTTAAAAAGAATAGAGAATGTGGAAAAAATACAGGTCATGCACAATGTTTTGTTACAGTATATATTGTACATACATATTGGCAAGTGCCATTCAGCCATTACTGACTCCTGGGCAACCACTGACATGATTTTCAAGGCAGTGAGGGGCAGAAGTGGTTTGCCATTGCCTTTTTCAGCATTTTTTTTTTTCCTTAGAGGGGTTCAAATACAAAAGAAAGCGCGCAAACCCCACACACAGACTCAAGCTGGACTTGAACCCCACCTTAAGAAAGCAACTCAAAAGCTTTGAGGCACTAACTTGACCCACTGAACCACCAAACACATTTATCCTTATATGTATAAACACATATAGTGTGTGCATGTGTATGTGTGTTTAATATACGGTATATAATGTACTGTGTAATAAACAGCATTATCTATTACAGATAGATAGATAGATAGATAGATAGATAGATAGATAGATAGATAGATAGATAGATAGAAAGTAAAAACTGATCATAAATTTAAAGTGGTATCAGCGTTTTGATTTCTCACTTAACAACTCATTATTTTTATATCACCTGCAAACTTTAGCTTGTGACCCAAAATACTACACCTACATATTATAAGACATATCAGGTGTATGAACACATTTTTAATACAGTACAGTATGTATCATGCTGTATTTATTGACTCGTATGTCAGCTGTGAATGAGTTGTTCTATACTCTTAATACGAAACATATTTAAATTTGTGGATTCAGGCAGAGATTTTTTTGTACTTTATGACACATCCATCTGTTCAGCTGGCTGGATGGTTTGATCTGTCTTTATCCAAATTTAATTTCGATGGGTGATTTGATTCATAATTCATTGTGCTGTACATTGCATCAGCTTCTCTGACAAGGGATTAAAATAAGCAGTCCTTTATGGCCGTCAAGTGTGCTGCTGGGCCGTAGTCTTTAACTGTAGAAACAGTTAAACCACCCCTATGATTACACATTTCGGCGAAGGTGAGTGCCGCTCAGGTCTTCAAGGTCCGGTTCATTCCATTCGTTTCTACCTAGCGTCTATTAGCAAAAACATAACCTGGCAGACTCGCTGCAGGACCCAGACAGATAAGTCTTGAGAGTTGTGTGTTTTCATCAGCCAGCCCAGCCCTGCGACAAATCGAGAGCCTCGATTCGGACATTCGGCTGCTTAGTTACCAGGCCAGCCGCCAAAGTAGAGCTGCCCCGAGGGGGATATTCGGAAAAGCTGAAAGTGGTCATTTGCATGCCGTGCTCCCCAAGTTTTAGCATCCTAGAGGCAATGCCTGATTTCTCGGGAATTGAGGCACCGCCCGCTCTTTTTAAAGCTTTTTTGATCATTTTGGAAAACTTCAGATAATGGGGGCCTCCTAGGGGATAAGGTGTTAACAGTTTTTTTTCTTAGTTCTTTGTTTCACCTGTCATCCTCAGGTCAGAACCACTTCCACACATCTGAAACCCATGCTGGAACTGAAAAGTGCTGTTGAGTCATCACTGAGTCCTACAGTAGGTGACCACTGACATGGTTTTCAAGGCAAGGGGGACAGAAGTGGTTTACCATTGTTTTCTTCTAGTTTATTTTTGCCTTGTCGGGGTGCAAACGCAGAAGAGAACATGCAAACTCCACTCATACCCATGAGCTGGACTGGAACCCCACATCAGGGAAGCTGTGCGGTACCAACTTACGCCCCTATGCTGCCACATGTCCCAAAAACCCATGCCGCTGGCTTTAAAGGAAGCATGCATGTTAAGTGTTGCCACAGATTCTTTCCAAGTAACAAAAGAGGGGCCAAGAGTATGAGATAGATTTTAGTTAGTTTTTCACTTGGGACACCTTAGAGCACAACACGATCACGTTTGTATATTTTCACGTTATCGCTAATGTACTGAACAATAAATCCCTGCGGAAAATGCTTTGTCTTTTTTTGGACAGCAACTATGCTCATCACCTTCTTTCACCTTTTTCCCATTTTGACGTACAACCCCTTCACTCCCTAGCACCTGACCCAGCCCAACATTAAGAGGAGATCCTAACAAAGATAAAGCTCTCAATCCCGTATTCTTTCTGCAGGGTTAGAAATGACTCATCATGCCCTGGGTTGTTTTCTGCACCATCACTGCGTGACCTGGACAGCTATTTTTATGCAACGGATCTCTGACAGGTGCATTCGCCATTGCCGCATTTTATTATTATTTATAATTCTGAGATTAATGACTAAGCACAACTTGCATCCAGATTTAATAAAACAATCCCTTGTGTAACTGTCTTGTGCAGTAGTGTCAGTAAGACCCGACCATTCTACAGCTGAGAGGCTGACTGAAGCCCAAAGTTCTGTATGGAGGAAAAAGTTAAATCAGAGAAACTGAGCATTTCAGTTTGCAACAAAGTGCTGTTTGAAAGACAAGAAAGCGCTTGTTATTAAGGAAATTCAGTTAAAAGTCATAATCGTATCTCGGTCTTCACAACCACTCAGTCTTTCATGTCTCTTCAGTGGACTCCCACTACCGCTAGGTTTCCTTTCCTCTTTTTATGAAAAGCTGCACTTGAGTCTTAACAAAAATAGATAAAATGATGGCAAGCGTGATGGTTTTCGTCGTTTCTGAGTAAATGAAAGAAATGAATCATAGAGTTCGGTTTCAAATTATGAAAGCACAAGCTTGTACATCCACTACTCCAAAGGAAATGAATGACTTTGAGAAATTTGGTCTTCAGAGTTCCTGAAGGCCTTAGCTGCTCCTTCGATGTGGAAATAGATTCCGGCTCCAAATAATCATATCAGGGGTTTATTTGTATTAAAGATGCAGACATTGTTTGCCCTTAGTGCTTTTTGTATGCTATTAGCCTCTAAGCTCCTTGGAAAAAGCATTTGAAAAATTAATTCATGTAAATGTATGTACCCCATAAGTACAAAATTCAGACGGAATAATGAGAAAAGTGGCAGAAATGCAGGATCTTGATTTTGCTGCAGGTTGAACAAGGCTTGACTTTACAAAAAATGAATTACAGGCTTTTCATTTTCATTTCAATTAATAGCCATTATTTAGCTGGTACTTGTCCGAAGAAGCTTACAACAAAAGGTACTAAACTAAGCTTCTTACCCTTTTGGGGAATTTTTTGGAGCAATTCAGCAATTCAGAGATTCGGAAACAAGCCTTTAGACTTCAAGGTGACGGTAACCACTGCACACAGCTTTCTTACGTCTCTCTTTATCTCTTTTCCCCTACAGTTTTCCTGCAGGTACATGTCGAGATGTAAAGTTTGCTCAGATTTAATAAACTAAGAGGATTTCTTGGTCAGAAACCGAATTGGTCATTTGAGCCTTTGCTGATCTGTTGTTAATGTTTGAGAGTTACATTAGACAGTGAATGAGCCTCGTACATTCAGCACAGTGTGAAAAACTGTCTGACAAAAGTAGCTTTGGGCATAAAAGTGCAACATCTCCTTGGCTGTAGTTGCCTGCAGCGCTCGTGCTGTCAGGGTTTCTTCAACGAAGACCCATTATTTGCATTCACGCTCATATTTTCCATCACATTACCTGTAACCTTGTTTGCATTATGTTCAGTGCTGGATAAGGGAGGCTGCAAGTGATGAAAAGATATGAATGCATTTACAGAAATAACAGCAAATTTCAAAATGCCAAGATAGGAAGAATACAACATATTACTATTAAATATGTAAAAGATTCCCACCAACAAAGGGATTTTTTTTTTCCTTTTTATGAAAAAGAGTAGAATTCTACCCTGATAAAAGTAAAGTTTGCAGCATTTTTATACTGAACCTGAAACTTTACTTTCTTGTTTGCGCCGCCGCATCACCAAGGGACGTTTGTCATATGTAAAATGAAAACAGAAAGAAGGATGGCAGCACGGCACATTTTCCTCAGAAACTGTTTCCACTGCAAATGTTTTTCATATAGCGTTTTTTAATCGCCGTCCTGCAGCTGACATAGATGTGCATGCTTTGGTGAAGGAGCTTCCGCTGCCTGCATGAGGTAACTTCTGTCGAAATGCGCTGCTGTCCTTTGCTTGACGCCAGCCTCTGCCTCCCTTCCCTTAGTCCCTAGCTGCGCATCTGAGTTTCTGAATGCTTTTAGCATATTATAGTAAAATACATCGATATAAACATCTGAATAAGTTTCATTATTGATTTCTCTCAACTGTCAACAGGACAGTGCAGATATTGAGTAAAAATACTGAAATAAAAATGTTCACGCATGAACCGATGGATATTTCAATTGCATAGCATTCCAGCTAATGCAGGTGCCTGCTCCATTTATTTATTAGCTGACAAGTTTCTCCATACCAGCTTGAAATATTTAGTTTTTGCAATAACCAAATTTTATTTATGTATGATTTATACTGGTGGGCAATTTTTAGTGCATCATTTAATGGTACTACAGCAGAATGTGTGAGCTGAACCTAGGACTTTGAATGGGTCTTAAAGTCTGGGCCTTAAACACCCCCTGCCATCCAGTTGATACATTACATTTAACTACAGCTATAACCCTGTAGCCGGTGATTCAGTATCCACAGTTTCAGTTATCCAGGCCCAAAAAAAAAAAAAAAAAGTGGAAAACTAAAGAAATAAACAGTTTGTGAGTTTCAAAACGCGCACCAAGCAAGAATGGGCTACAACCTGGTGAAATCCAGCACTCCAAATGTGCACAACACTTGACTTATCTTCCTTTGTCCGATACCCACGCTTCCCCGCAGAACTTGCCTCCATTCTGCTTCGAGCGTCCTCGCTGTTCCCATTAGTTGCCATGTTATTGCAGTGTTTGTGTTCAGAAAACTCTTTATGCACTTTATTATTACTATATTTAATGTTGGTAATGTCTTATTGTGTGTAATTTATCAGTTAAACTTTACCATATCTATATATGTTTGACGAATATCACATTATATATTATCCACAGTTTCATGTAACCACTGAAGGTCTTGGAACATCTTAACTGTGGGTATGGGGGCACTACTGTACTTAGAATTTATTCACTGAATATTTTAAAAGTGTGGTAGTTTTAACACATATTTATATACAAAAGGGTTATTGTATTTGAAAGTGATACAGGAGCCTCAGTTTCAGCTAAAGAAGTTGGTGAAACAAAAAATTTTAAGTTCATTTCATTTTGGACAATTGACAAAAAAAAGCTTTCAACCCCTTGGTTTCTCCTTGCTTTGTAGCTTATCTCAAGTGCTAGAAATTGTTTCGATTTTTAATTTCAACAGAGTATTTTTTTAAAACATCTATCTATCTATCTATCTATCTATCTATCTATCTATCTATCTATCTATCTATCTATCAACTGTCTGTCTGTCTGTCTGTTGGTTCATTTTGTCTTAGATGATTCCATAAATGCAAAAGCGCAAAAAGTGTTTTCCTGCAGAATTTCTGTTGCTATTGTCTTGAATGACTCCAGTTTGAATTGCGACCTTTGGGCTGTTCTTCATGTGGAGCGCTCTTTGTTTTTTATGTCAGACATCATTCGGCTTTGCAAGGGACTCGGCAAAGATATTCGCCCACCCATTGTAAGGGTTCACAACCTCCGCTTCAAATGAAGGTCTGCGCTGCCAGTTTTATTCTCTGCAATATGAGGTTTTATTTAATTTAGGTTGTGGACAGCATCTTCTCCTTGGGCTCATAATTTATGAACACTTGTTCACTTTTACTGTGTGTTTGCCTTTTTCGGGGTCAAATTATCCAGAGCCCACCCGTTCGAATCATTGGGTTCCAGACTGGGAAGGATACACCCTAATGGGACAGCAGTCACAGTTGAACACGATAGTTGTAATTGCTTTATTCCTGCATTTTTAGTTAGAAAATACAATGTTAACATGAAAAGTCACAGATTATGGGACAATAGTAGACATTAATCTCCCTAAAATTTCCAATATTGTGCTATGTGAATAAAAGTATTTTTTTAACATAGGGGTCTGCATATATGTATTGTGTATGATTGCGTAACTGACATTCAGGTTTGAGACTTACAAGAAACATAATGCAAAAACAGTTTTCATTGATTTTTGAATAGACACAGATGGCAATATTGTTTTTCATATATGATTACCTCTCAAGAATAACCAGGGACTTTTTTCACCCAAATGAAATACAAAAAAACTCTTCCACAGCATGACTGCAACTTATATTTCAGTTGTGATATTATTGCTCAAACATCCTAATCCTGGGTAATACATACATTGCTTTCAAGGTAAATATTAACATGTCTGTCGTTGCTGTGAAGTCCACAGAAAACAGGGTTATCGCAATGTTAATAAATTAAAATCAAATTCATACATTTTTATTGCTATGTTGCAAAACACAGATGAACTGTATATTTCTGAGATGCCCTAGTTACTAACATTATGATGTGCATAAATATAAACACTACATATATCAGATACACAGTTTAAATTTACAGTATGTGTATTTCTTTGGTTTTTGCAAAAGTCATACCTGGAAGTCATTCCTTCCCTGGATGCAGCCCTAATCCAGAAGCTGGGGTGTAGCCTATCCTAGCATAACAGCTGTATCTGAATTTATTGGGCTAATACTCATTCAAAGGCTTTACTTGCATGTCCACATAAAGGTCATGGTGGTCTGTAGCCAAACCCAGAAGCACAGAACACAAGGCTGTGCAGGATAGCCTTTAAATGAGATGCCAGTACATCACAGAGTAGCCAGGAACACAAATTCACTTACATATTCTCACACACAGGGCAATTGTGAGATTACATGTGGGATTAAACCGGTGGACCGGGAGGAAACATGCAAGTTCCATACAGAATGATCCAGATTCAGATCTCTGTCAAACAGTGCCACCCACAAGGACAATGCAAAAGGAAAAAATATTGAAAATGCATCTCTTATAATTTACCTTCAAAAAATTGTCTTCAGTTTTGCTTTAATTTTGCTGTTGCTGTTTTCCTGAAAGCTTGCTGAATTTTGAGAATTTTGCATCATGGGATGTTTGGTCAGAGTGGCAGAAAACATTGCATCTTCTTTCCTTCATTTCAAACTCGTTTCCATTTAGACATTTTGCACATTGCATACCAGAAAGGAATGCTTTTAGTCCTTTGATAGAAATACAACTGAAGACACAATAAACCAAGCTATAATGTGCCGTGTGTTTAAATCTGACCAACATAAAATTTCTGCGTACATTTTCATGACTCCCCTCCAAGGACGATAAATCTACATTGGAATACCCTTGGGCACTGATATTACAGTCATTTTCCTCCCTAAAGGATTATGGCACGATCCATTGCTATGTTGTCATAATAAATTCAATTCAGTTGGTTAGCACGCTGTCTTGTTTACAGTGAAATGCACTCCATTTGCATCTCAGATTAATACATTTGTCAAAACATTCAGCAAAACACCTGCATTTAGCACTGCTTGAGTAAATCTGAGCAGAGCACTTGAGTCAGAAGCGTAGGTAATGCCATGTCTGACTCCATCGGAAAAGGAGCCGGCGTACATGGGTGCAAAAATTTGCCGGCGTTACTAAAGTCGGAATTTGGATTCATTTGACAAATTACGGCTTGTATGGAATAACTGGCAATAATAATTAGTAAAAAAGTAAAATAGTAAAAAAATACGGAACACCACGGAACAAATGTATGAAAAGACCGTAAGGCGTTGTTGTTGTGTTTGGAGAGCCAATGTAATTCCGTTGCAGGTATAATTTTGCGGACCGAGGTTAAAGTTCTCGCTTCCGAAAGAGGAGGGAGCGCCAAAAAATTGCAGCGAGCTGCAGAGTACAAAACACAAGTGAAGCTTCGGTGTGACAAGGGAGGAGGCTCAAAAGGCCAGCAGTTCGCTCCAAAAATAAGCCAGGTTATGGATCTGTGGTTTGGAGGACAATCGATAGAAATTGTTTTCAATTATTACAACCCATCAAAAGAAATTAGCTCTGTATTTATTTGCCAAATAAAAGTCAAACAGCTCCAATTTTCTCACAGTTGCTCTTTGTTATTTAAGGATGGTGGCAGTTATTGACTTTGGATTAGAGCAGACAAGAGAAGTGTTTCACCTGCCTGAATTTAATCACTAAAAAGCCAGCTGAATGTGCAGCTCCTTCCTGCGCAGCAGTACAGCTGAGATTTGGATCAATAGAGCTGATTTTGTTTTACATTTTCCCAGGTAAAGTGCACTGATATTAAATTATTGACTATTCTTGCTCCATTCTTTAATGGACCCATTAATAGTCTCTGCTGAGATTCCTTTATAAGGCGCATGGGAAGGCAAGGAAAGAATACAACTGTTCATTTAACTGTTTTTCATTCGAGACTTAAACGCACGGCTACCAGGATAAGCTGTATAATCTTTGTTTTTACCGAATTCCAGGCATGTGATTTAAAATGGGAAGAAATTCAGGCTACGAGGGGATGGAACAAAGCAAAATGTCCACAGAAATAAAATAATTAAATGCAAGGAGGCACTGTGGCATTGACTGGCAGAGGACAGAAATGAACAATGACATTCATCTGTATGACATAAATGACATTTATGTATGTGACATACAGTGGCATTTACAAGGTGTTTGGGAGATGTAATCTGGAAAAAAGCACGAGGGTAACCTCCCTGCAACAGTCTGCCATTTTCAAGAAACATGGCCACCTGGATGGACTCTTCCAGAAGACTGGAGAAAAGGCTTTGCCAGCGTATTGCACCCCTATCTCCTGAAAGCTTCCCACCTCAATTCATACGACTTCATAGACGGGATTATTCAAAATATAACTTTGCTCTGTGTCTGCCTGCTTTATAGTTTCAGCCCCTGTGTGACTAAAACGGATGATTATTGAACGGATGAAATTCCATAAATGGAACAAGTTTGCAAAGAATGTATTCAGCAATCGGTGTCAGACATGTGCTTCCTTTGTAACTGTCCTGCATTTAAAAATGCAACTATTATACGAAGACCATGAGTTTTCGCACGTTTCCATTTACTGCACTTGCTTTAATGTCTCACTTTCTCAGGAAACGCACATGAAAATCGCTTCTGGCAGCAGTGGCCCTTCATATACCTCAGTCAAGAACTGGAATGTAAAGAATGAAAGGGGCACCTAAATGACAAAACCACACATTCTGGAGGCCAAGCAGTGATTTTTCAGCAAGAGACAATTCTCACCTTTCATCAGATTTGAAAAATAAGAACCAAAACTCACAAGCATAATCTGGGGAAGAATTTGGCTGAGATGAACTCAAAACCTGGAAGGACTGAACTGTTACCTCCTATTAAGAACCTGCTTTTTAAAGGGAAAATAAAACTAAATAGTTTTTAAATCTTTAAATAGGTTTATTTTATTATTATTTATTTAGCTCAATAGCCCTGTGTAGGTGGAATTATCTGACCGATTCTTTGCGACTGGGGGTGCCTTCCCTACCAGACAGCTGGTTGAGTTCATATATCAAATGAAAACATTTTTTTTAAATATGAAAAGGCTTTTCCTTATTCCCTCGTTTTGGTGCTGTTGCAGTTTGTGGGATGAAGGTGACCTCACGGTGAGGCAGAACAGCCGCGCTCTCGTGATAAATTCAGCTAGGAATAATAGGGATCGGGTCCCTTAAAGTCAACGAAAAACAAGACCAAAAGCATGAAAGTGGTGTAAAAAAGCCAAGAGAAACATAATGTATCTCTAAATTGTCACTGCGTTCAGACCAGCC
The DNA here is from genome assembly GCA_018136845.1 of Heterotis niloticus. Classification (NCBI taxonomy): domain Eukaryota; kingdom Metazoa; phylum Chordata; class Actinopteri; order Osteoglossiformes; family Osteoglossidae; genus Heterotis; species Heterotis niloticus. The sequence goes on along the minus strand of CM030904.1, from coordinate 19,913,726 downwards.
TCCTTCTATAAACCTCAATTGTCCGGAAAGCTTGATGCAGCTTACGTTCTGCAGCATTAGACATAGGGCAGCAGTGCTGAGCTGTCAGTCAAAACGCCTCCCACTCTGCTCCACCTCCCACCTGCTCGAAGCACCTGTAACAGTTTAGAAAAACAACCAAATCGCTAAAACTAACAAACCACTTTGGCTAATCCTTTCTCTTTTGTAATACTAGAAAAATAATTATGGCCATCATTGGGTGTTTAAATAAATCCCTAAGGGGAATAAACAGCAACTACTGAACAAATTAAATAATGAAATAACAAATGAAACTGTGATTTGTTAGTGGGGGTAAAAGCACTCCAAGTAGGCGTAGCATGAAGAGCTGGGCGCTTTGGGCTGTTTTACAAGAGAAACACACTTTACAGAACATTAGAGCAGCTGAATCAGCGGAAAAAAATGACCTCAACTAGAATAGGCTTAGTCTGACAGATTGCATTACATCTATTTCGGCAAGGAAACGATAGCAGTAATTTTCAGATATATGTCATAGCCTGAATTCTTAAATTCAGATGCCGGTGGCTTTTACCTTGTTTGTTTCTGACATTGAACCGTTGCATCCTCTGACATGACACTTAAATTAAGTGAAAATTATAATGCAGTTACAAGTATAAAGATAAAAGGTAAATATGAATAAAGATAATATAATCAAATAGATAAATCCTTACACTGTGTGGTCAAAGTATGAGAAATCCCCCCCCCCCCATTCTAATGACTGAGCTGAGCTGTTTCAGCCGCACCCACAGAGCATACAGACGCATTCTATACAACTGTGTGCTTCTAGTTTCTTTTGCCACAGTTTGGGGAAGAAACTCCTTTCCTGCTCCAGCATGACTGTGCTGCCACCCCCTGTGCAGAAAGGGAGCTCCATAAACAGTAGTTTGCCCAGGTTGGTGTGGAAGAACTTGAGTGGCCTGCAAGGAGCCCTAACCTCAAACCCAAACTCAAACTAAACATCTTTGGAACGAACTGGAACAGCAACCGCGATCCAGACCTTCCTGCCCAACATCGGTGCCCGACCTCACTGATGCTGTCATGGCCGAACGGGCACAAATTCCCAAAATGTGGTGAAAAGCCTTCCCAGAAGAGTGTCGGCTGTTATATCAGGCAAGGGGGGAACAACTTCGCATGAATGCCCATGTGTTTGGAATGGTATCTTCGCAAGCACATATGGGTGCGATGCTTGGGTGTCCACATACTTTTGGTCATATAGTGTTCAGCATGTAAAGCCTTCAGAAACTCATGCTTGATAAGAAATATCTATGCACCTCCTGGTTAGGTCTACATGGACTGCATATTCCACATGCTGAGTCTCATTTTATAAGCTGGTTTCTCTACAAGATAAAAGTCCCAGAGAAGAAATGCTTTGAATGAGCTGAAATATTTAATATTTCTTGATTCAACACATACATTTTTGCTTAATTAATTATAAATGCTTTTAGATGGCTGTTGGGCTTATTTGATCATAAAATAGATGCAGTCACTGGCAGGGACCTGCGATGAACATAGTCAGTGAAGATGTGTGTGTTGCAATGAGTCAGTGCTCTGCCATCAGATGATGTATAGTGCTTCTCAAAATATCTAATGGGAACCAATGAGAAGATAGATTTAGGCTTCTATATTGGTTTCAGTCACAAGTATAATAAGATGAAGGACACAGGTGTTCTGTGTGTGAAATATATGAACTGAAATACCAGCAATCATTCTCATCATATTGGTGATGTAGACTTGTGGGGGGGGGGGGGGTGTTTCTGCAGTGAGACCAAAGATTTATTTATCCTGAAGCCCTTCTGCAAACACGAAGGGAATGCTGTAAAATTTCACCAAGCGAATAATACGTAATAATTTCGAATTTTCTCTCGTCGAGACAGAAGAATCAGTCATTCTTTTTCACAAAAAAAAAAAGGACTGAATGTCCTCCTGTTCACGTTCTTACATCTGTGGCTGGTATTGTGTGAAAATGTCGTTTTTCTACAGCAAACAGCAAATGTGAGCTCTAACAAATGCATTTCAGTTCATTGCTGTGGTTATTTTTCCTGTGTCCGTAGGACTCCCTTTTCAGATCAGTGATTTAATTGTACTTTTTCACCATCATTCGTTGTTTCTTAGCAGGTGAGATTTTTAAGAGCGGTTTTCTCAAAGCCAATGCAGCTTGCAAAAGCCTTTATGTAAAGTAACTGCAAACTTACACCGGTTGAAATATTATAATATGACTTTGTACTGTGATCTTGCTTTGAGTGCTGTGATCCAGCAAATGTGTTTCAGCATAGTGGCTGCAAACAATGATTCATTCTCCGAATTGCCCACTCTGTGCTCTAATGCAAGTGAGAGCTTTAATGATATGGTTTCAAAGCATATTTAATGTTGTATGGTGATATTTATTTCTCCACTCTCTTCACAAAGGTCACGGTGGAGAGTGAATGTGCAAGTATGATCCTCAGGGCCATATTAAGTCATAAATGTGACTTGCACTTATGTTTACCCATCAGTCATGCATTGCTATCACAGTATTATGGCAGGCCATGCAATAAAAGCCACCTGGACATCATCAGAGGGAAAAAATAAGATGTTAAGTTGTTGAGCAGTCATAGATATTTGTGCAGAGCTGTTGTGCTCTAGTTGTAAGAGGTAGAAATCATTAGAAGGACATTTGTACCCTGTGTACCTGCAGACAGATTAGGAGGTCCGTTCACAGTCCACCATGAGGTTCTCAGGAGGAGACCAGGAGATGTGCCTCCTGTTGCTGGAGTGACACAGGAAGTCAGTAACCCGCAGGAGGTTGGTGAGTACCAAACAGCTTACACACTGGTCCACCTCGGTTCCTTCAGGACGATTAGCCATTACTATCTGTAATGGATTATTTCAGTTCACTCATACAAGCAAAATAGGACCATTGGTGCTGAGTCTATCTATTTTGACAGCCCCATTGCACCTATTTTCTTGCACTTGAAAACTGAGCTCAGAAATGTTACATCTTTATTTCACAGAGGAGGAAAATAACAGCAGTTCTGCACATTTAACTGTGTCAAATGTTAGCCTGCTGCTCTACTTCCAAATGTAACATAAAAAAATTCTGCATTATATATAATATATGGATATTATTTATTTATTTATTCATTTCTTTGTTTGTTTGTTTGTTTGTTTTTCCAGAGGTGCAATAAAAATTTGTGCATTTGTTATGTAAAACTTCCCACTTCCTAAAAATTTTATAACATTAACAATCTGAAAACTTGCCTCTTGCAGTGACTGACACACATTGAAGGAGGAAGCAGCAAGTTTAGTTTTTTAAAGAAAAGTGTGATTGTTTTCGTGAATAAACTGTTGTTCATGTCCTTCCAGCGCTGCAAAAGACAAATGCCAAACTACACAATTTCTTCTCTATGTTTAATAAAGCAATGGCTACAGTATACCTCCAAAGCAAATGTAAAGCACAAAATACGCTCATTTATTGACTTACAATAGCTGGCTAGTCAGAAATTTTCACACATCTTCAAAGCAGAAAACAGACAGGAATACAGCTCCTTACCAACACTGGACTTTTTATGGTGCAAACATTTCAAATTCCCAATAAATGTCTAACTCACAATCTAGTTGCTGGTTCACGTCCCCCAAAATCAAAGACAATATATTCTCTTTAGCTGTATGTTCTAGGCCTGGGCTGGCAGTGTTTCTTTATTCACGCTACAACTGGATGTACCTTTACCAGTGGAGCTGCTTGTCACAGCATTTGCCTTGGTCTCAAAAGGCGTTCGGAGCTTTTCTCCCTTCTGATGTGCTTGAGGAGATGGAGTTTGTCTTCTTCCTGCCTCTGTGGGCAACAATTTTATTCCCCATGTGTGCGCTCCCAAACGTTGTGTATAATTTTTATATCATAATGTTACTGTTTATGCTTTTACAAGGCAGTTTGAATCACAGCAGCTAAGCAGGTGATGGATTGGCTTTGCCACTTTTCTTTTCCAGATTTTAAGGTAGCCAGGTTTTCGTTTTTCTTTTTGTTTTCATGGCATTAGCTTTTTTCTGCATACCTGTGTCACAGTTAACTAGTGATCAGTTAGTTTATACCAGTTAGATACCATTTACTAGTGTGAATCAATGCTTTAGACTAAATAGGAGGGACAATGGGAGAGGGTGCAAGGTCACAGGAGGCAGAGAAACCTAGAAGCAGGCTGGCAAGGAAAGCTCACAGGCACTGTTTGAGATTTCACAGTTCCCTGGTGTCCGTGTCCTTCTGTTAAACCTTTGTTTAATGAGCTTTGAAGAGAGCCAGGTGTACTGGGTCCTGCATAGTACAATGACCTCTGCAATGTCGACGCACCAGACTGCACGCTCCCTTATTCATTCCCCTGTACGCCTGTGTTTTGTATACTTCCCATGTAAAACTTCTCTGCAATGAACAACTCACTGACACTTTCTTGGTTTGATCTTTGGCACAAGATCTGGCCATTATTTAACACCTTCTTTCCAATGTTTCGCATGTTGCTCCTTCGCCTCCTCCCACATAAAGAGCCATGAAGGGTCATAGCAGGTTCGGCAAAAGTAGAGGAGGCATTTTCGGAAATATTTTTTTGCTTGCTCTGCTATGAAAACCTTTGTTTATCACTTCCGCATCACAGGGCTACAGGACACCAATTTATGAATTTAACTGAGTTTAGTCAACAAAAGCAAATTTACTTCCTTGTTAATCTCCTTCTAATATTGGCTAAATTTAATATAACTAAATGTAAATTCATGGGCAAACATCCTATTTTTCTGGGTTTTTTTTTTTTTTTCAGAAAGAATTGAAAAATATTTGGATAGTGTTTCAACTTTAAATACAAAAGCTGTGGTGTCTGTACTAGATTTGATATGTTGACCTGATATCTTGTGGCTTTATGTTAGTTTCATTCGCTTTTCTTTTTTTAATATGTTTACACTTCATTGTATTACAGTTAATATTGTATGCATTTATTACTGTAATTTAATTGTTTGAATATTAATTTAAAAAAAAAAAAACAAATCAGTAAAATCCTGAAATTTGAGGGGAAACTAACACAATGAAAAAGACAATGTCAGGTAATTTAGTTAAATTTAAAGATGTTGTCAAAAACCCAAAAAAGAAAGAAAAAGGCTGTATTCAAATTCACATTTCATAATATGCAACTCTGGGGGTGGCACAGTGGCTCAGCGAGCAGTGCTGTTGGTTCACAATTCCTGGTTGGTCGGGTGTGAGTTTAAATCTTGCTCACTCTGTGCAGTTTGCGTATTCTCCTCGTGTCTGTGTGGGTTTCTTCTTGGTGATCTGGTTTCCTCCCACAGTCCCAAAACATGCATTTCAGGTTAGTTGGGCACTTTGATTTGCCAGTAGTGTGTGTCTGTGTGTAGGAATACATGTTATCATGGCGTAGTGGACAGGCGCCCCCCCCATCCAGAGGCAGTTTCAAAGACTTGTGTCTAGTGATTCTAGGATAGGCTCTGGACCACCATGCTCTCTACTGTCAGCGCAAGCGGTTAACAAAACTGGATAGATGGAATATTTAACTGTGCAAAGTTTGTGGCCATGCAACAAAATTCTTCTTTTAAGAAAAGTTTCTGCTGCGGTTCATAAATGATGAATTTTCCGTATCTGCAAAGAAAACATCATCTGTGCAAAATGAACTCTACGAAGTAGGAAAACAAAAACAATTTATGGCACAGCGCAAAGGGTACGGATGACAGTGCTGGATGGTTAACAGATGGAATTATGAAGACTGAAAGCATTATGCTTTATTCCCTCAGGTATCAACAACAGATCCAGCAAAGTTGCATTTCATCAAAACCGACACTGTGAGCAAGCAAATAACAGTAACAAAAAAGTTGCCCATTACAACCTCAACAGGCAGAGTTAAGGCTGTGTTATAAGTTTAAATGAGATGCATTTCATTCTTTTCTTTGTTTATTCAACCATTCTTTATGTAGATTTACATTTTTCATGACCACCAAATATTATCCAAAACTGATTAAATGAAACCTAAAGTACTTAAAATATATATACAGCAACCCAGCAATGGACTAGCATATCATCCAAGGTGTGCCCTACCTAGCCTCCTTCTGGAGTTGGCTCCAGACCACACTAAGGACAAGCACTTATTGACAGTGAGCGAGACATATATACAGCAGCAAAGTAAATAAATAAAATTTTAACCAAAAAAAAAAAAACAACTTTTGAATCATTGTAGTTGCTTTGGCTCCATTTATCCTAGCAGACAATCCCGTTTTGCACACTTTGAACAAATAACTGTTTTACTCAGTCTGACACAGACTGCCAAATATGCACAAACACTGACAAAGTATACGTCCCACCCTGCTCTTAACCCCCCCCCCATTAAACATGCATTTTACCATTACAAAAGGATTTTCTTTTTCGTTCCTTCCACAGTGTGCAGTTTACTAATATTTCTAAGAGTTAATTCTTAAAATGAAGCAAATAATAAATACGATGTAAGAACATAAGATTTGAAGCCATATTTCAAGATTTTCACTGCCCTCTGCACTTGAAAGAGCAAATAAGAAAGCTCCGTGGCGAGGATACCAGCAGAAAGAAAGGGCAAACCTGCACTTAAACATCTCTGCAGTTCACAGCAAAAGCTAATTCAAAACAAGGCTGGTTCACAAGTGGAGGCCAAACAATGAGCAGGAAGGAACAGCACCCAGGCTTTGCTGAAGAGCCCTTGTCTCACTCCTCAGGGGAAGTGGACATGTCCTTGTGAGGCCAAGATCTAGGAAGTGAGTGAGGACCTGGAAAGACGGTGCAGGCGATGATGGAGAAAAAGAGTTGTGTTCTCTGTGCCCTGGCAGGTCCAAGCTGATGGGCCATAATGAGAGGTTCTGATCTAAGGAACGTGGGGGCACAATCCTCCACTGGGTGAGCAGGTGATCAATGCCCCTGCTCTCCGGAAAAGCAGTCGGTGAAGATACCGTATAAATCATCTGCTCTGGGAGCAAGCCAGAGTCTCGGCAAAATAAGCAAAGCGACTGCCGTGGATCTCCAGTTCTGTATTACTGTGTAAAAATATTACACCGACACAGTAACAAAGCCTGAGCCAGACTTTATGGAGATTTTTTCATAAATACTGTTAAAGTCAAGTAGATGGCAGAAAAAAGCGCACAAACATAGGAATCTTGTCTGTCCAGGGGTGAGAGCCCATAAACAAAACCAGTCGTTTGAATCAGTGGTTCTCCAAAGTAGCTGAGCGAAGTGCGTGACATTGGCCCAATGCTGAAAAATAAGTCAGAGACGTTAGCTGAGAACTTGGGCCATGGAGAGTTTAAAGCAACTGGTGGTAATCCAGGCATGATATTAATTCAAACAAACACATTGCAAAGAGCAATGTATTTGTCTGGTGCTAAAAGAGCTGAAGAATGGAAATGAACAAAAGTGGCCAACTGCTTCAGGCATTTTGCGCAGATAATATTCAGTGCCAGTGAAACAGACCTGAAATAGTTTAACGCGATCTTTATTTTTTCCTTTTTAACCGTTCTTTTGCACTTTTGGGTCACTTCAACCCATATCTTCTTTAGCAATTTATTGCAGCTGAGTCTAATTTCACTGCACTGAGAATCTGGTTCTTCTCACCAAACAGATTTGAAATTTTGAAAAGGGTACTAATATTTCTTTCATGGTAAGCTTCCTGTTTTCTATTCCATTTTCACACACATCCTTTTTTACAGTTATTGTTTCATCCCATGCAGCTCTATAGGAAACAAATGAGTGTAAAGCAAGGCTGTTTCGCTACCCGCTTTTTTCAGATGTTGTACATGATAAACCTAAAATGCAAGGATGCCAGTGTTCAGCAGTGGCACACAGGGCTGACTGATTTATTAGTGGATCTTTGAGCAAAAGCCAACATGCCTCAGTGATAGCAGTCTCTTTGGTCTCAGTAGCACCATCTAAATGTATTCATAGTTTACCAGAGCCAGTGGTTGGGAAACTGATCCAGGCTCTTCATCCTGATCCCTTTTTGAGCCACGGGACACATGACAGGGCTGACGTGTGCTACAGTTTTCTGCCTACAGTAATATAATTGTAGCTATGATCCAACAGGGTTGTTGTACCTCTCAAAGTCTCCTTCATTTTTCCTCATCTTTATTAAGGGTGTTATCTCTCCTTAGTCTTTCTGTTCTGTCCTACAAGCTGTGTCCAACAAACTGGGACATACAGTTAAGACATCAGTGGAAAAAGAAGCAGATCAGTGGAAAGTGGCTGTGTGGTTCTCTCTGCTTCCTTTTCTTCAGACGTACACACCTTCAGTAGAAATTTGTACTCCCCTGTGCAAGGTGGAAATCAAATTATTATAAAGCTCTCCTACGATGGGGTAAGGCTGAGTCTAGTGGGAATTCCAAGTTTTAACATGTGCATGTTTTTCCTGCGTATGTTGTCATTCATTTCTTACTTTTATTTTATTTTTTTTTTTATATTCACACCACTAAACACATAAAAAAATGTTTAACTAAGACACCCATAGAAATTGACTTAGCAAGCAAATACAGTAATGTGTCTGTATCCAAATCCCCTGAAGATGTGTTAAATACCCAAACTTCAGATACAGAGTTCCTATAAATGTGGAACAAATTAATAAATAATTTGTTCCCAGTCCATCCAAAAGCACCAAAGTATCAACCCATAACTTCAGGATAATAAAATACAGTAAACACGAAATACCTCATTAGAAAACACTTAATGGTGTCAGTCTGAATAAAAATTTCTCTGGGCAGAACGGCCTCAAAGAGCTTGGACAAGTCTCAAGTGCAGGGACGTGACTTTCTGAACAAACATTTACTTTCTTCAAGCCATCGTGTTCTGTCACATCAAACAGATGCGAGGTTTGGACAGCGAACAAGGTGGGCAGGAACAAAATCAATGGCTTTGAATTATGGATTGAATCAAATCCAACTGAATAAAATCAAAGACCCTGCGCACACCCTGGATGACCCGGAGAACAAATACATCGGTGTTGGAGCAGACCAAGCCAAAGTTGTCATTGGAAGCTCAAATGACCAGGCTTCGACTGTCTTACTTTGGACAAAACTTGCGGAAACAACAGTTGTCGGAAAACGATAACACGCTCGGCAAAGTGGAAGGTCAACGCAAAACAGGAAGACCCGGGATGCAGTGGATGGACACGATCACCGTAGCCACGGATCCTCCTCTGTCAAGTCTTGGCCAACTTGGTGAAGAATGCATTTCAGAGCAACTATCCAGAGTTACCATTAGTCAGCATCGACTTGGTGGCTCTCGACAACAACAACAGCAACGTTGTTATTAATGTCCATGTTTGTAATACAGTGTACAGTGTGTACAGTCGAGGACATTTTAAATGTTAGTGCCTTCACTGGTGTTACTGTTACAAACAGCAAAAGAGAGGGTGCATTTCTAGGCTTTGGAGTGGGAGTTTAGTGTTAAGAGATATTGAATAAAGATGTATGTCAACGCAACCTGCTGCATCCTCCTCTTTGTTTGACACAACAAACTGTATTCAAACAAATAGGTTTATTTAAAAAAATGAAATAAACTGTAAATGTGGTGATGTTGGCCAAATGTGGTCAGAAAAAGCAAAACAAGCAGAAACAGCAGAAAAGACACCAGCACGGATGCTTATGGCTTTGGATACATTTATAACAAAATACTGTACAGTTTATTACACTACATACAGTATTTGTTTTTATTGCAGTACACAGAACAATACTGTACAGCTTTTTGTTGATCTGTTTTTTGGATTTAGATTTTTTTCTGATTATGAATAAGCTTCAGATAAAAATTACTAATAGGAAAACTTTCTGTTCTGATGCCAATATTTAAGAGCTGTTGTAGGAAAAAGTCACATTTAGAAAGTTTGAATGCCAAGGGATGACTGTATCTGTATATTTATAAAGCTCAATAACTGTCAGTCTGTCTGTCTGGTACTTCTCATCATGAGGTCTTTGCAAAGTTAAACACACACACACACACACACACACGGGGAAGCAGGGAGTTGCACCCACTATAACACACACACACAGCAATGAACACTTTACTAGTGTAAGGGAAATGAAAATAAATTATATATATTTCCTGATTACTCTTCTCCTGTGTGATGCCATGTCAATCTATGTGGTGCCCACCTGTTCAACATCACTAATAATACTTATTTGTTGAATGCACCACTTTAAGGGTAATACAGTTTAGTGATAAATAATGCGTTATTGTTATTTATCCTTGCACTTTCTGACCCATGCAAAGCCAGGTAATATAACTACTTAATGTATAAAGATTATGACAGATCAAATGATTCCTTGTAAATGTTTTTTTTGTTTATGAATGTTAGTATGATTGTGTGTATTATATAAAACTGTACTTCAGTCACACGTGACCAGATGTGAGTAAACATTCTTTACTTGATCATGTAAAGATTTGGGAAACAATACCGGCCTTCATTTTGCTGCTTAACTGAATTTATTTGCACTTTTCTGAATTGATGTGGCTAAATAACTGGCCACACCCAGTATGCATATACAGTATATACTGTATATACAATACAAGTCCGCACCAGCTTCTGCAGCCATGGGTGCTGTTTTCTCGTAAACCAACTACCAATCCTAATTCAGTCTGTGTTGCTCAAAGAGTTCCAACTGGTGGAGCTCAACAATCTTACTAAAATTATGAATTTGTGTCCTTCAGCCCAATGTTACCTGTTCACAAAGACCTATTATATTATATTTTATTTTATTTATATGACCGTTTTTTGTGGGTGATGTGCATGGAGAAATGTAGAGCTTGTGACTGAAGCTCCTACATGTTCTAGACACACATTTCCAAAGACAATGTTTCTGTACCTTTGGTCTCACCTTTGGTCCTCTTCAGGAAAGAACGACACTTTCACACAGCGGTCTGTGCGCATCCAGCAAGCCTGTTTTCGTGGTGGAGACATCCTGGATTGATGCAGAGTATACAGTATAGTTAGAATGCATTAGCTTGACTGCAAAACATAGATTTCAACACACATTTGCTCATGTATTCCAGTGGAAGAAAGACAGATTTTTTATTTCTTCTCAGTCTTTACTCATTCACAGTTCACAGCTTGTTCTGCCCCATATCCTGTATATTTATATCATTGTGAACTCACTCAAAGTTCATTTATCTACCTTTGGCAGTAAGTCTATATTAGACCTTGTAAAAATAGCCTTTAGATCATTTACTGTGCAACCTTACCTCCTCCTAAAATTAGGGCTTCGATGAGATTAGTACAGCCTGTGGTTCAGCTTCCTGCAAAGTCTGCCTCTTAAATCTGTGAATGTTATTAACTTAGACTGTCTGCAGTATTCGGTCTCAGTTCACGTTTCACTTTAAGGGAATATTACACCGAGTCTGAAAAAGGGAAAAGTAAAGGAAAAGAATGATCTGAAAGGCACATTGCGGCGGATATATCTGAGGAGGAATATGCATCTATTCTTTCCATCTTCCACCGGATTCCTACTGATGTTTTGACATCCAGGTGCTAACTGTAAGTCATGGATGCATACAATTTCTACAGCTTCTTCATTTAAAAAAAAAAAAATAGACTAGCAAATTGAACAGAAAAATCATATTTCAATAATAACATAAAAAAGTAGAAGAAAACAGCCCTGACTGAAGTATGTATTGTACAGACATAAATGTATTGGACAATAAACACTGCGATTTTTGCCATACAGATGAAGGCAGTAAACATACCCTTGGCAAATTTATGTCGTTCTTTATCAGGCCCGTTTCTAAAGCATAGATTACTTAACCCCGAGAATAATTATGTCATGAATGAAAGCAAGGGGATGGATTTAATGTGGCTGCGCGTGAACCTATGCTGAGTTTTTGCCAAGAACGGTCTCAAGTGAACTGACGCATTTCAAACAGCCGCTATATCGCCTTCAGGATTTAACTGAGTTAAAGTCAGAAGCTGGAAAAAAGTTATTTATGCAGACCCAGCAATTACCTTCTCACTGTCTGATTCCTGTGTCAGAAGCCAGCACACTGGCAGCACCCCTGGGAGATTTACACAGGACACCTGTTGTGAAATAGTCAGAAAGCCCCCCCATCCCCGATTCTGGGTTATCTACCAATGTCCTTAGAGTAATTTTGGTTGTTATTCTCTTCTTTAGCAGAATGATGGGCAATTGACCTTGTGGCCAGGTTCAGACAATGGCCTGAACAGCGAGCAGCATTTTTCTTGACAGTACATCATTATGCTTCTACACCTTTGGCCTCAGCAATTTTACATTTGAGCTCATTGTGTTAAATTACTACTTGTCTTTGACTGCTGGTTTGTTGGCTCCGCTGTGGATACGTAAGTAACACTTGGTGCCACGCTTGTTTTATCATTTAACAAACCTAAACCTGACCAACAAAAGTTACAGTAAGAATAAAAGTGAAAGGGAGCAAAATTATGGTGGCAGCACAGTGGCTCGGTGAGTAGCACTGGTGTCTCGCAGAGTCTGTCGTAATTTGGGTGTGAGTTTCAGTCTGGCTCAGTCTGTGTGGACTGTGTGGGTTTGCTCTGGTTTCCTCCCACAGTCAAAACACTTCAGGTGTTAACATTTCTGGTTAATTCGTCACTCTAAATTTGCCAGCGTTTGTGTGATTTCCCGGCAATGGATGGATGTGCCATCTAGGCAGTTTCATGGCTAAAGTACCCTTAACTTCTGGGATGAACTCCAGACCACCAGGATCCTCACCCCAGTATTTTTGCAACAAGGAATTTAAGTAAACTGAGAAATGCTCAGGCATAAAAAGAAGGTCTAGCACAGCTGTGGTAAACATTGGATAGGTTTATCCATTGTTGCATTATTCCGCAAAAGTAAAATAAAAAAAATCAGTGGTAAACTTTCAGTACTTGAGTTCAGTTACTAAATTAAGAATATTCTAGTAAGTCACTGTGTATGGTAAGTTACACCTCAAACCCATGTCGCTTTTGAGAATAGAAAAAAAATCATTGAAATGGATGAGTTCTATGACTATGAGTGTGGATTTTGTCATTAGAAATATTTTAAAGATAATAGAGAAGATGGTGAGCTTCATCTGATCATAAGATGAATGCAAGGCTTGACATTTTTTGTACAAATCTTTTGTCAGCCACTGAGGTTACAGTTTCAGTGCATAGACAGTGCAGTAGATAGAAGTAAAGAGTAGGAGAAGCTAAGGTTAATGTGAGCAGGTTGGACTGCGTGACTCCCATTAACATCTTGGTTGACACGTTTGCTCCTGATTTCATAGACAAACCATGTATGCAGTGCTTTTTGTGTTTTGTGGCATTTTTTAACTGCAAAAAAAATTAAAAAAAGAAACACAAGTACAACTTTCTTCTGTACTAAATTGCAGGGTCTGCACACATCTGCATACAGACAGATACACAGATAGATAGATAGATAGATAGATAGATAGATAGATAGATAGATAGATAGATAGATAGATGTTCTTTCCAAGTATCTGTACTACTTTATGAGACTAAACTTACAAAGAGAATGAAATGATGGAGGTGTAAGTTCTCATGGGTTTCTCTCAAAAAAATAAACTTTTAACCATGTAAAGCTGAAAAAAAGGGAAAGAACAAGTTTATTTGATAAAATGCTGGTTGTTTTTTTTCCTTCTTACCTTTTGGAAAAAGTATAAAGTTTACTCTAAAATTGAGATCGATATCCATTGTATCCAAGACATCATTTTCACAGCAAAAAAAAATCTCATTATCAACACAATCCAAACTTGCAGGCCTGAGGTACAGCAGTGACGGCTGTAATCTCCCCAGGAATATGTTGGGACATTAATACTCTTTCACATGAAATGAGGACAGACAGCATACCCCATCCTCCCTTCCTGCATTGCTGCCCTCAAGCTGGATTCCCATCGCCAAGTGTGGCTGTTTCATTCATGTATAAATGCTTCACTTTTTGCCTAAAAAACACACAGAATTGACTGTGAATTGGATTATTGCTCAGCAGTGTATTTCAGAGATACCTGACAGTCATCACGCCAAGGTCCTCCTCTTTATGAAAGCCATGGGATGCACATTAAAAGGTAACCCATTCAGCGGGTAAAGTTATGTAAATCTATTGTCTGTCGTGGATTCTGCTTAATTTACAGTACATCCTCAATTTTACAGACTACATACGAGGAGGAGGTGTTTGAATGTGGTGGAAGTCCAGGAAAATCAAAAGCATAATTTCACTATATTTTGCTTCTACTGTGGTTACATTGTTTATTTTATTTTTTTTTTTTCATTTCAATATTCATGAAAAAAATGAAAGATTGAGGTTTTCTAAGTCAAGGAAGGACTGTGTTTGGTTCGGGGTGTTCTGTGTTAATAGTTAATGTATTTTTAAATAAAACAACAATGGTTATATCCTTAAAAATACAATTTAGCCCATACTTGAATATATTTTAAAGGAACAGGCTTTGAATGTATTTTCATTGCAAACTAATAAGTGTAAAAGCCTTTTATAATGTGACGGAATTTAAATGACATAAACAATCACTTCCCGCTGAACAAAGTCCATTTCATTCCCCTGCTGTCTGGCTGCTTGGCAGCTTTCCCCTCCTGCTCAGCTTTGAGATGTTAGCTTAGTGGGCTGCGGTATGACACCTGCCTTTCCTGTGGTCACCCACAGCTTTTCTTCAACATTATTTAACATAACAGGACAGCTTTTCCCTAAATGGCGTTACTGATGCTATGCCACCTCCTTTTCATCTCTCTGTCTGCTCTTTGAGGGAAATCAAGGTTATTTTCTGGGTGAGACAAGCTTAGGCCCACATACCCAGGGTATATATTGCTTAAAATGTTCAACAAGTCAGACTTTTTTATTTCTCCATCTGTTTCTCCTCAGTCAGCACATTCTTCTGACATGAGAGCCACTATGTTAGCAGTGCTTTTATCTTATAAAAAAATGTGATGGCTCTGCTAAATTATGTGTCAGTTTCACACAAAACATGAATGCAATAGATGGACAAGTTGTATATGATTCTCTCCGGCACCTTGGCAACGACTAAATTCCACATGCGGTCTAAACTCTTACAGTTGCGTTTGCGAAAGTCACTGTTTGGAGAAGGCCAGAGATGCACGGCAAAGTCTCTTCCTCCATTTCCATTATGATGACTTTTACAGCACCTCTCTAAAAATGCTGAATTTTGTCACATGCTGTCAAGGTGTACAACATTTTTTGACTTTTGTACATAGAATGCATAGAATATTTTGCCCAGTTATGGCTGCTGGGATATCACATGTAGTCATGCAACTGCGGCTGAATAGCCTAGGCTTTCAGGCTGCTTTAGATGTGCCTTCACCTCCAAAGCCACTTGACCTTTGACTCCCTGATACTCAGAATCCCAAATAGATGGCTGGGAATGTACTGCTTCACCGCTGAGGTTGCCAGCATCAGAGCAAAGAAAGGCTTCTTTCATTGTGCCACGTTATTACAGCCAGGCTTACCTGGGTGCAGTTTCACCTGAAAGTGAAATAAATTACCTATCAAATGCACAATGATGTATGATTTCAAAAGTTCCCAGAAAGTTCAGCCTGTTTGTTTCAGAGTTTATTGTTTCCACATCGCATTAAGTTTCGTAAGAAGAAAGACGGGAATGAATAAAGGGGATTGTCAATATTATATCAGTCTGTTGCTTTTCTCCAGACCAAGTTAACATCATTTGACCCAAATTTACAGCCAGGTAGCAAAGAGAAGCTTGAATGAGGAACCTTCAGATCACAGTTCCCTCTCCTTAATCACAAGCCAACCCATTGCCTGTTGGACTTCTGACGCCAAAATGAAATTTCAGGCTTACAAACAGAAACTGAAAAATAATTTCTTTGCGGTCTTTCTTTTAATGAAATAACACAAAATACTTTATTATTTCTCTGAGTCATCCATATTGAACTGAAAGTAATGTCTTACTCATGGCTACCCTTTGTATCACCTCAGGGTTCGTTCTGTTGCCACATACCTGGCGCCCAAATTCAGCCCAGAGCGCATCTGCGCAGATTGCGGCAAAATGTGTCAGGTTACACAACAGCACTCATTCTGTCTCCTTGTTTCCCTTTTCTGTCCTGAAGAAAGTGCCAGGATAATGAGAGTTTTATACGTGGCACAGGTACTCGGGATCCAGGCTGAAAGTTATTTGCTGCAGTGCTAAGGCGCTGGTTTCAGTCTTTGGTGCACAAATCAGCCCTGTCACTTGGTAGCTTCACCAGAGTTATAAAACTTTGACTGGAGGATAAAGCCACAGCTCACGAGGGAAACCGTTTCCCTCTTCTTTTAGTTTACAGCTCAAGTAATGTTTTCAGTTTGTGGTTTACCCTTTACACTTAAGAATTTTTCTCCCAGATAGCAGTCCTCTTGTTGTAGAGGTTTTTTTTTTTTTATTTTAAATAAACACTTGGCAGCTCCTGTGCCTGGAAGTCGATGTCCGATTTCTAGGTTCCTGCACTTGCTCCTCAGAGCATCCAAGCTTCCAATATCGCCCCAGCGGAGTACAAATGGTGCGACAGGTAATTCAAAGGCACATCTCCATCTAGGTCAAGGACTGCAGAATAAACTGAAGAATTTATGATGTCTGTCGTGACTTTCAGGAGAGATAGCATGTCAGAGAGATGCAAAGAAGAAAGTTAGGGGGAGAAAAAAAAACAATTCTGCTGTCTGAGCGTTGATTTGAAAAATGCATTATAGGAAAACAAGAAGTAGTTGTTGAAAAAATACGAGTTGCCCTGAATGTAAGGACTTCGGAGATGAGTGTATCCAGTCACAAAGTGGAAGTGGTGCTGATTTTAGAAGGAAAGTTTCCGTCTGCAGCAGATTCACACCAGTTGTTAAGTGAAGGCGTCAATAAAGAGGGAATTCCAAACTTCGGAAATTTTTCATTTTGGATGCCGTCAGACTTGCTGACGTACACTCTCCATCTTGAGCAGCTGTTCCCATTACACTGCAGCAACATCAGATAAACCGCTTTTTAAGAAGGGTTGTTCTTGTTTGGCAGTTTAGTCGAGTCCGACTCTTTGTGACATCTCATGGACTTTTGCACCTGGTTTTCCTGTTGTAGACTCACTGCCTCTTTGAGATCCTGTAAGGTCATGTGCATTGCTTCCACACTGCTGTCTATCCATTCTAACTCCTGTCATCTCCTTTTCCAATTGACCTTAGTTTTTCTCAGCATTAGAGTCTTCTTCAAGGAGTCCTGTCTTCTCATTAAGTGACCAAAGCATATCAACTTTTGTGTCACCCTACCCTCTGGTTTTACTTGTTCAAGAACTGTTTTGTTAAACATTTTTGCTATCCAAGGAACTCTTGGCAGTTTTGTCCAGCACCAAAGCTCAAATTTGTCAATTCTTCCACATACATTGTAACAGTACAGCTCTTACAGCCATACATCACCACTAGGAACACAAGAGCCTTGGCCATAAGAACCTTTGTTGATAATGTGATGTCTCTGTTTTTCAGTACCTTGTCCAGATTTGCCTCAGCTTTCCTCCCAAAAAGCAATTTTTTTCAGTTCCGTCACTGCAGTCACCATGCACAGAAATCTTGGAGTCAAGGAAGACAAAATCTGTCACTGCTTCCACTTCCTCCCCACCAATTATCAAAGAATACAAAGGACCTGTTGCCTGTTACTGGAGAAGTTCTTGGCTCACAGCTTTAGCATCCCATCTCCCATGACAAAACTAACTTTTTTGGTGTCATCTCCAAGAGTTGCTGCAGATCCTCATGAAATTGATTACCTTCATCCTCTTTGGCACATGCGTTTGGAGCATAGACTTGGATCGCTGTGGTGCTGAAAGGTTTGCCTTGAAGATGGCTTGAGATCATCACTTGAGTTGAATGATCACCTCATCTGAGTCATTTTTTGAGTTGTAGCCCAGTACTGATTTTGCCACTCTTTTTTAAACATTTAAGGTCTCTCCAGGTTTCTTGTCCACAGTAGAAAATCCAGTAATTGTCTGTTGTGAATTGTCCCATTCCAGTGTACTTTAGCTCGCTAATTCCTAGCATATCAATGTTCAGCCTTGTCCTTTCATCCCATCCATGCTATGGTACATTGACCTTACATTCCAGGTTCGAGCATTGTAACAGACTTTCCTTTCATCTCCAGGCACATCAGCAATTGGGCATTCTCCCAGCTTTAACCAAACCACCATCAACCATCTTCAGCTCTGGGACTATTCCTACTTGTCCAGTGTTCTTCCGCAGTAGTATGTTACGCACCTTCGGACCTGCGTGGCTCATCTTCTGGGGTCATTTTCAACAGTTAATATATACTTTGTTCTTGATGCTGTCTTGGCAAAATGCTGGACTGGGTTGCCATTTCCTTCCACAGTGGATCGCATTTAGTCACACAGTGCACAGTGGAGCACTGAGTTCTCTGCCATGACCTGCCTGTCGTGGGTAGCCTTACATGCTAGAGACCATAGCATCACTGAAATTTACAAGCCCCCTTACCACAACACATCCATAATGGGGGTTAAAAAAAGCATAAGAGCTATATAATAACCAGAGCAACATGTGGATGAATCCTGCATAGCCACTTTCTGACTAGAGTACAAAGCCAGTCAAGCACAGCTGTAGACAAATTGAACGACATGAATCTCATATCTGTGTAATCATTTAAATGCTTGTCCAAAATGTTAAAATAATATGGTTATAATATCTCAGAGTTACATTACCAGTTACAAGTTGTTCTGCAACCTTTTAATATTTTCATTTCTTGAACCATTTGGACAGAAAGTCAAGCAGATGATGCAGTGCCTTTCAAATGAATAAATATAAAACTTAATAACAGTTCTTGCCACTTTTAATTTGGCTTCACCTCCATTGCGTGTTTCCAGTGAGACATAGATTTTATACCAGTATGTTTAGCTAATGGAACTAATGGCTTTCTTGGGCAATTAATACACTTTTGTAGTCTGTATCAACTCATGTCACAGCATAAAACAAGAACGAACCGTTTTAAAATCCTACCGCAGCTCCCGAACAATCACGCATACTTCATACACAGATAAGACGCATAAGACAGCAGGGTGGCAGCCTTGACGGCTCGCATCATTTTAAGGGTGGCTGTGGTTTTCACTTATACACTGTGACAGGTCTGGGATGCAGAGCGTGTGTGCTGCCAAACCAGTTTCCAGAACTCTCCGTAGATACACAGATCACTGAGATCCCATTTGACACTGAGGGTGGGGGAGGCCTCCTCCGTTAAAGAGTCTGCCCTTCATGTCTGTGCCAGCTGCTCAGTTATTCTGCTCAGTGTCTGTGGAGCACCACTCCTGGGGTGTAGGTGTATATGAGCACTTAGTCACAGCCCCCAAGGCTGTTTTAGAACATCGTAGAGAAAGTTAAAAAATATTAACGCAGAAAAAAAAGTTTAACCTTGGAGGCAAAAGGCTTCTAACCTTTACAAAACCCAGATTTCGACATCAGATTTGACAAGTGCGTGCTCCCATGTACTGCACTGAAAACACCAAATCCTCTGTGACTTGGAAAGCAATCCTTTATGGGATGCAAAAAGAATCAATCGGTGTTAAATGTTTAAATCTTACAGCTAATGCATCTCCTGTAAATGAGTTGGATCTGTAAAATCCATAAATAAATGAATCAAGTTTTACAGCAGAGATAAAAGACCCCAGAGGATTTTGATCATAGGTGACTGAAATTCATGTTAACAATTTTGGATAGAAAAACAATATTTTGAGCCGTTACACCTGGAAGTGTCCTTCAGTATACCACTCATTTGAATTTTTTTGTCAAAATGTTGAGCAAGTTTTGGAAAATTCTGTTCACTTCATTTGAAGAAAGTGGCATTCTGATGCAAAGCCAAAGATTCAGTGAAAGTGAGTGCCTAAGAATTTTTTTGGAGAAGGGAATTTCCAATTATATTAAGATCGGAAGTTTTTAAGAGCCCTCTGCACATTACATCTTCTTTAAACCATTTGTCTATTGATTTATTAACTTCACTGTGCTGCCACCCCCCCCCTCCCCCCACGTGCCATTCTCATCCTCCGAGGGGTTATGTCTCCATAGGACTCTCATTTTTCAAATGCTTTAGGCAGATCTAAAAAAGAATTCTATTAGTTTCACCCCATAGACCAACAAATGGAGTGGGGAATCTAAATTTAAAGAATATTCATATTAAAAGAACAAAGGTTTTCAACCACAAATGGGTACAAGGGGTGAAAAACTTGTTTTAGTGAACTCTTTCATAATTTGAAACAGTGATGTTGACTTTTAAAAAAGATCGTGGTGCCTCCTCCACACCTTTTATTTTTTTATTGTAGCATAACAGAAGAGTTCATTCTGCTTTTGAGAAAATATAAAAACATTTTAATAATTTATAATGTTCATGTGATGAAAAATCAGAGTTTTCTGAGAAAAAAACTTGTATGTTTAGCTAAAGGACTCAAGGTTCAAAAATACTGGAAAATTTGGTCTGTGGGTTTCTAAGATCCAGAGCTGGACAGTCATCTTCTTTTAACATCCATGAGTTTATGTATTTTTAAAGCAGGATTCTAATCATATTAGCATGGGATGTGTGACTGCTGGGGGTTGAGGTAAATGTGAGGGCAACAGCAGAGGTGAACGAAAACACACTGGAACTCTGACTGCACTGTAGGTTTGGACCCCTGCACCTGCTGGAGCTTGAGATGGATGCACTGTTTCCATAACCCTGTCCATCAAATATGGAGTTAAACCAGATCCTTGAGCTCTGGGTAACTGAAGGCTGTGAAAATGGTTCTGCTTCCCTCTGCTGAAGAAGGATGGTCAGCCAACCTGAAGCCCATGTTGTCCCTTTCAGATTCTCTATCTCTCGCCCAAGGTGCCTAGATTCTCTATCTCTCGCTCCAGATGTAAATTCTTGAAATAAATGAATCTGTGAAACAGATTCATTTATTTCAAGAATTTACATCTGGAGCAACAGGTGACTTTCAGTGCAAATACCAAGAGCAAAATTAAATGTATTCACTCTCTCTGAATGTAATTATTCATTCGCCAACTTATTTGTCTTTTTTGTCACTGGATCGATTGTGCCTAAGAAAACGTGCAATGAGCATATGTATGATGTATGTGTTTATTTCATATAGCTCCATAGGTAATTTCCCTCTGGGAATAACAAGTTAAATCTATTAATTCAATCATTAAAAAATAGTGTGTAATACAGCCCTTCTGGACACTCAGGCTCAACCCTTTGTATCTTTAGGTATTTCGTCCATTACTCAGTGCTCTGGCTGTAATCTTGTGCTTCAGCAGGGTGCCTTTCTCTTCTCCTCTGCATATTTTAAGAGCAATTGAATATAGAAAAATGATGAGAAAGAACGTAGCATTTTATTTATTCATTCTTTTTTATTTTTAATTCTACAGATGTTTCACATTTTACAATTTTTAAGGTCTCCTCAGACCAAAAGGCCCAGAAGACTTGTACTTTGTCCACAAATCATTCTGTTGTACATCAATGTCTACAAACAGGTCCCTTGTCAGCTGGAAGCTAAATTTACATCTTTGAGTTTTGGGAAAGAGAAAAGTTTGTGTCCGGTTTGGTTTTAAAAACCCACAACCAGCAGGGAGTAATAAATAAAACATTTTGAAGCTAAAAGCCATTTTGCTGCCTTTTTCATCTGAGAGACCCTTCGGCACGCTGCTGGTTGTACCTGCTTCAGGGAGGCAGACTATGAAAAGTGTGTGTATGACTGCTGTGGGATGAACTAGCATATAGGATGCTGTCTACCTCAGGCCTCCGTGTCTCTGCACTGGACAACTAGTTATTGAAAACGGATGAATTAGCAAAGGCAGTTGTAGAATGACTTTGCAACACTTTTCTCTTTGTGCTACAACTTTTTTCTTTAACCACTGCACTTCATTCTGACTCTGCCTCTTATTTTTGCTCATGACATACAGGCTTTGTGTGCTTTAGTTTTTAAGTTAGCATCACTTACCTGTAAAGTTTTTTTTATTTATTTTTTTTTTTATTATTATTATCTCTTTACTGTAGTTATCATGGGGTTTAGTAATATTTTGTGTGCCCAAGTCTGATTCTCTGTCGGTGAGGTTTGGGTTGTATGTGCATTTTTGTTTCCATGCTGTAAGCCCTGTGATGATAAAGAACAAAAGATAAAGTTTCTTTAAGCCGCACATTAATGGACTTAAGTGTTTTTAAAAAGCGTCACTATGTAGTGTGGTTAAAGCTGCTGCCTCTGGAGTCAGAGGTTATAGGCTTAAACCCCATCTCCTGCTGTAGTACACTTACAAAAAAAGGTTATTTTGAATTTCTCCAGTTTACAAAAAGAGCCCAGGATAAATCAGTGACAATGACCTGTAGAGGAAAAATGGATCAAATACTGTAAATCACTACACGTATAAATAACTGGCAGACTTTTTAAAGTCTTTTTATTGCAAATTATCTCTACAAAGTGGACAACAGTTAAAGATATTCATTCATCTTTGTCTTCATCCAGCTGCAGTCTACAATTATGAGGACAAGGACTGTGACAAAAAAGGTGTTTCATTAAAAGAAACAAAAAAAGAAGTGTAAAACAATGCATGGGACAATAAAACAAATACTAAAATAAACTACGCAAAAAATAATCAGTGCTGATAAAATATAATCCATGTTAAAATAAATGCATTTACACACACTTTGTTTTTTGCTTTCACACTTTCCTTTGCATATTACAGGTTACATTTTCAGATTTCTGCTTTTATTTTCAAATTAGCACTCTCTTTTGTTCCTTTGTTTCCCATTAGAGGCAAATTTCTTTATTCAGGCCAGTGTTCGGCTCCTTATGCTAACAAGCAACAGTTTGCCGTTTGTTAACAATTAATGAATTGACCGACGAATGTGTGACAGAGGCAGGTCAAAATGGTGGTTGCTGACCAGTAAGATCCAAAGACAGCACTCATTTCACGACAAATGAAACTGTCGCTTACGCTCACAAGCACAAGGCAAAGTAAGGAGGAAACAAAAATTGTGATTGGTTACGAAAAGAAGAGCATTCAGATTCATATCGAACACACAGTGCTTATGAAGGAGCTCGCACTATCAAGGGGATCCCACTACCCATCTAACCTTCCCCTAGGCCCTGTTGTACCCTACCCTAACCCTTAACCACCACTCCGATCCCACAGTCAACCCACAGAAAGCCTACCTAGCCGTTACGCAATGGCTAGCATTTCCCCAATACCAACGCCAACCGACTGCAAAACCAGACTTGGCGTAGCACACTGATGGCGCAGTATCTCATTGGGGTTATCAAGTGGGCACCTTCCTTCGTCGGTGTTTCGTCAAGTTAGGCCCACGACACCTCCGGAAGGCTCAACCGCCGCTCAGGTGTCCCGGAGCTGCTCCCCTCCACCACTGCGCGTACCACAGAATAGACCAAACTGTGAGCACTAGAGCTTCAGTTTTCCCAGCAGCCCTGATTTCTCTATCTTCTCTAATCCATCTATTATACTTCTCCTAAACTGTTCCACCTGATCCATATCAGTTAGCTCCCTAGTATACCATCTCTCTAAACTCTTTACTTGCTTTTCTAATAGTAATGGGATCTCCTCACCTTCCACCAGAAAACTAACTTTCTTTAACCTCCCCTTAACCAGTGAGATGCTACGGGATTTTGCTGGCTTAATCTTCAAACTAGCCCACCTCAAATTCTCATCCAAGTTCCCTAGCAGTCATCTTTCACAAGCTGCTGTAATGGTCACCAGCATCATATCGTCCATGTATGTCCTAACTGGGGGGAGATGGAGCCCATCAGGCCGTCTCTCTCCACCTACCACCCAACTCGAAGCCCTAATCTCTAACTCCATTGCCATAGTGAATGCTAGTGGGGAGATGGTACAGCCTGCCATAATCACCATTTCCACCCTCTGCCAGGCTGTTGTGGAACCCGCTATGGTGAAACATATCCTAACATCCCGCAAGTATACTTTCACTAAACTTACTATCTCGCCTGGAACCCTAAAGAAGCTAACATGACCATGACAGCAGAAAGACTCCAATTTCCAAAAAAAAGGAACATGACTTGGCTTTGCAGAGCTACAAATAAAGTCTGATTAACCAAATCACTCCACAGTGTTCACAGCCTGAAATCTAGACTGATTTGTGATTTAAGAATCTTGACAATCACCAAGTTTTACATGTCCAGCCATATATATTTGCTATATTATTAATATGTGCAATGTGAAGTGCATCATTCAAGATTATGGTAACCAGGGGGTGGATAATGCTAATCTGAAAACAAATACCTTGCTGCATTATTTTTAGATTTTGTTATCCTGATATGAGCAAAATTAGTCACAGCGCATTCTGCTGAATGGTGTTATTATTATTATTATTATTATTATTATTATTATTATTATTATTATTATTATTATTGTACAATGTCTAGCTTCAATGTAAACAGCTCTTTTTCCTCAGTCTCCTTTAAATCCACCTGTGCCTCCCCCTCACTTCAGTTCCCAGAAGTGCTCTGTTACCCAGAGCCAACATTTGCTTGCAGAAACCACCTTACTGACTAGCTTGCACAGTTCAACATGTAAAAAAACCAGTAGTGAATGTCTGTAAAGATCAGCTCTGAAAGTGTCAAGCGAGCTGTTGGTCTTGATCCTGGATGATTTCCCAGAAATTCTTCAGAACTGCTCTTGCTCATGGTACATTGGATCAATTCCTACTCAGCAATAAAGCTAAGAGAAGGAAAGCAGTCCATAAGGAAGTGTTTGCTTTCTTTCACCATCTTTGATCACTGGTTGGTCTCCTCATACATTCTGTGGTGTAGACAGCAGGTACTCTGGAAGAAATCAGTGGTTTCTTTTTCCTTATTTATTTTCCTTGATTTCTAGAAGTAAGCAGAGACACGAGACTCAGGGTGTAGGCGAACATTAGATTATTGTTGATGTTAGATTTAACAAGTATCACCTGTCACTGCGATTTGTAGATTTTCAATGAATCAGTCAGTTTGTAGGACATCAGTAAGGTGTTAACCTAGCAATAGGGGCATGTATGTGCATCTCCAAACTCTCTGTCTAACTGACCGTCTGCTTTTTCTTTATGTACAGCTTTGTTTTCCACATTTGGCACACAGGTACTTCTTATCTTAAATGACTCTTTTCCATCATTTTACACACGCACACACACACACACACACACACACACACACACACACACACACACACACACAAGGAAGATGTGCTGAAGGAAGGACCCAAACTGGAAACAATTTAATATATAATTCATTATTTAATACATGAAACACATGGCAATTTAAGAGTTATAAAATGTGGTTATATATGTTTTGTGATTACTTTTCTCTTTTCTACTTGACCATGACCTTGACCAACATGACAACCTTTCTGCTTTCTGACCCAGACAGTGCCGGGTAACTCGACTACTATGAATTAATACACAAATAGAATATCCACTTAAAGTTTCTTATCTATAGAAAAGGCCATCTTGAAAAAATGTAAAAGTTGTACCAAGGATTAAACAGTGGATGTAAGTAGTTTTGGAATAAATGAAGTTGGGGAAGTCTTAGCATTTGTAAGTTAATTAAACATTTACTGCTGATGCGGCATATGTGACATAGAAAAAATGGAAAATGTCTACTGCACTAATACTTTTAACATTACCGATCTAAAGATTTTTCAATTCATCAGAGAAAAGTAGAATTTATATCCATTTTCATTGTCGCAACTTTGTGCTCCTTCGCCTTAAAAAATTGGAATTTGATGAAAATTTAATGTTAGGTCACCAGAATCCTTGCTTTGGATCGGCATTGAAATATATCCTGTATTTTTAAAAGAATCATAATGCTAGTTGCATTTATGGAAAAATTTAGAATTTTTTTTTATGCATAAGAGAGTCAGAGGGCATGTATATTTACACATTTATAATTCTTTGGTTTAGAGGACATTGTGTTATTTATGCAGTAACTACACTGACCTTCAGGGATCACTCTGTTGTTCACTCTGCCACCTTAAATTCCTCTTAACTTGGTTATTTTTAAGTTGCACAGTTCTAACCATTTCACAAACATCTAAGCTGGGCTAGTGAATGCTTGTCAGCTCAGCTCTGAGAGCCTCTGCAGGACTTGGAAGGAAAAGCTGAGATACAGTTTATAAACAAAACATTTTTCATCCTTAGAAATGGCTAAATGGAAAAGATTGAAAAGAATTTAGCTGAGGAAATGAATAAGCATAGGTGATGCAAATGTGTTTTTTTTTTTTTTTAAGTATCTTTATGGCATTTCTAAGCTATGCAGATTATATTTAACAATAATGTTATAATAACTTTTATCTATTAATCTTTTTTAAAGCAAAGGACAGCTTCTAAACATGAAACATAGCAGCCATGTATGCAGGGGAAACTTTTACTGTGAGGTGCTGTAGCCATGGGATATGAATATGGATTCCATTCTTGCGTGATGGTTTGAAGTTCTAGTTCTGAAGTTATAGCTGTAAACATTGTGAGTCAGTAGTTATACAAAACCATTTTTCCTACGTCTGCGTTGCCTTGCCTCACCCATGTGTGTGTCACCGAGCTCCAGTTTCCGAGTGCCTTTGTCATTAACATTCGCTGCAAACTTTCCAAGAACTGTACTGACCTGAAAATAAGCAGCTTTTGTGTTTGCATGAATGTCAAGAACTACAGGTCTCAGCTCACCTCTCATTCCGGTTATGTGACTGCCTATCTTTTTGTTACTTTCACATCGCTGTTGTTCTTATGTTCTCCCATGACCTAAATTCACAGGTAAAGTTTCTCTTCATATTTCATTCAGATGTGTTGCATATTTCTGAGGACCTTTCATTATGATATTTATTACTAGATTTGTCAGGACTCGGGCCTGGAGTGGACATTCTGTGTATTGCAAGGCCATTTGCTTCTGTTTGCCCCTATGTGCTTCTTGCCCCACCTCCCCCACCTGATCTCCATTATTACCTTCACAATTACCTCTTGTGTCCCTCCAATAGCCAAGTCCCTGTTGTTTCTTGTTTTAGGTATTTAAGCCCTACGTTTGTGCTTGTTCCTTGTCAGATTGTGACTGTGTTTTTCTGTACCTGTTCTGCAAATGTGGCCTCTGTTTGTTTTGCTTGATGAATTTGGTAGTTTGCTGTTTGCTTCTCTGGTTTTTAGACCCTATTCCTACTGACCTGTTTTTGCCCGAAATTTTGGATTGTTTGCTGTTTGTTTCTCTGTTATTTTTCCAACAAACTGGATTCGCCTGAAATAAATCTTTACTCCCTTGAATCTGTGATTGGGTCCTGACCCAAAACCCTGACGAGATTATAGAGAAACAGACATACATTTATTTACACTGTTTTCCCAGCTGTCTAGTGTTACTGCAATGTTGGTGCACATTCTTATGTTTGAGCAATGTTTTAATAAGAGGTGGGACTTCACTGCAGGAGGTTAATAGACGAAAGTGCAAGATTAGCTGAACTTTGAAGTGGAATTCTGACATACTGTATGCATACTTGCTTTCACTTTCCAGGAGGTCTCCCTTGGTTTGGCATTTCATGTTACAATGACCTGCAGGCTTCAAACCTAAAAAAAAAAGAAGCGTGTGCTTCTTGCATTCCAAATGAACATTTTTGTCTGCAAAAAGCCTTCATTCAAACTGTAAAAAATAGACTGAGTGATTTTGTTTAATTTGTTGCTTACTTTAATTGAAACGTGTGTTTCCTAATTGAAAAGTGCACATACAAATGCAAAAGAGGGCCGACAGAATAGATGGAGACCTTAGTCATACAATTTAGAGACAAATTCAA
Source organism: Heterotis niloticus (assembly GCA_018136845.1). Classification (NCBI taxonomy): domain Eukaryota; kingdom Metazoa; phylum Chordata; class Actinopteri; order Osteoglossiformes; family Osteoglossidae; genus Heterotis; species Heterotis niloticus. Next base: position 19,885,937 of record CM030904.1, on the reverse strand, counting down.
GTAATTCCGGAGTCATGTTTTAATCCCACTTTATTCCACCAAAGTGAACCCAGTCCATCCTGTCTTTAATTTAACCTGAAAGGTTGTGTACACCTATTCTAGTAACCTGGGAAACAGGCAGGAAGTGAAACGAAGGTCTGTCTGCGGATTATCCCAAAAGAGGATTGAGTCAAGGGGTAAGATATTGAATAAAAGGTTTTGTTTCTTTTTCCTGTGGCCTTCATAGTGTTTTGTTGCCTCCATATGCAGTTGATGGAGAGCTCCTGTTCCTTCTTTCCTTGATAAAATGAAGGTCTTTGTTTTTGTTGCACCTGTTTTGGAGAGATAACAAGAAGGCTTCTAGTAAAGACTTCAACTCTGCTTATGGGTTCAAGTGTCTAATGCAGTATCTCATACTGTACATGTAAATGCATATCATACAGAATGGGGCATACAGTCCTTTAAATGATTTGTTTTTATTGGCTTGTCTCATTTCTAATACCTGATGTCATTGTACTGCAGCTGTAGGTGACATTTTAAGTCTTTCTGTGAATTATTACAATATTTCCATTCAGGATACTATACCGCCTTGGAATAGAACTACTGTACAGCTTATCATGATGATACCAACAATACTTGGCATGGCCACAAATACTTTATGGCCAAAAGTATGTGAAACCTGAACATCACACCTATATGTGCTTGTTGAAGATCCCATTCCAAGCCTATGGGCATTCATATGGAGTTGTACCCCACTTTGCTACTGTAACATCCTCCTTCTGGGAAGGCTTTCCACTACATTTTGGGAATTTGTGTCCCTTCAGCCTCAAGAGCATCAGCGAGGTCGGGTGAGAAGACCTGGCTCACGGATGGAGTTCCAGTTGATCCCAAAGGTGTTGAGTGGGATTGATCTCAGGGCCACTCAAGTTCTTCCACACTAGCTTGGGCAAACCATGTGTTTATGGAGCTTGCTTAATGCACTGGGGCTCAGTCATGGTATAGCAGAAAAAGAGCTTCCCCAAACTGTGGCCACAAAGCTGTCATTAAAAAGCACATCCATATACTTTTGGCCATAGTGTGTACTGTAATTTATACAAATAGCGTTTGAACGTTAATAGATCTTCTCCATATTTTTATGACCATGTTGCTTTAATAATGTTCACAAGTTAATACACCCATGGTTTTAACATAAATGCATTCATTTTGAATGTCATATAATAACTTTTTTTTAGTTTACTATTGCTTCTCAACCAGAACACAAAAACCCCTCGGGGTGCATTGAAACATACAGGGGGCTGCATCTATTATGGAACAATTTTCTTTTGTTCATGTATAGTGTTTACCTACTAAATATTTAAATATTATATTTAAATCTGCTCATTTCAAAGTTATTTTGACATAACATGTTTCAGATGCACTAGTGAAAGGGAAGTAGGATAAGTTTTTGGGATTTTCTTACATACAGGACTCGTCCTTGATGATGGTGGCGGAAGTGCCATCAAGTAGAATGGGGTGCCTTGGACAAAAAGGATGAGACCCACTGGTTTACATAAAGTAGATTTTTAAAAGATTGTCCTAGAAAAGCAAAATTTGTCTTATCCAATGCCTTTTGCAGAAGGCAAATGTTTGGATGAATTCTCACATTCAATAAACACTCGAAGGATCAGAGGATCTGTTGTTCGCCATCGCAATAACTTTTCTACAACTCCTAAACCACCATCTCATTCATAAATACAAAGTAAAAAAGTAGCATTTACTACAAATCGCTGTACCAAAGTACAATTTCAGACCTGCAGTTCCACACGCAAACATTTTCTGAGTCGATCGCAGATTTTGCCTGTTTGATTTTGTCAGCAGGGGTAGAAAGGTGTGACTGAAATATGAGCATGCTGAGGAGAAAAGCCAGAATGCCCTTTTGCTGCAAATGAAAGCGTTTCCCTTGTCTGGACTTGATGATGATGGGATGGGATTGAACTGGGGTGCCGATAATACGGCGACACTTTGCCTGTTGATGGTAAAGCGCCATCTGCCTTCCTCTCTGCCACCATCTGTTCCAACACTTTGGTGTGCCCTCTGTGTGTGGGGTTCGATTTAGCTGGAGAAGATTTGGTGGTAACAAAGACACCTACTTATTTTATTACCCCTACATGGCATCATCGGGCTAGATCGTGAGCTATTTACTAGTAATTTGTCACTAAAATGCATTGAAATATTATTTTCTTTATAACTGGTAATTATTTATTTTGCAGTTTATCAGCAGATGCTAAAAACCGTCTTTCCAAAAACAGTTTTGATTTTCCTCTGCAAGTGTGTGCAGACTGTAAGGGTCGTGTGTGTACAATGGCGTACCATATACCACATACCTTGCTCTTTCGAATAATAAGTACACCCCATCGATAATCTTGGGTTCACTGTATCAAGGAGGCCGTCTTTAAGATTAACTTCAAATTTTGCTTTGCAACAAAGTCCAGGATGTTTTTCAGCTATAAATGTGCATCGTGTCACAGTTTATAGCTTGAAATTGCACAAGGTGGCTTGTAGTGGGCTGTAGAGGAGAAGCCAAGTGACCATTGAGGGCTGAGGTGAACGGGCATAGATAATGCTAATGTTCAAGGAGACCCCAGACCCTTAACTTCTGTAAAGTGTTGCCTTTTTCCAGAACGCAATGCCTTGCAGTCTGAAGCACCCGTGGCTGCTGGTAGTGGGTGGGTTCACTCCACAGCACCTCGCCGTTTGCCTCGGTCATTCTCTCCACTAGAAATCTTTTATGGGTCAGTGGTCCTGTTGCGTGCTTCCAGCGATCGAGAGGAAGAGTCTGGCGGCAAGAATGCATTGTGTGAAAAATTTGTGGTTTTAACCATTGCATTTCCATCCATTTCTGGCCTGTGCCTCTACTTTAAACTGGACTAAAGAGGCCTACAAATGCACATATTTTCTTATTAATTCTGGTTGTTCCACCTCATAACCTTTCAAGTCCTGATTTCTGCTCGAAATTTCCTTTTACAGTAAGATGTGCTTCTCCATTTCTGACACAGAATGACAACATGAGGTCCAACTGTTGAATCAGAAGCGAAATAGTTCCATCCTAGTTGTTGGTGAAGATAGATATTTTCAGCAAAATGTGCAACTCAGTGACTTATATTTAATATTTTGAACATAAGTACTACATGAAACATATCAGTGAAAGTTTCTGAAAGTTTCTTTTATGAAAGTTGATGTTTTATTACACCACACGAACGGGAATCCAGGAAAATGACCTGGAGGAAAATAATTATATGCATGGGAATATATTAAAAACACACGCACCTGTGATATCATGAGCTTCTCTTTTTTGGATGTATCAGGTGGTGGCCCCAGAAGTGCTCATCTCTGGTCCTCATCACATTTCTGATCTTCTCCACTTGGGTTTCGGTTGTCCTATTGGCCTCATACTTCTTCAGACTTCTTTCCCATGAAATGAACCACCATCGGCCAGCTTTCACCGCGATACTGATTAGTCCTCGACTTCCATGTTCAACAGCTGAAGCTATTTTCTGTATTTCACACCTTTCTGCTGTGGGACTCTGTGAAAGCTCTGCTGTACTTGTGTGTGCGGGGGGCCTGGAGAGTTCACAGAGGCTGGATTTCGGTTGGACCAGAACTAACCCAGCATCCTCCAAGAATTCCCGTGTACATGCGCGCGAGGCTAATGTGTTCTGACCGGTGTTAAAAAAAAAATCCCGGAGAACTCGAAGTGAGCTGAGGACTGATTCCGGCACAGAGTAGAAGAGACAGTTCCGCCTGTCCCCGAGCCAAAAAGGCATGTGCAACCGTCTTATCACTGAAAGTGCCAACACCCCTGGGACCCCGCCTGACCCGTGTGGCCCGTGTCCTTGTTGCAGAAGGCTTCCCTTCGGTGACAGCCCACCAGCACAGCCACACACTGCTCATTAGGCTTCACACCCGCGGTCTTACCGTCTAATTACCCAGAATGCACCTTGCACATTTGCCTAAAAAGCGACAGCCTCCTGAAGGCCTCTTCACCGTTTGCCCTTGTAAACTTAAGCGCAATAAGACGTCCAGCACCTTAGAGACATCCTGTGCGATCGCTTTGCACTTGCTCACATCAAGGTAAGTCATGCAGAGATATTTTCTCTATTAATTATTCACGAGAGTCGTGAGCAAAAAAAATAATAAATTAATAAATAAATAAATAAATAGTACTGTCAGTTTTTTGAAAGCCATCACATATGTAATTTTTCCACCGCTCATGTTTGCTTTAGGGAAATGATTTGTTTTTGCAAAATCGCTTATAAAAGTTGTTTACAGTCAACGACTGGCCGCATGTTATGAAGTTTCAATGAATGGTTGACATTGCTTCTGAATTTGTGGCAGCATAATGACACCGCTTTTGTCAGAATCGTTTTTGCCATTTTATTTTAGTTCGTGGTGTTTTGTGCGTCGCTTGCTGCAGCGCTTTCTGTTCATTGTTTGCATTCCATCCTTTTGCTGTGTTAAATGAAATTTTAAAATATAGCTCAATTAATAGACAAGGATGCAATTTACGGGCGACCGTGTTACAAAATAATTTTTTTTATCAGTAAGAATTTAAGTGTAAATTCTGTAAGTCAGCTACTGTGTAATACAATTTGCCTGTAGGTAGGCCTCCATCTGTTTACTCACTTTAATACGAGTCTTTGTCAACACCACTGCCACGGTGACCAGCGGAGCCACCATGCAGGGGTCACCCTGGGGGAGGGGTCAGATGTGGGGGAGGGGTCTTCTGTAGGATGTGTAAAGCAGGGTGGGGGGTTTGGAGACCTTAGAAGAGTAGCCGAGGATCACAAGGGTGGGTGGAGACCATCCTTTCAAGTGTGGCTTCCCACTAGAAGCTAGCCTGTGCTGGTGAAGTCCAGAAGAACCTTTCACTGGAGATAGAAAGTGTGTGTGTGTGTGTGTGGGAGTGAGAGTGAGAGTGAGAGTGAGAGAGGGAGTGAGAGAGGGAGTGAGAGAGAATGATCTCTGGCTGTTTCTTTCACCTGCATCACAGGCTTGGCAACCTACCACTTCCCCGCTCCCTCTATCTCTGCCCACCTCAATTGCTGAGCCAGCTTCTTGAGTCTCTGGCACACAAACCCAGGGAAATCGTATCCTGGCTTGGCTTTGTTTTTCTTTTTTTGTTTTGTTTATCTGCTTTTGTAACTAGACGCTTGTTTGGACATACTATGGAGCCACCATGCCGTTTCTCCTCCTTCTCCACTGCTTCTGTGAGATTGGTTTACCACGGTAGCTACCTCTGAGCCACAACTTTTCTCACGCCTGGGTTAGCAGCCCTGGGACTTACATCTAATTTGACTGAGAAGGGGGCATCTCCAGTACCAAACCTTCACCCTGCATTCCCCAGAAGATCCTCGCGAAGATAGGTGAGGCTCCAGATCTTTTATATGACTTGTGTTTCTGTTGCTGGCAGCAGCTGGGTGCTTTTGTTTTTGTCCTGGAACGCATTTTGAGTTGCCTTTTGTTTCAAGAAGTGCTGAGCCTGCATCTAGGATCTACTAAAGCCATACCAGTGGCAGATATTATAAATACCCTGTGACTCCCTGTAGTGAAGTGCAATTTGGGCTAAACATCAAAGTTACTACATTCATTTCTTTTACCTCACCAGTATGGCATCACCCCATTACCTGGAGCGTTGTCCTTCGCAGCACATACACATATCTGATGCCATGGGGCCAAAGAATGCCAATCCATTTCTCAATCTGAGTTCTCAGTGAGCTTTGGAGAAAGTTTCTTTCCAGAGGGATTTGCGATAAGATGCAGCGCCAGGAAAGTTCATTGTCTTGCTTGCTTCATCGCCTTTGCCCCCATTTCACAAATGCTCCACTTCGGCACTCCAGATAAGAGCAATGCCACATCACTGTAAATATTTCCTCTCAGCTTTTTCATGAGGGATCATTAAGTATTTATGGCACTTATCAAAAGGCAATCCATCTATCTGGCCAACAAGATCCAAGATTTGCCCATGTGGTTTTTGCTTGTGTGAAACGGGGTAACCACCGGAGAGGAAAAAGGGGGAAAGCCCAGATGCAGAGGAATATGGTTAGCAAGGGTTCTGAAGAGGCGAAGTCACAGGAAACTGGGCAGAGATCTGTGACTGTAATGTACTCCTCATCTGTCCTTATCTTATTTCTACTTTAAAAAAAAAAAAACTTTTATCACCATTAAAAAATAATAAAAATAGAATTGTACTTACCTCAGTGGTTATTACACATGACCTCAGACGTTGTCGGGATTAAGGAAATTTAAAAGTTACCAAGCTGTCTCAGGTCCCCAAGTTACAGGGGGAAAAACCCTCAACACAAGCAACTATTGCCTTAAAAATGAACATCTGAACACAAAATACCCTCATGACTTTGTGAAAGAACGGCAAATGCCTTTATTCAGAGCAGCAGACCCTTCGAGTGCTTTTAGAAAAGGTGCAATAGTCTCTTCCACCATGTTTAGTCGGTGGTGCAAACAAAAGCAATGATGTGCATACTTACAGCTGACTGACTGGCAAACGGAGCGTTGCGAACCATGCGGATTTCTGATCGAGATGGAGCACGCGCCTCCCCGGTTCTCAGTGCTCGACAGTTTTGCTCCCAGCTTACCGATTCTGTCAGCAGAGACCAAAAAAATTGGAAAAAAAGCAACCAGACACCAGTTTTTCCCAGCGAGATATTAAGCTGTTTATAATTTTGGGCCAACTACAACAATAAATAGCTAATTCACAAAATTGATATAATTAAAGGAAATACAACATTTAGTTTAATAATCGTAAATACCTAAAAAAAAGTGCTTTAAACCGTTTGGTAAAAATTCAGTTAACTGGTGGTCTAGGATGTGTGCATCACACCTGTCTGGGAATGTCCAGTAAAAATGCTCACTGAGAAGAACAGGTGAGCAACAGCTTGGGGAGGTCATAATGTTGTCAGTGTTTGGTTTGATAAAAATGTTTTATGAATGCCGATGGTATTTTTATTTTCTCTTAGCATTTATATTAATCATAAGACGAAGTGAAATAAACGCAAACAGGACGCACTTCCAGAAAGTAATTTGTTCAAATGGATGTTTGCACGAATGCAGATAATAAAATGTAGCTGCTCTAATTTTTTTATGTATGGAAAAGGAAGCGAAACCTTCACCCTACCGTCTACAATGAAACATTACAGTCACGTTTAACTGAAAAAAATTTGGTAAACTTTGGTACTCGTTGCCCAGACCTTCTGAATGCATCTAAAATAATGGGGCACATCGAGTAACTTATTTGAACATAACTTAAAGAATGTGAATCACAGTTATTTGAAAAACACATAAACTACTCATACAAGAAGGGAATATAAATTCTCTATATACTATACATACATATACAGCATATACATTTTATATAATTTCAACATTGTGAGTATACTTTGTTAAGTAAAATACGCATGGTGGCATTTATTCTGAAAGCATAAATCCCCTAGAAATGTATTTAAGGACAAATAATGAAGTAAATGTACATCATTTTGTCAAATCTCTGCTTTTGGGCTTAGTCGAAAGTGGCATTCTGCCTCCAGCTATTTATTTAAAGGCATTCGTTTTGAGTGGGAGGAATGGATGCTTAAAGCTGAAGCTGCACTCAGAATTCCATGTCAAGAGAACACCATGCTTTTCTGCCTGTTTTCGGAAGTCGGTTGCCTGCCTTCACACAAACAGCTCAGTAAATATTTATGATTCGCAAGGTAATGGCATTCCGTCTTTTTCTGCGTGCGGTCCCTGTTTCTTTCAAAGAGGCAAAAGCTTTACTGGATATGAAGGCCGACGAACATGGCAGTCACAGGAAGATTTTTGTTGAGTATTTTCCTGCACAAACTGCAAATGTTGCTTTCTTTATAGATGTTTATGAGTGCAGTTAGTTTTTGTGGCAGAAGTTGTTCTACTAAGTCCTCCTTAGCCCTTCTTTAGTCTCTGCCTCCTCAAACCGAGACCCTTTTCTTGCCCCACCGGATTAAAATGGAATCTAATTCCAGCATATAAATCTTGCCTGAAAAATCAAAGTTTAACTGAAGATGATGGACAGGGAATCTTCCTCCGTGCCAAACGCATACAATGAAGAATTTTAAGCCCGGCTTATCGTTCTTTTCTGTTGCGTTACTGCCATTCCATTATTTCCGTTCCCACAAAAGACTTTCTTTTATGTATTGTTTGTGCTGTAGTCTGAATGAAAATTGTGTTGCACAAGTGGAATAAGATGGCTTTGTGCATACCCGTCTACTCATTAAAATTGTGTTGTTGCGGCTCGCTGAGTCTGTATGCTTTCTACAGAAATTCCGAGTGCTGCTTGCAATACGCGGCATGCTGTAAAACTGCAACCCCGAGGTGCTACCCTTTACCTGGAGATGCAACTGAAGCTTTGCAATGTTTAACACAAATTATCTGGCAAAAAATGTTGTTAAATTCAAGTTTATTACATATGGCTTGGTTGGTAGCTGTGGTAATGGTAGCTGTGCATTTTTAAAAATACCAACCCATCATATTCATAAAATAAATAGATATACAATTATCATATACATTTGTGTATGTGTGTGTGTGTGTGTGTGTGTGTGTGTGTGTGGAATATATACATGTAGAATAAAAAGAAAGACTACCACTGAAGGTCTGGAAGAGAGAGAACATAAACCCGCTGCCATTTCCCATCTTCCTGTTAGACTCAATTCAGTTAATCTGCTGTCACCCTTTCTCAGGTCACTGCAAAGCAGCCTGGGGCTGTAGGCTGTGTAACAATGACATCAGCAGGACCTTGAGCCTCCCTTTCATATGGACACCAAGCTGGAGAACAGCGGCTTATAAACAAATTTGCGTATTTTCTCTTTAGCTCTGTTTTACGCTGTCAGATGACTTTCGGATGCTGACTTCTGCTAGAAATTCTTGCGCTTGTGAAAATGTCAAGTACTGACAAACAATATTTCGAAGTGTATAATTTTAAAACATCCATTTGCCTAATGCAACTAACATTTCAGAAATATTTACTAGTAAAGTGTTTTAAAGGCAGTTTCAAATGTTCTGTGGATGCAAAACCAAAAGGGTTTTTTTTTTTTTTTTACAAATTTGCGAGGTTACCCTTCCCAGGAGGGTGACTACACAGCCACTTTTGGATATCTCAAGGTTTCACTCTCCTCTACAAGCCTGAATTTTTTTTTTCTCCCCTCTTCTTCTGCCTTCTGGTGTTCTTAAATCACATTTATAGTCATATATCAATTGATAATGCATAACTCTTTTACAAAAATATTTTTAACCAGCTTCTGAGCACATCTTGTACATTAATTCATTTCAAATGGTTTCAGTAGGCTATTTTTTTTTAGAAAAGGAGCAATGAAAGAATGCATTTAAATTAATTCAGATAAATCTTGCAAGGCACACTTACTTTGAAGGCCCACCTTTTTCTTAATAACTTCTATTTAATGATTCTTTGAAAGCAAACTTTGAACTGAAATGTATCTGTAGTCATTATGATAAAACAAATCCCAAAAATATGCTCTGTAGGGGAATTTAATGTTTGATGACAAATGTTTCCTGCTTGGCCTTCATGAAACATTTTTGTTTTCATGCTCGTAAATTTTCTTTGATGGGGAAAAAAAGCATTGTTGGAGGAAAGAGAGGTTTGTTGGGTTTAGTGAGGAAACGATGTATGGAGATGCCGATCTTTATAGGTGATGCTCAAGAAGAAGGAAAGGAAAGGAATCCAGCATCTTCAAGTGTTTATTTATTTTGTCTGCATGTCTCAGTCAGCCAATATTATTGGTTTTTTTTTTATCCATACTTAATCCCTACATGGTATTTATACAATAGCAGGACATAAAAAGTGAGGGTGGAAAGCATGTAAGGAAGGAATCGTTTCCAAAGGATTAAGTTAGAACTACATTTTTACATAGAAGGCACTTTAATTAATTGCATTGTGAATTTCTGCTTTAAATCCATTCTTGGGCTTGAAACATAATCCTGGGCATACATTTCACAGGAAGACAGAAAAAAGCTTTTTTCTCAAACTGTGTGAATGCTTGGAGATTTATTCTATTGAACCATGTGCAAGAATCAAATTAGGGTACAGGAGGAAGCAGTAGTTTAATTCAGTATTAAAGCAATTGGTCCCCAGTTTATAACAGGCTGCCGCTGGAGGAACACAGGTACGCACCACATATTGACGTGCCGGTCAACAATGGGCCAGAAAAACGACAGTGGTCCCATAAGATAATATACAGTACATAATACTTGATAATAATACTAAACCAGTATGTTACCGGTCTATGTATTTACTATACTGTACTTTTCATTGTTATTTTGAAGTGTAATCTTTCCACTTTTAAAAAAGTTTACTGTAAAAGAGAATGTTGTGTTACACCAGCAGCAGCCTCAAACATCACATGTTTATTGCATCTCCTGTAACATGCGGTACAGGTTTGTGGCCTAGGAGCTATAAGCTATACCATATCCAGTAATAATAATATAAGTCGAAACGGACGTGATGCGGCGCATGTACATGCTATGGTGTTCGCGCAACAATGACATTGCCTCACAACGTATTTTTCAGAAAGTAACCCCGGCATTAAGTGGCACATACCTGTACATCGCGAAAACAAAGAATCTGAGTTGACACAGTTTAACAGCAGCTGTGTCAGTCTGGGTTTTCGAAAGTAGATTCTTCTATGCAATAAGCAAAAGGTGCCAGACTTCTGAAAGACAAAGGCACCGAGAAGCAAACTGAGACAGGGATAGGAGTATAAGGTAAGACGTGGAAGCCCTGGGTGTTAGAAAATGTAAAATACTTTGGAAGTGGCACAGCGATGAAGGTTATTGATCTGCCAGCAAGTGGCTTCTACCTGAATCCATTTCAGGAATTTTTAGGTAGATTATGTGATTTGTTTGACACAGTATTCAGTAGGGCCAGGGTTTAAGCGTGAGGTCAAATCCCACTCAGACGGTGCAGAGTTTCTATGTTCTTCCAGTGCTTTCCTTGGGCAGTCTGGGTTAATCCCATAGTCCAAACACATGTGAAGTGTTGACTCTAAATTGTCCTTACGTACACAAGTGTGTGCAAATGGCCTGTAATGGAATGGTATCCTGCTCAGGTGTACCCTACCTCATGCTCTATGTTTGAAGGATAAGTTCTGGAGCACAGCAAACCAGCATTGGACAAGCAGTTATTGATAATAAATGGTGCATACAGCTTCAGTAGCGTAACTGTTTGCTTTGTAATATGAGGTAAGGAAATATGTGTTAAAATGGAAAGTCAGAGGACAGCAAGGTTAAAAACGACTGGGAAAACAGCGCTTGAAGCAATTAAAGGCTGTTTTTCCAAGCTATACACTTAATTTTATGGTGGTACCGCTGCTATTTTTTTCCAAATTTTTCACAAGGAAATTCATTTCTTCCACTTACATGTTTGCTTCTTTTTGGTCAATTCCTTGCAAAGCAAAAGAAGTCATCCCCATTATCGATCTTTTTTTTTTTTTTTTCTGCGTAGTTAAATACCTGGCTTGGCAGTTTAAAAGCTATTTGTTCAAATCCTAGAAGTCTGCCACCTTACCCCTGAATATTCTGCTTAACTCAAAACTAAGAATGACTGCTCCTGAAAGATAGAATATTTGCCAAAATAATAAAAATAAAAGTGTCTGTACCTTGTAAAAAATGCAGAAAATAACCCAAATACCTAAAATTAGGAATTAAACCTTAAGATTCTACCTGCCTGGCCTTTTGACATTCATGGACGCTTGCTTTACAAATCTTGAATTATCAAGCACAAATGATCAGCGCAACCGTTTGCACTTATCTTCCCATTTCTTATCTCTCACGTTCATGAAAAAAACTCAGGTAATCTCCGGAAAATGCCGGGGCCTCTGGATATAAATTAATAGAAAGAATGTTTCCCATTTCCATGATATTTAGTTTCATTGTCACTGAATTTAAGCCCTTAAACAGGTTTAGAATGAACAATCTGCACAAAAATAGTTAGGGAGTTATTAATTCAACTAAGTAAGTTATTTCTGAAATAAAAGGATTAGTTTAATATATTGTTTAATCACCATGGATAGTGTATTAATAAGAAGTAATTTTAGTAAGAAATGGTCTGCAACAAAAATCTTGAGATTATTAGAGAACATTGACACTTAGCTGCGGGACAGAGCAGGTCTGCTACAGTTAAGGGTTTTAGGAAACGGTTTAGCCAACGCTGCAGGGGCACCCATTGAATTTTTCTACATTTCTAAGTGCACGCAAGCACGCAACTTTCCCCTCAGTTGTGTGTAATGTGCGCAGGGGTTGACTGACTTCAGATGCTCACCTGTACTCATGGGGTTACTGCTGAGTTTTTCAGAAGGATCGGGTGAGCTTTTGAATTAGAAAGTCTTTCTGACTCCCAGTCAACAACTAGCACGGTTTTGAAAGCAAGGAGGAGCAGAAGTGGTTTGCCATTGCTTTCATCCAGCATATTTTCAACCCCCCTTGGAGGTGCATATACACACGAAGAAGAACATGCAAACCCCACAGACACACCTGAACTGGACTTGAACCCATATCAGCCAAGCAGCCTGGGAACTGAGTGGCACCACCCCATTCCCTGATGGGCTTTTAAGGAATCTAATACACTGCATGTTTCTCAGCTGCTTATGCTCAGCTGGATGTAAATGGGAAAATCCGGTGGTGAGGATATTTTTAATGCCTCTAAATATCTGACCTGGATTACTCACTGTATTTCATTACAGTTCTGTTGTTGTGTATATAAGAACACAGCTTACATATATTACTCGTCTTCTTATATACACAATAATAGAACTATAATGAAATATATATTGTTGTAAATAGTATTTGTTCTTTTTTTCACTTTTCGTGCAACTTTATTAAATAGCTTTGGCACAGATTGAAGGCCAAGTGTTCATGCGACTTACCAATAGCTAAATACAAACCCAGAAACAAGCAGGTTCGCGCCGCACCTGGAAGCAAGGTGCAACAAATTGGTTTTAAGCACATCTGGTTCCGCAACTTCTCTTCCCATTTGGATGTGAAGCTTGCTTTTCCGTGCACGCTGCCAAGGGAAAATTTTTGAGGGTTTATAACGCATTTAACAAGGGCAGAATTATAACTAAATATACACAAATTTAAACAAGCGTGAGACACCTGCTTCATTCGTACACAAACTGTCCTATCCTCAAGCAAAGACCAGTCTGGTGAACTAAGGTAAACCTGCAATGTTATATTTCTTTCAAATCAGTCTAATATTTATAAAAAGTACCGCAGTATTATGATAATACTTTAATTATATTTGTACGACAGATTCTGACCCAACCTCACTTCTTTTACCTCTCTTGCGTCCATTTTCAAGTGGATGTACCCTAAAACACGTACATCTCAAAAAGCGATGTACTTTAGCAAAAAATGGTAATGTTAAGATTATTTTCATTTTCACACAGAGGGTTAATTCTGCCACACAGCAAATAGACAATCCAAAGGCACAGTGAATTTAATCTGCAAAGAGGTGGAGGAACCTCCAACCCTGGATGATGCGCTCGGCGCCACAGGTCATGCACTTTGCTTTAAAGGCTCATGCCGTCATCGCGCCTTCATTTTTTCCGACCTTCAAATGCCTCGCTCCCCCTTTCCTCCGCATCGTAACTGCCGCAGACCGCGACTGCATCACTAGGCGTACTTAGCCAAAATGCTGCACAGATTTATTAAAGAACCGTAATTCTGTTAAGGGTGACTTTCAGAGCAAAAACACTTTTTCATTATGTTAGCAGTCACCATTTGATGTTTCACCGAAACAAATTGGCATTTGATGGCTAAATAGAACTACATCTTTTTTTCTTTTCTGAGTAAAATGTTTGTTTGCATTTGTATGCAATGATTATGTTCCATTTCTTTTCTCTAATAGAGTTTTTACTGCAAGAATAAATTAAGCCCACTCACATCTGCTCATGTACTCAATGTAGAAAGGATTAAAATTCTGTTTGGATTCCTAACTAAACAGCGCAGTCAGGACATCGGCGCGTAAACCAGGCAACATTTTCTTAAAACATACAATTATTCAGCCAGGAAGTAGAAGCTTAGCGTGAAAATTTTAAATTGCTGGGCACCCGATTTACTAGCCTGTGTCGAAAGGGTAAAATTGTGGTGAAACAAAATTCACAGTTTCTGAGCTAAACTTTCCTGCAACAGTTTAAAATATCAACAGCAGCGGGGGAGGATGACAGTTGTGAACAGAAAGGTTAGCGGCTGCCTCTCTTCGCCACGACAAGGATGCACTTCTGCTTTCAAGCTTCCATTCCCCTGACAAAGTTTCGGAGCCAAGTGCAATATTTTATCGTTGGCACAGTTACAAAGTCAAGGAATATCATGGGACTAAAATATCGTTCTCCCCATCATAGTACCCAAGAATAGGCTCATTCATATAAACCAAGATAATATTCTGGAAAACAGATTTGCACAGATTTGTACTTATGTACTTGGTGTGCAAATATCCTCAGGAGTTTTGCTGATGCTGACAGGCACGCTTGTTGTTACCATAAAGTCCAACTTCTCATCACCAAAAAAGAGATTTTGTCTCATCTGATAATCTCATTATTTTGCATGAGATTTTTGAAGACAAAGAAATTGTTGGCAGTCTCAAATAAATTATTCCTGTATGTGTATATGTAAAATGTATTTATAAAATTATAAAATATAATAAATTTAATATATAACATAATAAAATATAATAAAAAAAACCGAAACCCAAATAAATAAATAATAAATCATTTGTAGAAGAGGTTTCCAAAGAGCAGACATTGCTATATACGTGCATGCTGTGTCTTTGATAAGGGAATCGCTGTTAAAATGGCATTTAGTTATTTTTAAAATATGCATTATTTCCTGTGCTAAATGGCAGCTGTTTGCCATGCAGATTCCCAGGCTAAATGAGCAGAGCCAATCAGCTCACCGGGTTAATGAATATTCAGTACCTTATGCCTTCTGAGCTCCTTTATCCAAAAATGCATGGCAGGAACTTTGAATATTGATAAATGATGAAGGGTTCTTCTTCACTGTTAATAATGTCAGTAGACTCCCTTCTAACGCCATAATTTATCTTCAGCTTGGGCAAAGACACGCTTTCTTTGGGCTCGGGGATAAAATACATTGATTCATTGGTTTGGCAGCTGGTGGGGGCTGGGCAAAGGTCATAAACCAGTAACAGTGCAGAGCAGGAGATGGTGTGTGGTGGGGGGCGATGCTCCTGACATCTCGGTTTAGTCAAAGAATTCTTTATTGCCCTCATCAATTATCAGTCACTTCAGCCATGCAATTGCATCTGATTTTGAATTCCTCTGCAGACAGAATGTGCGATGGAATGAAAACCAGCCTGTGGCCTTTGTGAAAAAGACATTCTTTGCCTTCAAGTACCACTGTTTGGATGCTTGGATCGTAACAGAACTATTTATTCAAACAGTTTTTCAGCTATTTATTTTAACATAGCAGGCAGTAAGTCAAAGGAACCCTTTAGGTGTTGCTCAAATACAGTCTTGGAAATCAGGGAGGAGGCAAATAGGTTTTCACACCACTGTACCTGCAGCTACCCACACAACAAAGATCTTACACTCTCATTTTTTGGGAGAAATGCTCATTTTTACAGCCCTTGAACCACAGCTCCTGTTCCCCTCTAAAGTGTTCCCCAAGGGTGGCCTTCGGCATGGCAGCTTTTCCATGTGCTGTCCGGAGCAAAAGACTTAAGGCCATTTTTAAGTGGCCAGATTTTTGTGGATGCTCATTGAATAATTTTGTCTTAATCCAACTGTTTGTTCTTGCATCTCATTTTCAGCGGCCATTTAGATCAAAATCCCAGTTTGAACTATCTTTGCGTGAGCACTAATATTTAGAATAGCTTTCTTGAAACTCTATACAGCATAAAGTAAAATGTAAAAAAGTCGCACGTTTTGTCAAAATCGACACATGATGCTGATGTTACTTCTCAACCCTGTTCCTGTGGATGAAGCAAAAAGAACGTGAACGTGAACTCTTGAAGAAAAGTGATAACACTGGCCACTGGCATGTTCTGCTATGAAGCGGTTCTCATTGATTTTTTTTTTTTTTTAAACGGGTTGAGACCTTTGGCTAAGATCACTGTCTTCCTGGAATATCTGCCACTTTGGCAGGTCTGTGTGCATGAGTACCTATAAGCCTTGCCTATCCCCTAGGACAAAAGGAGATATCCCAGGCTGCACAGAGTTCACGAATGTTTTAAGGACTGTCTGTAAATTATACAGTATTCATTTATAAGCTTCCTAATGAATATTCTTGCTTTTGCACAGCTTTTAATGTCCTATTATACTGTGGTATCACACAGAATGTGTTTTCTGTCACATATTTTTTCTGCTTTATACTGGATACCTGGAAAAGACATCTGGTGCACATGTATAAAATATGAAGTATTTATATGCAGTATTTTTTTTTTTTTATGTTTTGTCTATTTAATTCACTGAGTTATCAAGTGGGGCCCAGGTCAAAAAGTGTAGTGGTGGAAAGGTAGAAATTAATATATTATATAATTACATAACTGTTTTACCATTATATTGTATGCATTTGGTATATAATCATTATCGGTGCTGTCAGACAGGTGAATGTCACAGAGTTGTAAAGTGGAAAGGGAAAAACAAAATATAAACCGTCAAATTTTATTACTCTTGCATTACTACTCTGTGCAGTGCTGTGTGTGTCACATATAATGTTATATTTGACATATATATAACAACAATTAACCCTTAAAGTTAATCCTAACCCTAAGTTTTTACAAGTTTATTTGCTCACATAAAACAGCTACTGGCTCCTGTAGTCAAACATGCAAAAGGCACTGCCAGCAATATGTATGCCGGCTGTAGCGATGTGCATACAGATAGCAAATTCTATATCGCCAAACTTCATTACCTTTAACCTTGTTGAATTCAGTATGTGTTTGTGCAAGTGTATGTGGAGTTTGTGTGGGAAGTTACTATGTGTACACACACACACGAGTGCATACACACAGAAATGCATGCGCACAGATGAACACACACACAGACTATTCAACTCAGTGTCAGGCAGAAGATGAGAAAACACCCTTACACCCACATTTGAACTTCTGTGTTAGCTAACACATTGTTATTAAACAGGAGAGCTTATTTTTGTAAACTGGTTTTTTCTCAGAAAAGAATCTTTGTTCAGGTAGTTCTCCTGCTTTTTTGCTGGCACCCAGAGGAAATTCCTGGAAAATCTACCTTTTTGCTGCACAATGCATGCTTTGTTATTGGAATAATAGGAGATTCAAAAGCCCACACTCAGGCTACCCAAACATGTAACAAAGTATGGACAATGTACAACTGTTATAAAACCAAACTCAAAAGGCATAACTGTGCTAAATCCAGACGTGAGCCTGTGATGAGATGTGCACATATTTAATGTGGGAACCAAATAGCTTTAACCAACAAAGGAGCTTTGCTTCCAGTTTTCCAAGATATCAACAGGAAAGCAGCCTCTGTTAAACAGTATACAAGCAAACTGAACACTGCTTTTGTCTGCAAAACCATTCAGAATTTCAGTTGTTTGCTTTGTTCACTGTGGACTGAGAGGAGTGCAGCACTTTTAATGTCATTTACTGAAATTGCTTATGGACCAAATTTTGCAAGAAGTCTGGTAAGCAGGAATAGAGGATTTCACTGTTGACTACAGTCAAAGAGTTTTTAACAATTAATACTGAAATTTGGCCAGCTGTGAGCTTATTTCCCATAAAAAGTATTCATGTCTTCAAAATAAAAAAAGCACATTTTGTGCTCTAAAGTAAGAAGCACGAATAAGCATAGGGTTACAGACCCTCGGGTTCTTCATTTTAAAATGATAAAATGATATGTTAATTTAAAAATGATGTAAAAATGGCAACGGTGGAATATAAGCCTTTTTTCTGCTTGCGCTTCAGAAAACGGCCAGGCAAAAAAAGCAAGAATAAGGAAGGTCAAATGTGAGGCATCAGAATAAATGCATCAAACTTTCACTGTGTTGCCTGCCCTTAAAACTGTCCTACAGTGTAACATTTTCACTAGTTTATGGAAAATACAGTGTGAGCAAAAAGTTTCATCCATGAATATAGTTTCATCCATGATGTATAATAAGAGGTGGAAGGGAATAAAAGTATGCACTCCATTTGCCCTTGATAAAAATAAAGCGTTTCATCCCCTATATACAAAAAATGGAATGGCATAAAAAGACGCAGAAAGGAAAAACTTGAGTTACAAAAAAAAAAAAAAAATGGCCATGACAAGTATGAGTGAGGGTCCTGCTCAAGATTTGCTACACCTTCCTCAGACTGTGAAGAAGAACTTGGCCAGTTTTGTGTTAGTCACAAAGGCGTTTCTGAGAACATCAAAAGTGGAGCCACTATTGCTTTGAGAGCTGATGGTTACCTGACTGTAGATCTGGATGACAGCTTGATGTTGGGACAGGTGTTATGATCTAGAGATGTCAAGGATAAACACTGTCACAGTTAGCCAGCGTACTTGCCTTTTTTCATCCTCTCAGACAAGTTCCTATTCCTAAAAATGAAAGCTTCATGAATGACTCCTGGATATCCAGCCAGTGTTTATGATTGTGATTTTGGAGTCAAGAACCATCTGTACAATAACAGTGTCTGTTTTCCACAGCAGAACACACGCTCAGTTTCAGGCATGGGGAGTTCAAGGGAATGTTTGTCCCCTCTTTTGTGAACTTTGCTGCCTCATGAAGTCCCATTTAAAGCCATTAAGAGCGTCCAGGTTATGTATGATTCCATATTTTTCACATAAGCGGCCTCAGACCTAGAGACAGCACAGGGGGCAATGCTGACAGCCACAGTTCCAGTTACAGAAGCCACCGTGCACTGACAGGAACCAGAAGCAAAGAAAAGAAGTGTGGCTTGATGCTCTCTTTTGCTGTAAGGGTTGCAAGACAACTTCTGGTTTGAATTCATTCAGCAAATTAAATTGTGTTAGCACAGTGGTTTCTTCTAATGTTGTCAATGAACAAACTGCTGCCTCTTTTGCAGTCATACCTCTCACAAGCAAAAGCCATGACAGCCACAACAAACCAACACCACGCAGTGTCACTGCTAACTGAATTTTTTGAGTTTTATTTACACAATCACTGCCCACCTTTTTGCATTATGAAAAGGAGATACCTATAAATTCTTGTGCAGTATGACTAATGTGGAAAAAGGAGCAGCCCACCCTTTTCATCTTATTTGTGCTTGTTGGGACTCAGCAAATACAGGTCTATATCTATATCTATATAATGTAGAGCCGTGTCTTAGAATTCATGTAAGTCCAGTGTGCACCCAAAATATTCAAGGGATTAAATCCCCACCTTTTAGTTTTATATGTAGGAAGGGAAAGAGATCATGAGGGAAGTGTCAGCTTCACGGAGACTTTTGTGGAGTTTAAGATCATGCTGAGGACCTCTTGCGTTGTCGGCCACCGATCAGCAGCCTTCTGTCTGTCAGCCTTTCTCTGCACGACCTTCTCTGCCTCTTTAAAGCAGAGGCACTATTAGTCACAGGCGTAGACCCTTTGGCTTTGACCTCCCCTCCTCACCTTGCAGGTTTGGCATGTTACACTGACAATGACAAGCCGTGTTCACTTGTAAATTCCACATAACTGCTGTAGTATCTTCATAGAGGGGTCCCTTAACCAGAAACTTTTTTCATTGTGTAAAGTTCGTGAATGATAGGACTGTGAGTGAATGGAAGCTAAAGTGACGCTGCAGCAAGGCATCGATCGTGAAGGATGGGCCGCACTGTAAATGAGTTTAACAAGGTTAAGATAATTTGCAGGCTCCATCCTTGTCACAGCCCGATCAAAATCCTTTTTGCTTTGAAGCGGAAGGTGCAGAATGGAGGCGGAGGGCACTATTAGCTTCCACTGTGAAAGACTCAAGCCCTTCTCAGACACTGGCGCAAAGAGCTGGCATGCAGGGTGGGCAAATAGCAGACTTCCTGTGGAGCGGAGCATTCTCTTCTCAACTCAACGCTTTCCTTACTTACAGGTTAGGGTTGCAGTGCAGATTGCCAACTTCTGCCAGGGTCACAGAGGTGGTTCAGTGTCTTTTTTTTAACCGCTTGTGTTCTTCATAAGCTGTCATGCACCACCTGGGCATACCCTGAGTATGCACAAGCAAAAGTGGTGACAGCTGGGGGGGGTGTTTCTCCCTTTACCTCCCTTTGCCTGCTTTACCCTAAACTGTCACCTAAGCACACAGCATATCTATTTGTTCAAAAGTAAGCCTTGATTTTATTTTTATTATTCATTATTTCCATTATTATTTGAAAGGACAGCACAGCAGCACAGAAGATTGCGCTGGCCTGTGGATTTGGATGTGGGTTTCAGTCTGGCCGAGTGTGTGCGGAGGTTGCAAATTCCATGTTAACATGTATTTCCTACACCTGCTGCGGTGCTCCCCCACGTGCCAAAGATAAGTGTTTCAGTTGGACCTTAAATTCCCCATCATGTGTATATTTGCAAGAGAAAGAGTGTGTGGTTACCTTGTGATAGACTGATGTCCTTTCCAAAGGGCACCTTGCCGTACACCCCAGTAGCAGCTGTAACGCTGGGCCACAGCAACGCAGAAACAGAAGCAGAACCAAATGCAAAGTAAAAAAAAAAACAATTAAAATATACCACTTTCCAAAAAAATATTCAGGGTTAATATGACCTCTCACCATTTAAGTGTCATTTTTCAAGCAGAATAAAATAACTTGTATGCATTATTTTACAGAGGAAAATTCAGGTATAGACCTCAACGGCAACATTTTACGACTGAATTATTAAAGCTAAAAGAAGTATGGCTTGAATTTATTGCCCAGGAAAGATCTATGTTTAAATCCACCTAATTTAACTCGTATATTGACCTCCATGATAACAATTTTACCGTAAAACAATAAAACAAAAAAAAAACAATTTGACCCCAGTAATCCTGTTACATTTTCAGCAATAACAAGAACTGGAACATCTGGCCTGGTAACAAAGAAAGCAGATAAAGGTTTGATAAGCAGAAAGAAATAACTAAAATTAAAAAGATAAAGAGATAGACAGAGAGCAGAAGAGAGGGAGAGAGAGCAAGCGAAAATCCAGTCTCCCTCCTTGCTCCTAAAACTAAACATATCCATTTTCCATAATGATCTTGAAGTAAAATATGAAGATAAAACTTTGTGGAATAAGTAAAAAGCACAATTCAAAGCAAGTAAATTATACACAAAAAGTGAAAACAAGAAAGGCCTTACAGGGAAAGAGGTGGATCTTCCCTTTGGATAGACATCTCAGTCAGACAGGGACAACAAAACCAAAGCAGACTTTTAGCAGCAGATTTTTGAAATATCTAGCAAGCTCACCAATTTCTGTCTTGGCTGGGAGGTCAGAGAAGAATTGCAGACAGATATGTTTGAAAGTGATGTTACATTTCTGTGTTATAGTTTTTTGATGTGTTATTTGTCGGAGAGACATAGAAATTGACCAAGAATTCCCACTGGATAGGCATTCTGGATGGGGATTTTGACCACCAAGCAAAATCTATATTAGATGAATGACAATCGGCCAGCAGGCCCATCAGGGAACGAAATATGTCCTGCACAAATCGTCTGCAATGTGCGTTTGCTTCAGCATTCTCACGTAGGCCATTGGTTTCAGAGTGATGACTTGGTTTTTATACGCCACTTCACCCAGTGTTTCTTGCTTGCTCTGCTGTTGGTCCAAGGTGACTTTTGCCTTAGCTTATGATTCCTCCAAAACAAAGATTCTGTTTTCAGTACCAACTAAAAAAGTGCCAACGCTATTCTGGCAATCAGTTATATTTTTAAGGTTTGTTTCCATAAGAGAAGTGAGGAGAAGAGTTTCTTTAGTTCAAGATTAACAACATCCATCTCACCCAGCTTTTATAAGCTGAAATCCCAAACCCATCAATCAGCTGAGCATCTTATTCATGACTTGGATAGCTCACCTGACCGGAACATCTGTTTCATTCCATCTTCTGTCCCTGAAGGTGAACTGGTACGGCTGGCAAAGTAGCAGCCAGAGCACCAGACTCATCAAAAGGCTCCAAAATATTGTCCTTTGGTTGTGTGGCCCAAGTCAATCTTTTCTCACCAGCTTCTGTTTTTCTGGAGTTTTCCATGGTTTGCTTCAATTTCTAGCAGTATTTTAATGTAAAAAGTCTAACAATCCTTGTCTTCCTTGGAGCAAGACATTTCAAGTTCTGTCAGTTATTGCAACAAAATCAATATGGGGAGAAAATACAAGTGTCCATCTGTAAACATGGTCTCGTGACCATTCTGTAGTCTTACGTGTACTGTACATTACTGGCGTAGTTTATATCTTCACCTCAGTTCAATTTAACTGTCACGGTTCCATTTAACCCTTTACCTGCACTTATGTACCTGAGATATTAAGTCTATATAGAAGGTAGTGAGCAGCAGCATGGGCAGTTAGTGCTCAAAGTTGTTAGCAGGGGTGCTAAGGCAGATAGCATGGGTTGTGTTGTGTCGTTGGGTAGCGCAGTAGTGGATGGGGAGTAGTTCTGGGACACCAGAGCTGTGGTTGAGCCTTCCGGAGGTGTCGTGGACCTAACTCGACAAAACACTTGTGAAGGAAGGTGCCCACTTTACAACCCTTAAGAGATACTGCACCATCACTTTGCTATACCATGTGTGGGTTTGTAGGCGGCTAAGTTTGGATATTAAGGAGATACAACCCATTGTATAGTGGCAAAATAGGTTTGCTGTGGGTCTGACTGTGAGGTTGCCATGGTATTTATAGGTTAGGATAAGATAAGATTTAAGGTTAGGATGAAGGTTAGGATGTGGCACCTTGAAATGAATTTATCATGCACATTTAGATCTCATAGTTTGTGTATATGTTTAGAGCTTTTGCTGATTTTGCCCAGTTTTGTTAAGATTTATAAAACTGAAAGATTTTGACAGCTTGACTACATTTTCCTTGCGCCACGAGACACCTGTAAGCAACATCATGCTAATTCTTCCAGCACTGACCCTGAAATTTATTTGCGTGCTTCTGAAATTATACATTTTGGATCCAGGAGCCTTATGGAAAAAAAAAAAAATCAGTCCGTAATTCAAAAAATTAATTTTATTTGGCTTCGATAATTATGGTCCATACATTGCACAGGGGAATATGCATTTGTTTCCTGTAGCATTTAATGAATTCTACAGGACATGTTTTGGAGGCACAGCAAAAATAAAAGACCGCTGGAGTGGTAGTCTAAAAAAATTACTGTGTAAGCTAATGTGTCTATGACTTGGGTTTTAAATATTAAATGCAGAAGTCATTTAAACTTCCAGGGGGTTAGAACACTTTTTTTATTCTTTTGGAAGTGTGAGATGTTAGACAAGAATAAGCAGAAACTTGGAGCTTCAAGGTTGCCTATTCACTCCCTAGATCTCTTGCTGCACTAATAATGCACTTAACATTGTTTGCTGTATAAATGGGGAGAGCTGCGAGAAAAGAAGTCTTACATAAGGCCCATAATTATAATAAGAAAAACCGAGGGAGAGCTGCTGCTGCTGCTGCTGCTGCTGCTGCTGCTGCTTGGGGGTCACTTTCTGTTTTTCCTGCACGGTGCTCAGTGTCGGCGTCTCCAGCAACATCCCTAACCTTCACCAACCTGTATGGCTGAAAGGCAAAAATGGAGACTTGCAAATTGATGATGGGGCTTGCATCCATTAATCTTTCTCATGCTCAGCCATCGTACTCATTACAGAATGCCTTCTGCGTGTCATAAGGTTATAGGTCCAAAACCCTCAATAAGGTAGCCACTTCCCCGTTGGACCACAGAGCGGGATCCTTGTTTGATGTTCGGCTTCATCACACAACGGCACAAATAACGTGCATATAGAGGGCTGTACATCATCAGAAGAAGAATGGCTGTTTTCTGTCATGTATGTCACTCTTGCGAAATAAATATTTTCTCTTTGAAAGATCACTTGAGCAGTCTAGCAAAACAAACCTGACGCTGAATTTGCCAGTCATTTTATAAATTGTTTATGTCTGCAAGACATAAAATGCCGTTCGGTTTAGCTCCGATTTCCAGCTGCTGTTAATCCCGCATTACCCCTCCTACTCAGTTCTGTGTGTCACTAACCTTTTCTTTTTCTTTTGTGCAGTTTTGCGTTTCCCTAAAAGGTTGGTTCTTTTGAACACCACTTTCATATGTAGACAGATTGGCTGCTTGGGTTGGTTGTGTCCCAGTGCGCATATTTCCACTACACTGGGAACTACATGTGCTCATCCAAGGTGTGTAAATGGAAACTTGCAGGGTAGGTAGCCAGATTGCTTCGGAAGCATCCCTGCTGTGCAGCCCCTCTTTTCCTCAAAACAATTCCCACTTCCAAAGTGTGCTGACACACAGTGGCAAATCCATCTGAAGAGACGTGTAAGATGCCATCACGCTGTACCATAAGTAACACCCAGCATCTTTGTGGGTGCCTTCAAAGCAGCGGGCAAAAATTGCAGAGGGTGAAAGATCCCATTGAGTTGCAATCGTTGCTGCTCCCGACCATGCAAGGTTTGGGTGACGCAACCGGCAGTCTCTCTGCCGGAGATCCCGGTGCCACATGTTGGTATCAATCATCTTGCTCCGTTGAATAGTGGCAAACCGCAATCTGCTCTGCAGCTGTTGCAAGATGTTGACCCCTATTATCAATACACAGTCTGCTCTCCTTCAGCAGTCTGACGCAGCAGGGCAGTCGCTATATAGAAATGGCATCCAAACCCAAACTTATTTTACAGATCTCGTAAGTCAGTCTTAGACTCTTTCACATAACTCTATCAGCAGAGATGGTTAAAAATGGAAAAACTGAATTTTAAAAGGATGAAACAGACTACATAGAGCTTGCATACCAGAACAGCATGGTAGTAGAGAAGGGAAGCGCTGGTGCCACAGCGCGTCTGGGCTCTGGATTTAGACATAGGTTCACATTCTGCTCAATCTGGGTTTTTCGTCCTGTTTGTGTGGGTTTGTCTAGGTGCTTTGGTTCCCTCCCCAGTCCGAAGGTATGTGATTCAGATGGGTTCCTGACTTTCAATTTTTCTTTGTGTGCATGAACAACTGAGTGTATGTAACTGCCTTGCAATGAGCTGGACTCCTGTCCAGGGTGCACCCTGCCGCATGCCCCGTGTTTCCAGATTAGACTCAAGACCACCACAACCCCGCCGTTGCTAAAAGCACATGCATTTTCAATTTTTTAGTGCAGAATGGCAAAATAACATTTTCTCAACAGCAGTGTATAATATTCTGTCCCGACATGCATTTACTCTTTGAAACTACAGCAAGACGTATTATCTGCCGTCTAAAACTAATTTTATCTCCAGATTCCCAGTAGCTGCCAACTTATAATGCGCCAAAGGCTTAAGTCGTAACTTTTTAACATTTTCTGTAGTTCTTCATGCATACGCAAGGTGTTTAGAATCAGCCGTGACCTCCACACAAGCAGTTATCGCCGCCTTGACTTCTATAGAAAGTTTACATTCCTGAGTGAGACCTGAAATAATCTGAGAACTGTTTGAACAACTAAACTCCTGCCTTTTGTCATGCACAGACTGTCATTTGGAAGATTACAGCTGCCCCTCCCCCCCAGCCCTCTACCTACTGTTGGAAGACGAGAGGTTAAGGATCACCGCGGGAGGGAAGGGGGGAAAGAGGAGAGCCGGTAGAGGAGGCGGGGAACAGGGATGGAGGGTGTATGCGTACTGAACCTTTGTGTCTTCCGCGGGGGGAGCGGGGAGGTTTGTAGCCAGTCGGGGTAAAGTCACCGAAGGAGTTAGCAGCTGGGACCTTTGGAAGCTGAAGGTTCGCCCCTGTTCGCTGGAGAGCAAAAGGGATTTAGGAGAGCTGAAAACGAGAGGCTAAGAGATGGAACACAGTAAGTTAGCGGGAGCAGAAAGGCGGTCTTGTCTGAAGCCAGCCTGCAGCCACATGTGAGGAAAGCAGGAAGCAGACAGGTTGCAGCACGCTTGTGCACATGGAGGTGAGTGCTTGTTTCTTCTCCAAAAAGAACCTGGATGCTGAATTCAGCCATCAGTGCACATGCCAGACAAACCAAAAGTGTGATGTCGCATATTTGTCTGATCATATTGTCACCGCAGCCAAGTATTACGGGCTGAATGGCTTTAAGGCACCTTTTCCTCATTTCTGCATTGTGACCCTTTTGCTTATTGTAATCTCTTAACACCTGACATCCCGCTTTTGTAATGCGACGATGGCGTTCGCTGTAGAAGACCACCCCTGCCGTTGCGTGCAGGAAGTGAAAAGTGCGTAGTTCTCTGCCAATTATTCTCCCGTGCTCACCGGGGCGAAAGCTGCCCTTTGAAACCGGTCGCAGCTTCTGCTACCGCTGAACGCGCCTAAACTCGGGCTTGGTTAACTTCTCCACATATCTGTTTGGCTCTTTTCCAAAAGAAAAGAGGGGAAAAGGGAGCACTTGCTGCAAGTAGGCTTCCATCAGTCTCGTCCGCGCAGATCATTTAGAGCTCCGACAGAGCACCCGGCAGTTTCGAATCGCAAAGCAAGGCGCGCGACCGAAAGCGGAGTGCTTTTTGGAAGGAGAGCAATTTGTTATTTTGCGTGAAGGAGACTTTGAGAACGGCTGGAGTGACAAGGACGTCTGATAGAAAG
Source organism: Heterotis niloticus (assembly GCA_018136845.1). Taxonomy (NCBI): domain Eukaryota; kingdom Metazoa; phylum Chordata; class Actinopteri; order Osteoglossiformes; family Osteoglossidae; genus Heterotis; species Heterotis niloticus. The sequence continues at coordinate 19,859,255 of CM030904.1, read as the reverse complement.
GAGAGGGGAGACCAAATTAGCCCAGCTTGCTACGGCGCCAAGACAGAGATGGCAGAAGCTATAATAGTTGTCACAGCGTAGAGTCAGAGCAAGGACGAGCGTTCACGAGGGTACCTTTATGGCTTGGCTTGACTTACAGAGCACCTGACCTCTATCAGGAGCACCTGCTGGGCAGGAAATAAAGAACGGACATGGCAGATACATGAAGACCCATCGAAATTACAGCTTTACAAAATTATAGCACTTCAGCGACCCGGCTCCAACGTGTGCCGCCTACTCGGGTTTTATTGACTTTTTTTGCTCCGCTTTTCATTCTCGCTTTGAAAATGCAAAAACGTTCTCTCCACCCATGAGCCAAGCAAGCACCTTTAAAACTTGTGTGCATACAAACTTATCAAAGAACTCCACAAAAGGATTATGTATTTACATAACTTTCTCCCAGGCCGGTCATTCTGGCCATCTCTGGTAAATTCCACGGCTGGATTACCGGACAGAACACAAAGAGCAGACATTTTATCATGTAAACCAGACACTTGCTGGAAAGGCTGGCTGACTGAAAGGCGGAGCTGGAAGGGGAGAGAGCATTCGTGTGAGTATTGATTTCTGCGGCTCAGTAAGTGCTGCATTGTGAGGATCCTTCAATACAGTGCATTCACATTTAAAGGTGAGATCCCGGCCGTCGACTGAAGCTCCAGACAAATCCGTGTTTTTTCCGAGAAGCCCCCAGGGGTTCCTTATGGATTGCTTTCATCCCGATTGCGTTCGGCCTACATTTATATCCTAAAATGCTTCATACCACACTGATTTTATTGCTTGTAAAAATGGGGAATTATTTCTATAGAATCTTTTTCCTTGCAGAAGGGCTTCGCTTTCCCTCGGCACATAAATTGGACAGAGTTGCCATGATAACAGATAACTTGCACCAGCATTTATGTGTGAATGTTAACCACAGTTCTGGCCAGCAGTGACACTGCCACTTTGCAGCCATTCAACCTTCAAGAGACGGGAGTGCTTGGGACACGATTTGCTCTTTCCCCCATCTGTTCTTCGGGGACAAAATTGACTTACGTAGATGCTTTTTTTCCTAAAAAGTGCATGACTGCAGAAAGTCTAAGAAACAGGAGCACAGTAGGAAGTGCTGTGCACTTCACTGAAGCTACGTACTTGGCTGCCATCTGGTTGCAGTGCATTTAGAAACTGACTGTATTCAGAACTTGGCAGGCATATATTTGTATTCTAGAAGTAGGAAACTCTATAATACTCGCCACTGTAGTTTGGCCAGTAAATAGCCATGTCTTTTAGAATGAAAAGGAAGAATTTCGTGCCCCGTCTCAGCAACGGATGTTTGGTCTGCGCTCCTTCCGCCAAGCTGAAACGTAACATTTATTGAAATGAATGAGACCGGGCCTCCCTTTTCACCCCGGTGAAGGTTTATTTGCATTTAAACTTAATAATTCAGCACAAAGTTCTCCTAAGTGAAGCACATCTCAGAGCGCCTTGTTTGTTGAGAGGAACGCGCTGTTAACCGCCATCCGTTACGATTCTCTAAAACGTTTACAGTTTGCTTCTGCCGGGGCAGTCAGCAGTTACTTGCGGGATTTGTGAACAACCCTGCCTCATTTATTATTAATATCATTAAAAAGCAGATACACGCGTAAGCAGAACGTGCAGGAGAAGAGCTAACAAAAGGCCCCCATGGCACAGTGAAATGCAGTTCAGGACATTGGCAGTCTCACTGCGGGATGTAGAGGAGAGGTCTGCGTGCAGTCATTTATTTCTTAGCATTCTGCTCATTTATAGCCTCTGTATCTGCAGAGCTCAATTTCAGTGTGTTTGTTTGTTTGTTTGTTTGTTTGTTTGTTTGTTTTTTTTAGGCACAGCGTTGTTCATCAAGTCACAAATTTGGAATTCGGCCCAGCACCGCTTCTCATCCTAAGTGAGGATTTTTGTGCAGTCAAGTGTATTAAACTCCCAAAAGCTGACTTGCTGCCTTGAACACCGTACGTTCTTTGAGACGAGGCTTGGAAAAGCACTCGTGCACAGAGCGTGCAGCACACTGACCAAAAGGCACAACCACCGCAGCCTTAGCCCAGTCACACCCAGCCTCGCACATCTTGCATTGAGGTGTGACTTCGTGTAGAGCAAACTTTCCTTTCCGTTTCCAGCTTTTCACTTAACGCTTTTTCAAGACGTCTTCATAAGACTTCACGGCGTGTAAAGTGGAAAGCTGATATGTGCACAAAGTATGATGAAGACACAGGTGGCTCCGTGTTTACGTGTTTATTGCGGTACTTTAATGGATTGATGGCTCAGACGCATCTGCTGTAAAACTCCCCCTTGTAGCAGTTGTCCTACCTGCACAGGAAGTCTTGCCATGCAGAAAATGTTTGAAAAATGACAAATAATGCACACAATAAACCATAATAGAGTAATAAATAGCTACAACAAATGCTAGAGTAGGAGTGAGTGTGACTGTACAATAACGGGTCTGTCAGGGACAGCAGGTGGCAACGCAGTTAAATCCACCACCTTGGGTCTGAATCCCACCTCCTGCTGTAGTACCCTTGGTCAAGGTAAACAATACCCAGCTGTGTAAACTGGTAAATAATTGTAAGTGGTTTGTCATTACAAATTGCTTTCTAGAAACATCTCAGTGATCAAACAAGGCTTGGATACCAAGCAGGACATCTTAGCAACTACTGTGGAAGGTGCTGCACGGGGTAAAATGGATCTGCAGCCTCAGGCAGGATGCGATGTGTCACAAAGCCGTAAAATCTGCTGTTCTGTATTTCTTAAAGGTGAACAGACCACGGTTGTCACATTTTAAGCAAGAGCTTCAATATTTTAACCTTAACTCTCCCGGACGTTCGACTCAATCGACATTAATACCTTCTACTTTTTTTTTTTCATTTGTTTTGTATGTCGTGACAAATCTGTTTTCTTTCGTGCTAATAGTTCATCCTTTAAAAAATATTCCCTCCTACTCCCAGCAGCAAGCGCTCGGCTGCGCAGTCTTCATTGACTCCATTAGGAAAGAAAGATCAGAATTTTAGCTTCTTTTTTTTTTTCCCAGATTTGCGAGGAAAGCTCCTCAGCTCCGCCGACGTAGGACCATTGCCGAAGCTGTCAGGCCTTGTAGTGCATCTGCTCGCTCCCCTGTTGCCCGCCAAATGGGTCACACATTGCCCATCTAGTCGCACCTTTTTATTAGGACAGCAAATCATTTTCAGTTCATTCCCTACTTCATGCGGCTACATCCTCAAAGAAACCCCGGTCCTTCCTTCACAATGGATATCCGCAGTCACCTACCCATTCTTTTAAATATCGTTCATTAAATTAAAAAAACGCATCCTGTGGAGACATAAAAATGAAATTTTCCTACACGAACTGAACACGAAATTAAAGTATTGAAGGACTAAGCTCAATATAATGCACATCTATAAATGCTTCTAACTTTATAGTTGCTGGATTTGTTTAGGGGCTGTAACCTTGACACCGTGTGTTTCAGACAGACTGTTGATATAAATGATAGCACAAAAAATGCCCGGCTGTGTAAATGCAGCAGCGCACTTCAGACGTGCAGAATAAATGATGCAGGAGAGACGCGGAGGCCGGCGGAACGCCAACCGGTTGCGGAAGCTTCCTGAATGAGCGGCCGCTGGGGACAGACATGGATTAAACAAGGAGAGCAAACAACAGGAGCAGAGGGGGGACATGAGCTGTGTCCAGTTTGTTTTCGCATGAGGAACTCCATCTGCTGCGGGCCACGGGGAAACGCTCATTTCCCGCTATTAACCTGCTCGGGGTCCGTGAAAAGAATATGTATGGAAACATTAGCGGCGCTCTTCCTCACCTGTGACTTTGTTAGGACAACATTAGAATATGGGCTTCGGCTTGGGCTCTGGGGTTCTGGGGCTGGCTGTGGCCCTCTGGGAGGGCAGGTGAGAGTCACGCTGTTCACACCAAAGCCTAATTTTAGTGCATCCGCGCACATCAAAACGGAACGCATCCCCTGCACACAGCAGGTGGTTGCTGGTTTCACACGTATGCTGGACTTCTTTCAACCGGGCTCTTAAAAAACAAGAAATACAGATTTTCCTAAGAGATTTTACAGGTTTGACTTTAGTTCTGGCCACCTTCATGGCTGTGAATAAAAGCAATTTGTACCCTCTGAAAAAAGCCATTTCTCTTGTTAGTTTTGGGGATTTGGTGAATGACGGATTGCCAGAACGCATAATATACAATGCAAAGTGTACAAAAGGCTTATTTTGTGTAAAAGCTATTACTATTACTATCGTATTACTATTAATATTAGTGAACGTGTATTTAAAATCTACGGTTATGGCAAAACTGAATTGCCCGATCTTCTTCCATCTTCTTTGTAAGTCAAGTATTTCCCCATGTCAGCGCCTGTCCACAAGATGTTATCATTTAATTAATTTTCTGATCTATTTAAGTTGCCAAGCACTGTCTTAAATTTCCGCAAAACACAGTGAATGTATAAAAAATCTTATCTACGCGCTAGAATTAATACAGATTAGGTTTTGGATTTTTCATTTATTTTTCGCATGGTCGAAATACCAGAAGCCCGAGATGTGCAACTGTTGCGATAAAATAGAGAATTTTTAAGAGTTGCACAGAAATCTTTATGTGTGTTTTTTTTAGGATTATGAGCGGTATTAGATCACAGCAGCACGCAGGTGACTACAGAACACGGAGACACTGCACGTCCATTGGGGCTGAGGGTCAGGTGGTCACAGTGCATTACAGGTGCGATCATACAGCACCGTCTAATATAAGGAGGTTTCAGAAAGCTGTCCAAAAAATTCAACATTATTTTGAATTACTGTGTAAGTCAAGATGCTTTTTTTGTGGAAAAGGGGCTCATGTGTTACTGCTATGCACCATCAGGCCGATCACAGAGACCTTGTTAGCTTCAGAACTGATGGGGCACTGAAGCTTCCAGTACTGCACCTGGGGAAGAGCTCAGTCTAGAGCACAGCCTCACACACGTTTCTGACTCGAAAATGAGGATGCGTGCCTCTTTTTGGAAGTTTACTCCCAATACTGTTGATTTTAGCGGGTGAATTATTGCGCTTGATTTAAAAAATATATATTTAATGATGCACCTTAATCTGTTTATATGCAGCCCAAGGGCCCGGAGATGAGAAAAGGGCCGCATACATCAGGCCTCCGTTTGAGGAACTGTGTCGAAATGATGGATTTTTAATCAGCGAGATCTCCTATGCCAATTTCTCTATTGATGACATCGCCGCCGGAGCAAAAAATGAGCCGAAAGCCCTTGTGCTACACCTTGATCTTATTAATGATAATTTATGTAACACTTAAGCGCTGAAGGAAAGCAATATGAATCACTGTATGCTAACAGCTCTATGTTGCTGCTTGTATCACCTCTCAGTGGTCTGGATAGCTCTTATGCACCATTATTGTTGTAGATCAATGGAACATGTTGCCGTGGGTTGGGCATTCATTGCTTCGCATCAGGCGAAAACATTCGGGCTTGCGAAAGTCAAACCTGTGTGTCCTCTTTGTGGGGCCCGCATTCAAAAAGTTTGCCTTGCTACCTTTCCTGTTGCGAGATGTGATAGTGTCGTTCATAAAAGATGAACTGCGACTTCATTCGGCCTGCAAGCAGTTCATCTGCAACAGTTTACCCCACATGACTCCTGTTGAACTCTCAAATAGGAAAAGTGAAAGCTACTGTATGATATTTTTTTTTTTGGGAAGCTTTACCCAGTGACATCCGGTTCATTATTTGCATTTTTGTTCATGTTTGCAGTCATTTTCATACACTGCTTGATCAAAGAGCTACAGTAAACTTCACCCCTTCCCACGAAGAAGAAGCAGGGGGGGACAGCGATAACATTACACTGCCTCCATTTTAATGTCACCAATTCACAGAAACCACATTTCTGTGGACTGTGAAAAGAAACTGAAAAAACAGGGGAAACACTTGTGGAGATTAAGCACTGCGCAACAGAGCCAGGGTCAAACAAAAAGAAATGAAAATCTTGGAATGTTAAAAATGGGTTACTTTTTACCATGATGGGTAGTGTAGTGGTTAGGGCCACAGTTTTTGGCCTTAAAGGACCCAAGCTCCTGTTCCACGCCCTGTTTTCATACCCTTGAGTATGGCCTTCTTCTGAATTGCTCTAGTGAACATTAGGCACCCCAGTAGGTGATTTTTTTTAAATTTTACAGCTATTTTTTTGTCTGTGTGACTTTTATATCTGTGTCGGTATTGATTTTCAGAGCCTGCCAAGTTGCAGCTATGTTTTAAACACAGCCCATCTACGCACTCTCTCAGATGTAGACAGGGACGTAGGTAAAAGTGTCACAGAGTGGAACGCTTTACATTCAGTAATAAAGTCCTGACGTCCAAAGCTTGAATGGCATTTCCCATCTTGGATGATCAACAGAACAAAATATGTCTGGCATATATTTCCCAGACCAGGGAACTCTATAAAAGTTCTACTACAGTGTGAACTGACTACATGACCTGGATGTGAGGTAGGTGAGATAGCCGATAGATCGGTGGTTTTGCTTTGACGTGTTAAGGAAAAATGAGGCTCTTGTTGCCTAGCACCCAGTGATTCTGGGACGTGGGGACCACCGCAACCCTGACCAGAGCAAGGGTTAAGGAAAATGAGTGAACGAGTGAGCTTCAGTTAGAAGTGTCACCTCGCATTAGACGAATGGAGGTGTGAATCCCAGAGTACCATCCTCGACCAAGGGACGTGTTCTACATTAATGTAGTGAATGTTAAATGGCAGCACGAATAGATGAATGTCTGAGAGGTGTTTTGGAGAAAGGTGTTAGCCGAATAAATACACAGCCTTATGTAACTAAGGCTTGTTTTTAGCCATCAAAGTTAAAAGTGGACTTTCAGCCTTAGAACACAGAGGTTTAGAGGCTTCTTCACACAGGTCAGGTTGAAGAATTTCCCATCCATGTGTGTTCCTGCCAGCATGTTAAATGTCAGTTGTTTGTTTTACCCGATCAATGTCATGTCATCAGAGCTGAAAACAGTACCTGGACACTAGGTGTGTGCTTCAGTGAGCCTTACATCTTCCAGCACTTTTCTTTTTTGCAGGTTATTGATGTTCTTATGGCAGAAAGTTAAAAAGTGTGAACACTGTGGTAGAAAGGTTGTTTGTGGGGGAAATAGAAGTATGAATGGGGAATCTGGAGAATCTGAGCCCAGGGAATTTCTCCAGTGAATCAGACTGGCTGACAGCTAGCGACGCCGTTGAAGAATGGCGCTCCGCTCTGTCATGTAGAGAGTATGTCTGAGGATATTAGTTGGGCCGCAAAGCTCACCGGAGGCTTGAGCTGTGGTTTCTGCAAAGGAAAGCGATGAAAAAGACCGAGGAGTGAAATCCCCAGACAGCCTTACTGTGATGCCTTGGAAAGTCAAACACACCTACGCAACGTACAAGAAGCCTGAGAAGTGAGTAAATCTGCAGCTTTGTGAAGCTGAGAGCAGTCATTCTGGTGGGGGTTCGCCATAAATCGAGAAAGTGGCGTGGAGACAGGCTCCTGTTGACATACGGGTTTCCTACATGTCTTACATGACAATATTGGAGGTACAGTTTACGTTATTTGCTTGACAGCAGAACACAGCTGGGTCACAACAGTATAGAGACAGAACCAATGTACAGTCTTCCACCAGTTTACAGAGCCAAAGCATAATGTGAATTCTGTGATTACAAAGCCAAAGTTATAGTGACACTTGGGCTCCATGGTAATTTTTTTTATGAATTCCTGAACCCCAAATCGGCGCCAACTTACATTGAATCGTAGCCAAAACTCATTACAACAGACTCGAATGTAATAACACAACAAGGTTTCACTTTGTGAATTGTTCTGTAATTCAGAGTGGCCAACTCACCTGTAGCTCTTGTGCGTTTAATAAACATTGACAAGCAGATGGCATGCACATGCAAAGTCTTCCATCTTCAAATCCTCTTCCATCCTACCCTGTCCTTTCTTCATTCAATTTCTAATTCTAAGAAGGGGGCACGGCAGTAAAGACAAAGGAAATCAATGAAAAAAAAAAATGCAGACAAAGACACGCAAGTGAACCCGTTCACTTTGGACAGCCAAACAGGACCGAAGAGTTTGAATTAGGTGCCATGGTTTCTGATTATTTCAGAATTATTTCTGCTTAAACGCATTCCTCATGAAGGCCTCATAAGCTGAAATAAAAAATGAAGCTTCTTTTAAATGCATGTCCGTATGTTCAGGTGTACCTTTACTGAGTAGATGTAAATTCATACAGGTGCATAAAGCAGCTCAAGAGAAAGGGTGAGAGCATTTGGCCGGGGGTGGTCCGAAAAGGGCTGCCTAATCCTCCCCAGCTTATTCAAAATTTCATTTCTAATTTTGGCAATCCCAAATCCGTTAAGTGCTGCAGTTCACATGCAGTAACCTTCACAAGTGCTCATGGAAATAACATTTCTGTTACCCAGTTATATCTGACTGACCGATGGCTGAAATGGCAGTGATTTCCACCTACAGCACACAAAGAGGGCAACACTTCTGCAGGTACAAATCCTGTTGAGACATCGGCAGTTGTACCACGAGCAGGTGTACCCGAGCTAAATTGCTTTCTTAAATATTCAGCTGAGTCTAGGGGCAAGACAGAAGTGTCGGCTAAGCATATAAATAATGCAGAAGGCGTTAAAGCGCTGCCGCTTCATGCGTCGAAGGACCACGCCTCTCCGATTCCGTCTGACGCAGCAGCGCCTCTCCCATAAAACGGTAGGAGGGAGAAGCAATTACTGGAAGAGCAGCTGTGCCGCGCGGGAGTGTGGGAGTGTGTGTGTGGGGAGTCCGGGCCGCTTCACACACCACCGCATTTGTCACACTGCTTCAGATACTATGACTAGCCCCCGGGACCCTATTCCAACGCGCGCCGAGCAAACAGCGCCCGCTCGGACACGGCGCGCACCTTCCTCAAGCATAAATCCCCAGAAAAGCAAAGAAACCGTTCCCACCTCGCAAATCTGAGAGGATAAACCAGATCAAATTGCAGAAATCCATGACTAACGTGTCATTAACTCGCTTTGTTCAAGTAGTTTTCGTAACTGCCCAGGTTAACGTCTTCAAAAATGCTTATTCTTTTTATCGCGCTATAATATTGATTGCACCCAGTGAAAGAGCCGCACTTTTAAAAATGTCGTCTTAATAATAATTTTCGTATTGATGCGGTGATTTTGCTGAGTAAGACGAACCGGCGTAAGCGCTTTTCCCCGGGCCGCTGTGTCCTGCTGTGGATTTTAAGTGAGCCGGCCCGAAATTGGGCCCGGTTGTTAGAAATTAATGGTGCCGACAGTGACGTTGAAAGGAGCGAATAATTTATTTTTTTAAGGCTGCGGCAGCATTATGTTGTTTGAATTAATAATAGTCCTTGACTTTTTGTGTCTCCGATAACTATTTTTCAGCACCGGCGATGTTATGAAGGTTTCCTCCGCTTTCATCAGCCATGTTTTCCCAAGGACAAAAGTCGCTTCTCGGAGAGTTTCTTATGCTGGCTAAACATTGTTATAGTAATAGCGGTAATGGCTCCTCAGAGATGGCAAACCACGTGAAAAATTCTTATGGGACTGTGATGGTAACTGATGCGGTTTTGCTGTCTGGGACCAGGTAGTAGGAGGCACTGAGAGCTGCAGGATGTTTTCATGTTTGGTGCTGCAGCTGTCACGGTGCCTGGGTGCCCATTCCCATGACCACCTTGGTAGAAAATAAGCTTCGATCCCAAAGCTTGCCGCAATGTTGGTAAATTCTGTCAAAGGCTGTGTTTGTCTGGAGGGCCAGGGAGCCTAAAATACCCCGTGCTGGTCGTACGTCACGGTCGCGTTACTACTAGTAAGGAAGGTGGCTGTGAACAAGACATGTGGGAGCGGATTCGGCACTGTCGTGGGGGAAGAGAGGGGGAAAGGTAAGATTTAGGAGGGGAATAGTCAAAGACCAGAGGTGTACCTGAAATATTTGCCATTCTTTTTGGACAAACCCCTAGGGCAAACCACCAGCAGAGCTTTTGGATTCTCCTGCTTCTAAAACTGCGGGCCAAGTTAAGGAATGAGAGGGTCAGCAGTCGATCTGTAACCCAACTATTTATGTCGTGTTTTTTTACAGCAGCGATGTGTCACGAGTCCCATAATACACTGCTGTCACATGCGGTTAAAATAGTTACTGTACGTGTACAACCATTCTGGGCAGTTACAAGGGAATCGAGGACCCGCTGTGTGACAGGGGGGTGTCGGTGTGCTTTTTCGGTAGCAGTGTGTAGGTGCTGATGAAATGAAACTCAGTGGTACCGTACTCCTCTCATGAATCTTCTCATTCATAACCCCAGTAATGGAGGCAGGTTGTTATAAAGCAGAACAAAAAGTGAAAAGGCTCTCCTGTCTGACATGTTGCCTCTTTTATTGCACACACATATTGCACACCCATCATTGCACCCAGTACGCACGCCCATTATTTACACAAACAGGCGTATGCGCTGAGAAAAGAGCCTGGATATATATATATATATATATATATATATATATATATATATATATATATATATATATATATATATATATATATTTATTTATTTATTTATTTATTTTTGGTTGTTCACAAAATTCCCTTCTTATACTTTTTTAATTTCCCGCAAGCAATCTTTTCAATTTTCCTGGCACCCAGGGCACCCCACCCTACACCACCCCACCCCCCTCGGTACATCACCTGTCCGCATGAGTGAAAATGGAAGTCGGCGTGCAGGCGGCACAACATCGCCACTGTGCAGAATTGGAACAAAACCAGCCCATAGGCTTCATGTCTGAACTGTGCGACGCTCTCATCCTGCTGCATAGACTGCTTAACAGGGAAAAAAGACGTTAATGATTTGTCCTTCTAACCTCACTAATATGTGTTTTATTATAGAGGGAAGTCAGGCATATTTGTTAATTAAGAAATGGAAGAAAACCTATTTGTCTGTGCTGCACCCATTTAATAAAATTGACTCAGTTATTCCAGTGAAGCTTGGGGGCCAGGAACTCCGTGCCGTGCCACAGTGTGATAAAACCCTTGGTTCAATATCCAATTATGTGCTTTGTTCTTGCCTTAAAGGAGACCAAAGTCAACATAAGAAAGTAATAGTGACGTTTGGATGTCCCCAAGAACCAACCCCCCCCCCCCCCAAAACAAGAGCCAGTCAATGAGGAAAGCCTTCGGAAACAATTAGTTGTGGGTCAGACTCAATAAAATGTCAGTCAAAGGCAATCGGGCTTGCTGGGTTAGGACCACGAGCGGTTAAGTCGGAGGTAAAACTTTCTCTGTGCGTTCGCATTTGTGTTTTCTTAAGCCCTGGTTTCCAGGTTTCCGGTCAAGGTGACTTTCTGCCACTTGACTGTCACTCCTGATAGCTGGTTAGATAAATCAGCAACAACAGAGGTCTATTCTCTCTAAATCTTCTGTATAGTCACAAAGCGGGTTGGTAAATCTGCTGTTAAATATTGTTGTGGGAAAACGAACAAGGTTTCTCCATCTTCCTATAGCCGAGTCAGCAAATTTAAATGAATTGCACCCACTACAGTAATTTTGAATCAGTTTTTTATTTAAGCTTCGACTGACTGATATGGCGGCGAAATGACATTCGGTTGGATTATTTTCCTGGAGCAGAGGATAAAGGAACTGAGATAAATGGTTGTCAGAGGATGGATAGACACGGTGCCCTGTTCTATCCATTTTGGGGACGTTCTACTGGTTAATGCAACCGATTTCGTGTGACAATAACGCCTGTTCATTTTTGACTGAAGGAAGCACCGTGGAACCCATGACAATAGGCATGAGAACATTTATTACCAGTATACATGGAGAAACACTGGGGTGAACAGAAAACGTTTCCCTGTCACATGAAGTTCATGTGGCAGAAGTTTGCACCTGAAGAGAGTAACATTTATTCAAGGAAACTGCGCTGCTTTATAGTGCTGCTTACTTCCAAAATTGTGCCCTCCCTGCTCGGCAGCACGGGCCATTTTTTAAAATAATGGCAATGTCAACATTGCAGGCTTTAAAAGTTGAAACACTTTAAAACCTGCTGGTTTCTTCTGCAAAGTAAACATGAGAAATTGGAACACCAGTGCATTCATGCCCCCCATGGCTCCCATTTAACACCGCGTGGTTTTATTCACAGAGCAAGCGCTCAGATGCTTATCCCTCCCCGGCCGTAGTGGAGCTGCAGTGACGCGGCGCGTCATCCGCGAGGGAGGGCGGAGAGGTGCCCTTAGCAGGGGGCAGGACGCGGCACAAAAAGTTTACTTTACAGATGTGCTCTTCACATCAGCAGTAAGACACTAACTTAAAACTTGTTTCTCACCTTCGCTGCGGTACTCTGACAATATTTGCATTCACAGTGCAACCTCGGTGACCTCCGAAATCTTTTAACCTCTTGAATAACAGCGGTGTTGCAAGGTGACCCCACGTCTTATTTAATGAATTATGCTTTCACTTCCTTTACTAGCTGACCCTTTACTGCTTACAGTGTTAAGGTATTGCCAGCGGTTTACCCATTTACACAGGTGGCTTTTTTTTTTTTACTGGAGCAGTTCAAGCCGTGCACCTTGGTCAAGGGTCCTCCAGCAGAAAATGAAATTCACACCTGGGTCTGAGAGCGGGGCGGCCGGCATAACCCCTGCTCAAGCTACAGTTGACACGAGCGGGCACCGTTGGGTAAACCCAACGTGCGCGCACACGTTTACGGTCGACACGCGAGAAGCTGCTGTTGTTGCCAAGCTGTGCGCAGAGAGTGAGAGGATGAGGCCGGACTGCAGCGTGATGGCAACCGACATCTGCTAATGGCTCCTTCTTAAGCCGCGTTTCCTCTTTGAATCTGACACGGCTCTCTGTATCGGAGCAAGGAAGCGGGCGCCCCTCCATTAGGCGCAAGAGAAGAGGGATGGCTAGGGTAAGGTGTGGGGGCTGGGGGTGAGAAAACAGAATCGCTGCACATTTTTTCTGCCAATTTAGCAACAGCTGCCCAGAATCGACTTCCCTAATTGTTTGAGAAGACGGGAGAAATGAGATGAGACAGAAGGGTTATTGCCCCACAGCCAAGGAACTTTGTATTCATTGGAGGAGGCTTCTTGCAGCGCCCAGCTCTCACGGCCACCCCCTCCACATCCCCCGTGCTTCTCTTCCATGGTTAGATATATTAGTCACACTTTGTGTCCTCACTCTTCCTTTATTGCTGGTCAGGTCCCCCAGTTCTGGGTTTCAAACCAGCAAGGCAACATAAAGTCAAGCCCCTTTCTCTGGGTTTCCATTTATAGGAGCAGTTTGATGCTCCTGAGAGGATTCTTGAGAGAGGTAGTGTTCTCTTTCCTTCAACTTTAATTTACCGCTCTAAGGTGCGTGGTAGGGTGGGGGTGAGGGGTAAAGTGTCAGCGTTCAAAGTACTTTGTTGGCGCCACATGAGATGAAACCACTCCCGAACTGGGCTTGGTTGCAGGTTCAAATCCCAGCTGCACTCTTAAGAAAGCGAGAGTAATATATCTAGTGCTGTAAATCTGTTAAATTAAGAGTCGACCCAAAAATACACTCGGCAGCTCACTGACAGAAGGGTCGCCAGCAAGCCTGTACTTTTGTTTCCATATTCACAGAATTATTAATAGAAATATTCTGCATAAACTGATGAGGCAGCAGAAATGAGTGGCTCTATGAGGGAGACCTCAGCTATTTGTTGGACTTGATTTTATTGGGTAAATGTGACTTTTCTTGAATTTTATGGATATATCTGCTCGTGGATCCTGATGTAATTACAGCAAAAAATTTTATAAGACTTGAATATGAAGACTGACTTCGATAACCAACCCTGAACTGAAAATCTGACCTCCTCTTTTCAGATGAAAGGATGCCATCGGCGGTAGGGATCCGGATCTGAACACCTGGTCAATATGGCGGCGCCCCCTCACCTGCCCACCATGTCCTGCCCTGGCCATGGAAAGCGGAGGCTGCTGCTTGTCTCTGCAACATTTGTGCTGCTTCTTACATGGCTGTACCTGCTGGTGGGGAACTTGGACCGTGAGTGTCTGTATCGACCGCTCATTCTTGTAAGACCGGTGGTAAAATACGCTTGTGTTTGTGGTTAAGAGTAAAAAAAAAAAATCTGTCAATACCTGCAACAACACAGGCTCTAACATCTCGAGACAGAATGGTTCAGGACACGAGACATCATTTCCAGCATTATCAATTTTCCCCCATTTAAAAACTTCAAACATATCATTCCAAAAGCAGCAGCACCCTAATTCAAAGATGATGTCTGCTGTCCAAAAGAAGCACAGCATATATTTCTGCCTTATTCAAGCTTCTCGTTCCTCTTTGAAATACATTCGCCCTGTTGCCTTTCTTCATTTGCAGAAATATTAACCTTATCTTTGTCTTTTTTACTCAGCTATTTTTCAACACTGTCAACCTCGCTAATATGACCTTTTTCTCCATCCCGGGTAGTTGAAACAAAAATATCTTTGCATTTTTTAGTTACATTTCTACGAGGCATTAGCTGTTACAGGCTTGTCCTTGTGACTTATGGCGATGTTTTCTTCGTCTTATTATCCAATACAGATGTGTTAGGAAGGATAGGTTAGGCAAAGTGGGTACCCTGATGATAGCAATGGGCATTAATGATAACTGGGATGAAGCATAAGCACCAGCTGTAATGTTAAGAGAATCAGTGCATATATAGTTTCAGAGCTACAGCATAGGCACTTGCTTAGCCTCTGACCCCCCTCTGCTTCGAGACAACAAACGGCGTTCCCTGTGTCTGTTCTGTATTTACATCAGCGGGCCAACACACTGGATTCTGTAAACCAGATTAGTTTCTCCCTTCTTATCCTGTGGTCATCATTTTTAAAAAAAGAGAGCCCCCCCCCCCCCCTTGGACCCTGACCATACACCATGGAGCCAGCTGGATGGGGGTGTAAATTCCCCTGGGATTCTACAGGATGCAGTGGGCAAGGGGGTAATGTTTCTCACAAGTTCTCAGCCGGCCCGGTGTTCATTCCTCTTAGGCAGAGCTAAACAGGCAGCAAAAGGGAAGGCATTCTAAATCTTTTAATTTGAAAAATAAAGACATTTTCATTCTTATCCAGCACAAAATCTTCTTCACAGCACTTTATGTAGCTGGTCAGAGCCTTCTGTCCAAAACATCCTGCGGTATTTCGGTCATAAAAATCATTCTTACCGAATAACATTTGCTGATTTTTCATCTGCGCGTTTCTCTTTCCGTCCCACCTTCCAACTTGTGCAGATGGGCGGTCCTTGCTGGTTTCCCCGTGTCTCAGCGACCAGCAAGATCTGCCGCTGACTGAGCGAGATGCGATGGAGTTGCGAGTGCAGGAGGTGGAGGAGGAGAACCGGCAGCTAAGGCTTCAGCTCAGCCAGTCCCAGGCGGCGGCTATGCAGGTCCAGGATGGGAGCTACGGGAACGCACAGTGGGTGGCATCGGCCGACATAGGCCCCGAGGACGGAGAGAACACAGCGGAGGAGAGGGCCAACCACACAGACTGTGCACAGAGGCCCATGGTGGAGAGGTGTGAGGTATGGATTCATAGGGCATCCGAGGCCAGGTTACCTGCCTTACTTTGCTGTAACTTGCTTAAGGCTGCTAGATGGTTTGGAGAAAAGCTATGCGGGACCACATAAAAAAAATAATTTAGCCGTGCGTCAATTATTAAAACAAATTTAGAAATAAAAACCGAACTGGAAAGCACAATATAAAACAAAGTAAATGGGAAAGCAACGAATCAACACGCAAACTAGTAAGAGTATTGGTAAACTACAAATCCCTGTAAAAATAGACAGATTTAAAAGCAAATTAGAACTTTAACTTCAGATCGGCACTTTCATTTGCAGGTTGCCTCCATCTTTTCGATGACTGCTTCTGGAGTTGACCAGTCAGATCTTCACTTTTCTTCTTGCTTTGCGTGCACATGAGCGTAGGCGACACCTTCAGTCGTCGCTAACCGAACACCGTTTTGAGTCTCGGCGCCGCCTCAGCATGACTTCCAACCCCAATTCTTACCCTTTCTATGCCCATGAGTGTAAATCTGGTTTAATAATAAAAACGCCTTTTCAGTGGTATCTGTACTTAGTACAAGATTTGTTGCAAAGCTCCGGGCTCTGTTTTGCGTGTGTGCAGATCTGTGTTTAAAACAATTACACACTCAGCAATTCATGGAAAATGAATTTAGGACCACAGCCTACTGTTAACTTTTAAAACGATATCTTTAACTTGTTCTCTGTTCATTGTGCCGGGAGTACTACGCTAGCATTTAAATATAGCTGTTGCATACCCGGGTTTTAATTTGGATGCAGATAACATGAGAGGATGTCTGATAACTAAAACCGAAACGCGGACGATTTTGTTTGACGCTTAAGCATCGGATTGCGTGTCTGTAGATGCCATCGATGGCCCACCTATTTCCTCTCATTCAGGAGTAAATAATATGTCTGACTGGCTCGGATCAGGTTAACAATTCGAACATGGAACTGCCCCTGGATGGGACACCAATCCATCGCATGATGGTCTCACACGCACACTCATTTTGCAGACATTCACACATATTTTAGAGACACCAGTTAATGCCCGGCAGTGGTACACATACCCACAGTCATCGGCATTGCCCAGGGCTGCCTCCTGCATGCTCCGCTTCCTCCAGGGCTCCCGCCAGGCTAACAGGAACAGCAAGGCTCACGTGTTGCTCCAGCCACTCCGGTGTCAGGGCTCTGAGGAATGCATGCAGGGCCAATGTACCCTGTACTTCCTGCGGGCACGACGGGTAGGCCTTGTTCGCAGCGTCTCTGCGGCAAGCAGTTGCAGTGACAGAGCAGCGTTTCTTGTCGGCTAAACGGTGCTTAAAGCATCCTTCAGTGTAGGCAGCTTGCAGTGTTGCTTGGGTGCAACAGGACAGTGCAACAGAAGCTCTTTTCCTTCCATTGCGGGCCCCAGCTGTACAGTTGCAGTGGATGCACTCCAGGAGAGCTGTGCATTGTACAGCTCGCATGGTTCAGAGCTGGAACATCGCAGCAGGTAGTTTGGCAGACACAGCTGGAGCACCTCTGCACACATTTGCTGCTGCACTTCGCTGTCGCCGGAAACCAGCAAATAAGCCATGCTGCTGCGCCAGTCCTGCAGGGGTGCTCAGATTTTTTCATATCATTGCCACTTCTGCCACGTGCTCCTCTGATCCCAGCAGCTCTTCTCTTAGCTGTTTGAGGGCACTGTGCACTTCCACCACTCTCTCCCACCAGAAATGGAAATTGCTGCTACCTTTGCCTACTTGTAAACCTGCCCTATGTCCAACAGAGGTGTTAAGGTGTGGCTGTGATCCATGAGGGAAATGTGCTGGGGTAGACACAGCGCCCTGTGTGATGTGTGTGAAAGGTCCTACACATGGTTATGAAGCTTTCTGTAGATGTATTTGTTTCCTGTAGACGTTTTGTGATTGAGAAGCCCACATGTACGTGTTCTGTCTCTGTGTTCTGTCAGCATGTTTACTAGAGTCCAACCACCACCATCAAACTGCTTGTATAGTAGTGATTATTATATTCAGGGTAATGTAAAGGTTACTATAGCTAGAAAATAGCCAGATTTATTCCACTGAGGGAAAAACATCTTTTGGGGTTGAAGCACCAAGTGTGTATCATTGTCTTAAATCCCAAGTACAGGTCTTATGCCAGTTTGCCTAATGCTTTTGTCCCAAAGGGATCCCATGGGCACAGGGGGCTCCACACTAGGGTTGCCACCACCAGCTTAAAAAATGAAGGCCCTACAGAACAGATTTGTCCTGGGGGAGGTAGGCAGAGAGGAAAAAGTTAAATTATGCAACTAAATGCAGAGGTTTAGTGCTCTACTATCTGCTAACAAAAGACTACTTTTTGGTCCTTGGCCACAAGAAACCTTTGCCTTATGCGGCACCTCTGCCTGGCCCACATGTCAAGCTTCAGCTTTTCACATCTATTGTGTAAAGTTGAAAAAGTCCCATGTTGACAGACGCTAACTTATCTTCTGTCCTTCCACCTCTAACGGAAAGAAAATCTTCTTTGTAAGCATAATTTTTATGCATGAATAAATACAAGGATCACGTATCCCTGATATCTAATCTGAAATTATCATAAATCCAGGAAGCCCCCCCCAGAATGGTCCAAACTGGGTTGCAGATCTGTTGGGTTTGAGCATTTCATATGAGCCATTGTAGTGAATTAAATAGCACTTTGAAAGTTAAATTATGGCATAACAAAATCTTACTGAATAATCTGCCAGCTGCAAAAAGAGTGCATATTGTATATTTTTTATTGCAACAGCAGCACTAGGTCACAGAAACAGCAACACAGAGAAATAATGGCTACCTCAACCGCAGACCATCAAACGGTGAACAAGCACCATGGTCCTGCAAAAAGTGTGCATAGATCATATGAGTTCATTGTTCCGATCATCTTTACAGAAAGGGCAGTTTGGATGTACTGTAGATCACAACAGCAGCCATCGGAGTGTTCTTTTTAATATTAGAGCTATGGGTTTGAAATCACTTCTGCAAGTCTCTAAATTCTGGAAATGAAGAAATCGAGCAGCGTAGGGCAGGTTCAACTTCATTCCCTTTTGGTCCCGGGCTCACCCATCAGCTGTCAGTGCAGCTCTAGCACTCGGTGAACGCCGCTTTCGGTGGTACCTTTCAGCAGCACGATCGATGCCGGTTCAAGTTACCCAGAGCCACTTACATTAAACCTGCTGTCACTTCCCAGGAAAGAGAAAGAAAAGGCCTGAGGTGAAGCTTAAGGTTCACAAACATGGCACGTTGTTTCCTCCCAGTCCTCTTTCTTCTCATCTCCCTGTCTCATTACCAAGATAACATTTATTACACAAAATGAATTATTCCGCTCCTTTTTGATGAATCTTGCGCAAATATGAATAACGGTTCTTTGTTTCTAGAGATGGTGTCTTACATCTGGTGTCACATGATGGAAGCCCCGTGACTAGCAGTTAATTTTTAATCCGTTTACAGTACATTGATTTTTCCACCTTAACTTATGTTCGAAGCTGCTTTAAGAGTTTGTCCGTAAAAGCAATTGCCTCCTGAAAACCTGTATTACGGTAGAACGTTAAGGAAAATGATCCTGAGTGACGTTGTTCTGGAAATGAGCCTTAAACCCAGAAACACTTCTCCACCTAGTGGAGGAGGCCTAAACTGCAGCCAAACCGAAACTGCAAAAATGGAATAATAGCGCGCAAGGGGTTTGAAATGACATTATACCTTTTTTGGTAACTACATAAATAACATATTTAGTTCAACGGCAGTGTAAAAAATATATATATGGCAACTGTTAAGAAAAGACAAAAATTTCCATTTTTATTGTACCCTCTAATAAATTCAATCTTTTTTTAATGGTTTTGCAAGCATCCGTGCCTCTGTGACACTTGCAAGGATATGTTAACACGTTGTGGCTGAAACAGACATACATTTCTGTTTTACATTGACAAACCATCCACAGCTGGGTTTTTCTGATTATACTAAGATCGCTGGTCAGAACTGGCATGCAGAACCTCTCATCTCTGTGCCTCCTTCTGCACAGCTCATCCACGTGGCATGTGTCTGCGCCGGTCACAACGCCAGCCGAGATGTGGTGACTCTGGTCAAGTCCATCCTCTTCCACAGGTGAGAGAGGCTGATGCTCTGCGTGAGGCTCAGTAAACCGATGTGGACCCTCTGTACCCAGGCCATCCAGTAACACTTTGCGTCCCCGTGTGTCTCCTAGGAGAAACCCTCTGCACTTCCACTTCATTACAGACGCCGTGGCCCACCAGATCCTCAAGTCCCTGTTCCAGTCGTGGATGGTGCCCTCCGTGCAGGTCAGCTTCTATGACGCAGAGGAGCTGAAGGTAATGAGATGTCCTTCATCAGTCACCCTGCTTTTTTATAATGCAAGCACCTACAGTAAAAGCCATTTTACGCACCGCTCATCTCTCCACCTTAATACAGTAATCAGTTCCAAAAGGTCTTCCGTGAAGGATGCACTCTTGCTGGGATCCTAAGCCAAAAAGCAATAATCGTGGACCAGTTGGGATAAAACTGATAGCACAAAGGTTCTGCAGTTTGAAAATCCTACTTTTGACTCTGCTTATGCTGATATGAATAAATTGGAAAGATCATATCTGTTCAGGTTTTCCAAACACCCGATTACTATGTTTATTAGCTAATGTTCAGCTGACACCTTTGTCCAGAGTGGCTTACAGTTTTGAACATGCAGCAGTAAACTACAGCCATCTATACAGCTTGGCAATGAAATTTAATGTGACCAATTTGCCTGAAACACATCTCTTTGGACTATGGGAGGAAAGTGGAGCACTCATACAAACATGGGGAGAACTTGGAAACTCCACACAGAATGCTTAACATCCACATGCAAAACTGAGTCTCTGTGAAGCACCAGTGCTCCCCAAGGGCAGGTTGAACATGCGGTTATGAAACTTGGTTTAACACATAGGTGTGTGACATGAGCAACACAATCTGAAATCCTCCTGGTTGCACAAAAAGATGAAGGGCAAGAAAATTATACTAAAACCAGCACGTATTTCAACCTGTCTTGTGGATTTCCTTATTCGTCACCTCGCACAAAATCCCATTTTTTAAGTACAAAGACCTTAAACAAGATGGTGGTGTTGAGTTAGCAGGTTGTGAAGCTACCAAAGGAAGACTGGCATGTGCCAGCTTTGCACCACCAAAACAATGGCACAGAACACAAACATTTGGAGTATCTGCAGTAACTCTCCAGCTGGCAACCGGTTCATAGGACTAGGGTTTGTATTACTTTATTTTGGAGCTCATAGGTTGGAAAAAGTGGGTCAGCACAGGTCTCTGCTCTTCTTTGTCTTGCTTCAGGAGAAGATCAGGAATGCTTAAATAAGGGCATCTGGGCAACCGGGTGTTTGATATCTTTCCAGCAGTGCCACAAACACACACATGCTCTTTAAAGGATATTGGAAATCTTATTTATAGCTAAAAAAAAAAAATCAGGAGATGATGAGGCTCAAAACAGCTTCTTTTGTTCTGGTATTTGTGAGCAATAACCCTCTGCGTAATTGAAATTCAGCCTTTTCAGCACATTTCCGTTGCTTCACTGCTGATCACTAATGCTCAGTACCTTAAACTTTATGTCATAAAGAATGTCTTCTGAAGGCAACTTGATCTGTTCATTACATGAATGACACTAAGCTGCCTTTTGCTCATTTGTTCTTTACTTATTACAGTCAAACGTAGCTTGGATCCCCAACAAGCACTACTCTGGCATTTATGGCCTGATGAAGCTCACCCTGACCAAAGCTCTCCCCAGCAATCTCACCAAAGTTATTGTCCTGGACACTGACATCACCTTTGCTACAGACATTGCAGAGCTATGGGCCATCTTCAGAAAGTTTGCAGGTACCAACAAGGCATTTTCAACACATTTGTACGACTGTGATGGCAAAGATTCCCCGTGACTCCATGCCTCAGTGTCCACATCTCTTTGTTTTCAAAGACAAGCAAGCAATTGGGCTGGTGGAGAACCAGAGTGACTGGTATCTTGGGAACCTGTGGAAGAACCATAAGCCTTGGCCGGCCCTAGGACGTGGGTTCAACACAGGTTTGGGCTCAGAACCTTTGGAATGCTTTTGTCAAGAAGTCGTTGTTTTACTCGTGCTGTGCTTTGCTGTAGACTTTGTGGAACGGTGGCAGAAGCAGGAGAGGAAAGATTCATTGTTGTCGATGGTGAACGGTGGTGGAGTTTGGGTGCGTGCGGTCGGGCGACGTCCTGCTCTCCTCTTTCACATCGCAGGTGTCATCCTCCTTCTACTGGAGCGGCTGCGCAGGATCAGCTGGGAGCAGATGTGGAGGCTGACCGCAGAGAGGGAGCTCATGAGCATGCTGTCCACCTCCCTTGCTGACCAGGTGTTTAATAAATGCAATTCCATTTTGAATACAAGAACAAAGATGAGCAAATCCAAAAGCTGCAGAAAAAATGCTCATAACATGCAAATCAGTTGTCTTATGAAAGGTCCCCCATTCTGTATTCAAATATATTTTCTTACCATATGATGTTATGGAAATTAAAAAATTTGAAAATCTACACAGACAAAATCAAAGACCACATTAAATGTAAGGATGGAATATGTTCTTTTTCCTTTTGTTTCTTCCAAATAGATGTTTACATTTAGATCGATAATCCCTACACATTTCAAATTAACATCCGACAAAGATATAACTTATACTGACACTTCATCTTTGTTGTACAGCTTTATATAGTGTTCACATGGATGTTCAAGACCACTTGTACACCTAACACTAGTGATACCAAAGGACATTACTGAAGAACTGGTGGAAGACCGTGCCTATTTCTATCTAAAGAAACTGATCCGTAGCAAAAATATCGATGCTGTTGCCTCACAGATGTAAAGTGAAATGGAAAACGGAAGATGTTCACAACAGCTTAGTTCATACCAGGTTCCCCCCTGCTGATTTTCTGCAGGACATCTTCAACGCATTCATAAAGCAGAACCCTGTGCTGGTGCACCAGCTGCCCTGCTTCTGGAACGTTCAGCTGTCTGACCACACACGTTCAGAGCAGTGCTACACAGAGGTGTCCGACCTCAAGGTAAGCTCATGTGTCGACTAATAAAATCCACAAACAAAACTCGAATCCCGCTATGTTCCTTATATTATACAATAGCACATTAGATGGCTGATCGCTATCGCTCGCCAACAGTTGCTTTTGGGTATTCCTGCCATCCCAGCCAGCGCTACGTTTGTAAGTTCATTTTAATATTCCATATCAGTGCAAGTAAGCAATGAACAAACAAAAGCTTATTAATTAGAGCTAATATTAATTAATAACACAGTTTATTCTGTTGTGCAAAATGCGACAACCGACTTTATTTTAATCTCTGAATACATTGTACAATGTTGGACTCAAGGACACTGCAACAGTTAACACTTCTACTTCATGTGATCACTTTATGTGTTTGTCTAAAACACAATCTGACAGTTGACAGAATGTTGGTTTATATACGCTTGCTGTTTTTTAACTTCATTTTTTGACCCTTGTTACGCTCACAATATCGTTACTCATACAGCTATGTCAAATTTTTCTACCTGTTTCCACAGAAAATGGACAAATTTCTTTAGTTTATCGATACTTTGTGTGCACTTTAAGAAAGCATTCAACAAAACAGTCCATCCATCCATCCATCCATCCATCCATCCGTACATCCTTCCACTATCAGCAGCTGCTTAATCTTGGGTAGGGTTGTGGTGGTCCAGAGAATCACGAGGTGCCAGACTATAAAATTGCCCCTGGATGAAACACCAATTCAGCAACTGAACAATTGAAATGTAGAGAAGAGGAAAGCGTGACTCTAAGAAGCCACAAATGTAAATTTATCCGTTTTAAATATATATGAGCTTCAGTCATTTGAGAGCAGTTGTTCCTTGCTGGTTGCATTGAGGAGCCCCTATCCGCTGCCAGGCTGCCTATTTTTAATACATCCAGCTTTAATTAATAAAGAGTTTGCTTGGTTGCAGGGCTTGTTTATTAGGGTTACTGTTCTCTCAGGGACCTTGTCGAAATTTGTTGAATGCTTAATGTCCTCCCCATAGGAAATGTTTTCCAATTTGGAAAATGTGAGGTTGTCATTTAACTTTGCCTGGCGTACATTTGACAGCTCACCGCAAAGTCGGGGCCTGAAGGGAAATACCATACCTCTTTCCTT
The DNA here is from genome assembly GCA_018136845.1 of Heterotis niloticus. NCBI lineage: Eukaryota > Metazoa > Chordata > Actinopteri > Osteoglossiformes > Osteoglossidae > Heterotis > Heterotis niloticus. The sequence continues at coordinate 19,835,443 of CM030904.1, read as the reverse complement.
ACATACTCATGCAAAAAATAACAACATATTCAAACAGCAGCACATTTTTCATCCACGTATTCTGGTTTCATCTATTAACATGGAATGAGCATATGGGTGATGTATTTTAAATGGCCCACAGGTCATCCACTGGAACTCCCCCAAGAAGCTAAGGGTGAAGAACAAACACGTGGAGTTCTTCCGCAACCTCTATCTGACTTTCCTGGAGTACGACGGCAACCTTCTGCGCAGGGAGCTCTTTGGCTGCCCCAGCCAGCCCAGCACCAACAGCCTCCAGGTCAGTCATGTCCCCTGCCTGAAGAATGAAACTATGCATAGGAATTCCTGCAGCCTCATTTATCTCCACTCAAATGACGTAGCTATGAAGTAGCAGTGCAGCTATACTTGACAGTGTACTTAGAGAAAGATCAGATCTTCATTTATAAATGGGAATCTGACTAAAAGGTTGCATGTTAAACTGCTGTTAAAACTCCCTGCTGTTCCCCCAAGTCAGCAGTCTAACTTCTGTAGCTATAAAATTGTGCAACATCTTGCCATAACTGTAAGTCCCTTTCCTGACTCACCTTCAGCTACAGAAAGCTCTGGAAGACCTGGATGAGGACGACCAGTGCTACGATTTCCGCCGGGAGCGGATTGCAGTACACAGGATGCACCTCTACTTCCTACAGTACCAGTACCTCCCCGCAGAAGACGGCACAGATGTGACGCTGGTCGCCCAACTCTCCATAGATAGGTAAAGGCTATGAAAATGGCTACATTAGGTCTCTCACAGTCACACCTGTCAGTTTCAATATACCAGCAGTAGATAAAGCTGTTTGTTGCAGGCCATGGTTTAATCAGCTTTGGATGTGTAAAGTTCTCAGTAAGCATGTACTCTACAGCTCATGTTATCCAGATTATTCCTGTTCTTTTCCATTGATGGACTGATATGAAAGGCACATTTCATATTTTTAGATTCTTGAAATAAGCCAGTAGAGTTTGTCCCCTAGCTGTAGCTATATGGCACACTAACAGTACTATATATAAGCACTGTGAAACCCTTGTTCTCCTCTGCATGTAGACTTCAGATGCTGGAGGCCATCTGTAACCACTGGGAAGGTCCCATCAGCCTGGCCCTCTACATGTCTGACGCGGAAGCCCAACAGTTCCTACGTTTCACCCAAGCCTCTGACGTGCTGAAAAATCGCAAAAATATCGGGTACCACATCGTCTACAAGGAGGGTCAGTTCTATCCTGTCAACCTGCTGCGGAACATTGCTCTACGGCAGGCAAACACACCATACGTCTTTCTGACAGATGTAGACTTCCTCCCCATGTACGGCCTGTACAGTTACCTCAGGTAAGATTTTTCAAATGTCAAAATTTCAAATAAGTGGGAATTATCATGTCATAACTTATCTAAGCTACATCTATTAGTGCCACCCCGAGTGTGAAATTTTATCCTATAAACATTGTATCTGTAGTTACCCTGGGAATGGCTCAAACTGCATTATATGAAGCTTCATTTCTTATTATTCATACCAACTGTTTAAAATATTTGAAATGTTTTAGTTTGTTGTGCAACATTGCTTACAACCCCAGATTTATCAGTGAGTTGTGAGTAAAGAAGAATTCTTGTCAGACAGCTTTGTCACATCTACATGCGTTCAGTTCTCTTTTGCCTGAGAACATTAATCTTTATGCCATTTGTCCATTGCTTTCAATGTTGTTGCCAGAAACTTTTTAAGTGAGGTATAGAATGATATATGCAAATTTTCACTATAAAGGCATTTGAAAATTAATTCCTAAACTTTTGCTAGAGCAGATTTTTATTCACAGTAGCTTGTTCATAGTAAAAAAAAACTAAACATGAATAAAAATTTAAATAAATTTAAAATATCAACAAATAAATAACATACAGTATTGTACTACGCATTGTAATACAAAAAAACAACACTATGCATTGTATTAAACTGTATTGTATACTGTTACAAATTTATCTGAAGCCATATACACCCACGCTGGTCTCTTATCAACTGTTTCCATTAGTTTTTCCCGGTCTAAACATCACCAAATTTACTCCATATTTCATTTTTTAAATAAACCTGCTTGTTTAAATACAGTTTGCTGTATCAAACAAAGAGGAGGATGTAGCAGGTTATATGCTGACATGCATTTCCCTTTATTCAACATCTCATAACATTGAACTCTAGCTCCAAACCTCCCTCCCCATGTGCCCTCCCATCTCTTGTGAGAAACACAGTGACACTGGTGGCAGCACTACAATGCAAAATGTCTTGTAATATACATACTATACCATAAATCATACATATGCAAACCAATGACAACACTGACTGTTTCCTAATTAGGTAACTGGTGTTTTATCATGCTGAAATGGGTTAATAGTTTTTTAAATGTTTTTGTATGGTCTGGGAGCACATTATTTCACTTTCGTCCTTTTAAAACAAGGGGAAATGGGACTTTGGTATCTACAATTTTGGTATCCAATGTGTTTTCAAAGACAAAATAGATTTGGACACCCAGGGATTACTGAATCTTTAATTTCCCAAAGACTGGTTTTCAAAATAAATTCAATTTTAATTGCTTTGGTTATCTTGGTTGTTTTTGTGACACCAGTGTCATTTATTACACTTCTGCAGAAAATCCATTGTTCAGCTGGACTTGGCACGCACCAAGAAGGCGCTGGTGGTGCCAGCTTTTGAGACATTGCGCTACCGCCTCTCTTTCCCCAAATCCAAAGCTGAGCTGCTCTCCATGCTGGACATGGGGACTCTTTATACCTTCAGGTAGGAGCCCCTCAGTGTGTCTCCGTTTCCATTTGCAGTTTAGGTATTTTTTATTTACTTGTGGTCTTTGATGACTCATTTACTTGCGCAAAGGTACCATGTGTGGTCCAAGGGCCATGCTCCCACCAACTACGCTAAATGGAGGACAGCTACCACTGCCTACAAGGTGGAGTGGGAGTCTGACTTCGAGCCCTATGTGGTGGTGAGAAGAGACTGTCCCGAGTACGACCAGAGGTTTGTGGGGTTTGGCTGGAACAAAGTCTCCCACATCATGGAACTCGACGCACAGGTAAACTGCCCTGGAGCATCTTTTAATGTTTTTGGCCCTGTAAAGACTCACTGGTTTACTGTCTGAAACTGGAACGATGCCACTGGTGTCCCACGTATAAATGTGACAATGCCCAAATGACAGAGCTCAGACTCAACTATGGTTTAAAACCCCTTACTCTTGGAATGACACCACAGGTCTACAGTCCATGAAATATATTGAGGCAGTTTCAGTTTACCGATTTGCTTCAGTGAGATATGCGTTTTTGAAACTTTCTTCCTTCCTTCTTAGGAGTATGACTTTGTGGTCCTGCCCAATGCTTTCATGATCCACATGCCTCATGCACCCAGCTTTGAGATCTCCAAATTCCGCTCCAGCTCCAGCTACAGGTACTGCCTGAAAACGCTCAAGGAGGAGTTCCAGCAAGATCTATCCAGAAAGTACGGTGCTGCTGCCCTTAAGTACCTCACTGCTGAGAGGAACATCTAAGACAGGATACTGTATGTGCTTTCAACAACTTGCACCAATGTCCAGGGTATACAAAATCTTATAGGTCAAGAACTGCATTATACTGGTAAAGCCAACATGTAGGAAAAAACTTACCTAAGAAATAAATGTTGTTCATCACTTTTTACCTTTTTGGCACCACAAGTCACAAGCAAAGGGTGCATTTTCTTTGCCCCTCTGTTCAATTTAGAAACTGGTTATGTGCTTATGGATGGAAGAAATTGGCACAGAGAATTTTTTTGTTTGTTTTTCATGATCCAGCTGATGTATGAGTCAATATATTTGTGGGACAATCAAATTTTCTTTATTCTTGGGCCAAAAGTATACATCTGTCTTGGAGACACCCAGCGATCTGGAAATGTGTACAGAGAATACCATTTTCCACATGGAGATGTGGCTATGCAGGACACACTTTGGATCACGGATCATAGTTGTGCATCAGAGGAAATCCTCACAATCTTGCAGGAGACTTCTGAGCAACACTGACAAACAAGAATGTATGCCTTTTGTAGACTCTATTGAAGGTGCAATCATAGAGGAAGTTTGATGAAATTGTACATTAAAATTAGCTTTGATATTATCCTTCATATTTAAATATTTAAGATATTTTGCTTTAGATGTAAATAATTTAAATATTCCAGTGTAACACAACATCACGGTGTTGCATTATGTCTTTCATTATATTGCAGTTTTAATGATATGCATAAAAAATAGAGGAGGTGTTTCTGAAATGCTTCTGATGGTATTCATAAAAGTATGCCAGACTTCTATGTAAAAGGAAGCCTTTTGCCTCTGCTCAAGCAAATACAGGTTTCTGTCTGTGTCTGACCTTTATGTACATGTGTCTCTGAATGGACCCCTCCTCCTGTTTACAGTGCGGCAGATCAGAACAGCAGGTGTGGTGCGTTGATGCATAAATGTCACAACCTAGCAGTATTATATTCAGAGAGGCAACAGCAGAGAGAAGTGGAGCGGGGACGCTGGAGCCACTGCTTACCATGGTTTGTGCACCATATTACCTGCAGCAGATGATGTAATCCAGGTCCTCTCATATACTTTCCTCTTCCTGCTGGGCCTGTGATGAGTATAGGAAACAACAGTGCCTTTGCCATGTTGTGAAACTGGGGAAAGACTGTGCTACTTTGCCTACCAGTGAAGCCTGACAAAATGTTGGGCCTCATATATTATTACCAAATATTAATTATTACCAAATGAATAATATTTTTTCTAAGTATTGAGAAATAGCTTTGAATAAAATCTTTTTTTCATACATTTCTGGTTGTGCTTCTTCCTTTGCATGTATATTGTGAATAACACTGCAATTGCAATACTATGCTCCAAAAGTAAAATACATCTTCTTCCATGTAATATACATGTTAAAATGATAACATACTGTAAGTGGCTGCATTTTTTAATGTTCGGAGGACTTTTTCATCACACGTTTGCAAATGATGCTCGTACCACAGCTCAATACAATGCCTTTCACTGCGGAATCAGGGGAAAAGAACAGCTGTTCAACATCCCTGCTTTCTTCCTCCCTACATTTCTACAGGCAGGATATGATTCTTTAGGGTGACTTACCTGCTGCTTCTTCTCAGTCCTTGGTTAATTTGGCATTACTTCGAGCTACTTTGTTCCAGACCATCTCAAGGTTTAGCCATCTTTCATACTTGCTAACGCCACTTGATCATTTCTGTGGATGATTGACACCTGTGGGTAAGTGATGCCACCTACTGGTTTATAAATAAATATATATTTAAATACATATGACCTACCATAAATATGACCTTTATAGGTCTGGTCTTCAAATATAAAATGACTCCATCTTCTTTTAGATATAGTTCCGAGAAAAAATGCCATCCTATATTTGGGCCAATATGATATGTTGTGTAGGTTTTATCAGATAGTGATGTTATCTAAAATAACATATTAAAAAAACATCTTAAATGTCTCATAAGCATCACAGTTAGTCTGAAACATTTATGAAACTTTGTTCTCTTAAAAATGAATCACTTAGATACAGATTTATCTAAACATGCTCTAAAACAACTGTTAATTTAATTTAAAAGTGTAGTGTTAAGAAGTAATAGAGTCCAGTTAACAGAGATCAGTAGATAACTTATTATTTCTATCAAGCAAGTGTCAAGGAATACATATCCCTTCTTCACAGGGACCTTTCTGTTCTCCTATTTGTTAATACACTAGCATTCAAAAATTCGAAATTACTAAAAAAAATAATTTGGTTTTTAATTTTTTAAATTAAAATTAAATTGATTTAAAAATAGTCAGCATAGTTTTTGTCGCAAATGGCTGTTACTGCTTGAAATAACTGATTTATAATTTATTATTCACATGACTGTAAAGCCCCATTTTCAACAGCCATTTCTCCAGTGATGGTAAACTCTCTTATCCTTAACTAATCCTATTTAAATGATAATAAGTTATTATAGAAACCTTTGTGACTGTGTTAGCACAGCTGAAATCTGTTATTCTGTTAAAAAAAAACAAAAAAAAACTTTTTTTCCTTGGGTTGTAAAATGAAACAGCTTTTTCAAGAAGCACATCAGTCTGTTGTTTTGCAAAAAGAAAGTTATTCCATTTGTCAGACCAACAAGAAACGGAATATTTTATGCAAAGGTGTCCGCTACTATCGTGAGAGAAGAGGGCAGAGTGGGTCTAACCAGGACAGAAAAAGAAGCAGAAGGTCCACATGCACAACTGTACAAGAGGATGAGATACAAGCACCTTACAGGTCCTCAGTTGGCTGCTTTCTTCCACAAAAAATGCTTGAAAAAGGGGATTGCAGTCATATCAAGCAGTAACAGCCATTTTCAATACTATTTATGTCTTGGTCACATTTTAAATTAATTTAATAGCGCCATGACAAAAAAGGAACAATTTTTTTCTCAGCGATTTCAAACTTTTGAAAGTTAGTGTATATGAAGTCTAATTTTTCCAAACTATTTCTATACAAAAACTTGGACTAACAAGTCTAAAGGTTTGCACTTTTAATTTCTGTATGAGTCAGTGGTGAATTTCTTCATTTGTTTTACTGGCTAATTTTATTTAGTAAAAATACAAAATGACTGATTTTAAATGATATATGAAAACATGGGCCATTTTTATAAAGGCTGTCACATATGGCACACATCACTAAAACATTTCTGTAAAATGAAGGAAAAAGGTCTTCCTTCCATCCTTCCTTTTTTTGCTTTGTAAAGATTTCTGAGATCTCCAATAGAAAGTGTTTGACACTAACAGACTTGTTCGACTGAACAACTCTGACCTGGTCAGTGGGATGGTCTGGATGAGGTTCTTCACGGATGCCAACCCAGGACTGTCCTACTTTTTCCTGGCTACCAAGTCCCACAGCAATGGCTTCCTGTTATTTAAGGCAACAAAAAACAAATCTGAGCTGGAGGAGATGAGATGACCAAATTCCAGGTTTTGCCAGATGAGAACAATAAGTAGAACTCAGTGTGAGCTGGGACTCCAAAACGGGTTTGGGTGAATGGACACGAGGATCCCAAAAAGCTTCTTTTCCAGGGTGGACGTCTGCAAAGACTTTTCAGCACCTATCTTGGCCAGGACCAGGGCTCGTATGGAGATGGCTTCAGTGCCATTGATGCCAGTCATGGGTAGCTCACTGATTTCCACCATTTCCTGTCTACCAGAGATTGATGCAAGGCGAACGTTTGTAGCCAGGCAGTGTACTTCACTGGGGTAAAATAAAATTCACTTTGAAAGGTAAGGTGTTCCTCAAGGAGAATCATGAACAATGCAGTGATTTTTAAAAAGCAAAACAACATTTGCAACTTAAGAGCATGGAAACAACTTGCATGTTTAAAATAAAATCTAAACAGATTTCCTTGCTGCAAACTGAATGCTGTCCTTGGGTTTTTAAATTATTGCAGTGCAGCAATTTTTGCAATTTGTTCATTTTTTTGTGCAGGTTCTAATGAAATTTACACCAAATTAGAAACTTGTGAATTTAAACCGTGTTCATCACTAAGAAGATTGTACACTGGTTATACTAATATGGCTCAGCATTTTGAAATTATTGCAAGTACAAGTTAACTCATTCCTGTATTCATGCCATGCATACAGGTACGTCTGAAGTTAAAATGCATAAATAATACAAACACTATTCCAATCATTACTAAAGATAGAATTTTATTTAGAATGACTTTAAGTAATCAGTCATTTTCAAACAGGTAAATATGTAGGAACTGTGCATGAACCCCTGTACACTATACTGTAAAAATAACTTTGAGAAAAGGAATGTGTTTTGGGGGGGTACAGATTACCATAGATCAAGTAAAGGAAATCATCCAGTGTAAAATGGTTAGTATGTGCTGTTCTTCATAAAGGATGTCAAGTTAAACCTTTTGCAGAGAAGTAGTAACTGCATTAAAAATACATTTGCAGATTGGCAGTTAACAGAACCTAGACAAATCTATAGATTTTTTTGGAGTTTGAAATAAGCTTCCTACAAAACAAAATATTGTATTACTTCAGGGAAGCTGTATGAGAACATTTCCTTGTGTAAAATTTTTAAAAAGTGCTTCTTCTTGACAAAATGGCTGATGTCATAAAATTATTTCTAAAACATACACGCCATTTGCATACATGTACAAAAGTGCACGTAGTTCTTCAAAAGAAAATTAAATCTCTCCATTCTTCCCAATACACACATGCTCTGTGCCCCAAAGATCAAACAGGCTCAAGTACCCAAAAAGGCCCAATATCCACACACATGCACGCACAAAGCCCTCAGGTGACGTAGAGCAAAAAGGACCGGTTTTTTGCGTAGGTTTCCATGACTTTGCTAAAAAATCTGTCATAAAATTTATGTTTGGTCTGTTCTCTAGAAGATTCCAGGCAGCAACCTGTACGGCACTGCAGCAGTGTAGCGTGTCCAGTCCTTTCCGTACTTGCAGTGGCAGCGGTGCTCATCCCGGATGCACCGGTGCACAAGCAGGATGGTCATGTAGACTATGTAGAAGTACGGCAGCAGGTGGCCTCCTCCACAGGCCAAACAGTAGGCCAGAGAGCCCATCAGGTCGCCCGTGTAGTTGAGGTGGCGTGCCAAACCCCAGAACCCAGAGATGAGCAGCTTGCTACGGTGCTTCTTCCCATCCGCTGAGCTGTAGGTGCATTCAATGTAAGCCGGCTTGCGGCCCCAGATGGTGCAGTTGCCATCGGTACGCCGGAACAGGTCCTTCTGGTGGTTAGTTGCACGGAAAAAGTAGTATCCCACCAGGCCCAGGATGAGGACCACTGCGGTGTGGGTGGTGGAAAGCTGAACTGGGTGGTAGACCAGGTACAGGCCCTGCAAAAATACAAACAAGTATTTGGATCCATTCTTGGTCAGGTAAAGGCCTAAAGCAGAAATATTTAACCCTTTCTTGTGGTTCACAGTATTACTTTAAAATCACACTAATTTTATTTAGCCACTTGTCCTGGTCAGAATCATGGTGGTCTAGAGTCCAGCATAACTCAATAACCCAGCTCAGTGGGGAACTCATTACTAACCTGCTTTGCAGACAGGCATCTGGTAAGTTAACGTAAAAAAGATTTAAAAAAAAAAAAAAAAAAAATCAAATATAAGGGTTTTTTTTGTTTTTAAATTTCTGTTTTTAAAATGGCAAGACTAGCAGTAGAACACATAGATTTCAACAAAAGTCCTCATATGAAAAGCTGACTATCACTACTTTTATGCAGTGGAGCCCTTGCACTACTGAACCATGTTGGCAAAATCTGCCACCTTGTTACAGTATATCAGCAGTAGAACGCATAAGAGCTGATGGTTGCTGGTTCCATCCCCACACTCTGTGGCAGTACTTTTGAGGAAAGTGTACTTACTCTAATTGCTCATGCTAAAACCGGTTATATAAATGGGTCCCATACTAGAAGTTAGTTTAGATGAAAATTTCAACTAATGCTCATAATAATGAAATACCAGAAAAGAACATGCAACAATTTTCAAACTTTCACAATTTTCAGCTCAGTTTTTTGCTCATTTTACTTTCTGTGAACCCGTTGGCCAATTGTATTATAGCTGTATTTCAATCTACATCACCCTCCAACCTCCTATTCAGCTTTTTTAAACTGCCCAATTGGTCAAGATCATTAGCATTAGCAGCTGAAATGCTTCTTTCTGCTCCACACCACATCACAATTCAAGTACCAGCACAGGGAATTTTACCGTGACATCGAGTAGATCTTTAGGGAAACATTTAGGGAATTAAATCTGCTTAAATAGGTAGACGCACCTGCAAAGTATATAAAAATGGCAGCCATACACAGTCTCCCCAGCCCAGGTACCAGCCAAAATGATCATGACAAATGTCAATGGTTTTCAGGTACCAGGCCTCATTCCAGAAGAAGTCCAGAACATAGATTGCCTGTAAAGGTAAAGAGTTCATCAAAACAAAAAAATTATCTTTATGGCAGGTACAGGCCACCCACAGTCCAAAGACATGTGTTTCAGGTAAATTTGTGAGTCTAATTTGCCCTTAATGCCTGTGACTGTGATGCAGTAAGTGCTACATTGCTTTGCTATATTGGTCATCGTACTGAGTTCAGTACAGAGTACGTGAGATCTAAGTTATCTTAGATTTAAAAAAAAACAAACAAAAAAAACAATCTGTTAAATACTGGTTAATAGCTGGATATTCCTTTGCAGAAAAGTGTTAAATAAAAATGTAAAAAGGCCTGTCCCATTTCCAAAATGCTAGCACACACTGCCATCTACAGGTCAATTTGCACACCACATTCAAGTTCACCAGTACAGATTGTCCTCAAATTACATCTGGGTGAGCAGGTTAGGTACTGATGCCCAGGTTGTAAGTTAAATCGATTGTATTTGTGACAGAGTGATTATTTCTAAGTGTGTAGTATATCATAAAGTAACTTATTTTCAAACAACTGAATGTTTTTGGCCCATTTTGTTTCATTTCTAGCCACAGTATACTATTATTAAAATACATAGTACTGTATTTTCTCCCAAAGTTTTTTTTTTTTAATAAGTATAGTATATGAATAAATTTTTCAAAAATATTTCAGCATTTTGTGCCATATGAGAGTGAGATGTCATAAGCAACATGATCTCTTGTGACTGTTCTGTCAGTAAGCCTCAGCAAGGTGCATGTCCTGGGTTTTCGGCATGAGCTCTGCGAGATGCACAGTAACAGTAAGTTGTGTGCCAAATTAACCCGCTGTGGCCCAATCTTTGTGTGATACAACAGTGAGAACAACTAACATTGTGCATTACATGATCTTTTAGTCAAACATCGGAGGAAGAAAGGAAAGGGGAAGGGATGTAGTGGAGAGAGGATGAGAAGATGGTTGCCAGCCAGCTTGCGGCAGGGAGGGGGCAGGTCTTATACAGCATTCACCTTATGCAATTGTTATGCTACGATGTCACCCACGCATACTGTCAGATACACATGTGGAGTGTTTTAATGAATCTTCATAGCATTCTCATAACATTTTTCATCTACAGTATTAGTTATAAATGATCATAGTAGTGTATGTTTTTGTACGTGGTGTATATGTTTGTGTGTATGTTTTCACACACACACACACACACACACACACAAAAAAAAAATCAATCCATCCATCCATCTATCTATCTGTCTAAGTGGAGGTTTGTCATATGCTAAATACATCATAAGTCAAGGACAACCTGTATTTGCAGGATGTACAATTTGAAGCCCTTATTCATTATATCCATGAATTAATCGGCATTTTAAACACTGTTACAGTACTGTTGTTTGTTAATATGCGTCCCCCCCCCAGTTATCTACCCCAAAATATAGTGCAAATCATGAGCAAATAATACATAGCCTTTCTCTGTTACCATTATTAGTTAATATGCACATACTGAGCATACTGTTTCTTCAGCTCATATTGTCTTGAAAAACACAGAGGACCAAGAACAGAATTACTGCGATAACTGAATTTAAGCACACATCACCCAGTATGTAGAACTATTATGCAACAGCAGCTAAAGCAAGGGAAGAGTTCACAAAGATCTCACCTGGAGCAAGTTAACCAGTACCATGGAGTTTGTCACCTCGCCATACAACTCTTGCTGTTTAGCAGCGTAGGACAGGTTAATGAGTGTCCAGGCCACAATTCCTGGTCTCCCATTGAAGAAAAGTTTGAAGTCAAACCATTTCCCAATACGGGGGTTGAACTCAATTCCCATCATGTAGTTGTAGAAAAAATTTCCTGTGAATTTGCTGCAACGTTTTTTAGAAAAATCTAGTCACATAAGTGGTTAAAAAAATTGAACAGCGTTCTGTAGTCCGCTGTGAATGTAGTAAGATGAAAGTATGCCTACCAGTCTTCTTCATAAGTGGGGAACAGGTATGCCTTCACAAAGACAAATGTAGACACAGCATAGCCCAGGATGTTGGTGCACCACAGCAGGGGGATCCAGTTATCAAAGATAATGGTAGGTGAAAACCAATGGAAGTAATAAGCATTGGCAAACCACAAGATGTGGGTGATGATCCAACATTGCAGTCCATTGATCTCATACTTGTTTATGAGTCCTGTGGGGTAAGAAACATCCATGCTTTCAGCACAATTATTCAGCAAAAGATGCCTCTCTCCAGGGTAGCATACAATGTCAGGTTTGTAAAATAGGGGAGAGAGAAAAAAAAAAAAAAAAAAAACCCACTGAATAAATAAATATATTTCAAATTCAAAAATAAAATATGTCTTGTGCCACATGACTTTTTTTTTTTTTTTTTTTTTTTTTTTTTTTTTAGGGGAAAATGAGGTCAGGATGAATGTTACGCTTAAAGTGTTAATATTTGAAAATAAATGACTGCTGGTGAATACAAATTTTCCCAGTTTAGTTTAAAAAATGTACACAAAACATCGTCATCGCATACAGACAACTTGCCTTTCATGAACCGGAAAGATTTAAGATGGCAAACAATAAGAGAACGTGAATGATGTTCATAAAAGTGTATTTTTTATGAACTAACTGATATTTATTACTATTTAAGATAAAAATGAACAAAATACACCCATTCCTTAGTTAAAAGATACTTATTTTGCAGAAATCATTTTTCCAAATGCACCCTACCTGCCCCCTTCATCCCATACCTGCTGGGGTGCGAGCTCCTTCCTGAACCCCACCCACATAGCCTGGCAGGACCTTGTGGGTAATGTCCGGCACACACATATACAGGAATATCTGCATAAGAAATATAGGCACTTTTATTAAAACTGATCGGACAAAATTAGAACATCAGGTCTAATAGCTTTGGATACCACTGTGTGAGAAACACAATGGGTTACGGCAGAAGCATGTGAATGTTTGAGTGGCTATTTGGTTAAAAAAAAAAAAAAAAAAAAAAAAAAAGTACTGCATACATAGTTTAAAAGGTTTCTGTTATCAAATTAAGCATTTCTAAAACTCAGCACTGACATGTCTGCAAGACATCTGCACCTGCTTTTACCTGGAAACAAACCCAAGCAGCATATATCTTAGCTGAGATCCAGGTAAATGATGGGGCCTTGCTCCAGATGGACATGAGAGTGGCCTTGCCGCTGCAGACTTCCAGTAGTGGCTGGGTGACGGAGCACTGGTATTGGTCACAGGCCATGATGAAGAAAAAGACAATGAAGGGTGCGAAGCAGAGGAGCAGGATAACACCCATGAGGGAGAACCAGTCCACTTCCCTAGAAGGGAACAGAGAGTGGTTACTGGTGAGGGTCTCATATTGTACAAGCTGATGAAAAGGGTCAAATCCAGCAATAAACTGAAACTAACACATTTATGACAGGAACGGGTTTGCATTTGGCACACTTTTGATTATTCTTGCATGTGAATTTCCAGTATAAAAAAGGAAAAGCCTGTCTTTTTAATGACCACTGTATCATTATCTGTTCATCCGTTATCCTTAAGCATTTGTCCTGGTCAAGGCTGTGGCAGTCTGGAGCTTACCCCAGAATAACTAGTCGCAAGGCTACTAGGACTACGCTGTGCAGGGGACACCAGTACATCACAGGGTGGCTACACACGCACAGACTGTGGGCAATTCACGGTGACCAATGAAAATGAAACACATGTCTTTGGACTGTGAGAGAAAAGAAAAGCACCTGGAGGAAAAACATCTAACTATGTACAAATCCATACTCAAGCAGTACAGGCACTGTGAGGGAGCAGAACTGCTCACTGCATCACACTCTACTGCTCCCCATTGTATATCAACTTTTATAAAGCAGTTTTGATAACAACTGAGTTTTACGTGCAGAGACTGAATCCACTGATCATATTACACTGTACATAGCAAATAGCAATTGTGTGGATATATTAAGGTTTTCATTTAGCCTTTCCTATCATCAATTATTCACTTATCTATAACACTTCTCTGCAGCAGCTAACAATTTTAAGCTACTTATACTTACACATTTGAACAGATGATATTTACCACAGCAATTCAGACAAACTACAGTGCAGTTGTGTCTAGTTTAAAGCAGGAGGTGTAACCACTATAACACATAGTACCCCCTGATTATGAATCACAAATACAGGCTGTGAGCTACACAATGCAACACCTCCTTGGCTGTAGTTTTGGACCACAAACAATCGTCATAAGTTGAATTTGACTTGACTGCACAAACCCACCCCTACGCAGTCCTATCTTCAGTATCTGTCTTTACCTATGTGCTCTAACTCATGACTTGAATGATTATTACTATGTGTAGACTGCTGACAGGAATGATAAAGGCAACAACCAAGAAAGCGATCACTGAGGTCGGGGTCCAAAGTGGTTTAGAGTAAGACAGAGGTGTGGCTGAACCTTGAGGACCACTAAGTAGTAATTTAGTAATAAAATAAAATGCTGCACATTGGTCTGCAACACTTACTTTTATACCACAACAATATTTCTGACCTTTACAAGAAATATTGCCATATGCACTGACTGCTTTCTTGTAATTTGGTGTTAAACATTTTCAGTTTAATGTCTTTGCTTCTCAAATGTCGAGCAGAGCACATAGCTTTATGAGTAAAACCATCATCAATCCATCTGCGGGGTCACAGTGGTACACAGCCTTGGGTGCAAGGCTATGAAACTACACCTTAGAAGGGACTCATGTGGGATTGGGACGCATGCATTCGCAAACACATGCACACAGTGCAGGTAATTTACAATGATCTAATAATATAAAACAAATTTCTTTAGACTGTCAGAGCATAACCAGAGCACCTGGAGTAAACCCACACAGGGACAGGGGGAACAGTATAACTCCAGACTGGGCTGGATTCAAACCTATGGCCAAACAGTCCCAGCTCTATAAGGTAGCAGTGCTACTTGCTGTACCACTTTAAAAGTGCACGTCGCATTTATTTAAATTTACCCTTTCATATTTTGACAAGAAACATCCTTCATACCTTCAGCAAAGTAATACAGTTAAATATGTGTTTGACCAATGGTTCAAGCTTTCATCATCATTTAGAGACTTCAGTTCATACTTCAGGTTATACACATTAGACTGGAGTTACAATATACAGTACATTGCAGTTGCTGGACAATGCAGTTCCAACTTTATAGATTATATTTTATCATTGCAAAAAGAAAACCTGTGAGTTATTTGTTATAATAACATAATACATAATAATTGTATTTGCTTAATGTACAAGCTGATGAGTATCTGTAATGTTTTTTGTTTCAAAGGACAGGTTGTTTTGAAACTGTATTCCTTAAACCCATTTATAAGAAAGACTGTTAAATGTCACTTTTGTGAGAGGTGTGCAGAAGGAAATTGTACTTAGACTTAAAGGATATTAGAAATGAAAAAGTGCTGATTGATATTCATCGAACTAAATAAATTTTAATAGAATACAGAAAAGAGAACACAGTGAACAATTATTAATTATTTTGGGCAGGATTTTTTTTTTCTCTTTATTTCTTTCATAAAAGGCCCTGTAGATGAAACAAAATATGTTGGCATACACTTACCAGGCCCTTCCCCACTTTCCCAGGTCCTCTTTGTCCACAGGTCGGGCTCCATTAGAGTTGGCCTTCCCATGCCTCTTGTTAAGCCCTGCTGACTTGGTAGAAGCCATTGCTCCCTAAGAAACAAAGACAAGGACCTTAGAGGACACCTCCACCACCAGAAACCAAACAGGACTTCATCTTAACTCACCTTTAGGCCTCACTGAACAGCACTTTGCACACAAATCAAGTGGAAAGGTACAGTTCGACATTTTTGTTAGGGCAAGCATTCATTGGATTTGGACCTTCTTCCACACTTTAGATTTTTAGATTTTTTGGTCACACTGCATGTTTGATTTGTTTTCATTTCATGTGGGAATATAACAGACTAAGATGAGATACAAGTTGTATCACTCTTACTACTACATTAAAAGTGCTGCAGTTGCATAACGGATGCAATTGAGAGCACAGATTCAACTTTGAACAGCACACATTGAACTTTGGACAGCATTTGGTGAGGTCTTACACAATTCTTGCACAGATCTTGCCCTAGCTGACAGCTTGGTCACTAGGTTCTGGAATAGGGACCGTGGTTTCTGGGCAATGGCAGAACAACACATGAAAGCTTTGGTCTGCTTATTTGTCCTGGAAAAATACAAGCAAAGAAGCAAACCAAGCTCAAATTTCACTGGAAAACCATTAAGATTGTTTAGCCAGATGCACATTTTTGAGAGCATCATGCTGCCAAGTATTTTTACATATCATAGATTAATCTGGAGTTTAACTAAACCAAAAATAAAAAACTGCCTGAAGGGACAGGGAGTGTCAGCTGTCACTATAATGGGCAAAAACACATTGCTAGTCTTAAAAGAAGTGCACAAACACATTCAAGATCCATCTTCTCAAGATGATTTAAGCTTCCAGGTTTTGATCTATTACTTTTTCAGATAAACACGTGGGTTAACATAACAGAAATGCCAAAAATCATAGTCAGTGGTAAGTTGGGGGTGAACAAGCTGGTTGCACAAAGCAATAATAATAATAATAATAATAATAATAATAATAATAATAATAACGGAGCTTATAAGTCATCTTGGTATGTTATACATATCACTACATACAACATTCAGCAGTTTATTGAATCAATCGGCGCATTATCCTGCAAAATTTTATTTCTATTTACAAACATCCCACTTCACCTGAAATCTCCCTATATAAAAAATAGGCCCCACGGAATAAACCGATGCCAAAGATTTTTCTAGCTGAACAAACGGAAATGTCACCACCTTTTTGTTGGCCGTCACCACAGAAATCCGTGCATTTGCGAAAGGAGAGAAAGAGAGGAGATCCGTAGCAACGGATGAGAACATGAGAAATACGCGGTACTTACTCGGGCCTCCATTAGAAAGCTCGTAAAATTTGCTCAGCGCAGCTCTCTTTCGGCTGTTTATGAAACAAAGCGGGACCGGAAACATCACAAAAGCACCGCCTCTTATGAATATTTAACTAGGTTGGTCAGTCTAACCAATTAGATACTACTAAGGCGGGCGTCATGCGGCTGGACTTTACTCGGATTGGACAGCGGAGTGTCAAACCACGAGCGTCCGACAAGCAGCGCGCCGCGCTTCGGCCACTCCGGGCCACCGGACATCGCTGACGTCAGGCGCGCGCAGGCGGGAAAAAAACACCTGTACTGCGGCAGCATCGCTAGCCCGAGTTAAGCTTTAGTTCATATAAACCGAGCAATGTTCAGTTTTCAGTAAAAGCAGATGTTTGCTCGAAAATCTTAAGCGTGCTTCTTAAATTCATTTTCCAGTGTTCTTTATAACGGTACTTTACGTTGGTGGCTGAGTTTAACTTTGCAGCTCCGGAAAATACTTTTGTTTCTTTCCTCAGTGTTAAACACGTGGTTTCTTAGCAAGGACTTTCTGTGTTCTATTGTTTGGATAACAGCAGCTTATATTGATACTGCAATTGTGCGAGGTCGATCTTCACAAACACTCCCACAGAACAAATATACAGTGCGTACGCGTACAGTAGGTAAATGCTTCAGTGAACAGTTTTATAGATGAATTTACACAATGCTTTGTACTAAGCATACAACATGAATGCGATCCCTGTCGCTGAGAATTTATTGCATTCCCCTACAAGCTTTGGCAGCAATTACAGCACCAAGTGTTTTTTGGCAAGGGTGTGTCATTCTTTTGCACATTCTTACTGGCAAACCTGTTCAGGTGCTAGGGCTGCTTTGAGATTGCTTGGGGACAGCCGTTTTCGAGTCTTCCTACAGATTCTCATTTGGATTCAGATTAGGACCCTGACTGGGCTGCTCTAAGGCACTAACTTCCTTTTTCTTAAGCCTCTCCAGTGTAATTTTTGGCCTTTTGTTTGAGGCCATTGTCCTGGTGAAAGATAAAATGTCACCTCAAAAGACTGGAACACATTTTACTCTAGTGCTTGCCTGTAGTTTGCACTGTCCATTCTTTCTTCAATGTTTCCAAGGTCCCAAAAAAGCAACCCCACAGCATGATGCTGCCACCATTAAGCTTTACCAGGGATGGTGTAACCTCTGTGATGCTCTGTGTTAGGTCTGTGCCAAACAAAACACTTTGCATGAAGTCCAAAAAGTTTGATTTTGGTTCCATCTGATCACTAACGTTTGCTGTTTTTACTTTCTGATTTCTCAGATGGTTTGTTGCAAAATGTATGGGAGATTTGATATGGTTATTTTTAAGGAGTGGCTTCCTTCTTGCCATCTTACCTTGCAGGCTGCTTTTATGCAGTCTTCTGGAAAGCAGTAGGGTATTATTATTATTATTTTATTAATATTATTATTAAATAATAAATAATAATAATAATAATAATAATAATAATAGGGTTATACGACAATCTGTTATGTGAATTGTACCGGTTAGCCGGTGGAATCCTGGTTAGAGCTGTCACTTTACAATCTGAAAATTCCCTGTTTGAATTTCCGTCGTGTTTTGTTAAGGTGCTTATTCTGAATTCATATAATAGCAATACCCTGCTGCTGAAAAAAGAAATCGTGGTAAAATTCACTAAGAACGCAGAAAAATGAATTTAAAGTACCACAAATCGTCAGCATCACTGTGGTGGCGGCGTTATGTGCGCTGTTTCTTTAAGAGCGGGAGGGAAGTGTGCTCGCAGCCCCGGATAGACACTGAGCGCAGTAGCTAAGTTGAGCCTCTTTCAGCGCAGTGCGGTAAAGTAAGGTAAAGTAAGGTACAGGATAGCGAAGTACAGTTCGGTACATTGCACTGCACTGAGGAGTGAATCGAGCGCCATGGGGAGGAAGGTGACAGTGGCCACATGTGCGCTGAACCAGTGGGCTCTGGACTTCGACGGGAACCTGCGGAGGATACTGAAGAGTACGGGCCGTGCGGATCTTGTTCGTGGGACTTTAGCGGTGGTTTGGTTCGGGTTTCACTGTTTGCTGTACCGTGCAAAGCTGCGGAGCTGTGCACACGTTAAGTCTAAGTTGAATGCATGTTGCTGACGAAAAGACTGGGTTCGCAAGTGGGTGGAGGCACCGTGCTCACCTGTGGCCTTGTCACCACCAGGTGTCGAGGTGGCCAAGCGCAGAGGAGCCAGGTACAGGCTGGGGCCTGAGCTTGACGTATGGTGAGTCTCCCTGCTGCTGTGCTCAGTGTGAAAATAACCCCAACAACAGTCTAACTGCACATACATGGTACAAACACCAACATAAAGTTTCTTTTTGTCTGGTCTGCTCCTGAAGTTCCTCCTAAAAAGAAGTGGATGACTGAAATGCTAATTTTTCTAATAAAAAAAAGTTCAAGGTTTGATGCAAATATTTAAGTCAAGTCTCTGGACACACTTGAGGAACTTCTTAGTGCTGTGTGATCTTAGCTGTAAATAATTTAACCTTTTGCTGTTGTCTTACATATGCATTTGCAGTTTTTCAGTGTACTTTTACCTTCCTATGTTGCTGTGACCCAGTGCTCTTCTGCTTTCAATAAATCAATCAATGAATCAATCATTCGACGCAATGCCATCTATGACAGAAATTTGTGTTAAAGTAATCGGTTTTTCTCTCATTTGTTCATGGACCTTTTTCTAAGAGATGCTTACCTTACATCAGATTCTTCAGTAGTGTACAAAAGGTCTGCTTTAACACGCTGCTCTTATCCCTTTGTGGAAAGTAACTAGCTTGGCACAATGGACAGTACTTCTTGATGGGCTGGTGGTTTATTAACCATTATCGATCTGACCCCCTTAGTCCCGTCTGGCTCACCATTTAAGATAAATAACTTAACAGCTACTAATTTATACGGCAGGTTATTCTTACTGTATCAATTTAAGGCGAACGGCTTGTTCAAAGGTAATATAACAGGAGTTGAGTTTAAGGCCACAACATTCAGATTGCAAGGTGACAGCTGTAAATCCGACACTATTTGTTGCCTCGGGTCTTCCTTTCTTTATTTGTTTAAAAGTAGACCCCCCTTTTCACTTGAGTTTTCTAAAGCTCTGGGTCATTTTAGCTTGACATGATATTGTTGACACTGACTGCCCAGCAGGTACAGACTAAGATGCACGCTGTGTGTATTTTGACTTTTCATGTCTGTAACCATAGCTTGTATTCTTGCGTCTCTCTCTGTGCAACAGTGGTTACGGGTGTGGAGATCACTTCTATGAGTCCGACACGCTGCTTCACTGCTTCCAGGTGCTCAAGGAGCTGCTGGAGTCACCTGTCACCCAAAACATCATCTGTGATGTAGGAATGTGAGTGGTACCCCCCCCCCCAACACACTTCCCTTCCCCAGACAAACTTGCCAAAGCTGATGTCTCATACATGCTCTCTTCTGACTTTTGCCTTAGGCCTGTCATGCACCACAATGTGCGTTACAACTGCAGGGTTTTATTCCTGAATAAGTGAGTAATGGTGCATGTCCTACATACAGTACAACAAACAATTATCTCTTAAATAACTGAAATATTGCTTAATATATATTCACAAAACAATTTCTTTACCTGTCAGTGACATGTTAATGGGTGTGTGTTTCTAAACCAACATTTCAAGATTTTCAGGAACTATAGAACAAGTTGAAGTGTTAACTTTTGAAATCTTTATAAATTTGTTTAAAAGTAGATCATCCAGTTCTTTAGATGATGCAGCTTTTCTTTCAGGAAAATATTACTGATTCGTCCCAAAATGTTACTGGCGAATCATGGGAATAACAGGGAATTTCGCTGGTTTTCACCATGGAATAAGCCCAGGTAAGTGACTATTGTAGTAACTTATAGCTGGAAAGAAAAATTTAAAAATCCTTCAAAGTGATCCACATTTAAGATTATTATTCTTTTGGAATGCTTAACAGCAAAAATTAATATGGCCAAAATAAGAACAGTTAAGTCCTGTACTTTACTAAAGCTTTTTTGGATTTAATAAGGTCTTATTTTTTTCCACTATTTTCTGGAAGATTTTGGCCATAGTTTTTGGATTTATTTGGTGTTTTTTAATTTGACATTAATAAAAATATTAAATCATCTTTCATAATAAATATTGGCCTTAACATTTGCTGAAGACATGCATAGATTTGTACATACTGTGTGTGTGTGTGTGTGTGTAAAAAAATATAACAGGTAAAGGTTTTTAAGGAATTATGTACACTAATGTTAAAACCTTCTTCTTAGGCATGTGGAGGAATATTTTCTGCCCAGAATGATACAAGATGTGACTGGACAGGTAAGTTAATTACATCTGGCATGAGAGACCATGGAATACTAAGATCATTACATGGAAGTCAACCATAAGCCATTGTTTTCAACAAAAATCTGAATTGTATTACAAACAAGGTTAGGGATAGTGCTGCTTCCATTAATTGTTTTACTTTTTTTCACATTGAAAGGAAACAGTTCCGTTTGGTGATGGTGTCCTTTCTACTAAAGACACATGTATTGGCAGTGAAATCTGTGCTGAGTTGTGGAACCCTAGAAGGTATTTTCTTTTTGATGGGTGTATCAGTGTCTGTTACTTTGACACTTACTTTGCTTGGATGAAATGGGCTAATTTGGGCTTTATTGGTTATAGTCCTCATGTTGATATGGGCTTGGATGGTGTGGAGATCATCACCAATTCCTCTGCTAGCTACCATGAGCTGTGCAAAGCCGATCAAAGAGTCAATTTAATCAAATCTGCTACCAGCAAGGTAAGTCATTGCTTTATTCCCAAGGGCTGATTGGTTCCTCAAGAAATGCTTACTTTATGAAGTGTGATATTTATATGCAGGATGTGTGATCCAATGTCTTCATACTTCAGAGTGGTGGGATCTACATGTTTGCTAATCAGAGGGGCTGTGATGGTGACCGCCTGTACTATGATGGCTGTGCCATGATTGCAGTCAATGGCGACATTGTTGCCCAGGGAGCACAGTTTTCTCTGGAGGATGTGGTAAGTCCAGCTTACGTAGCCTCAAAAGTACTTGTAAAAGGGTTTATTTCCCCCCAGTAATGCCCAATTGAGCTACTAGTACTACTTTTTATTTATCCCTTTGCACAGTCTTGTGCTTGTTTGGGTGTGATATTCACCTTTTTTCAGTGCTGGTTCACTGTCATTTATTTCTATCATTTATTGTTGTATGCTTAATGCTCTAGCCCAGTGTAGTTTCTATGTGTATCAATAATCTATAATCTCTTTATTTGTCTTTGTTGTAACCTTTAACACGTTACAGTAATTCATTAGTATCCAAATCTGATTCATCCCTGAAAACGTATCACTTTTTTATTTGTCAGAGGCCTATTTGCCCATTATTTTAAGTTGGGGGAAAAAATAATAATTATGTTTATAATGCATTGTATAGTATACACAGTACAGGGCATTTTGCACGTTAATGCTGCCACCAGTGTCACTGTGTTACACACCAGAGATGAGAGGGCCATGAATTTGGAGCAAGAGTGCAACGTAATGAGATGTTGAATAAAGCGAAGACATGTCAAAGTAACCTGCAGCATCCACATTTTTGCTTGACTCGCTACCTGGCATTTAAATACATTTTATTTATTTAAAAAATTAGCTTTAGCTTATTTTTAAAAATTACCTGCACATTAAATGTGGTTTGAATGAGTTCAGACAAACCAAAACTAGTGGAAACTTTATGACACCAGAGTGGGCATGCACACATAGTGTCTGTAACTTTCACTTTGGATAAATTTGTAACAATGTAGAGCACAGTTTATCACAGACAGGATTATTTTTATTATAGTACACTATATGGTACTGTATGATTTTGTAACTTTTTAAAATTCGGTTTGTTTGCATTTTGCTTTGGATAAAAATTTGTTACAATAGAAGTTTTCATTCAGTTACCATTATATAGGTATTAATTTTCAAGAGCCATTGCAGCAAAAATTTGGCTGTAGAGAGTTTGGGTACTAAGGGATTTCTGTACAGTATTGTAGCCACTATGTAAGAGTGAGGAATCCTGAACAGCATGTTTTATTGATTCTGTTTCATAGGAAGTGCTAACAGCTTCTCTAGACCTTGAGGATGTGCGTAACTACAGAGGAGAAAAGTGTCACCCATATTTGGTAACAAACAGGATTTTAAACATTTACTTAACATTAATATACAGTCACAGTATTTGTATTATTGTGTTTGTGTATAACCTTGTTTGTGTTGAAATATACACAAGGTTATATTCCTCTAAAAACCTTGTCTGTTTTAATTACAACACACATTGTCTTTATTGTTATGACATCTTTTGACATTTTATATACAGTTGTAAATATTACATTTGATAATAAATTCAGATGAGGAAAATAAAATATGAAATGTCTATGCCTTAAATTATCATTTCCATGTCCATGAACAGGAGCCAGAATACAGGCCCTGTCACAGAGTGAAGGTGGATTTTTCCCTGTCTGAGAACATGGATGTCTACTTCCCTTCCCATGAGCCCATTGAGTGGCGCTTTCACACAGTTGAAGAGGAGATCAGGTAAAGTGTTGTTTGCCGTGTCTCCTTAGCCACCATTGTATGATTACATAGAAGTGCTCAAGTCTGCTAGATATATGTAAGCTTGACTAACAGCTAAAAATGAACAGTATGTTCTGTTGCTGCCTTGCAAAATTACAAGAAGAGAAAGGGGCTTATAACACATTGACTTGGAATGGCGTATAACACACCCATTCACCTGCACTGCTTCCTTTGTAACGTTTGAAATTTGCAAGTTTGATTTCCTGCAGTGCACCTTCAAGTAAATTGTTTTTGGCAGAAAAAATAAAACAAAAAATACTTGGCAGACATGTTCAAGTCACATGGGCCTTTTTCTTAAAATGCACATGTTAGAGAAGTCTTTGGTCTGATTCAGTTATGGAAATGTTAGTCCTCAGTTGTGATTGTGCAACTGGCGAGAAAAATAAATATAATCATTGGTGCAAGTAAACTTTGTTTATGTCATTTTTAGTCTTGGTCCCGCATGCTGGCTGTGGGACTACCTTAGAAGAAGTGGTCAGGTATCACCAAATCTGCTTGTTTTTTCTAAAAGACGTCAGGATTTTTTTTTTTTTTTTGAGAAGTTCTCCATAAAAGAATGTTGTATTTTGTAATATAATGGCTTATGGCAGTTAGGTTCCTAGACAGGGTATAAAAAGAAATGGAAGTACTGTACATCTTAATCTAAAGTTATTAATGGCTGTTTAAAAATTGGTGTCTGAAATAAAAAATACGTTTGGATTGTTTTCTTCTTGATTACTGAGCCTTTAGTTAAATGATAAAAAAAAAAAAACTACACTATATGACCAAAAGTATGTTGACCCCAATTCTATTTATTGAACTGAGCTGTTTCAGCTCCACTCATAAAGCAAATAAACACATTCTAGACAACTGTGTGCTTCTAGCTTTGTGGCCACAGTTTGGTGAAGCTCCTTTCCTGCTCCAGTATGCCTGCACAATGTGACACATAAACACATGGTTTGCCCAGGTCGGTGTGGAAGAACCCGAGTGACCTTCACAGAGTCCTAACCTCAACTCCAGTGAATACCTTTGGGATCAACAGATGCCAATCACAAACTGGGTCTTCTCACCCAACATCATTGCCAAATCTCACTGATGCTCTTCTGGCCAAATGGGCACAAATTCCTACAGCTGTCCTCTGGTGGAAAGCCTTCCCAAAAGAGTGGAGGCTACTATAACAGCAAAGGAGAACAACCCCAAATTAATGCCTTGATTTGGCATGGGATTTTTAACAGGCACATATTGGTGTGATGTACAGGTCCCCACATACTTTTGGCCATATAATATATTTATTCTACTGCAGCATTGTGCAATTTCCTTCAAGATTAAGTTTTTTTGTTTATTTTTATTTTTTATTTTTTAAATGTGTGTGTGTGTATGTGGGTTTCAGGCTGGCTTCCTGCTGCCTCTCAGCGGCGGTGTAGACAGCTCTTCCACTGCCTGCATTGTCTATTCCATGTGTCACCAGATCTGCAAAGCTGTGAAAGATGGGAGTGAGTTTCTCACAGATAGCTCACTGGAAATAGTGGTATCTGGCTTTTCTGTCCTGGGGCACCATGAACAATTTGCTCCTGTATAGCAAGGGTACACCTCATCATCATATGCTGGGATGAGTTTCATCATGTACTGCATGTTTATTTCATTACTTCTTCTAGGCATTACTGGCATAAAACTGCACCGTGCCCCCATTGCATCCAATACAGCTTTATTTTATATAACTAGCTATTAGCTATGTAACTGCCATCAGTGCAACATAGCATATTTTTTTCATTATAAATGCATGTGATGTGTAATAGATTCAAGCTAAAAAGGCATTCATAGCTTTTCTTATTTTCAAAACTCAGTGCAAGTGACATATTTAATAGTTCCTATAAACAGTTGCAGGGTTAGGATATTTTTACTCTTCTGTAAAAATATGTCCAAAAAAGTAGACCATTGTATGGATTTATTTATTTATTTATTTATTTATTTATTTTTTTTTTTTAATATAAGAGGATTCTATAAAATTGAAATTGTTCTGGCCATGATGTTTGTTTTTCACAAGCTGTGTGTTCAGACACTCAGGTGCTGCAGGATGTCCGCTGGGTAGTAGGAAACACCACCTATACCCCTAAAGACCCCCGGGAACTGTGTGGGCGCCTCTTTACCACCTGCTACATGGCCAGTGAAAATTCCTCCAAGGACACCTGCAAGCGGGCCAAGGACCTGGCAGCCCAGATTGGCAGGTGCACTGGAATAGAGTAGCTCAGTTTGTTAAAGATGTACAGTATATGGGGCTGCAAGTTGTGTTGTGGTTACAGCTGTTTCCTTGCATGATTTTATTGATTTTCATGTGATATTTTACTTCCACATGAGAGTGCTTATAATTTGTATAAGTCAATAAGAAGTGTTGCATCACAAAATAATTTAAAAATAAGAAATAACTAATATACTGTACTCTGTTTGCATAAGTATTTATACCCTTGAACTCAATATTTGGTGCAAGCAGCTTTGGCAGCAATTACAGCACCAAATCTTTTTGGATAGATTTCTACCAGGTTCTGACACTGGCTTGGTGCAATATTTGCTCATTCTTACTAACAAATGTGTTCAAGATCTCAAATTTCTTCAAGATTGCTTGTGGACAGCCATTTTCAAGTCTTGTCAAAGATTCTCAGTTGGATTCAGATAGGACTTTGACTGGGCCACTCTAGGGAACCAAATCCCTTTTTCTGAAGCCTATCCAGTGTAACTTTGACCTTGTTTTTGGGATTTTTGTCCTGTTCAAAGATGTAATGTCACTCCAAAAAACTGTAACAGGTTTTAATTTACTTTGCACTGTCTGTTCTTCCTTTAGTCTTTACCAGTTTTCCAGCCCCTGCTGATGAAAAGCAACCTCTCCCTATCTAAAGGTTTGAACATGTCACATCTATTATCAGACCAGTCAGTAGTTAGTTTTGAAAGATCTAAGAGTCCACAGTTTTACATCTACAGTCCAGACTTTTCTGAAATATCTGCTACTTTGTCATTTTATTGAAACCTTAGGCAAAGAGAACAAATTTCAGACACAATTAAATGAAGTAGAGAAACAATTCATTGTAGTGAACATCTTCAGAGGCTTGATTTTTTGATTTTATTCTGTTTTAACAAGTTTTGGCATTAATTTCTCTTGAGGAACTCTGAGAAAGACACTACCTTGACTTTGTCTTTTAGTGGTCATGAATGATCAGCTACACATTGAAAAGTTTTCCCACTCTGCTCTTCCCAAAGCAACCAGAACCAAAGCTTCAAGCTCATCCACAGAATCTGCCTTTCCCTAGTGCATTGGCATAAGATGTTTCCAGGAGCATTGCAGCTATGTTTTAATCCAGAGTTTTTCCTGGTTCTTAGATACACCTATTCTGTAAATGTGTTGAAATGCACGCTTATTATAAGGGCGTTCATTCAACCATTCAAAAGATCATTAATATAAAGTTGGATTTATTCAACTTTATTTTGCTGTTAAAGCATATCCCAAGCTTTCTTTTTGATGAAGTCACAGAGTGTGACTTCAAAAAATGTATTTTGATGCTGTGGTCTTCATCTGAAGTTCAGTCTGTTAATATGTGGCTTTATGAAGTGTTTACTCTCACTCAGAAAATTAACATTTGATATACAAAATAATTCAAAATGTTGGACTCTGTGGACACCCTTCTGGAACTTACTAGAGGAAAAAAAGTGATAAATTATTATGAACCACTATTATTGAATATGGAACAGGCCAGTCCATTAATTGGATAGTTTATGGAGGTAATTTGGGGCACATAACTTAAGGTTAGCCACAATGAAAGGGTTTGAATACTTAGGCAGATTGCATCTTTCAATTTTTTTTTTTTTAACCTTCTTTAAAAAATTATTTTGTGATGCAAAATTCTTTTTATTTAACAATACTCAAAATGAGTTGTTACATTTTGTATTAAAATAATACATGGAAAGTCATATTAAAGCATCATTTTGTAACCCAGTAAAATGTGTGATTTGTCAAGGGGTGAATACTTTTACAAGGCATTGTAGATACTTTGTGCATGCATTGACTTACTCAGTAATCAAACTAATGTATTTATTATTTTTATTTGAATATGTAATGCTTGGCTACTGTTTATGTGCTATGAGAGCCACAGCAGGGTGAATGTGTATAGGACAAGTGTTTTTTTTTTCTCTCTCTTCTTGTCATTGTACACAAGTAATCTCCATTTTACTCATGTTTACTGAAGGCTAATATTGATGTTGAATGCTGTAAAAATTTCTTTTTATTTAGTGCACACATCAACTTGAACATTGACGTGGCAGTGAAGGCAATCCTGGGAATTTTCTCCTTGGTGACAGGGAAGCTGCCACAGTTCCGTGCTAATGGGGGGAGTACAAGGGAGAACGTGGCCTTACAGAATATACAGGTGAGGTGTCTGATATACCTGTCTCTAAGTTATTGTGGGCAATAACTTTGACCCTGCTGCATACCGCGTTGACTGTACAGAGGAGCACATTCCGAGACTGGCCCAGCTGTGCTGTTGCGGAGAACACCATCTGAGGTCATTCCTGCTAACAGCCTGTAATGAATTGTCTCACTGTCAGGTCTCATTATTCTGCTGTAGCACTGCACAGCTCCCATTTACAAATGCTGTTACATTGTTATATTTGGCAGATGCAGTTATGCTGCAGACAGTGATTTTTGGGCTTTGAATGACTGTAGTGTATGTGAGACACTGACCATTACTATGCATTTAAATTTATGAATGGACAAACAGGGATATAAACACTCTATGCTCCTTAGGGAGCTCCTATATCCAACAATGCAACATTTTTTGCAATAGATGTCTTTCAGCATTGCCAGAGAAGTCATTGCGAACTGGAGGTCTTTTTGTGAGAATGGTGTGAGATTCCTGATGAGCAGTTCCATACCCTTGCTGACATTATCTGTCAGCCGCACTGTATTTGTTCCCTGGCATGTAGAAGTATTTACGGTTTCTGCTCCATGCTATTCAGTGTTCATATGTGACTGATGGTAGTCTGGTCCAGCTTGTCTAACCTGCACAAGGTCTTCTCCCGCAGGCTCGTGTCAGGATGATCTTGGCCTATCTTTTTGCCCAGCTCAGTTTGTGGGCACAAGGAAGACCAGGTGGGCTGCTGGTTCTAGGCTCTGCCAATGTAGATGAGAGGTGAGATGTGCTTTGATTGGGGTGGCATAGATAATAGTTCTGGGATGACAGGAGAAACTGGGTTCTTGTGTTTTGAATATTCAAGTTACACATTTCCCAAAAAAGAATTTTTCAGTTTTTCTTATTTTTAAAATGTATTTTCTTCACTTGTCTGTTTTCAAAAAAAAAAAAAAAAATTATTTGTTGCACAGTAAATGTCACTTGCTTTTCTGTACCTGTTTGTTAGTTGGCAGTAAAACAGTGAGTAAGAGTGTGGGACCAGATTAATTCAGCTCACTTACACAGTCTTTACAGTTTATGTCTTTTGTCTTTGAGTGTTGTGATCAACAACAAGCTGAATAACATAACTTGAGTTTATGGGATAAATCGGAAAACAATTGGCATTAAACAGGAAATGAAGTCAAGACAAATTTTTAAGTTAGTAATTTTTTTTTTCTTCCTTTTTTAATGTACTAGCTTGAAGTTAATAAAAGATGTTGAAGGTCTTGCAGTGTGTTTTTATGTATTAATAGCTATATTTTAAAGTTTTACACAACCTCCCCAGGGAATAAATTGAGGCACATGTCGATTATTACACTTTTATCAACTAAGTAGACAATAAAGCACACTGAATGTGTCCAGATGCTGTTAAATATTGCACATATTGTTTCAGGTTCAGGTTCTTGTCTACATTGTTTCCTGCCGCATATTTTGTGTTTTCTCTAATGCAGCAACCTTATAGAAACCAAGCAATTTATAAAAATTGAATTTTAAAAAACAAAAGTCAAAGACAAAAGAGAACTTTTAATTTTTTTAAGCTTTATTTTACAGTAATAGCTGAATAATAAATCAGAATATTTTTTTTTTTATTAATTGAACTGAGTATTACTAAGCTTTTTTGCTGGTGTTTTGTAACTGGCTGTAAAATGTAAATACAACGGAAAAGAAAATCAGTGCTACACATGCAAGTGCTTTACTTATCACTGAATTGCTTTATTTTTTTATTTTGTATACCGATACGTAATTTACCACCTTTAACAGGTTGGCCTTTGTTCTATTTACACGTATATCTTATTTTTCGAGTAGATTACTGAACAGCTTACATGTGCAAGAATTAAAGTAGTTGACTAAGCAATCCAAGCTGTATTATCTCCTTGAGTGCAAAACAACATTTGGAAGAAATGAGTCTCAAAACCTAGACATAATGATCAGTTTTCTGTGGCATGGGTTTACTTTTCTCACTTTGCTACCCTTAGCCTGACGGGGTACTTCACCAAGTATGACTGCTCCAGTGCCGACATCAATCCCATTGGTGGCATCAGCAAGATGGACCTCAAACGCTTCCTGCAGTATTGTGCAGACAATTTCAAGCTCACAGCACTGCCCAGGTGAAATGTTTTACTATTTTATTTGATTATTGTATTATTATTTGATTTACCGTTGAATTAACTTGCTACTGTAAACAGTTGCTAAACCTCCTCCCCTACGGCGACAAGTTCAATTTGGCTGCCCTGTTATGTGGCATCGTTGAGCATTGTTCCTGGGTCTTTAGTGTGGCTCTTGTTCCCATGGCTCCTCCCGGCAGACCTCATTTTGTGTTTTAACATACACGATCTGTGCCCCACTGATGCCTTCCACTGTGTTTATAACAGCATTCTGGCTGCACCTCCCACTGCAGAGCTGGAGCCGCTACGTGATGGCCATGTCTCCCAAACAGATGAGGTAAAATACAAATAAACACTGGAAATACAACAGATGCCTAACATTTTAGTAAAATTATTTCAAAAGCACCACAGATTCAAATTCCATCTCCTGCTGTAGTACACTTGATCAAACTACTTTCATTCCATAAAATGGCTCTGGTAAAAGTTACACTGTATGTGTATATAAATAGATAAATAATTTGAAGTAGCTTAATTTGCTTTGGAAAAATGTCAGCAAGACAATTAACTGTTTTTGTATTTTTCCTCAACAGTCAGTCTCCTTAGCAAAGTTAAAAATGGTTTAGCTCTGTTTCACAGAGACCTGACATGGTTACGGTTCACATGTTTCTGTCAAGGGGCCTGGCTTTGCATCCCTGGTCCCATTGCAGTACCCTCGAGCTTGGTACTTATGCTGAATTGTTCCATTGAAAGTCACCCAAGTGTATTAGTGGATGAATCATTGTAGTTGAAAGTAGTTTAATGTATGAACCTAACACTGTGAGGTGTTTTCAAGAAAGCGTCAGCTACATAAATCAACAGTACCAGAGGCCTATTTTGGTACAGTCTGTGAAAAACAACCTCTCTGTTTCCACGAGTCAGTCAGACATGGAGATGACTTACGCTGAATTGTCTGTGATCGGGCGGCTAAGAAAGATCTCCAAGTGTGGTCCATATAGTATGTTCTGCAAGCTGATCCACGTGTGGAGGGAAACCTGCTCCCCCATGCAGGTCAGTGTACCCTCCTCCCAGGCAGGTCTAAGGGTGGTCTCAGACATCATTGAAATTTAAACAAGATTGCCAGTTATCTTTAGGCATTGTCACTGCTTTGTGCTTTGCTTTGTTTACTCTGTTGAAACCGTTGAGGCTGATTTGCATGTTTGTTAATGATGGGCTCAGGAATGAGCTGATAACATAAAGAGAAAACATTGTTCTATTGCCACCGAAGGATCACTTTGTTTTCTCCTTTATGAACGCTTAAAGTATCTTCTATTATTCAAATGAACTAAAAGGGGATGAGTTATTACACAAGATGATATTCAAAATACCTACTTTCAAATTTTCCTCAGGTTTTGTGCAATAGCAAATATGAATTATTCAACTAATTCAGACAAAAATCACTGTCAATTGGATCTAAATTACATATGTAACTTCACACTAAGTATGTATTTTCCATTTTCAAGTAAAAATTAATGTTGTTTTAATACCCAAATTAAAAAAAGCATTCAAAATCCACCTGAGAAAAAAAATGTATCAAAATGTACTAAAACTTTTATTATTGTTGCACTGTTATTGCAGATGTGAACGTCAAATCATGGCTAATATCTTTATGTGGATTGATTCAGGTTGCTGTGAAAGTGAAGCGCTTTTTCAGGATGTACTCTGTGAACCGGCACAAGATGACAACGATGACCCCGGCATACCACGCAGAAAACTACAGCCCGGATGACAACCGCTTTGACCTGAGGCCCTTCCTCTACAACACGCTGTGGAACAGACAGTTCCAATGCATCGATGAGCAGGTCACCACACTCAACACGCTGATGCTCAAACACTTGAAGTTACAAAACAAATGTTAACTTAGCCATGTGCTTCGTAAGCATTTCTGAGAAAATATTAAGGTAGGGTGGTGCAACAGATGACACTTCTGCCTCACAAGTGCTAGGCTAACTTTTCAGACCTGGGTTCGAATCTGACTTAGTCTTTGTGGAGTGGATGTTGTTGGCGTGTTTGTGTGGGTTTCCTCCTAAAATCCAAAGACATCTGTGGAAGAAGGCGATTCTAAATAAATTTTGTACCCTCCCAGCAGTTGTGCTATTATTTCCTAACCATTTTAACCATCTTTTACTTTATTTTACTTATTTATGTCTGTTGTGAAACAGACAATTCTCATGGCAGGGAAGCAATTATTTCAGTTCCACTTTTACAGGAACAAGAAACACTGATTAGCAGAGGACACCTTATTGTCATTTGTATGAAAATTTTGACTTCCAAAAATGAGTAACTTAGACTTCCTTGTTTTTTAACAGGTTTCCCAAATGAAGGCCCAAGAATGAGCAGCATGGCCAAGAGATGAACATCTGAATGATGCCAACTAAACTAAAGAGCAACAACACAGATTCCTACTTGAAATGCTATTTTTTATTTTTGTTTTAAGTTGTACTCTCTTTCAGGGGTGGCTTTCATAAAGCAGTACTCAATAACCGTGGTCTTATCGACCCCTGCTCTTGACTGTGTTTGTAACTTGTAGGGATTAGACCAAGAAATTCGCTAAAACAAAAATGTTGATATTATCAGAGTGAAACCACTGGCCATGACCTAATATATGTACATATGAAAGGAAAGAATGTCGGTAGAAAGCCAGCAGGGAGCAGGATTTAGATGTAGTCCTTTGAGAAAGCCTTGTTTATACCTTTTTATACTGCTAAATCATCTACATTACACTGCACATGTCAATGGTGTAGCATTGGAGGAGCATAAAATAATACTGGCATTTATGCAGTCACAGATTGCATTCTGAGCCAAATTAGTTTTACAGGAGTTGCTTCATTATGACTTCTAAATCTCCCACTATCTGTTGAACCGTCATTGCTTCAAGGAATCATCCTGCCGTTTGGGATTAGATTAGTCGTGGAAAGGATTTGAGAACTCAAAGTCTTATCTACCCTTCACCATGTCCTTTACTGGACTGGACAAAGCACAACTTCTTCCTGCAGAATGAGAACAGAAGAGTCCCCACAATTCAATGGATGATGCTTTTTCACTTCCTCATAAATAATGTTATAGTATTTGTAGTACTGCTACAATGCATGTATGACAGTAATTGTGCAGGGAACTGTGGTGCTCGTAGATTTTAGACAGAGAGACTATTCAGCACAGATATATCTTTTCTGTAAACAGATAGGAGAGTTTTGTTCAGGAAGAAATATCTTTTTGTTTATCACTAGTGTAGCAATCGTGTGAAATACCCTCCTGTTGTGGTGACTTTATTGAGCTGTATGAATGCGACACTATCAAAGGTACTGGTATTCCTCGTCTCCCAGGTCAACTTATCCGAGATGTTTCGGTTTCTATACATGAGTACTGTGCTTGGTTTATTAAAAAAGTTATCCTTTCTTTTGTCAGTCTCAACTTCCTGTTGGTAATGTATAAGCAGTCTGCTTCAAGATATGGATTTGTGCAAGGCAGCCACAGGGAGAACTGCATTTTCATTGACTTGTGTGAAATAGCTAAGGTACCGGACACAACTGCGAGACCATAATTGGCATTCATGTTTCACCGTGTGAAGTGGCTACACTGACCACACAGTTCAATGTTAATACCGTCTAGGTTACATGATGGAACAAGTCGCTTGATGCAACTGTCCTTGCAAAAGTGGAATGCATTACTGTGTGCTCACTCTCATACTGCCACAGCTACAGCCCCTGGGCCGCTTTAAGAACCTGATGAAAGTTAAGGACCCCCTTATAAGAAAAATGCCCGTAGAAACTTTTGGAGAAAATAGTGCAGTCGATTTGTTGCACAAAAAAAAATTCTTTATATTCAGCCACAACTATAGATAGGAAGTACTGTTTTCGATGTTTTGTGTTATTTCCAAAGCAAGCCTGTACTTTGCAGGCCCCCAAATGTTCGGAGATTTTCTGATCTGAAGAAAAAATACACAAGTTTAAACTCATCAAACAGGCCAGACAAACTTTGATCCTTGTCCCTAAGATATGTGAAGAGTCCTGTGTATCTGGGTAAATCTGTTGGTTTGGGTATTGCCCCCCCCCCCCCCCACCACGTTCCACAAAATGCTTTTCAAAAACCTGACCACCAAGTAAAATAATGCAGACTGGACATGGCTGAACCAAAATATTTATAGTTATTCGTTGCATTATTTTCCTTCATTCGGCTGACACCAGCGTCCAAGAAAGTTTACACTGTTAGATGAGCAACTTTGCAAAGTTTTACCCATTCATACAGCAGGGCGCTCCTGCTGCATCAGTTCTGATCGAGGGGCCCCGCAGCAGGAGGAGGCGAATCGGTGTCCGGGCTGAGGTTGTTTAACCCCGTGTTGCTATGGCAGCCCCGAAAAGCAGCGCGGCGCAGCGAAGGCCCTATCATGGGCGAGCTGCACATGTCCGGTAAGTACGTGTCCAAGCCCGCGGGACCCACATGGACGGTCCCGTTTTCCTCGGCTGACAAAGCCGATCTGACGAACACATGGACGACAGCCCACATGGCACCGCGCAACGATCTCCGACGCAGAGGAAGGGAGGTGTGTGGAGAGGGGGGGGGGGGGCTCTTGCGCCACTCGGCGACCAGAAGCGCGCGAGAGCTCGTATAAAAGCGGGTGCGCGAGCCTGCCTCCGACGCGCGCTCACTTTCGGTTTCCCGCTCTCGCTGCGACGCGTTTTCTTGTCCCTTCGCTCGGCCTTCCTCCATGAACGCCAAGTGACATTTGCGCAGCGTTTATGCGCCGTCGGAGGCAACCCGTCGGCCTACTCGCGGAAGTGTCGCCACTTGCGCTGTTGAAATCTGTCAAAACGTTGCCAGATTTACAGTAACACTTGACGATCGCCCCGCCTTTTTAAAGGTCTTTGGGAGCGGCAGCGGGGTAGCCACCTCGCTCCCACGCAGTGTGATGGAAAGCGAGCCGCTGCTGGGCCGGAGTGCGAAGAGGGATGCCGCAGGGATCTGTCCGCGGGCCGAGGACCGCGCTGCCGCCCCGCTTTCTCCGTGCGCCAGGCGGCTCTCCTACTGTGTGCGCGGCCAGTCGTGCCGCATCGAGCACGGTAAGCCACATCGCCTACAAACACACACACTTACTTGAGGATCGAGACCACAAATGCACTCGTTTGTGCCTCGGTAGTTATGGCCGCATACGCTGTGTGTACCCGGTTTACTGTAGTGAAGCGGCAGGTGGTGTCGTGTTTTGCGGTGTTGCCCTGTAATCTGAAGGTTCCTGGTTCGAAACCCAGCTCCTGCTGTTGTGACCCTGATCGAGGCTCTCACTCTCAGTTGATACAGTGAGAATAACCTGCTGTATAAATGGGTAAGTAACTGTGAAGTTCACTACCTGCCAGAAAACCCAAAAACACCTTAGCAGCACTGCTGTCAGGCCTTTGCTGGTGAATACTGCACCTATGGTACCTACCGCCCCAGTGATATTCACCTGTGTCCACGCAGTGAGCTTTGTTTTACATATTCGTAATAAAATACTGTTGGAAGATAAGCTCGCATATCATATTTTCATTGAAATATGAGACAAGTATGAAACAATATATGCATATATAAGACACTGCCCGGCCAAAAAAAAAGTCACCACCTGGATTGAACTTAGTGGTATTATGTGGGGTTGCTTCAGTTGTGCAGGTCTAGGTTCAGCAACGTTATGTGCCCAAAAAATGAGCTCAGCGGACTACATGAATATCCTGAATGACCAGGTTTTTCCATCAATGGATTTTTTCTTCCCTGACGGCACGGGCGTATTGGAAGATGACAATGCCGGGATTCATCGGGCTCAAATTGTGAAAGAATGCTTCAGGGAGCACGAGAGAGACATAATTTTCACACATGGATTGGCCACCACAGAGTCCAGACCTTAACCCTATTGAGAATCTTTGGGATGTGCCGGAGAAGACTTTACGCAGCAGTCCGACTCCCCCGTCATCGATACAAGATCTTGGCGAAAAATGAATGCAACTCTGGATGGAACTAAATGTTGTGCCATTGCATAAGCTTATCAAAACGATTCCATAGCGAATGCGTGCCTTAATCGAAACTGAAGGTGGTCAAACAAAATATTAGAGTGTGTGGCTTTTTTTTTTGGCCGGACAGTGTATGATATGTTCTATTTTCATTTTTGGTCTATTAGCTGTGGATGTTTTCTGAGTATCCTGATGTGAATTTTTCCTATTTATGTTGTGTAAATATTATTTCATAATATGTTTGGCAGTTAATACATATTTGTTCTCGAAGCTAACATTATCAACAAATATGTAATCAATTATGGAATGATTTTCTAACGTTAAAACCTAGTTTGGACTATTTTTATGCTTTAAAGTAAGATTTTCCTTTAAAAAAATTCAATTTTAATATAGGCTTAATCCATGCAGGGTAACCTGCCTTATACATTTTTTTTTTCTTTTTATGCAATATTTAAGTTGCCCAATTTTCCTGAAGGGCTTGATCTTGTCTTTCCAGTGAATACAACATATCACACCAAACAGGTGGATAAAAATAGACAGGTGATACATAATATATTACTGACCTGGATAATAATAATAATAATAATAATAATAATAATAATAATAATAATAAAGTGGTTCAGAAGAGTGAATGAGTGTAAATGGCAATGGAGGCTATCATGTGCCTCTATGTTTTCTTGTGGTCAGCTATGTGTTGCAACAGTGCTCTTTCAGTCCTTTTACTCAGAGGTTTTTCCCTTTACTTGCTTGTGGATGGTGGAAAAATCACATCAGTGGAAAGAATATGTAAAGTTTCTGCATTTTACTGTCCGCTTGGACATTTGGAATCATATCAGTTTTCTGTTTAACTGATTTACTTTTAGCTTGGCAGAGGGGGACGTTATATTACCCTGTGCTACATGAGAGTCTACCTTATCAGCCTGGCTGGGACAGAAACTTGTGCCAGCCTGTCAGATCTCACTATAAATGGCTGCAGGGCCAGAGACCACACAGGTGGGATTTAATCTTGCTGATGTTCAGCTTCTGTACATGGCTTTAAAGTTACCACAGGATGGACCAGCAAGGGGTTAACCCAGACTGACTCAACACACTGTAGGTGCTGGGTGACTACAGTCCTGTCTTAGGATAAGCAGTAATGGACAGTTAGTGTGTGGGAGAGTGAGCATAGATGAAGGGAAATCTTTTATTTTAATAAAACTTATTACACATACTAATAGTAAAAATAACATTTTTGGGGGCATTACTGCATTTTTCTCTACTACTATTACTAATAATAATAATAAAGACGAAGAAGAATGAGAATATTATGTACAGGAAGTGGACAAGGATGAATACAATAGTTTCCGTAAATTTAATGTGTACTCTGCACAGTCTCTGTTCCATGAAGGGTCTGACTATACCACAGCAATTTGGAAGTGTGGCAAAAGCTGAAGGACGGGAGCCACATTAACACTGTGTCAACAGTGAGGGCTACAGGGTCCCCACAGTAAAACACATCAATAGCTGAAAACTTGTCTTTACTTCTGGGTGGTAGGTAGGGGGGACTCTGGACAAGTAGGGACATGGCTGCTGGAGGACCCTGAAGACACAATGAGCTGAATGAATTCCTGGTTCTGTATTACTACACTCCTGCTGTTGTATCTTTAATGAAGGCACTGACCTTAAACAAATTGTAACATGTACTTGTCTAACATTTTAAGTTATATTGGGTAACGTTTTTGAGTCTTTATGCAGAAGTAGAACAAAAGAAAGAAAATAAGCTGTGATTATGAGCTTCAAAAATAACATAAGCTATAAAAGTCGAACCAAATGAAAATGTTATAAATTATTAACAAAAAACTTGACAATGAACAAATAAAACATCAATTTGGGCAGGACGGAATAAAAAAGTTGAGGTTGTACGCAAAATGTTTGTGATAGAAATATGCCAGCACAAATGAGTAAAGCAATTACTGTAAGTGTTGTTTTATTCAATGGGAACACCCAAAATGAACAGGCAAGTTAGCACAGGAATTTAGGAATTGCACAGTTTTCATATAACACAATCACGTAACGTACAATAAAATGCTAGCTTCTGCTGGACATGCAACTGTAGGTCATACAAGGACATTTGACAGGGTGACACACATTTAAGTACAAAATTTACATGTGGTTAAAGGGTGTTGAGCTTTATGCAGTACATTTGTTCAAAAGTTATTTTTAAAAATATAGAACTAAGAAAGAGTTTCATTGCATATGTACACTGGGTCCTCAACTTTTGAACACGACTGGAAT
This sequence comes from Heterotis niloticus, assembly GCA_018136845.1. Classification (NCBI taxonomy): domain Eukaryota; kingdom Metazoa; phylum Chordata; class Actinopteri; order Osteoglossiformes; family Osteoglossidae; genus Heterotis; species Heterotis niloticus. The sequence goes on along the minus strand of CM030904.1, from coordinate 19,797,103 downwards.
GACAACTCAGAAAATCTTTTTTGCAACTCCAAAGTCATGTTTACCTCTAAATCATAATAAATAAAATAATAATACAACTGTACTTTGATATATTCACACATTTAGGTTCTGTTAAAGCCCACATAAAACTGTAATGAGTAAAAATGGGCTCTGTAAGTCTGTTATTTAATTACTCTAATTTCATCAACTACTTATCTTACTGTATGCAGGGCTACTGTGTTCATGTCCTGGAAACATAGTGCTCGTGGCAAGGAAGCAGTGAGGCAATGCCTGTCCATTGCAGGACTTGTTTTAACTCAAAGAGCATTTAGTGAATTGAATGTTGCAAAACTGCTAAAAGTGCAAAATGTCATCCCCACAATTTGACTGAGCATGGGGTGACAATCTGTCAGCATATCACTGAATTTGCCTCAGCTTTTTATCTATAAAATCCATAAAAGTGTAGAGACTGGCTACGTGAAGCTGCCCCCCCCCCCCACAAAAGGCACAAATAATAAAAACCTTATGGTTCGTTAGCGCTATGTTTGTGTTGCAAAAATTAGGATGTATGCTGTTTTAGTTTTTGAGTTATAAGCCTTTATTTTTTCAGAGCTGTGATGTCACTCACCCCCCTACAATCATCAAAATGCACGAAACTCGGAGCAATTGTTAGTGCTCCATTTGTGCCCTTTGCAATTGCAAAAGCACCCCTCCAACATTTTTACTTTCGGAGATATTAACGATTATTTACATTGCGCGTGACATCACTCACCCCCTCCACAACCACAGAAACGCACAAAACCAAGCGAGTTTGTTAGTGCTCCGGCACAAATGTAGTACTAATGAATGTGCCTGGTTTTGTGTGTTTTTGCGGTTTTAGGGGGGCTGAGTAACGTCACCCGCAATGTAAGCAATTGTTAATATATTCAAAACAGAATGTGATAGAACGGCAGTTTTAACAACACAAACTGGCACAAACGTAGCATTAACGAACGCACCTGGTTTCTTCCATTTTTGCAGTTGTAGGCGGACTGAGTGATATCACAGCCTCGAAAAAATAAAGACTTATATCTCAAAAATGAAAATGGCACAAATCCTACTTTTTGCAGGAAAAACCAGCACAAACATAGCACTAACGAACCATAAGGTTTTTATCATTTGTGCCATTTGTTGGGGGGGGGTCAGCTTCACGTAACCATAGAGACTAACTTCAGTTTATTTGCTAGTTATGTTAAGTACAAGCCTTGGATACAGGTATAACAAATACGCATTACATTTAAAAACTTTGTTTTACATGTTGATTAAATTTAAGCTGCATTAAATTTAAAATTAATTTTAAAAGTAAAAATACATAGTCTAAACAAAGCCCTGTTAAGTGCCTGTGGCTGTCTGATTTTTATTCGGTAAATACATGCTGTGTTCCTCATTTTGTATTTGACCACAGATTCTTAGGCGCACCAAAGAGAATCTGTGAACACTGTGTAAGACAGTCAAATTGAATAGTTCCTACACTGTTTTGTTTGGATGTTTTACAAAGTGATACCTGTGCATGAAATCTCAGGTCAAAGGTGACGAGAGCATTCTTCTTCTCAAAAGTCCTGAATGAAAGATGGAAAATGATTTTTCCTTTTCTTATCATACCAATGAAGGAACAAGCCACATCATGCTGTGGGGTAGACAAAAGCATCAGATAAGCAGCAAATTGCTAATAGCAGTAGTAATTACTGTGGTGTGATGTGTGTTTGCACCTCTTGCCTTATGATGTAAGAACAGTTGAGCAAGTTGATCCACAACTTCAGCACTGAAATTCTCTAACCTTCAATGCTGCTGAATGTCATGGTCAAAACTCTGAGCACCAAGAACCTCCCTGCATAATTAATTTGGTGTCTACGCTAGGAATTAATTTTAACTTTTTTACATTTCTCTCATGAGATGCTTTAACAGTGTCACTTAGTAAATAAGAGTAAATTTTAATACAACATCCCTGACAATGTGACAAAACTTCCCTTTTTCCTCCCAAGCTGATGATGAAGACCTTTACATCCAGCAAGCTGTTGTATTTATTGAGGATGCAATCAATGTAAGTTTTCTTTTTGTTTCTTGTTTTTTTTTTTTTTAAATTCTGGAAAAATCATATGCAAAATATATTTTTAAAATTGTAATATTTCTTCATAGTATCGGTCCATCAACCATCGTGTGGATTCCAGATCACTGTATTTCTACCGGTGGTACTATTCCAGGATCTGTCAGTGGTAGGCTTCTCTGGTGACTTTGTTTTACAGAAGGTACTGTGCTTGGCTAGCATATTGAGAAGTAACCATGATGTGCAAACTGTTAAATAACTTTTGCAAAAAAAAAAAAAAAACACTGCTGGGTTCTTATGCTAGTACGTAGTAATATATGGTTTTGCTTTTTGTGTTCAGGAGCCTTGGTTTGGTCATTGCTCTTAATCTTAGCCTGGCCTTCATTGAAAAGCCTTCTTCCTTGACTGTCACCTCCGATCTGCGATACAAGAGTATGCCGTGGGAGCCCCCCTGTGGACTTACAGAGAGCATTGAGATCATGTGCCTTCTCATCTTTGCCATTGATCTCATTGTGAAGGTACCCTCTGAGACTTCCAGGTTGACTTGTCTCTATAGATTGGGTTCTCATTATGGGTCAGACAGGTTTAAATTAAATGGCTCTGTCTTTACTAAAAGTGTTGCCACTGAACATATTCCCTCAAAACTGGCAAAAATGTCGAAGCTTGACAAATAGCTTTTTTGTAAATGTTTCAGAGTTGCATGGTTACAGGGCAGGTACTGTCATGTCCCACTGCCCCTGGGCCAGCTCACATACAACATGGAATCAAATTTGTCTCAGTCTGCAGTGTTTACATGTCCTTCCTGTGTTTGCATGGGTTTCCTCCAGCCATCCAAAAACATGTGTTGCATTTCACTTGAAATTGCTCTTAGTGTGTGTATATGGGAGTAAATGTGTATGCGCCAGGGTGTATCACGCTCTGTGCCACCAAACAAAACTCTGGACCACTGAAACCATGTATATGGCAAGTGGTGTTTAATGGGTGGATGGATATTTTAAGTCTCAACAATTACATTATTAGAGCTCTAACAAGGAACTTAAACTTATAAAATAAATCAAAAACAAAGGATCCAGACCACTTATCCAGAACAGCATACAATTTACAAATTTATCTATTTATATTTTTATTACATATTTAACATCAGTTATTCTTAAATGTCTTGCCTAAAGTTTTCACTGTTGGAGTCCTGCAGCTGAACCTTGTAGCCCTCTGTTTGGGGGAGAAAGGGCATCGTGCTGCTGTCACACTGCTTGTAGTCACTGTCTCACATAAATATAGATACTCGCTATGTTAAAAGGTCTGTATTCTTTGAAATAATAGAGCTATCTGATCGGCTGGGAGGAATTCCGGAAGAACAAGTGGCTGATTGGGTACATCGTGGTTGTTGGAGTGTCGGTTATAGACTGGACGCTTTCAGTGAGCATGTCTTGTAATGAGGTAAGTACAGTGTTTTGCTTAATGTTTTCATTTGGTCTCCATGGGAACTAGAATCAAATACAGTGTGCTTTTCAGATAATCCCTTCATATATTTATTGCCTTTAGTCATCCTGTGTCACAATCCTTGGCTGGAAAAAAAAAACACAGTTAGGGAAAGGTACTGTTAATACTATAGGTTTTATTACGAAAATGTCACAGCTAGTTACACTATGCCTTTATCTGTATGTTTCAAAGTGCAGTATATACAAATATGCAAATATTATATATTTAAGGTTGAAAATGTTGTGGTGAGAGCATATATCATTTGATTGTGTAAATGTTTCCTTTCCACATTGCAGACTGTAAGGATCAGAAGAATTTTCCGGCCTTTCTTCCTCCTGCAGAATTCATCACTAATGAAGAAAACCCTAAAATGCATCAAAAGAACACTACCGGAAATTGCAAGGTATTTTGCACCAAGCTAGTGCAACACAAAGCGTGAACGGCATACCATACAAGGATCCACATGGCATTAAGCTAAACCTTTAATTATTAATAACAAGTTAAGTGTTTTAGAAGTAGTTATGCAGTGTAGCCTAGCCCTGTGTAAGTAGGGTTTTTGCTCATTTGTAATGAGTAATAGCAGAATTGTCTTTTCTAATTTTATAACTTCCCCTCCACAAAAAAAAAAAGTTTATTTTCCAAATACATTACTCCCAAAATGTGTTTTAAACTTCACAACTCCCTGTTCTTGTAGATGTTGGTAAGCAAGGCAGTGTGTTATACTTTAAGCCAAGAGTGAGCTCATACAGGAGCAGATGTGCACCGGTCATTCCAGAAAGTGACCAGAGTGATAGTGCATGGCCACTAGAGGGCGCTGATGACAGGCCTGTCCCGCTGTTTAAAACTTATTGATGCTTTTCTGCTACTCTTTTACACTCCTGGTCACAGTGGACAAAGATGTCACAGGATGAGGCCTTGTGCTCAAGATCAGTGCTTTTTCTTGCTGAGATGCTCAAAGAGATCAGAGTGATTTGCATGCGGTGTAAATGATCTGATAATTCCGATCCTGCTCGATAACCATGACCTTTTGTCTGTGTCCACAGCGTGATCCTGCTGCTCACACTCCACTTGTTCCTGTTTGCCATGTTTGGGATGCTGATCTTCACCCGGGGAGAGGTACACTGTCTTGTTCACTGCCTCTATTTTCTATCAAATTTTGCTTGCAGTTTTCAAGCTCAGTTTGTCCATTTTACTTTATTAATGGCCTATTGCAGTGATGTTTCGTAAAGTGCATCATATCTCAAAAACACATCTAGAGCTAATTGTGATGTTACTGGATAACAAGAATGCACAGAGACTTCATTTTGACCTTGTAGCTTTGTCATATAATGTGTCACTTGATCCATTCTTTCCCAGGATCCAGAGGAAAATGGAGAATGGGAAGCATATTTTCGAACTCTACCTCAGTCCTTAACATCCTTGCTGGTGCTGCTCACCACTGCTAATAACCCCGATGGTATGTGAACCATCAGCACGGTGCTCGTATCACAACAGGAAGTAGAGAACTGCTTTACTTTGTGAGAAAGCAATTTATTTATTTTTTGATAAGATTTAACTTAATAAGAAGCATGGAATACTTAACTATATTACTGCACAATGTCTGAATATGCACATTTTGACCTTTCATTTAGTTTCACTGAGCCATCGCTGCATTTAAAGCAGAGGACCTGCCATGGTTCATTACCTTTATTGGCTGTGCTGAATATTGAGGGGGATGTTGCTGTATGACCTTATTGTGTATATAGTACCATACGCACGTACCGCACTGTTTCAATAAACACACTTAATTTGTTTTGTCTCTAACCTAGTTATGATACCAGCGTATTCAGTGAACAGGGGATATTCAATCTTCTTCATCCTGTTCAGTGTGTTTGGTAAGTGCTACTCCCTGTCCAGTGGTAGCGCACTGCAGGTGTGTTACTGAGATTAAACTGTGAGCAAGAGTGGCTGCCTTTTCTGTATAGTGATCATTTTCAGTTTTTTCATGTCTTCGTGTCATTGATGGTCCTTTTTACTGTGTTTAGGAACCTACTTCCTAATGAATCTTCTTACTGCCATCATATACAATCAGTTCAGAGGATACCTACTGGTGAGTTGAGAATTGTTTCAGAATGCTTGTGGTCATATCAGTTATTTTAGTTATTTAGTAAGTAGTGTAAATAAATATTAGAGCTAAATATATGGTACGCTGTATGACCGATTCTTCATAATTTTTTTCTGTAAGTTACAGAGCAGTTGCCAGAAGGCTCTTAAAAGCATCTCTTTTATTCTAATCTCTTAAGAGCTCCATAAATTTGCACCACACCATCCATCTGTCACAGTCATCTTTGTATTTTATATCAAATGCTGTTTTGTAGGTTTCTGTAGCTACACTTGTGAGGCATGTTGACAAAAGCAATATCAGACAAACTGTTGCGATAATTATCTATATCTAAAACTCTGCACCTTCTGAGAAGCGCACTTTTTTACACTGAGCGTTGTCTGGCAACTGACCGTGTGTGTTTCCTTGTACTGCCCCTGGCAGATGTCCATCCAGACGTCCATCCTGAGGAGACGACTTGGTATCAGGGCGGCTTTTGAGGTCATGAGCTGCCGGGGCAAATGCGAGACACACACAGATGAACAAGTGTAAGCCTTTTGCCATCTTCAGTTCATATAAGGAACTGCAAGAACCTTTAATTAATTTATTTGATGCCAGCTACAAGTTCAGCAGGATGCAGGTTTGAATCCCAGCTCCTGTTGTAGTTCCCTTGATCAAGATACTTACCCTGAATTAAAAATGGTCAAGCTGTATAAAAGAGTAAATAATTCTAGTAGAATTATTAACTTAACATGGCAACTTGCTTTGAAGAAAAGCATAACCTAATAAACCTGATAAATAATAAATGTAAACCACAATATTTCTGCAATTACTAAAAACTATACATAGTAATAGGAAGTGTTGCATCTAAAGACCATTGTTAGCTGATGCTTTGCATGTCTGTTTTCAAAATAGATGCGAAGTCCACTTTACTGCCAAGTACACTTTACTGGTTGAGTTTGTGTGTGTGTGTGTGTGTGTGTGTGTGTGTGTGTGTGTGTTTGTGTGGTTGACATTTTCTCCTCCATCCTCATCCTGCAGTGAAAGTGTGAAGGTGGAGGAAGTGCTGAAGGTCATGAGAGAGGTGCAGATGAGGTCCTATTACAGACAAGCCATCATGCAGGTTAGTGTGGCAGTCAGAGGGGTTAGATTTCCCCTGAACTAGATGGATGAATTCTCAGGTCTGATGTATAATGTAATGTTTATTAGACCCATTTGGCACTGTTCCTGGTTCCTGAAGGGTTGATTAGGTCCTGTCTTTGCCTGTTTCTTTCCATTACCCCACCATTTTGTTCTCCATTTACCATCAGAAAGCTCAGCAGTTCTACAGCAGTGATATCCAAGCAGAAGACTTCCAGAGGCTGTTCGACGAGCTGGACAAGGATAGGATCAAAGAGGTCTTTTTTGGTCACACTCTGCTCACACACTCATCTCTCTCACCTTGTGCATTGGAGTTACTAGCTCTCAGGCATGAGAATTATCTAAGCAGCAAACAGTGGTCAAGGCATTGGCCTTGTCCCCAAAAGGATGTGGGTTTCACTCCCATTAGGAGCCTTGCCATAGTGTCACAAGGGTTAATAGTTAATCTTGATTTATTTTGTGCAATATGAATAAATAGGTAGACAGCTAGATAAAATTTTGTTGACTTGCAAGGCAGTTGCACAAGGCTAAAACCGTAGTAACCCTGGAATCACACTGCAAGTAAATAATTACCAATCACATTTATGTTCCCTCTGCAGCATCCGCCAATGCCAGAGTATAACTCTCCTTTCCTTCAGAGGGTCCAGTTCATCTTCAGTCACTATTACATCACTGTAATTGGGAATCTGGTGGCCCTGGCCAACGTGCTCTGTATCTGTGTAAGATAAGAACCGAACCCTCTTCTTTATCATTGAAGCCCAAGGTTAGTCAGAAATAGAGTATCTTTAGTGATGCTATGAGAGTGGCGCCATCTAGTGGACAGAGGGCTGCTGTTCTTCACATTAGCAATTTCCCCTCAGTTTTTACTGTTATCCAGCAACTGTACATGGCGAAATTTAAAATAACCTTTGTGTGCATTTTTTCCAGACAATACTAGTGATCGATGCTGAGAAATCCATCTCAAAGAGAGACAGCTACTATGTAGAGGTAACTGCTCAATCATATATGAAGGTTTTATAAAGTATACTGACTCCTTAGGTTACTGACAGAGTTGGCGCTTGAAGTGTTTTTATGTGACTCCAGAGTCACTTTTACGCTGTATGTCACAATTAATAATAATTTAACCTCTTCATCTAAGTCACAATAACAGACAGTCCGCTTAAATTAATGACACACAAACAATTGTATATTTTATTGTGAATATCAGACATATCATTTGAACATTCAGGGCTGGAAAAAGCTTTTGGACCCATGTGCTTAGTAACTTCTAGAAGATCATTTTGCAGCAACTAGCTGATTAGCAGCAATAACCTCCAGCAAAAGTTTCCTCTGGCTGCTGGTCAGACTTGTAAGAGACCTTTGTAGATATGGTGGTCACTGAAGAACATACAGTACCTCCTTCAGATCATTGTTATTTGTAGGACTTCTTTGTGTAAACAACTCTCTGTATAGTGCCACGGGTATGACATTCTAGAATGCTAATTTTCTTCAGTTTTAGCCATTCTGTTTTTCATTTTCCGCTGTGTTTGGGGTTGTTGCCGTTATACACTGCCTGGCCCAAAAAAAAGTCACACACTCTTAATATTTAGTCGGACCACCTTTAGCTTTGACTACGGCATGCATTCTTCATGGCATCCTTTCGATAAGCTTATGCAATGGCACAACATTTAGTTCCATCCAGAGCTGCATTAATTCTTTGCCAAGATCTCGTATCGATGATGGGAGAGTCAGACCACTGTGTAAAGTCTTCTCCAGCACATCCCAAAGATTCTCAATGGGGTTAAGGTCTGGACTCTGTGATGGCCAATCCATGCTCCCTGAACCGCTCTTCCACAATTTGAACCCGATGAATCTTGGCATTGTCATCTTGGAATATGAAGAAAAAATCCAAAAAACCTGGTTATTCAGTATATTCAGATCACCTTGTTTTTTGGGCACATAACGTTGCTGAACCTAGACCTGACCAACTGAAGCAACCCCACATCACATAACACTAAGTTAAATCCACGTGGTGACTTTTTTTTTGGCCAGGCAGTGTATTATCCAATGTCTGTTACGCTTCAGGTGTTCTCAGGTTCAGCGTTAGGTAACCCTGACGTTTCCCTGTAAAATTTCTTGTTGCAATCCGGCTCAGTCTGTGTGGAGTATAGGTTAGTTTAATTAGTACAGAAATCTAGGTAATTCCAAAGGGTTCACAGTTTTTCTTGCAGTCGAAAGAAATACTTTGCAACACTTCTTTTTAAACATTTTTAGTTACTTTGAACCACGTTAAAATGAAAACTTGTTTCAAAGTGCAGAATATGAAAATACTTTGTCTCCACAAACTCGTGTGCAGATTCTGATTCATGCATGCTTTTGATCCGAAGGCAGGCCGAACTACAGTGGATCCCCTAATGGGAAATATACAGTAACTGAGACCAGAACTGGTTGTTAGTCCAAAAGTTTGCTAATGAGTGAGAGTCTTGTCATCAATTCATTGTGCAGCTACTGGTAGGCAATAATGTGTACTGAAGATAGTGGTGTTGGAGCGAGTGACAGTTTTTTGGGGATCTCTCCATTCTCCACCGCTATCACCGGATGTACTTTACTGTAATCTGTTCCTGAGTAAATACAGGTGTCATTTGTTTCCCTGCAAGGTTTCAAGAGAATAAGTACATCAAGAAAATACATGTTTCAAAAGAATAATTAATAAAATGGAAATTGCACGTAGCTCTGAAAATGTGTCCGCAATACGAGGAGCCACTCCAGTATGAAAGCATTTATAAAATGGTTTATGTTGATATTGGAACTCATTATATAAATGTTCTGTATGTTCTTCTTTTTAAGACGATCAACTGTGTCTTCACTGCATACTATCTTCTTGAAATGCTGCTGAAAATATTTTCCTTTGGATGGAGAGGATACCTGTCGTACAGAACTAATATTTTTGATGGGTTGCTCACAGTCATTCTTCTGGTAAGTGAAAACCCAGCGATTCACTGAGATGGTGTTTGGAGTAGAAAATGAAATGTATGACTTAAAAAATTAAAAAGCACTTGTTAGAAAAAAAATGTATTATTATTTTATTAATGCAAATGTATTTTTTCCCTGTTTTAAAAAGTGTCTGCAGATTTCCATATTTGCTACATACAGACTTCCATTTTCACACTGGTATGTCTCTTTGTCCGCTTTGCTTATTGTGGTTTTTGCACATTTGTATGTATTCTGTGGTTATTCAGTTATGAAGTAGCGGCTGGAGATGGTAACCTCTCAAATGCGGTTTCATGCAGGTACCCCTCAGTGCCAGGAAGGCTGTCCTTGTTTGACATGGTGCGTCTGGTCAACATGCTCATCGTCTTCCGCTTCCTCAGGATCATCCCCAACATCAAGGTGAAGAGCATCGCCCTTGCGCTTCTGCTTTGTACAACTCACTGCTATATGGCACTTTCAGGTGTAGGTGTGGCCACCTTGGGGCACTGCAGTGATTTGAAGCATTAATGTGACAGCAGCTTGTGCAGATATACGTTTGCCACTAGTGTTTTTAGTCCACTTAAATAGTGCTGTTCAAATCTGGTCCATAAATATGCTGTATTTTCAAAATAAAGGTTGTATGGATTTATTTTTTTCCGCTTAGACACTGATTGAATTAATAGCACAATTCCAGTCACGTTACAGTTCTTAGTTGAGTAATAGGAACAAAATACTTCCCTTTTTTCTGATTCTGAAAAAAAATAAATATTAGGCTGGATGTGTGTTTGGATGGATGCTTGGAGGATTGCTCCACTGGGGCTTGGAGTTTGCTGGGGGGCTCGCACCTGCCATAGAGTGAGGTTGTTAAGCCCCCCCTGTTGGAATTCCTTGAACAAGACAAAGGAAGAGGTGGGGTGGCGGTGGGATTGCGGAAACAGCAGCTTTAGGATGCGAGTAGCGAGTAGAGGTGTGTTTGTACAGTATGTGCATGTGTGTGAGATTGAGAGCAGCCAGGGGTTTGGTCTGATTCTCTCTCTTGAAATTTTGTTTTTAGAAACTTAGTTGAGTTATCATTTCTTCTGGTGCCTCACGAAATGCAAAAATTGTGTTTTAAGTTAGTCATTATAGTGTATTCCAACTCAATCTTCTTTCAATATTATATTATATTACATAATCGCAATTTCAGTTGACACCCATACTAATGGTAATGTCTAATGTTCAAAATAATGCGTAAATAAGATGGCTACAGCAGTGATTTTCGTTTTAAAACATACTGTTTATTCCAGTTTAAAAGAACATGTTAGATCGGAGGGTGTGTTTATATAAATTTGCTCTTTTGGTTCTGTTGGTTGTAGCTGATGGCACTGGTGGCCAGCACTCTGGTGGACCTGGTTAAAAACCTCAGGGCCTTTGCTGGGATTTTAGTGGTAAGCATTTTTCCAGCTCTGTGAATTGTTACTGTGACATTCGCAGTCACCTCTGTAGTTTTTTCTCAATTTTACTCATGATATTTAAACAGATATCCTCACTAATGTGGTCTCCTATCTTCCCTAAGGTTGTGTACTATGTGTTTGCTGTACTTGGTGTTTGGCTGTTCCAGGGATCAATCACTGTGCCCACAAACATGAGGTAAGAAAGGACTACAGATATGCTGTTGCTGACCACAAAACATACTGGAAAGAGCAACTTATTCACATTTCCCAAGTGAAGAAAAGTATTTTCCTCAGTCCTGATTTCCCCTGTTACTGCACATTTGTCACACTAGATAGTTTCAGATCTTTAGACAAAATGTAGTGTCTCCCGCTCTTTGCAGACAAATATACAGTAATGGGGGAAATCAGGAAGGGAAGATACTTTTCCACAGCACTGTAAGTTATCATTTAACTAGATTTAAATTTGTTCATGGAAACTGCCAGTGGAAACACTAACATATTTGGAAATAAAAAACAATTGAAATTGTTTTTTAAAAGTTATACATGTGTTCCTGTAGCTTGATCATTAATGACAGCCTTGCCAACAATGCCAGCAACACGGCGCGATGTGGAACATACGAGCAGCTCAGCTACTGGCCAAACAACTTTGATGACTTTGCTGTGAGTATAGTGGAACTGTGACTACCCCACTCACAAAAAGCCTGGGAAATGCGCCGAAGGAATTTACTCTGGGTTAACTGTTGTTTTACTTTCATCTGGTGGAACATTAATGATGCATGTCCAATACTTTAGCTGTTGTCAAATGAAAACAAAGCGGACTCCCAAACAGTCGTGGGAATGGAGGCGAGCTTGCAAACGAAATGTTGAGCATTATTGAGTCTTGTCAGCTCTCCAGATGAAATGAGTTCAGTATATGTGGAACATTTATATCAGTTGTCAACTGGGTTTTCAACTTACGAACACGGTTGGAACTGGAAGCCTGTTCATAGCTCAGTTTTTTTTGTAAATCCAACCATCACATCACAGTGAAGAAACATTTGGCAGGTTTGTTCTGGATTCGGGAAGTCATCTCCCACTCAGGTGTGATGAATAATCCAGGAGGTGGGGATATGCCACTGTACTGCCTGCCGCAGAATGCTTAGTGATAGAGATGGACCTTGGTTTATTCACAGGCCACGCTGTACAAAAACCTCAAAAATAAGCTGTAATAAAAAAAATCACACAACGGCAATTATTTATCCATGCAGCATTTATTTTATTATCCTTTGTTAACTTCAAATAAAATGAATGACTACGATATTGGTATAATAAATAAAACTAGGCGGATCAACTTTCAGTATTTTTATGCAGTTCGAGCAACATTAAAAGTGAAAATTAATTTAAAATTATTGAAACTAATATCGTTCGTTTCCACAAATTCCTGTATGTGCAATGTTTGCCACTTTGTTTATGATTACCAGCTCTCATGAACCAGACACAAGTTGTAAACATTATGGAAGTGAGCTGCATTAATCCGGCCCCACACCTCCTTTTCAGTCCTTTTTTTCATCAGCTAATGGCTAGATGTGCAAACACAGGTGACATTTGCACTGCAACTTTTTTTTTTTTTTTTTTTTTTTTTTTAAATAGGCAACCAAAAAAAGTGTTTTGGGTCTTTTAAAATCTGTGACTCAAACATTAGTAACATGAGGACTCAGTATTTAAGATACTTTTATAATGGAGTTTATCAAGCTTATTCTGAACTAAAACATTGGAACTGGATATTCTTCCAGGCAACCTTCTCTAATGTGGAATCTTTCTGACCAGTTTGCTATTGTTTTTTCTGAAAAACCATGTCCTGCTATACTCATAACACATTATGTTCTGTTTATTTTTTTCTGCCCAGTCTGCGCTGGTGGTTCTGCACAACATCATGGTGGTGAACAACTGGCAAGTCTTCATGGATGCCTTTTCCAGATACAGTTCTGAGTAAGCAGGCGGCTTGGATTCACACGCGGGTCACACCTGGGGGCTGTGATGTCAGTGGGCCAAACACAGGGCACAAATCTTTCACTGCAAAGTTTTCTTTTTCATAGTTATACAGGTTGTTTATCTGTGAATGAGATTCAAAAATAACAATAGCTGCACATTTACTGTACATAACAGCTACAGCACAGAAAAACATAAAACTGGCATTGAAAACTGTTGAATGTCAAGTTTTCTGGCATCTCTTCAGCAAAGTGGCTTTATTAGTCACTTAGTTGGAAGCATTCAGGTGGAACACAATCTCCTAAAGATGTGGTTCTCTAGGATGAGAATTTCTTAAGGCGATAAATTCTTTAGCTGCAGTGAGGCATCAACATCCTTTTTTCCTTCCCTTGTTGATTATTGCCTTCAGTGATGAACTTAGCAGAAAGTACTGTATATGGGCAGAAGATACACTATGTGACCAAAAGTATGTGGACCCTCCCCTTCTAATAACTGAGCTGACCTATTTTTACCGCACCCACACAGCACACAAACACATTCTAGCAATTGTGTGCTTCCATTTTTTTGGCCACAGTTTGGGGAAGAAGCTCCTTTCCTGCTCCAGCATGACTGTGACCATGCACAAAGTGAGCCCCATAAACACGTGGCTTGCTCAGGTTGGTGTGGAACTGGAGTGATCTGCAAGGAGCCTTGACCTCAACCCCACTGAACACCTTTAGGATGAACTGGAATGGTGACCAGTAGCCAGGCCTTCTCACCCAACATCAGTGCCCGATTTTAATTATGTTCTTGTGGCCAAATGGGCACAAATTCCCAAAATGTTGCGGAAAGCCTTCCCAGAACAGGAGGCTGTTATAGTAGCAAAAGGGAAAACAACTTCGTATTAATGCCCATGGGTTTTGAATGGGATCTTCACAAGCACATATGGGTGTGATGCTTGGGTGTCCACATACTTTTGGCCATATAGTGCATCTTAAGGATTAGCAGACTGTATCTTCAACAGAAGCAGCAGTGGACAAACATATTAGAAGAGATAAGATAGTATTTAATGTAATAATAAAATACATTTGGTTTCTGGATCAGCACATTGACTAAAACATGGGTAGTCATTTTCACTATTTTGTTCTCTTTCTCTCTCTCAAGGTGGTCTAAGGTGTACTTTGTGTCCTGGTGGCTGACATCTTCTGTGATGTGGGTGAACCTGTTTATAGCCTTGATCTTAGAGGTACATCCACAGTTTGTCATTCCTTTGTTATACATATGTATTTTTTTTTTTTTTTGGGGGGGGGGGTCATATGAGGACATTAAAGCCAAATCGCCTTCTGTCCTACAGAACTTCATCTACAGATGGGACCGTAGTTGTACCTGCACTGTTTCAGATGTAGAGAGGATTGGGTATGAAACGACTGTGCAGCTCTTGTTCAGGTAGGTCTGTAAACCCTGAGTTCAAACTGTACTGACCTAAGTATTAAGATATTCACCATTTTTTAAACTTTGACATTTTGATGTAGCAGTGTTGGCATTCGCCCTCTGCTGGTTGCACATCTTCAAATATGAGGCTGTTTCAGTTGATTGAACTTACAATTCCAGGCCCCACCTCTGTTGCCATCTCACTCTTTGCTTAGAAAAATCACCTAAAATCTCGTCCTCTCACCTTAGGCGCATGCAAAACAGGCTTCACTATTTTTATTTTATTTGTAATTTATTGTTGTTAACATGAGGGCTACAGGTGGTATAGTGGTTGGTGTTGTTGCCTTGTATTCAAAGGGTTCAGGTTTGAATACCACATAATCTCCTGTTATTTTACCTTGGATAAAGGTACTTATCCTGATATAGTAATCATACAGGAATCAATGTAGGTAGCATAATGCTGTAAGCACCTCGAAGGGGACTGGTGTCAGCCAAATGTTTTTTTTTTCTTTTCATGTCACATCTCAGGAAGCACCTACAGGAGCCCACGGAAGAGGAGTTGGTCACACAGCTTCACCATCACCCCCACCTGCACCTGGCCAGGTGACCGACATCACGGCCCCCTGCAGGGCCTCCCGCTCAGGCTGCTTTGCGCTGTTCTGTTAGACAGGACACTGATACACTGTACGGGCACGTGACAGTCCAATCACACACACCACCGGCCGCCAGGTCTGCTGTGCTGAGCGGTTTAAGGGACAAAATTACCCAAAGGCAGCAAATTGCAGTGGTGTCCACCAAATACATATGTAGAGCAAAAGCAGTAATACATCAACAACTTTACCGTATTTTCACATTACATAATTTTACCGTATCACACCTTATTATTCCAGCGAGCTTATTTTTGGTTTGACAGACATTGGCATACAGGATTTTCAACCATGTCAGTCACATATTTGATGGACAGTTGCACTTTATCTTTTGTGAACTAAACCTTTAGTTTTTTTTTAATTACCTTTAACTTGTGAGCCAGAGCTGGAATATTGCACAAAGTAGGGAATGGTAAAATGGTGTGTAAATAGGGTAAATAGGGTTCAGGAAGGCACAGTGTAGCGCAGTGTTCACCAGAAAAAAATATTTTTAATGAAAAGGGACTTCTCAAATAGGGAGAAAAGATTTTTAAGATTTTGGGAATGCATAAAGGGAACTTTTAGTGTTACCGTTATCCTGTCTTATTTTTATTTTTTTATGCTGACTGACAGGACTCTTCCTTTATACAACATCATGTATCACTGTGGTTTCAAATTGTATTCCTCAAAAAGTGCTTTTTGAAACAACATTTTAATATACAGTATTTTATGGAAGTAAAAACATAGTATTTTATTTTCATGGCACAGTGTATTTCCACAAAACTGAAAGATTGAATATATTTTAACATGAAGGAAATTTAAGCTGCGATCATGAGGTGGGGTTGAAAAAAAAAAAAACAAATCATAAAACTGGGTACCAATAATAGTTTCTTGTGTTTATCCATTGACATTGTAAATCCAGTGACATCCAATAATGAGATGGATCTGTAGGTAAAGGTGCTGTACTCTATTTTTACCACACTATGCCCTTCTTACCATACATGACATTTGTTTACTACGGGATTAGCATTTGCATCCTTAAAACCAATATGAATCATCAGTTCAATGTGGATTTTGCACTGATGAAGGCAACCAGCTCATTGTTTGATTTGACCCTAAAATCCATTTTGCACATTTATGCCAAACTAAGAGGATTAATTTCACATGGAGCATTTTCGCTCTCATCTGATAGAGACACTGCTTTCTGGAAATGGTTTGGTAAAAATATAATTCTGATAATAAACTGGGCTTTTTTTAAACATCTGTACTTGGACTCAAAGTTAATTTCTGCCTGAACTTCACAATAATGTAATCCTAACAGCACGGTAAAAATTTGTCACGTATTGGGATCCAGTGGTGCTCAGCAGAGTTGCATACAGATGCTTATATGAATATTAGCTTAGACATTTATATTTTTTTAACACTTTGGTCCACCGTACGACTCCGAGTGAAGAGAAGTGCATTTCACAACAAAGCGCTTTAACTGTGCACACTCCATTTTTAAGTATGCCCAACGCCAGCGGGATATGTGCTTTACGCCTCCTGTCCTGTTCCATGTGAATCAGAAGTAAACATGAACCACCACCACCCCCAACTAAGTGCTGTGTCCTGGCACAAGAAAGGTCTAGTTCTGTGGGACATGTTCATACACACAGCAGAAGTGCTGGGATGGGCTGGGCTGGGATGGGCTGGCATGCTGACGGCGAGGGTCACGTCTGAAATGGGATCCTAACTGTCAGCGTGTTTGCCGTTCCCTCGGCTGGATTGCGGCTGTGTAATTGTGCTCCCAAAATAACTCCAGCTTATCTGAATCTAACATGCAAAAAACTTCCTGATGTGCTGAGCTGTCCATCCTTAGAATGATAATACTTGATTTTTTTATTCAGCAGTTTAAAAAAGTAACTGCAGTGCAGCAACTGCACTGGATTTGGTTGCAAGTACAGTCCCCGCTCAGCCTGTGTGGAGTGTGTAAGTTCTCCCTGTGTTTGCAGGGGCATCCTCCAACGGTTCAAAGACATTATTTCAAGTGGATTGGTGACTCCACAGTGTGTGAATGTTTTTTTGTTTTTAATTGTGAGAAGTCCAGAGCCAAGAAACAACAGCTTCCGTGGTGAGATGAAGAGTCTCAAGACAGCCAACGAACCCCCGTGGACAGACAGTCGTTTACAATGTGTGACATCGGCTGTATTGAACCGCAAAAGCACAAAGGGTTTGTTGCTTGACCCCACTTAACAAGGTTAGCAGCACAGCGCTTTTGCCCTCTGGGGAGTCTGTTCTGCTGGCACCACAGCCTCCTGGTAGATGGAAGCCAGAAGGACACTTCAAGGGGTTGATGATAAGATGACAGTTTGTGACTTGAGCAGTGGACCCCTCTTTGTTCCAGGCTCCCTCTATGTTAAAGCTGTCATCAGGCAAAGGCAAAGTGGCCTTCTTGATGGTGGATATACTGGGGGGGGGGGGGGGGGTAATAAATCAAGGTTGAGTGGCAGGGATTTATTTGCTCAGACCTTGTTCAGCACTTTTTTGTGCCATTTCTAGTGACAGGATGTTTGGAGGCACAGTATTACCCAACACTTTAAGCTGCTGTGTCTTGTCCACTGTGAAAACGGACTGATGCGGTGTCTGCCAATCTGATGTAGCTCACTGGACTGCACACCTGTCACCTCTTGACCTTTTCCTGGAAGCTGAAATAACAGGGATGCTGATCGTGTCATTCCCTGGCATGAAAGCAGCTTGGCAGTTTAAATAAAAACCACCAGTGAGTCTTTTTTTTTTTTTCTTCCCGCATCATTATTAGGTAGCGCTTGTTGGCATGCGATTCTTGTGTGGTTCAAACTGACAGAGTGCTTTGAGAAGGATAGGCAACCAAGGAATTTGAAAGCCATTGTGAAGAGCGTTTAAGGCATTGCCGCCCACTTAATTCCTCGCAAGTCACGAAAGGTAACAATTTAAACTCTGGCATTCATGAACGCTGCTGTTTAATGGGGATGAAGCTTAACAATTCCTCCTTCTTCCATGTCTCTGCACCAGGGTCCAGCTCAGCAGCAAGACCAGGACTTTGCTTGAAGGACATCATCTTAAAAGTTGTTAAAGCACAAAAGATGCACACAGCTCCAGGGTCAGGTGCCTTATCTCAGAAAGGTAAATGAACAGCTCCAGATAAAGGCAGATAACGCACTTGTAGTCAGTCCCATACGTTGGTTTACCCTGCTTTACCACAGCACAACAGTCCCCCCCTTCCAAATCCAGGACAATTTCACATACAGCACAGCCATGATTTGCTGCGATTCAATTTTTGCACTTAAACAAAAAATGTTGGGGTTTGTTCGGTCACTCGCACGTGCCGCATACCATATCCGTAGTGTGGGCCACAACAACAAGCTACTGTGTGTAAGTGCTGTTACCCTCAGTTCCATATCTGTATCTGGAACAACATTTGGATTGAGAATTAGCAGGTGTACAGGAGACGCCTCAAACAGGTAAACGGTTTAAACAGCCGAATGAGTGGTTTCAGTAAACTTTCCTCTCACCTCATTTCCTAAATGAATGCACCACAGGTGCCGCTAGCAACCTTACATTTAAATGTTTTGCAGTCATATAGGAATGGGGAAAGTAACATTTTACACTGTGCAGGTGTATTTAATGGTGTGAGAACATCAGCGTCACAGGTGTGTTTAACACCTGTTGGGCTCCCGAAACTGGCATGCTGTACCACGCAAAACACGCAGTGGGCCAGAGTGGCTCCCTCCTTGCTCAGCTGGGCACACAATCGCCGTGAGTGTTAATGGAGCCCGTGTGACATGTGCCTGACAGGGGAATATTAGCTTGTGTTCTCCCTATTCTTCTTCGCCCAAATCTCAGCCCTGCCCCACCCCCGGACCTTGCATGGTTCTTAAGTTTCATTCTCCCAAACTTCGAGATTTGATCTTTGGATAATTAAAGGGCTGTGCTGGAAATAAAACCCCACGAGAAAGTCCGGAGACCTCCTTTTTGCAACTTTCTGGGGGCGGCTGTGCCACGGGAGGGTGGAAGAGAGGTGAGGTGTCGCATCCTCACAATGCCCTTTTCAGATCAAGGCGGGCCGACAGAAGGCGAAGGAGAAGGAGAAAAGAACCTCCGATCTGCTGGGCCGTCCTCCAAACCCCTGAGCTGGTGGGCAGCGCAAGCCGTAATTGGGTTTCCTGGCCACACAGCCCGGCTTTTGATTGTGCCATGCAAGGCTGGCACACCTGTCTGCCAGCCCCCGTCTTTTTACCTGCCGCACTCCAAGGTGCGAGGGTGTCTTCCCCGTTCGGCTGACCAGTCAGCCGTGATCCCGCTGCCATTCCCTGCAACACCTGTCGGCCAGGTGGGGCTTTATGGTGCGGCCAAAAGCCGCGCCACCCTTTTTGTTCTGATCTACATGCACAGGGTGGTCCTTAACAAAAGTTCCGGACACTCTAGCTGCCAAACAGCCTTCCTTCCCTCCTTAATTTCCTTTTGTCAGGTGAAGGCATTGTTTGTGTGTGTGTGTGTGTGTGTAGTTCTGTGGATCCGAGTCTCTTACGTGCATGCGTGCGTTTTCCGATCTTTTAATTCCTGTGCATTTCACCTTATTTCATGCCCAGACCCATTTGCAAAACCAAAATCCTCCACACACAGCAGAACCTGGGCCTCCTGGCAGTCCAGAGCATCCCCTCCACAGCCAGCGGAATGAAAGGCCGCTTTTGCAAAGGAGCCTGCACTCCACTGGATATTAATTTGTGGCAAAAGTAGAAAGATTTTTAAAAAATAAATAAATATTCTTTTTCATCCTTTGAGAGGGACGCAGCGCTTCCAGTTTTGTGCAGTTGCGGTAAACCTCCGGGATTAATGAATGCGAGAGAGCGTGATTTGCATACAGGTGAGGGAAGGAGACATAAAGGCAGAGGGAGAGAGACGAGTGGAGGTGAAGTGAGCTTTTCAAAGAGGTCGGGTCAATATTGGCATTTCCAGATCCCCTGGCAGCTGTCTGCAATGCTCTGTAATTAGCTGAAAGGGGAGGATTAGGCCTCGTCCCAGAGTCCCTGAGCGGCCAGCGCGCAGTGCTCACATTTCCAGTAGATGGCAGTAGCGCGTCCCTGTCCGAGCCACAGGTTGGAAGGAAGGTCAACGCTGGTCAAGTCTCAGGGTTGATGGCTCTAGGGGTTGCAAGAGAGGCTGCGAGAGTGGTCAGTTAGAGAGTTCAAAACATTTATTCACGCCACAGCGCGACCTCGTTTCCTTTTTCAGTGCCGTACTAGAGTAGCGCTCGCTTTCTATCGCGTTTGCGTTCTTGCCAACTGATTTTCCGCAACAAGTGATAGGCAGCCCGAAAGCAGCCAAGCGCACAGCTTTACATATTTTCATGATTTGAAATCTATCTGGTAGCAGATTCATCTTTCCGCATTGCAGAGGGGACGCTGAACAAACTGTAAACTTTCTTGTTCTGTCTAACAAAGGTGGCACATATCAACCATCTGGTGGTAAACAATCAGCCCACATGAGAGTGTCTCTATGAAAAGACAGCTCTGGCCTTGTTCTCCTACATTTCTCCAAATACCAGTCAACCCTCACAGTGACACATATTTGCTGATGCGGGCAGTGACAAAGGTTCGAGTAGAGGTGCACATCAGCATTAAAATGTCGTGTAGCGGACCTCAGCGGCACATGGAAACCAGCTTTTGCTCAGTGCATACATCCACTTTACCACTGTGTCCTCTTCCAGGGGAGGAAGTGTGTCGCTCAACACACAGTATGAGAAAAACAGGATGGGTGCCTTCGCTGCCTCTACTCACTTTCCCGTAAGGAAACGTCCCCGGTTCGACCTGATGTTCGCTGGTGGTTTCTCGCATTCTCTGCGCTGACCTACGTGGTGCTGAATGGTGAATGGGTCAGCAGATTATGACATCTGTGATGGTAAAAAAAAAAAAAAAAATGACCGTCAGACCATAGTCCAGCTACTGTGGTGTCTTGAAGGAAGCCACAGCTAAACTGCTACTGAGCGACGCTAAAGGTACACAACTATAAACCCTGTGCGATGCTTTGGCTTTGTGGTCCGGGCTCTCGGGGGGTTCTTTCTGACTAAATACAAATCCTTCTTAATGAATTATTATTATGAGTTATTTTATTTAGCCAATACACAGTTTACTGATGGATGGACAGACAGGCTGATAGGTAGATAGATAGACGGATGGATGGATGGATACATGGATGGATATTTTATTAAAACGCTCAAAACTGTGATTGAAAGCAGATCCCTTGTTTACTCAATCCTGTATCCAACACCAGGGCTCCTCTGTCATGAAGTAAACTAAGGTCATCTTTAGGTCCAGGCAAGGTGGGGGTGGATCTTGGCTGGAACACAACCCCACAGTCAACTGAGAGGTAAACATAAAATTCTAACATAAAGATGCCACCCGCACTTTGTCTTTGAAACCACTGCTGCGTCACAGTATGGACTGCAGTCGCATTTTGGGGAGGTATGGGACATCGTGGGCGGTTACCCGAGTTCCAGGGTGATGCCGGCTTCAGTGTGAAAGTTTTTGTCTTTAGAGAGGACTTCTCAACTACTGCTTGGGTCAACAAAGCATCAGTTCTGCTAAATAGCTGTTTCCCAGAACAGTCAGTACTCCAGCTGCAGATAACTGGGTGAAAGTGGTTAAGGTGCTGGACCTACAGTCTGGAGGTTTCCTCTTTAAACCCAAGGAGGGGCAAAACGTCTGATATGCTGTTACAGTCCTGAAATATTTTACTAATCGTGAAACTAATCCTATATTAATGGAAAGTGCCACTGAATCACATCTAGGCAACCAATGGCATGGTTTGCAAGACAAAGAGGAACAGAAGTGGTTTGCCATTGCCTTCTTCTGGCAAATTTTTTTCCTTAGAAGGGGAAAACACCACACACACCCCTGAGCTGGACTTGACTCCCACATCAGGGAAGCAGCCCAGCAGCTGTGAGGCACCTGCTGAGCCCACATCCCACATTATATTATATTATATTATATTATATTATATTATATTATATTATATTATATTATATTATAAACTTTTTATTCTCATGGGCAGTGTGTCTGTCCTCAGTTCCCAGTTGGATGCTTGTTGGCCACATGATTGATGACATCAGGGTATGAGGTTAGGATGAGAGTTGGTTAGAATCAGTGCTGATGTGACCACAACGTTGGCATTAAGCATCATTGTTCCATGAACTGCTGAAAGGAAATGTCTTGCAATCGGATAACTTTTATTAGCAAAAGGGTGGAATTCAGACGGGTGGAGGAACTATGTGGTAAAATATGGATTTCTTTCGTGTCCTAAGGCTGAACAGAACTCCTCAGTTTGAAGTTTCAGCTGCACTTCCTGTAACACCAACAAGGTGACAGTTTATTAAGATAAACTTCTGCTGATATGATGGACCTGGACCTCTGTGCATGGAGTACATTCATGCACAGGAGGCTGAACAGGTCTTTCAAGATGATCCACCTGCTCTTGAGAAACCATCCTGGCAGAGCCAGAACCAGTCTTTGGATTCACATCTGTGAGAAAACCCTCAGGATGTGCTTCTTGGCATTTAGTATAAACAGAAATAAACACATCGGTATCTCGTACACAAAAGGCCTGTTTCCCAAAAAAAGTGCAGCGTTACAGTGATCGCTACATTCGTCTGCTGTAGACATCAGCCTTAATGCAGTGGTGTTTTTGGGAAACAGAATGCAGAAGAATAGCGCGGATTTCCCAGCGAAACTTTAGAGGAAATTTACATAAATCCGAAATGATGCTGCTGACCTCTCTGTTAACACATAAAAGTTCTTAAATGTTTAGAATGCGACAGATACTTGTAAATTTATTTGAGTGCTTTGCAAACAGGGCTGGTGTTAGTCTAGGGCAGCAGATGGCATAATGGTCAGCGCTGTCATCTTGTCCTTGAAGGACCCAGGTTTGAACCCCACTTCTTGCTCTAGAGGCCCGAGGCAAGGCGCTTAGCAGTAAACACTGCCAAGGTGTATGGATAATTTGAAATAACATTTCCAGTTTTTCCGGAGAGCGTCAGCTAAGCAAGGAGCTCACGATATATCACGCGCGATGCGTCACTTACTTTTGCAATTGGCCGACCCGATCTGGATTATGACGGAGCTCAAACTGTCGGACGACGACTCTTTGTTCGGGAAGCTGCTCCTCCGCACTTCCCCAAACGCTCACGGCTGACCTGCAGCTTAAAGCTTCCAGGCCGCAGCAGTTTTTTGTTTTCCCGCTGAGCCGTTCGGTGCAGTTTTTGTGGCGGGAAGTGGAGGTAGGCATTCAAATAAAAAAAAAAAAAAAAATTATGCTGGGAAATAGAAGCCCTGTACAGTCTTACTCCGAAAGAGCCCCCTTTTTCCCTCGCAGGGCCGGGGCAACACTGGCAGCATTTAGCTCCCCGGCACACATACCTCACACAGTTGCTATCGTTAACAACAACCTGTCAGCTATTCTTGTGTGCTGTGCTGTGCGGCCTTTGTGCCGGGCGGCCAGCGGGCTCCGCAGCTGTCGCGAGGGCCGGCCAGGCGGCCTGTGATCAGCCAGGCATGAAATCTGCCCTGAACAGCTCCATATTCAGGGCCCGAACGGGCGCTCGCACGGCTGCCCCCCTTGCTGGCACTAAATCTCCCCCAGGCATGTGGGCCTCGGCAGCCATTGGCGCCAGCGATTTGTTTCCCCCTTCCCATCGACATGCCTTCCGCCTCACCCCCCCCCCCAACGCAGCACCCCTTTCCAGCTTCCAGTCAAAAGCTGATCTGTATCAAAAAAAAATAATTCACACACTTGGCTCAATCGCCTCTGCTCGACAGGCTCGATATTAACATTTTTTTTTTATTTCTCAAAGGAATCTACCAAAATGAATTGAAACATCTGAATCCGAAATGAAAAGCTTCGATTTCAAAAATCTTCTCGCTCTTCACCCGCGAACTGAGAGAACCTGCGAAACCTCGCTCGATCCGGTCCGGGAGTGTCAGCTTTTGCTTATAATGCCGCTCGCGGTCCAGTCGATATTTTGCAAGACTGGCAGCCATGTGATGCTGCTACAGTCGCAAGTCGACGGTATTAAAAGCCCACCGGTGTCACATGGCAGGCTGTCTTAGAGCTTATTGACTGGCCCACGTAGGTGCACGAATGTAGTTAAAGGCGGAGTTGGTGATTTCTCAGAGAGGAGCTGTAATCCGGCGAAGCCCCAATGAGGCCCCGGTCTTTTCAAAGCATAGCAGGGGAAACACTGCTCTTCAGTTTTGTTAGCAGCATTGTTTAAAAAAATAAAGCACTCCAGTTCATACTGTATTGCTGCTCAGTAACATTTTACATGCATCGCCAGTGGTTGCCTGCACAATGCCAATACTAAATGATGTGTGTATGCCTGTATGAAAGCATGTAGGCGCGCACACTGACAGCTTCAAGTTCAGGGTGAGGGTGGTGTTGTAGTCAGCAAGGCGCAGATGACCAACACGGCTTTAAATACCTATTGTTTAGGGCAGGCAGGGATGAGCACTTCCATGAAAGCGACTGCCCCTGCCCACTGATATGAGTTATTGTTCTGGGGAGAAAAGATGGGGCCACGTTGTTATGATGGAACGCTTTCTAATGGGGGTGAAGTGTATCTTCGATAATGGCCGAGACTTAATTATGAAGGCCGCATAATAACTTCGCACCCTTCTTTTGTGCTGGGATGTCAGATGTGGTCGCACTGCATTATTTGGGCGGACAGGTCTGACCCAGACAGTGATGTATATATGGCTTCCTGTGTGTGGTCTCTTGCCCTTGAGAATTATGGGAACTGTTCTGTACGCCGTCCGCCATCTGAATGGTTATGACACGCTGAAGCGGCATATTGATGGTGGCGGTGGGAAAGGGGGCTCGCGGGAGATATTTGCTGGGTTCCTAGGTAGCGCTGTTTACTGGGCCTTGCAGAACCTCGTCCACCCACCATTCCGAAAGGAGCGACAGGGTCACCACGGTGATGTCTAAATCTGAAAGGGTTAGTCGCTGTTTCGGAAAGGTGTCGATTCCCACTGGCTGATACGATGAGCCTCAGTCAAGCGACCGCAGGATGGTTTGCTGAACCGTGTTCCACCTGGGCTTTCAGCTTTATGTTCACCCAGGTAAGTTATCCATTGATCTATCCATCCATCCATTATTCTTAACCACTTGTGCTGCTCAGGGTCACATCAAGTCAATAATCGCTGATCTCTAGGCTAGGGGACGGTGTCCAAGGTGGGATGCCAGTCCATTATAATGTGACCACATACTCATTCACACGCATTCACACCGCAAATACACGTGTTTGACCTGCGGGAGGAAACCAGAGCATTCAGAGGAAACCCACAGAAACATGGGGAGGACATGCAAGTGCTGCATAGACAGAGATGCAGTGGAACTTACGTGCAAATGGCCCGGGTACTGGGAGGCAGTGTTGCTACTCACTGCACTACCATGTTGCCCCCCCCCCCCCCCCGCTAAATGTTGTGTTCACCCAGTATGCTTCAGAGATGTTAAGGATTAAACTTGCTTTTCAAGGCCACTGCAGTAAGACGTATCGGAAATGTACAGCAACATTGTACAGGTATCTCCCTACTTATTGTGTTCCTGGAAATCGGCTCATGAGGAAATCTCCCAAGTTGGAGATATATTTAATGTTTGTTTTGATGGGAGAAAAAATTTAAGCCTTCCTGGGCTCACAAGGTCACCCCCATGTTTGCTAGTGTAACATCAAAACATTCAAGATGCAGACAAATTACTTTTTTATTAAAAAAGCAAATATTTACTTTCGTCAATAATTTACAGCAATGTGATATAATGTAGATGCACCCGATAAATGGAGATGAGATCACAAGGTTGCAAACAACAGTCTCAGTGCAACTTGAAACAAAGGTGTGGAGACTGCAACTGCGGACAAAAGAACAGGTGGGGACGGCACCAGTGGACGAGGCGTGGCTGTTGTGTTCTTGAGTGTTACAATAAATCATAAAAATGGCTGAAACACTTGTGGCCCTCTCATGCTGCCTCTTACGCACACTAACTCATACATATTTAGCTATTCCGTATGGCCAAAAGTGTAGACATCCCTATGTGCTTGTTGAACATAACCATTCCAAACCCTTAGACATTAATATGTAGTGGTTCCCCCTTTGATGCTATGATAGCCTCCACCTTCTGGGAAGGCTTTCCACCAGATTTTGGAGTGCGGCTATGGGAATTTGTGCCCATCCGGCCACAAGAGCATCAGTGATGCCAGGTTCATCCCATGTGGGGTTGAGGTCAGGGCCTCTTCCACAGCAATCTGGCCGAATCTTGCGTTTACACAGCTCGCTTTGTTCACGAGGGCATGCATGGGGGGCACAGTGATGCCGGAATAGGAAAGGAGCTTCTTCCCCAAACTGTGGTCACAAAGCCGGAGGCACAGAGTTGTCTAGAATGTGTCTGTATGCTGTGTGGGTGCGGTTAAAATAGCTCAGCTCAGTCATTAGAAGGGGGACACAAATAGTTCTGGACATACATTGTACGTACATTCAGTCGGGACCAAATTAAACCTGCGCACGTCGAACCGAGCACACTTAACTAACCTATCTCAGATGCGATAACAGTGGCTACGGCCGCAAACCTCAAAACCTCTCCCGCACTTGGCCCCTGACACTCACAAATGTGAAAGATCAGGCTCATATTTGCTTGTAACTCAGTAAAGGGTTTTAAATAATTTCACTCATATCTCAGGGATTAATGGTATTTAAATCTGTGGATTTCATGTTTAAACAGGGTGAAATTGGCCTTGTAGATCCTGGACCAGGCTTGCCCTGTGAGGCCCATTACCTCCAGAAGGAGGCTCCAGTTAGTCCCCACCTGGTGCTTCCACAGAGCTGGAGCCCATGTTAAGTTGGAGTTACTGTGCTGTGGAGTTGTAGACACCTGAAGAGTAGACTGAAGTTGTGGTTTATAAGTGGACATCTGAGTGGGATTTTTTTTTTTGCTAAGTGACTAGCAGTGCTTTGAGTCAGCGGGTAAGGTGTTACAGTGGGACGTTGGTTAGATACCATGACGTGTTTCACAAGGCATCGCATCTGGATTTTACACTTTTCGGAGTTTGGCATCTGGGCCCCCCCACAGCAACACCTACGGTTTGCAGGAGTACCTGGTTAATAGCATAGTCTTCCCTGTGGCTGATGTCACCCAGCGTAGTCTGCTCAGGATCACATAGTGTTTGCCCGTGTTTTTCCTGTGTGCTAGTGTCACACTTAAATGGAGGAGCAGTGAACCATAAAGACTGGAAAAGTGGCTGTGATTAAATAGAATAAAACATTTTCATTTCCTTTCAAAAGGTTGCAGTCAGTTCTGTTGACAAGTTTAGCCACATTCCCTCGAAGGTTGTCAGCGGAGTGAAAAGCTGAGGCATTGTTTCCCACCTTTGTGCCCTTCTCCAAAGTAACCTTCACTCATTCCCTTCAGTATTCCCACCCTCTGCGGCGCGTGCCCCTATGTGACCGTCACCGTGCCTGTGTGACATGCCGACGCGGCCGCCGCTACTGCTGTCTAGGGCCCTGCACTGAGTTCCCAGCGCTGGTCGTGAGAACCTCCACCGCTTTACGGCACCACTTGTGGGAAAGATGGCCTGGTGATAACAGTGCGAGCCACAGCAGGAAGAATCCCCACCTCCACCTGTGTTGCTAGGCTGGGTGCTGTCATCACCCATGTGGGGTCTGACATGAAGTGCAGGCTTTTCAGGGGGTTTCAGTAAAATCACCTCAACCTTACGGTATCTTTACTCTGCCCCTTTGGTCACTCATCTTTTGCCCGCTGCATGCTCGTGCCTTTCTGCTTTACTGTCATTCTGATGATTGTGACGAAAAAGTGTGAGAGAGTGCTGACTAGCCAGGGAAGAGGTAGCACCATTAGATAATACAAAGGTGAGAAACACGCAAAGGTTTCCCAGACTCTGTCCTTTCACTTCCCATGATAAACGTGTGATGTTTGCTCCTTTTCTCGTGTTGGCACATCAGCTCTGAAGATTGTCATTATTAGATGACTTTTACCCTTATCTTTACCCTGTTGCACATTGCATACTGGTAGCATAGCGGTAGGGCCATGTGCTAGTATCTGGAACCTTCTTCGTTCAGCCCCCATTGCTGTTGCAGTACCCTTCAACAAGGTGTTTTCCATTTTCAGTTGATGTTCTCAACTGTATGAATGGGCCAGATTCCAACCGGTGTCAGCGAAGCACCATTGAATGATAGCATAAATATGAAACAGCACAGGCAGTGTTTACTGTACGCAAGTAGCATCTTGGTAAGGCTGAACGTTCTTGGCTGTCGTCCTTATTCGTTATTAGCACGAATAAGGACGACAGTCCCTGAGATACTGTTTGACTTGACATGGCATTAAAAGATGGAGTTCATACAAAGGCACGTTTATGTGTGCTGGGTCATGCAAAAGGAAGATGTGAAAGGGATCCTTCTTACAGGTTGTTGGGCTAAAACCATATCAGCAAGTAAATGAAGTTGGCCCAAATTCTAAAGATATAGTCATTCCCAGGATTATGCAACTTGTTCTACCCTCTTCTGTTTTACTGGCAAGTGTTTGACTTATGGGTCTTCATGTATACAAGTGGACATTTTTAATATACTTGACCGTGTTGCAACCAAACACGAGGCTTATTTTTTGCGCTTGTGAGTGACAATGTAGAATTTTCAAAGTTAGCGATGCGTTCAACTTGCGAGATTTCAGG